>OZ022253.1:13165930-13325930 GCA_963978915.1 Caenorhabditis parvicauda | reverse complement strand
GTTTTATGTCACCTGGACGCTGTTCAACAACTCTTTCTCGTATTCGAAGTACCAAATCGACAATTTCTACATGGTGCTTTGCTGAGAGCAGTTGGGTGCCTGAACCAGAACGATAAAACTGTGTTGAAATTCTTATTCAGTTTCTCTCTCTCTCTCTCTCTCTCTCTCTCTCTCTCTCTCTCTCTCTCTCTCTCTCTCCTTCTCTCTCTCTCCTTCTCTTCTCTCTCTCTCCTTCTCTCTCTCTCTCTCCTTCTCTCTCTCTCCTTCTCTCTCTCTCTCTCTCTCTCTCTCTCTCTCTCTCTCTCTCTCTCTCTCTCTCTCTCTCTCTCTCTCTCTCTCTCTTTCTCCTTCTCTCTCTCTCTCTCTCTCTTTCTCTCTCTCTTTCTCTCCTTATCTATCTATCTCTATCTATCTATCTCTCTCTCTCTCTCTCTCTCTCTCTCTCTCTCTCTCTCTCTCTCTCTCTCTCTCTCTCTCTCTCTCTCTCCTTATCTCTCTCTCTCTCTCTCTCTCTCTCTCTCTCTCTCTCTCTCTCTCTCTCTCTCTCTCTCTTTCTCCCGTTCTCTGTCTCTCTCAATAATTTTCTGTTAATGACTTCATTAATGAACAATAATATGGCTTGTGTTGAGATCTTATACAAACTCAAGCCTATGTCAACAGGTATCGATCAAAACAAGAACTAAACAAGATTAAATTCATGTTGTTAACATGCCTATTTCTATATCAAAATCAAACTCACCCAGATCGGCCGAACACAGTGTATCCACATAATGTGCCTTCAATTGCATCGTCACATCTTTCGATCTAGTGGTTAGCCACGCCCCGAAATTGGCAGTCTTCACAAATTTCTTGTACAAGCCTGGAAACATAACTTTACCCACACCGAGCTAAAGGTGATCGTTATCGATTAGACGCGTCGCACGCAAATTATATTGAACTCGAATTCGCTATAGGGCGCGTTCGCACATCATTATTTTCTTCATCCTTTTCTTCTATTTTTCTCAAGTTAACAAGCGAATTTGTTTCGACGATTGCTATTGAAAAATTGCAAATCATGTAACTTTCCTTCGTAACTAGCTTTTTATCATAAATTTAAAAAATGTCAGATGAAAAAGTTTGTTAACTACAGTAACTGTAATTTGATCTACAGCGGCGCAGGATTTACGAAGGGGCGGGGTTTGTGCTCGCTGCTTATTGGTCGCCTCCCCTCGCTGCTTGATCCGACATTTTTCTACTGCGCTTAGCGAAGCGTGTTACCTCTTAATTTTCAGTTGGGTTAAGTGTAACAGATGCTAACCCATGAATAGGAAAAGAATTGATCTGATTTTTAACAAAGTACAGTGTCGGTCAAAAGTATCTCACCTGCCCAGTCGCCTTTCACTCCACACGTTAGAGAGGGTCCGCCGCTATCCATGGTCGCCAGGAAGTCGTCAACCGCGAAAGGCTTGGCTGTTGGAATTGACTGAAAGAAAAAAAGTGTCTTTTTCATTATTGCTAATTTAAAGTCAACTATGTTACAACCATTTTTAAATATACTTACAAATCTCTCACTCGTCACTACTGTTCACTAATTCCATTAAAAACAAATAGGACAATTACAACTAGGCATGGGCATATTGCCAATCATTGGCAATCGATTGGCAATGCTATTGGCAATGCAGTTTGTTATAACACCATCTTTAACGTCAAGAAGGCCTAGAAATCAAAATCCAAGTCAATTGCATTGCCAATCGACTGCCAATCGTTGGCAATATGCCCATGCCTCATTACAACTATGGACAAAACTGTTTACCCAAATAAATATTTTGAAAACACTTCAATATTTCACATTTAATGTAAATTCTTACTATTATTCACTTTTCGCCTAATATTTTTTCAGAAAAAGAAAACATTTGCCTTGAACCTTCAATCTATTCTCTTTTAAAAACAGAAATGTTAGAAAACAAGGAATAATCTATTTTTACCATGTAAAAGTTCCTAGAATTTTTTTAAACAAAATGCTGTACTTGTGTACAACAGCATACGCTGTAGACAAATTACGGCACATGCTGTACATAGAGAGATTTCTTACGGCACATGCTGTACATAGAGAGATTCCTTACGGCACATGCTGTACATAGAGAGATTTCTTACGGCACATGCTGCACATAGAGAGATTTCTTACGGCACATGCTGTACATAGAGAGATTTCTTACGGCACATGCTGTAGATATCTACAGCACATGTTGTACACAAGTACAGCACTTTGTTTTTGAACTTGTGTTCGTGTTGTTTCTTATAAAGACATTGAAATTACCTTGAATGGTGACATTTCTTTCTTCAACGGCATCAGTGATGACAAATATCTCTCCAAGGGTATCATGAAACTTTGCGTCAGTTCCAGGAAGTGTCGACGTAGAACGCTATTTTGAACCTTGAATAAGACCATTTTAGCCGATTTACAGTGGCGAACAAAAGTTTAGCAACTTTTCGTTTCGATCATAACTGACTTTTAACTTGAGTTTGAAGTTACTTGTAACTGCAAAAAATAAAAATTGAGTTGCCTCGTTGTATTTTTGGTTGAAAAGTTTCTTTCACAACGATCAAATTTTCGTTCACTTCACACATGTTTTTTCTCATTTTTCTTGTTACGTTTCTTCAAAACATTTTGTTTCATATTTCCTGGTAAGAAACTAACAAAAAACAAAAGTGAAAGAAAAACATAAAACAGAGAGAATGAGAAAAAAGTTGTGTTAAGTAGTGGAAAATATTTGATTAAAAACAAAAAAGGTAACTCAATCTTCTTACTTCTAAATATTTGACAAAATTTGAGATTAAAAGTTGCAAAACTGCAAGACCTTTCATTTTTTTCCGCAATTCTAGATATTTTTTCTGACACTTCAAATTATACCTCGGGACTCAAATCCGGCTTCAACAACTTCTTCATCAAACTTTTGTCCGTTGTCAAATGTGGTTTATACTGCGTGTAGAAACCAGGTAGCGTGTCTAGCGTTCTTCCCGTGTAGTTTTTCCTAGAAAATCGGGTTTTATTCAAGTTATATACTGCACATATATCGCTAGAAGCATGGCCATTTTCAAACGCGCTCTAATCTCAATTTTGCAGAATGAGTACGGTAGGGTCGGGACTCTCACAACGAACAGTTAGACCTTTGTGGATTTAAATTATTATTCTTACTTTCAGTCCATTGAAATTAAAAGCGCACTACTCATACCGTTCTTGTATTTCAAGGCGAAACTGATACGGTACTAAGTACCCGATTTACGGGGGCCAGACTTTTTTACAGGTAGAGGAAGCTATGTGTACACTTTTTAATACGTTCATGCACCATCGGATCGGCTGGAGACTACCTGTACAAAAAAATTCAAGATAAGATCTGTACAAAAAAAATCAAGATAAAAACTGACGTTAAGTGGATAATGGCTAAGATTGATAGATAACAATGACATTTTTCTGATTTTCGAGATGTTCTTGTACACAAAATCGAAAATCCGAGTGTTTCAGAATCTTCTTTCCTACTTTAAAAATATAATAAAACAAAACAAGATCAAAATAACCTGGTTTTCTTTTCCGAAGTAGTTGTCTCGGTGTCGATCTTTAGAATATGTGGCCAGTGATCTAACGCCTTCACGAAGAACGGATTCGTTACTCCGAGAATGACTCGAGGGCTGAAAATGGAAATCGAAAACCTTGACAATTTTTGAGTTTCCATCTTTCATTCGAAAAAAAAGAATTAAGATACAATTTTTCTAGTAATTCTTGAATATTTTCGTATTTATGACGTCATAAAGCCCAAAATATCAATAAATAACTCACGGACTCCTTCCCTTTGCAGAGTATTCTCGGAATTCCGAATCATGAATCGTAAAGTAGGGTCGAAAATCGTTGACTAACTTCAATGGTGATACAAGTGACACGATTGATTGGACCAATAGAGAAGCCATGGTGGGGCTAGGTGCGATTATTAATATTGGCTGAAAAAAACTATTTTGTAAAAACTTGTAAATTATACGGAATTGACTCGGAATATTATTCTGATAGATGAGTTAAGTATAAAAATAAAAATTGTGCTGTTGGAAAAACTCTCATCTTTTTTGATCAAGACATGTTCAATCAAAAATTTTAAAAATTTCTGAAGACAAAAAATACGCAAAATTTTACACATGAGAAGATCACTATCCCGCATGCCTAACACATCGAGATGTTTGGCTAGGTCTCAACTTCTGCTCAGATTAGAAGTGAGTTTCTGTTCAGATGTGTGAATTTGACATATTTTCCGGTGAAAATTCGTTACAAATTTGAGTTTCACGATTTAAACAAGCTTTGTGAATGAAAAATACCTCTCCCAGCACAGCCAGCTCCCATAACAACTGTAGATGATGAATTTGAGACATGATTGGTCCGACAAAGTCCGGTTTGAAAAGCTCGGTTCGATCATTTTCACTGAGCTGAAAGGTTGAACACTTTTCTCTTTCGCTATTTTTATGCTTGAAATATAAGTAAATTTGAAATAGACACCGCGCTAAGCGCAATAGAAAAGTATCGGATCAAGCAGCGAGGGGAGGCGACCAATAAGCAGCGAGCAAAAACTCCGCCCCTTCGTAAATCCTGCACCGCTGTAGATCAAATTACAGCTACTGTAGTTGAGAAACTTTTTCCTCTGACGTTTTCTCAAAACTCATGATAAACAGCTAGTTACGAAGGAAAGTTACATAATTTGCAATTTTTTAACAGCAATCGTCGAAACAAATTCGCTTGTTAACCTGAGAGAAATAGGAGCAAAGGATGAAAAAATATTGATGTGCGAACGCGCCCTATAGCGAATTTTCGTAACTTGCGTGCAACGCGTCTAATCGATAACGATCACCTCGGTGTGAAATATAGCCAATTACGATTTTGATTAGCTTTTTTGCTGAGGATTTTTTGAAGAAAAATTCGGAGTTATGGCCAAAAATAAAAACTCTTTCTAGTACTGCCTTTTTGCGAATATTGATAAGTTGAAACTTTAGTCTGGTGTAGAAAAACACTAACAATCGGAAAAAAACAGAAAAATCACCTCAACCAATCCATCAAACCTAAAATCGTATGGAGGATCTACAGCCGATGGTAGTCTGCACTTGATCAGGGCTCCAAGTAGCGGCAAGTCCATGGTTATACCAGCTTGAGGTCGTAGCCACGAGTCCATGTGGTGACAGGCTGAAAGTCTTATTCACAAAACGTCTCTGATGATATCAGTGAAAAATTATCCGTTTTTATTTTTGATAAACATCATTTTTCCTGTTATTCCGGCATTTTATTACCTTTTAATTTTTCTGATCATCTTTTCTCGTATCAATAATCGTATACTATGAAATAAGAATATATTCTAAAATATTATCATTTCAACCACGTTTCATGGTAACAGTAATGGTGATTTTCTCAAGTTTGAATGGCTATGACTTGAAGCTTCTAAATCTTTGCATGCTAGAAGCATGTCCGTTTTCAAACGCGCTCTAATCTCAATTTTGCAGAATGAGTACGGTAGGGTCGGGACTCTCACAACGAACAGTTAGATCTTTGTGGATTCAAATTATTATTCTTACTTTCAGTCCACTGAAATTAAAGGCGCATTACTTGAATCGTTCTTGTATTTCGAGGCGAAACTGCTACGGTACTAAGTACCCGATTTACGGAGGCCACTTTTTTACAGGTAGAGGAAGCTATGTGCGCAAGTGAATAAAGAGTCATTTGCGGATAATCTTGCATGTTACTGTAGGTTTCAACATGAAATAAAAACATACCAGCTTCAATGGCAGCTTCTCCACTTTCGAAAAAATGTTGTGCTATCCGAGCTGTGACTGCGTAGAACAGTGAGAAGAACGGTAGTGGGGTCATGAGGACGATACTCTGAAAGTACTATTTTGAAGTCTGAAACATGAATTCTAGCTTAAATTCAATGTTTATGTTGTTGTCACTGCAATCAAAAGGAAAACTAACTACAGAACTGCTTTCAAAAAATTGAATACGAAATATTGGAGTCAGAAAATGTAGTTGAAAAGGGCCAACTCCATTTCTCCTTATTATTGATCGTGTTCTGGCTGATAGAGTTTTATTTTTTTCTAAACAGTCAAGCTCTTTTCTTCATAATTTTTACAAAAAGAACACTTTTGCACACTGCGGCAAACGCAGTTGAAAAGTGTAAGCAAAGAAAATCGATAGAGTAGATCAAACTTCCGTTACTGTAGTTCAAAAAATTTTACGTTTCCTACTTTTTTTCGTCCCAGATTCACAAATCGTAACGGAAAAACGTTTGAAGTAGGTAAAACTATCGTTGGGAACAGTCCGCAACGTTCAATATATCTAGTGAAACATTTTTTAAAGTACAAACACTTTCGAAAATGAAAGCGGAGGTCGGCAAAGCGGTTGCGAAGCGGTTTTATTGTCTTATGCCTTTGCCGAGATGTGTTTCGCATTAGAAATCGAATTTTTTCATTTTCAAAGTAACTTTTGTGTTATTTTCAAAGAATATTCTATTTAAGTTTGATTTTCAAAACAAGTCACTTCCATCTTCTTATATCTATTTTGGTTTTGGTCTTTTTTCTTGACATAATCTTAAGATTTCTCAAAGTAAGATTAACCTTTTGAAAATATCCCCTCCTTATCGTAGCATCTTTCTGCTGTCGAAAATGGACGAAGCCATAGAGATAATGCGGATCGATGGGCGATGACGTCGGCAGCGTCTCCATGAGCTGCTTTTGGTTTTCGCGGAAGTCATTCAAACTTCTGGAAAAATTGGTATAACTGTGGAATGAAAAAAACTTTTTGAGTCTTGTTTCTAACAAAACTTGGAATTTTATCATTTTAACCTCATTTAAGCCTGATTAAACATAAGTTTTCATACTTTTATTTGTAAATATAACACGAGCAAATTTCTAAGAATGAAAAAGATTTTGTCATGAAAATTTAACTAAACTCCGAAGAAGACTGTCTCTGAACAAAAATATTTTTTTTTGAAAAAAATCAGAAAGATTTTAAAAAAGCAAAAAAGCGAATTTATTTCACGGCATCGATAACATCGATAACTTCACATCAGCCACTCGATCGAGTCTAATGATTTCCATTGATCTTATATACGAATTTAGAACCGTGAAACAACCTTTGGAGTGAAGTTTCGGAAAACTACAAACATCAAAACATCTTTTTGTCATTATGTGATAATGAAGAACTGTGGAATTACGTAAATGATGAAGAATCATTCAGTGGAAAAATGATGCAGAAATTGAAAAAAAAACATTCTCAAATTGCCTTGTTTAGTGAAATTTCGATTAATATCTCCGGTTTATTTCTAGCTTTATTTGCGCCATATAATCTATCTTGAATTTTTTCAAAAAAAATAATTTTTTTCAGAGTGTGAATCGAAACGTCACGAATACTAAATTGTACACTGCAAAGTTTCTCACCAGGTAATGCTACCAGGGAAATTGTACATTCTGACTGGTCTCCTAGGGTTTCGAATAGGCTGAAGATGATAGAACTGCTTTCAAAAGTTGCGGAACCGACCTGGTTTTTGATTCACGGTCAAGACCAGTTTTACAAGGTTGATTCAAAATTTTCGCAAGTACGCGATTTCATCCAATTTACATGTAAAACTGGTATCGACCGTAACTCAAGAACCAGGTCGGTTCCGCAACTTTTAAAAGCAGTTCTATCATCTTCCGCCTATTTGAAAACCTTAGAGACCAGTCAGAATGTACAATTTCGTGGCCCCCAGGTGGCATTCCCTGGCCAGTCCCTTCTATCCATTTTTACATGAAATCAAAAGGTACCTTCGTATTCGAAAATGAAAATTGCTGTCTCGAAGCGTTCCAGAATTGCTATCCGGAAAGGCAAGATAGCATATGTTCATTTTTTCCACGTTCGTCAAAAGAGCATCTCCAGGGTAGATAACCTTAATATCGAAAGTTTTGTGGTTGACATTCACGTATTTTTGAATTCTCATTCCGACGATTCAGAAATATACCTCCAATGCTTGTCCCAGCTCCAAGTCAAAAGTTACCACACAAATGCTGTGAAGCCAATCGCGAAACCTATCCCATGGTTCTACATCAGACTCCATTGATCCTCTAAAATGAATGTAAAAACGATGGAAGCCGATGTGAGCTATCCTTATGACTAAATAATGAGGCTATGAGAGAAATGCATGGAAAAGAGGCACGTAATTGATGTTATTATTTCTGACATTCGCAGAGTTGTGTCACAACACTTGCAAAGTTACCGAATAACTCTTCCCAGTGAACAGAAAGGGTATCTTATCTCAAGTGAACCGAGAAAACAAAAAAAGTGTAACAAAAATGAAAACAAAGAATAAAAAGAAAGTTCAATAGAGCGCGATCGCACTATCGATTATTATTTTTTATTTATTTGAATTTCTGTTGAAAAAGTGAATTAGCCAATAAACAAGTCTCTCAATTTTTTCAATACGATTACAAGAAGTAACAAAATACGAAAAGTGATGATGAAAATCCTCTCTAGTCTCTCTTGTTTTTGCTTTTGCAAATTCTAAACAAATATCCTTCCTGCCACAACATGTAATTGAAACGTTTCAATAAGATTTTTCCCATGAAGAAATATAATTTATTATGCAAAAACAACAAAAACACGTTAGAACAATGAGCTTGGGGGAATTATGTGGGACTAGACTACTTATAACTGGGCAAAAAACTGTCTGTTGGAAACCCGTTGAAACATCAGATATCATTATGCTTGGTCGTTTTGCGTTGCTGTATGGAGATCACTGATTCCATCATATTTTTCAGAACCGGCGAATCATAGTGGGGCATCATGGGTTGTGTGTTCAGTGAGCATAGCTGATGGTCTCTGAAATTATAATCCTACTCCTTTGAAAAATTTGAAAATCTTTACGTTCACTTAAATAAATTGAAAATGTTTTAGATAATTTTAACCAA
Source organism: Caenorhabditis parvicauda (assembly GCA_963978915.1). Taxonomy (NCBI): domain Eukaryota; kingdom Metazoa; phylum Nematoda; class Chromadorea; order Rhabditida; family Rhabditidae; genus Caenorhabditis; species Caenorhabditis parvicauda. The sequence continues at coordinate 13,316,987 of OZ022253.1, read as the reverse complement.
GGAAAATTCAGGAAGTCATCCATATTCTATTTTTGTTACAGCTCAAAAATGACTTTCCATCCACTCAAAAATGGACAATGTTTGATATTTTTTGTGTTTCAACAAAAACTCATCTTTCGGGCAGAATATTGAGAATGATGAACTTTATTTTTCGAAAATTCACAAAAGATTACCTCGAATCACCCCATCCTCCGTTCTCCTTCGGCGGTTTCAATGTCCTGGCTGATACCTATAAAAAACGAGTTCAAAGAAATTTCCTCTATTTTCATTACTCACATCAGTTACAGACATGTACTCCGGGAACAGCTGATCTTTATAAGTGTCCAGCAACTTCACAGCTTTATCGTACGCGTTATGTGCTGAGCATCTGAAAATTCGGATTCTAACCGTGATAAGAAAAACGACGTTAGTATCAACACTCCAGCGAGAGAGAGAGAGAGAGAGGTGATAGGTCCCTGAACACTAGAGCTTTTCTCGAGTGATTTCTTACCGAATGACGAAAATATCCATTTACCAAGAGTACGAGAATCAAAACACACCTATGCGTATGGACACCACAATCACCAATGTGAAGAACTCTTGGGCTTTTTGTGAATATCACCAGTCGCTTGTGGAGACATGTTATCATCACCTGGAATGTACAATGTATTAGTAATATTATTTTTTATTAATCCTACTGAAACTTTGACTAATAACCGCAAAATTGTATCAATCATATTTTTGACGGTACTTATTAATGAATCTACTGTGGCGGTCAAAAAGATATAAACGCTAAAACTTTTTGGTAGGAGTTTATCTACTGTGGCGGTCAAAAAGATATGAACGCTGAAACTTTTTGGTAGGAGTTTATCTGTGGCGGTCAAAAAAATATGAACGCTAAAACTTTTTGGTAGGAGTTTATCTACTGTAGTGGTCAAAAAGATATGAACGCTAAAACTTTTTGGCAGGAGTTTATTTACTGTGGCGGTCAAAAAGATATGAACGCTAAAACTTTTTGGTAGGAGTTTCTGTTAGGTCTGTAACTTTCAGAGATGACAAAAAACATTTGCTTGGAAACTATCAAAACATCTGGACACCAGAGTTGAACGGAAGTAAAATTTTGCAAAGCAGAAGACGGAAGTGGAAAACTCATAAACTCATTTGTTCATATTTTTTACAAATTCATCACAATAAAAAATATTTAACCATCAAAATTTTCTCTAACCATAAAAGGATTTTTCAAGTTTGAGAATTTGAAAAACAAAATTTCACCTTCATCAAAGACCAGTCCCAATTATAATCGTCGAACTTACAGAAAAGCTGAAACTCTGTGTAAAGTGAAATGTCGCATTCGATACTTACATCAGAACAATTCTTGATTGTTTTCCACGTCGATGATTGAAGAGCCATGCCCATATTGTGCTTGCTGCTGTACCATGGATGAATGCCGAGCTGAAGAAGGCATAATACATTTGTTTTCTCGTCAGATAAAATGTTCAAAGTGCCACAGTCTTCACAGACTCAACGCCCTTTGACGCCGAAACGCTACGGAGTCCTAGAAAGACGGGAGTGATGAATTTGACACATTGTAAAAAGCCGCGTTCATGACGTCATATATTAATCTCAATCTGCAATCTGCAGCCAACAGTTATTTCCTTTTATAATAAGCTTAGGTTAGGTTGAAAGAACAACTTTTGTGAAGAGCAAATTCTTGGATACCCAAGTACACTGTGAAATTACCCATTTTATGATGTGTCAAATTCCTCACTACCGTCTTTGTAGCACGGCGTTGAAACGCTTACCTGCTTCGCCGTATTGCCGTAATTCTTGGTGGACTTTAGGTAGAATCCAAGGGATATTAGGTCACACTTGGCACAGAGTCTGAATTACTCGGTGAAATCTTATGAATCAGGAATATTCACCTTGATTTATTCTTCGTTATATGGTTCAAAACATGTAACGCATCAGGAGCTACAAAATGGTCTTCTTCTAGAAGAAGAACCCATGAATTCTGGAGCGAGAACCTTTCTATGATTCCGTCAAAGACGTAGTTCATCTGGAATGAGTAAGTTCTCTCGAAACAACGAGAAAACGCAATCTCCATAATCTTTTTGTCGCCATTTGGCTACCAAACGGCGACAAAATGATTATGGAGTATTTAGTGCCAACTTGTTTCCGCATTCTGTTTTCAACTCAAAGGAATTCGATCGAGATAGTCTAAACGCCATACGATAACTCATTGTGGCTTTGTTATATCCTTTTTAACATTCTAATTTTACCGTGACTTAAGTATGCCAAAGTGTTGAGGGTTCAACAACCCAAAAAAGGCTATAAAAAATAAAATCTGATGAAAATAACTGCCAACTCATGACACCTCGCCCTTGACTACTTCAATCCGGCTGAATTCAAACTTTGACCAACTCCGCAATAACCTCACTCAAGCACCATTCGTCCAACTCATCTCGTCAAAGAAGGGAAAGAGGTTCATGGAATAACGATCCAGTCTTCACATGCCTCTCAATCAGAGTTGCACGGAATTCTGACTTCCGACTTCCGCCCTTTTTTCACTTCCGACTTCCGTGAAAAAAATTTCACTTCCGACTTCCGTTTAACAAATTCTACTTCCGACTTCCGTCAAAAATTTTTTTGTGAAAAATGACGAAAAAACCGTGAAATCGTTTCTATTCAGTATGGAATTGACCTATCACCTGTTGAGAATGCGCGAATATGCAATATCTCTGGGTTTTTTCAACTTTTTTGCACTCCCGACTACTGTTGAAAAAATTCTACTTCCGACTTCCGCCTTCCGCTCTTTCTTCACTTCCGACTTCCGATTTCCGTGGAAAAAATTTCACTTCCGTTTTTTAAAATTCACTTCCAACTTCCGACTTCCGTTTTTTTAAAATTCACTTCCAACTTCCGACTTCCGTTTTGAAAAATTTTACTCTCAATCTAGCAAGCACTACACGTCCTGAGAAAGCTTCAATCTACTGTATCTGCTCGACTATTGCATCAACGACCGGACAGTCTCACAAGCTGAAGAAAATGGTCAACCTTTGGTATCACATCAACTAACATCCCTCAAGGCAGTCATGACTCGCGGTTACTTTCTGATCTCAGATATCTCAGCCTGCACTTTTGGCATACCCAAGTCAGTAGTAGAAACATTTTTTCTACAGGATTCACCTCGTGCGAGTTCTTTTCCATTCCTTAATCTGATTCATGTTCACCGCTCCACAACTTCTCTTTATTTCTGTTTACTTCCACATTTAATTATTATTTAAAATGAAATGCAAAATAGTTTTATCCCTGTTTTATCAACATTCGTGTTTGTTTCTATTGCGGGCTTTCCCCAAAATAAATATATTACATATATTATATATTTGTTCAACACTGTTTCGAACATTGACACATTTTCTATTCGAGAATTAAAATCAGTAAAACATACTTTCCACCACCAATGATGTTTGATCTGTGTCAATTTCGCCACTCGATAGTTTCCATATTTGTCTGGATATTTCCAGTTTTCACATTTGATCGACTCCGCGCTGGAAAATGTTCTTTTTTTTCATTCTTCCAGAAATCTTACTTCTCTTTTCCGATTTTCTCAGCGCAATCTTTCTGACTTTGTCCAGGGTACATGGTCGAAAAGAGTTGAGTAGTGAAAGGATAGTAGATTTGATGAACCTGTAGAACGACTTTCAATTGAATAAAACCGCTTTTAAGGCTAACCCGCGCAAATGTAATATTCCTGATCATTTCGTTGATTATGGGGACGTTTATATCATGACTAAACACTAAAAGAGATTTTTCGATACCGATTGTCGACTTCAGAGATTCTATTAATAACATGAGGTAGGCTGGTCTATTATGAACCTGTAAAAGTTGGATTTTTCACGAAGATTAGGGAAATACCTGTATTACAATAACTGTCTCGACGTTTTGAACCTCACCAAAGTCATCGACATTCATAGTTTGATAATTATCGTTGAGGTTGTTCAGATGAGTGTAGATTTCTTGTCCGATAAGCGTACCATTACCGTATTTATCTGAATTTTCAAAATCCTGACTCAAATTTAAACGAGATATACCTGGAAAGTCCCATTCAGAAATATCAGGTATCTTTCTTGAGTCATTTTCGAATTCAAACTTGACAGATCTGTACATTTCAGAAAATCTTAAAAGAACAATGTAATTAAATTAGAATAAAACAGACTCGTCGTTCAAGTTGGGTCCACTGTCGCTGAGGTCCACATTGCTACTATTGAAAAAAAATATGACAGCGAACACCTGAACATGCTTTGAAAGAAGCTAAGAAGAGAAATTACCCAGAAAACAACGAGCAGGAGAGCAAGAAACCTTGTGAATCGTCTTATTCGCAGCATTTTATTGTCGTTCGGTTAGCATGCTCTGAATTTGATAGAGAAACCTCAGATAGAGAATCTCGACAGGTAAATGGCTATTGAGAAGTCACGTTAGAAACGAGTAGTTTGAAGACGCGACAATAGTGGAATGAAAAAAAGCGTTGGGGAAATAAAGAAACAGTCGATGATCGAAATTTATAAAGACAGTCGGAAAAAATAATTGTAATAATGAAAGAATAGTAAGTGTAGAATTACGTGACGACAAAATGCAGAAAAACCCCAGGGTGCATGGGGTGAGACCTGCCGCAGACGGCATAATCTGCAAACCATCACGGCATTATATTTGCTTGATTAAATGCTTAATTTTGGTATCCGAGAATTGACTCTTTACAAAAGTTGTTCTCCCAACCTAACTCAAGCTTATTATAAAAGGAAAATACTTTTGGTTGCAGATTTCAAATTAAGATTAATACATGACACATGAGTGAGGGTTGACAGATTTTGCCGTCTCCCACGGACTTGCATTAGATGCATGGTCTGCGTTTTACCATTTGCCGATTTTAGAAGTAAACGACACTTCACTTAACGTATGCCAAAATCTGACCGAGAGGTCCGTGAGAGACGGCATAATCTGCCAACCCTCACTAATGTGTCATTTATCTCAATTTACAACCTGCAACCAAAAGTGATTTCCTATTATAATAAGCTTAGGTTAGGTTGGGAGAACAACTTTTGTGAAGAACCAAGTCTCGGATACTAAAATCAAGCAAATATGATGCCGTGAGGGTTGGCAGATTATGCCGTCAGCGGCGGGTCTCTGACCGAGCCATTCGAAACTTTCGAGAATCAGAGAGATCTCAGAGTGTATTGAATTGAGCTAATATAAATAACGGAAAGGACACTGAAGAATCACTGGAGTTGTAGCCGAAAACTCCAGGTCTTCTGTGCGGGATACTTCTAGTCTGTTCACGCCAAGCCGCTCTCTTACTTCTGATTGACCGGTCCACTGCTTCCCTTCGTTGTCCTGTCTTCAATCCTGATCGCCACTGTTGTATCGCAAAGACAGTGTGGTACGCCGGCCAATATGATGGGTTTATTGAAGAAGAATACAAAAGCAAAGTATAAGATAATCGAGAGGGGATCCGGAGGGGGCGTGGCCTCCGCGATCGTGGGAAACAAACAAGTGTGGGAAAGTTGGTAGATCAAAAGTTAACTATGCGAATTACCGTAGTTCACTCGCAACAGACACCATTCGAATCTCAAAAAGGAACCAGCTGTACAAAAAAAGAAGTGTGGTTGTGGTAGACACCAACCGAAAGGTCGATCAAGCAATCATGAGAAAAAACTAGGGATAGTGAAACAAACAAATCGCGAAAAAAATATACAAATATGCATACTCACTTAGGAGAGTATAGTTATTAGGAAGAAATTGAACCTCGAATTCGAAAAGAATAAAAAAAATAATTTCCCGCCATTTGCAAATTCAAATTTGTACAGTAACCCAAACGCGTTAAACGGGTATTTAGTAAATCGCAAAAATCTATTTTCGAAAGTGTTTGTACCCTAATAAATGCTTCACAAGGCATAATGAACGTTGCGGATTGTTCCCAACGATATTTTCTCCTTCTTCTAACAATTTTCTGTTACGATTTGTGAATCTGGGATGAAAAAGAATGTGAAAAGGGAAAATTTTTGAACTACAGTAACTGAAATTTGATCTACTATATCGATTATTTTATTCGAAAAAGTAGACTGAATCATGAATCATGAATCACGAATCATGTATGTTTTTTCATTTATCTTTGTCGACACCTCGAATTTTAGGCTTAGGTAAGGTTCAAAGCACTAGTTAGGTACAAAGCTAAGATTTTATCAAAGTTTAAACTTGATTACCACAAAAAATTTTTTGCACCTTGTAAGGAAATGATTCTTGATTCGATGATTCAGTCTACTTTTTCGTATTAAGTTATATCGATTCGCTTTGTTTACACTTTTCAGAACATTCGAAAATGGCTCTATATTCACTTGCGTTGTTGCACAGAAGTTAGGTAATAAGGGGAGTCCGAGAGTTGGCCCTTCACGAAAGTTGTTCTCCCAACCTAACTAAGCTTATTACAAAAGTAAATTACTTTTGGTTGAAGTTGAAAGATTATGTTAGAGCTTAAGCAATAATTATTGCTGGAAAAAATTTCATTAATGTAATGAAATCATTTGTACTTGTATCTTCGAGACTTAGTTATTCACAAAAGTTGTTCCCCTTATCCCACATAAGCTTTTTATGAAAGAAAAATCACTGTTGGCTACAATTTGAAAAATGAATATAGATCCATTTGCTTAACTTTTCTTTTTGTTGCGAGTGAACTACAGTAACTCGCATAGTTAACTTTTGATCTACCATATTTCCCACACTTAGTTGTTCACCATTATCCCGAAGGCCACGCCCACTCCGGATCCACTACTTAAGCTTTCGATTATCTTATACTTTGCTTCTGTATACTTCTCCAATAAACCCATCATATTGGCCGGTGTACCACACTGTCCTTACGATACAACACTTTTCAACTGCGATTAGCGCAGTGTGTCGCTTTGCTCGGAGTATCCCAATCACCTTGTTTTTAGGCTTAGGTCAAATGTCAAGCTGACCCAAGCATAACCTAACATGGTCTAAAAAAGGTGTTCATGCGATGCGAGAAACGTTATCGCATCCTATTTTTTAAATTTTTTTCCTCATCACATATGCACACGTGCACGTGCTTGATTGTTACGACGAATGGCTCTCGAGAGTCATTTTTACTTTTACGGTCCTTTTAATAAGTCAGTTAAGCAGAAATTAAGAGGTCGATTAAAAGACTGCGATGATCAACTTAGCTAGTCAAGAACAGACCGCGCTCAACACATTTCCTCTCAAGGCAGGATGCGTATATTCAGGTTTTTTCACTTTTAAAGCAGTTTTTAAGTTCCATAATTCAGCGATCATTGGAAAATTCGAGAATAACACAGCGGGACACGTATGGTTGTCCGGAAAACTACGATGTTTCAGTCTCAGACAATATTCTGGACAAAGCGAAAAGAAAAATCTGAAAGAATTAGTTTCTGAAGGTAATTTTGCCCGATACGGAAGCGAAAATTTGGGCGAAAGTCAATTGAAACTGATTTCAACCGTAAGGGGTGAAACTGTTTACAGGTGACACGATTTTCGTCCAGATGGCTGGTACAGACGATAGGAATCAGAATGTGAAAAAGTGGTCTACTGTAAAAGCAGACTTGACGAATTCTTCTCTACAACAGCCCCCATCAACTGCTAACCAGAAGAAACGATTATTTTCAGAACTGTGTGGGTGATATTAAAAAATTTTTTTCATACTGACGAAGTTGATTCCAGTTGCCCAAAACTCGCCGAAGACAGGATCTGCAGCTCAGATAACGTCCAGAGCATACTTGTCTGCGATGGGATACATACATGAAGGTTTTTCTTATTAGTCGGAGATTGTCATTTCTTTTCACTTTTCAGCGATCGTTGCACAAGTCGAGAGTAACACAGCGGGGCATGTACGGTTATCCGGAAAACTACGATCTTTCAGTCTCAGACAATATTCTGGACGAAGCGAAAAGAAAAATCTGAAAGAATTAGTTTCTAAAGGTAATTTTACCAGTCCGGAAGCAAAATTTTTGGTGAAAATTTCTCTCGAAAATCAATTTTGATTGAAATGAGCTCTAAAGCGATGGAACTATTTACAAGTGACATGATTTTGATCCAGATGGGTCTGTCTATCCTTTATCCACCATAAAATGCCCATGTTTCCGATCTTTCACAAAAGTATACGACGCGGGATTTCATACAGTGCAAAGTAGCTACAATAATCAGATCTTCTACATAAAACATCATTCCCGAAAAATCCAGGAGAACTCCCAGACTGTAAAACCGTATAACTTTAGGTGAAAAGATTTTTGTGAAGATGAGTGGTTCACAGAATGGAAGATCTAACGTAAGTGCGTGGTCTACGAAGAAAGAAGACTTGCTACGATCTTCACCACTCCAGCGTCTCCCGAAATCATCCACCGGGTCTGCGGCAAATGAAAATATGTCAGAAGTTCCGACTGTTGATGGAAAAGATAGTCCACGTGTTTGGACAGGTTTCTTTTTCTGTTGTTTAAATTACCAACATAATTATTAAGGAATTATCAAATGTTTTGAGAGCGGGAACTCAGCTCTTTTAACTTGTGACAGAAGAGATCACAGTATCAGCCTGAAGCGGTATATAGGCCAACGGAAAGAAGGAGATTTGTCAGCACATATAAGAGTTGGTTAGTGTTTTTTTTTGAATTTAATCAAGGTAGAAAGATATATAAGGGGGAAAAGAGAGAGCGCGCGAGAGAAAAACGAGCTTACGAAGAGTACAATGCAGGGCTGATTACAAAATTAACGATTTAACGAAATTTTTTGTTGATTTCGATTTAAGGATTACCGGTTTCGTTAAAATTGGAAAAAATCGTTAATTTAACGTAAAACGGGTTCATTTAATTTTTTATGAAAATCGTTAATTTAACGATCAATGATTCCGTTAAAATTAAAAGTTGAAAAGCATAGTTTAGTGGTTTTTTTGTTACAATCTTGGTCAATAATGCATTTTTCAACAATGGTAGTATTTAAAAAAAATTAGTAAAATCCCAATTTGATCGCTTTAACAAAATTTTCCGTGTAATTTGGAAAAACCGTTAATTTAATATTCAACGGTTTCGTTTAAAAGGAGAAAAACTGTTAATTTAACGTTTAACGGATTCGTTAGGAATGGAAAAACCGTTAATTTAACGTTCAACGGTTTCGTTAAAAGTGAGAAACCCGCTAATTTAACGTTTAATTGTTTCGTTAAATCAGAAATTTCGTGAACAGCCCTGGTACAGTGTGCTTCAACGCTCTTGATACTGCTTCCGGAGACAAAGTTTCGAAAAATATAATAGTTCTGCTCCATTTTCCGAACAAAACGGGACTGTACTGGTAATCTTAATTGATGTCATTTATTTCAGGTCAGTATGTCTTTATTACATTTGCCGGATGCTTGGCGAAAAAAAACTTTCGCGTACACCAGTGGTCTACAGATAAAAGTTCGTTTGATGCTAAAACAGTTGACTTTGAACGTTCCCAATTACAAAATAATGGTAAACCACTTGTAAAATTTATCATACAGGCTTATGTTGCAGTTCCTGTTGCTATCGACTCAAACAATGTGATACAAAGCAGTCGGGAAGAGCCGGGTTCGAAAGGTGAAGAGGAACCGACTGTAAGTAAAATGGAACCATCTAAAATTTATGTCGGTGAGTTTCTATTTTTGTGAAACTCCTACAATAGATGTCACAGGTAAAGTGATCAGTATCGATGGAAAGTACAGAGCGACTGTTTCAATCGACAAGAAGCAATACAGGTGAATCTTCTTTATTTCTGAAGTATTCTCAACAATTATTCAAATATTCTTCTTAGAAATTCATCCAGAATCATATCGGCTCTTTTCGTTGGTGACAGCAGATACAGTCTGATATCTAAAATCGTCAAAATAGGTAAAAAGTGATTAACTTCACGAGAATCTCAGATATTAAAATTTAAGACGATTTGGTTTTCACCACAATGGATGCGAATGGCCGACTTCATTGGTCCCATGATCGCCACGCCTTGATGAAGGTATTTTTCATCGTTAGTCTTCTTTTATTGGTTCTAGAAAATGATTTTTTATTCCAGAGTATCAACGACGATTCGCGAGCCGAACACCCATCGACAGGTTTGATTTTCAGTAATTCAAGAGCCTTGTGTGAAATTTGTCTATTTTTGATAAGAATAAGAGAAACCTGACGGTCTAGAAATTCCAGATCGAAGTGCTGAAGTACATCAGTATGGAATCGGAGAACTGTCTGTTGATTTTGGTAATTTGAAAGCTCAGATCTACGGAGATAACGTTTTACTTAATAACAACTACTAATTTTTAATTCACTCGATTTCTAGGGTAGTTTTTTGTCCCTGTCCTGAGTTTTAGTGTCCTTTTTGCACATAACCCCTGTTACATGACATTGTTTTCCACCCAGAACACTTTCTTGCCATATATATTTTCAAAATTCTTGTTCAACTTCACTTTGAATTTTTCATGTTTCTTGTATATAAACTGTGTGAGCTGAGAATTTTGTCGATTTTCATGGTAGATGTTGAATAACCTTTCCAATCTCTGTAATCACTATATTTTCATACAGGCGTTTTCAGTGCACATGATACATCCTCATCTTCAGATATTGGTTGCCTACGGTATGTGGAACGTGCTGATCACTACGGTTTTATCAGGAGTCGTTGCAAGATTTCTTTACTAACAAAAAATCAATTTTTTCTAATTTTTGATTGTAGCAGTTCTTTTGTAACCACTTCTGCAAAAAAAGCTCATTGAAAAAGGATTTTTCTCAACACAAACTTCAGATCAGCTATAGTGGCTTTTGCAGTGAAAAGACAATCGTTTGGGGAAATTTTCAGTCCACACGTGAATAACGTGAGAGCAACACCTGGAATCAGTCAAGTCATTTCGAGGTTATTTTTATTTCCTGTAAACTAGTAATACTGAATCAAATTAAAATGACCATTTTCGCCGTGTTTCGACGGGACACGTTCCAACTTGGTATTCTTTAATACCTAAAGCAATTAAAGTGTGAGTTTTTGAATTTTGACCTTGTTGCATATTATAACGTCAACAGAACATGTGTTTGAACAGTATAAATCATGATGCCTCAAAGCTCAGCAGGAAGAAAGTTTGAAAAATTATATTTTTTTCGTTAAAACTTTTCATCTGTAATCCCCCCACGAAATTCGGAAAATTATTTTTTCAATTCCCGCTTTTTTGATATGATTTACGAAGAGAACGACACTTCACATTACGTTCACCGTAATCTGGCCGAACTTTTCGAAGATTATATCTGAAATTCTAGGAAAAAATAATATTCAAATTATGAAAAGTACACTGTGAGAACCAAGAAAAGGTTTAGACCCGCCGCAGACGGCATAATCTGCCGACCCTCACGGCATCATACTTGCTTGATTAAATGCTTGAGTTCGGTATCCAAGACTTGGCTCTTCACAAAAGCTGTTCTCCCAACCTAACCTAAGCTTATTATTATAGAAGGAAATTACTTTTGGTTGCAGATTGCAAATTGAGAATGATTCATGAAACAGTCGTGAGGGTCGGAAGATTATGGCGTTTCCCACGGACTTAAAATCTTTCATTGAAATGGTTGAACAATTCTAAATCAGAAACTCTGAGAATTGTTTAGTTTCTGTTCTAACTTTCGTTTTCCTATTTTAAGTCTAGAATAATTGTGAATTTCTTCCGAATTTTCTGCACCTTGTTATTTAGCTTTTCATTCGGTGTTGTAAAGGTTCAGAATCGGTATAAAATTTACTAGCTGTTGAACATTTGTTGCGCTCAGTCAGCTAGTGTGTTTTTGTGAGTTCTGCTAGCATGAGATTGAATACGTTAAAAATATCTGTCCAAGACAGTTTCATCTACTTTTCTCATATTCGGTGTACTATCAAAATCTTTTGGCTGCCGCGAATTCGATAATCATTTTCTAAAAAACTTACTTTAATTGAGATACAATTGTCTTGGAAACATTCTTGTACTGTTCTCTCTAGACTGTTTCTCATCATTCAAAACATTCTTCACTCAGAAATTCCAGCGTGAACGGTTGTGGTCAAATCAGAGCGAAAAAGCCAGATAAATGGACATCGAAACGGTTCCTACCACGATTATCAGTCCCGAAGAAGGTCCGTCGTCAGGTTTTAGTCTATTTTACGAAGGTTAACGTCTAGTTCAGAAGTAAGAAAAGACGAAAAGATTCACGATCCGTTGCACCCTGAGCTGTTTTCTGCTGGTTCGTCTGCATGTGGTAGGTGGCAAAAAGAAGGATAAAGAATCCTTTTTCTCACTGTGCTTTGACAGTTTTATCATAATTCACCAAGCTGTGTAGTTCCAGGAGAGATCGCTTCTTGTTCCGAGGAACTGGCATCTCTTGAGTTATCTTCGGATGAAACCGGAAAGCTCGATGACATGAAGAAAGGTGAGTTCAGACAATTTGGTCTTCAGATCATCAGTCGCCTTATGATATGTAAGAAAAACACGTCTCTAGTAAACTGGAAATAGGGAAAATTACGCTCCAGAAGGTTTTATCATAGTTTTCCATAGTTGCGTGATTCCAGGAGAGGTCACTTCTTATTCAGAAGAAGCAGCATGTGATGAGACGACTCAGGGTGAAATAGACAAGCTTGAAGACATGAAGAAAGGTGAGTTTAGAAAATTGGGTCGTCATTTAAAAAAATTCATTTCAAATATCCAAACGACTCAATCTCCAGGCTTGGGTCATGTCTTTCTCATTCATTTCGTTTAGCTTCCCCTCTAGAATCTAAAAAGAATAGTAAATTTGTATACCTTTAGTTGCTTTGAACAAATAGTGTTTTCAGATGGAACCGAAGCGATTTCAAGAATTAAGTTTCCAGTCGCTAGAGCTCAGGGATTGTGTAAATTTCTACCCGAGGCGGGATGCGTATATGAAGGTTGTCTTCATCTCTTGTTCGTTCATTCATTCATTTCAGCAATCGTGGAACGGTATGATAATGAAAAGTCGGGTATCGTACGAGTGCACCAAAATCTATACTATATCAATCTCAAAACATATAGCGGTGAAAGAAAAGCGAAAGACGTGAAGGATTTGGTGTCTATAGGTGATCTTTAGTTTCAATTTGAACTGGTTCATTACAGAGTTGCACGGAAGTAATTTTTTCAAAACGGAAGTCGGAAGTGAAAAAAGGCGGAAGTCGGAAGTAGAATTTTTTCAACGGTAGTCGGGAGTGCAAAAAAGTTGAAAAAACTCAGAGATATTGTATATCCGCGCATTCTCAACAGGTGATAGGTCAATTCCAGACTGAGTAGTAACGATTTCACTGTTTTTTCGTCAGTTTTCACGAAAAAAATTTTTTGACGGAAGTCGGAAGTAGAATTTGTTAAACGGAAGTCGGAAGTGGAATTTTTTCACGGAAGTCGGAATTCCGTGCAACTCTGGTTCATTAGATAATTGGTGGTTTTCGTATGTACAATCGTTTCGCGGATGGTTTTGAGCTTGTATGCGTAGGATTCAAACATGTTGCAGTCTGAACGCTGTCTGATATAAAATTTTGAAATTTCATCCAATCAGTGGGTGTTTTTCTTCTCTCATTCTCAGTTATCGAACCTAATTGTGTTGTAAACATAACCTTTGCCATTCCAATTGAACAAAAGTGACAACGAAATGACCTGGTAAATACCAGTACTTTTCATTCAGTCATTTCTTGAAATGATTCACTTGCTACTTTCACCGCGCGTAAAGCAGCTTCCAAATACCGCTTTCGTAGAAATCTAATTCAACCTTTTCAGGTAACAAAGTTTTCATCAAGTTCGCCATAGATGGAAATTCCCATCATACAGAAGAGTGGGCTACAGTTAAAGCAGACCTAAAGACTTCTCCTATTCCGGAAACATCGTCTGTTCCGAACATTTCGACGACAGTGAATGGAAACAATAATGCATGTATCTCGAAAGGTTCTCTCCATCAAGTATTTCCGCTTCCCAACACAGTTATTAAGGGAAAATCACATCTTTTATGAGAGGAACCTCAGCGCTGGTTTCTGATAACAAGAGAAATTACAGTATCAGCCTGAAGAAGTACATGGGTCAAAAGAACGCAGAAAATCTGTCAGCATACATTAAAGTTGGTTAGTTTTTTTCAAAATTTGTTTTTCCTTCCATTATTCTAATTGGAGTTTCTTGGTATCCAGTACGTGAGAGAACACTTCTTTTCGTATGAAATAGAATTTTTTCTTCTCTCACTGTATAGAATACTTCGTAATCTCGATCTGGAGTCCGCAGTCAATAATAATACACATAGCTTCCTCTACCTGTAAAAAAGTCTAGCCTCCGTAAATCGGATACTTAGTATCGTAGCAGTTTCGCCTTGAAATACAAGAACAATTTACGTAATGAGCCTTTAATTTCAGAATGGACTGGAAATAAAAAAATAATTAAAATCCACGTAGCAGTTTCGCTTTGAAATACATGAACGATTAAGTAATGCGCCTTCAATTTCAATGGACTGAAAGTAAGAATAATAATTTAAATCCACAAAGATCTAACTGTTCGTTGTGAGAGTCCGGACCCTACCGTTCTCATTCTGAACAATTGAGATTAGAGCGCGTTTGGAAACAGCCATGCTTCTAGCGATGTAATGTATGTTTTTAATAAGCTTGGGAAACGTTGTTTCAATTCTGTGAAAATTCGAATCTCAGGAATACCGGTAAATTATGAAATAGGGCATTTTATGATGTGGCGAATAGTCGAACAAAAAAACGATCTTTCATCTTCCGAAACTGAGTTTACAGGAGACACGATTTTCATCAAGACTGTCAACGGGAAACAGGGAAACATTAACCTGGAAGCGTGGTCTATAGTGGAAGCAGACTTGAAATCGAATGCTCCACAGAAAATCCCTCCGAAAGCATCGGCTGTTCCGAAAACTACGCCAACAGTTGATCGAAACAATGATACACCTGTCTTGATAGGTTTGCTTAATCTGTTTTTTTGGCTCCTAATGCAGTTGTTAAGGGACAGTACTTCGTTTCGTGGACCAACTCTCGGCGCTAGTTGTTCATAACGATGTGAAACATACGGTCAGCTTGAAGAGATACATAGGTTTGCGGCAAAGGAACAATTTGTCGGCATATATTAAAGTTGGTTAGTGTTTTGTACTTAATACGAAAAAGTGGACTGAATCATCGAATCAAGAATCATTTTCTTACAAGGTGCAAAAAAGTTTTTGTGGTAATCAAGTTCAAACTTTGATCAAATCTTAGCTTTCTACCTACCTAGTGCTTCGAACCTTACCTAAGCCTAAAATTTGAGGTGTCGACAAAGACAAATGGAAAAAGATTCATGACTCGCGATTATTGATTCATGATTCAGTCTACTTTTTCGTATAAAATGTGTTTTGTTCATTCGGGAATTTCAAATTTTTTTTTTGGGTTTAGAAAGGTCAGAGGTTTGTATGGAGTGATAGAAAACCCACGAAAAGCGTTAGGTGCTTTCAATTTTTTTTTAAATTTTATCGTCGCCATTTGGTATATCATTTGAAAATGGGACCAAAATGTCGATGGTCCGAAAACAATCGAGGCGCGGCGCTGTAACGACGAAATTATGGTTACAAAAGAACGATTTTGTCGTCGACACCACATGTTGTCGCGGTTTGGTCCAGGAATTCTGGAGGGGGACTCCTAGAGGGGACAAAACGGCTAAAAAGTTATGAAGCTGGTGTAATGCGGTCTTGGTTTTGTTGAATGTCTTGAATTTTCTTCATTTGGAGCATAAAATCAGATTTGAACCGACACACATTGCAGGACAAGTTGTCTACTTGAAATTCTCCGGAACGCCAGGGCGAGGCGATACTTGTATTCAACAATGGTCTACAGATATTAGTGCATTTGAAAGAGCTAAGATTAATGCGAAGACTCCTGTCAAAAAAGATGATAAACCGGTAGATCAGAATGGTATCATATCGGCAACACCGTGTGCAGGGAAAATTAGTATAGGTAAATTTTGAACAATTCAATGAATCAATCATCCCATTCCAGGTGTCGTGAAAACAGTCGAAGCAAATTGTGCAATGGTCACCTTCACGAGAAAAATCTCACTTCCGTTTGTGGAATTTCTCGAAATGCTTATCATTATGATTTCAGGTTAGCACTTTCGAAGTACAAAGGGACCAAAGTTTCCAAAACATTCCTGAGTTTAATCAAGCCGAGTTTGTTTTTGTTCTTGATAAAATCTATCTTTCTACTTCAGATGATGTCATTTATGCTACTTTCTTCCAGAACAATAGACAGGTATATGTCAAAAAATGGTCTGATGACCTTGAACAGCTCAAACCAGGAAAAAACGGTAATTCACTTGAGGAGCTCATAAAGTTTTATTTTTCAGCCCCTGATGTTATTGACTCGAACAATGTGATGAAAACTGTGATACAAACAAATGAGAAAAAGCCGGATGTTCCGACTGTTGATGGAAAAGATCGTCCACGTGTTTGGACAGGTTTTTTCTCTTCGTTAAATAGCTAAAACAACTTTTAAGGAATTATCAAATGTTTTGAGAGGAAAAGAATGTCTGCGCTTGTAACTTGTGACAATAGAGATCACAGTATAAGCCTGAAGAGGTACATAGGCCAACGGAAAGAAGGAGATTTGTCAGCATACATTAAAGTTGGTTAGTTTTTTTGTTGATTTCATCGGGTCACTTTTTTTAAATCACGGTTTATTATTCACTTCATGGTCAAAATCATAACATTTATCTTGGGGATCATTTGTTGATGACCCGTGGTCGCGCGTCAGGTACTCTTGCCTATGTTCCAGAGTTGCACGGAAGTAAAATTTTTCAAAACGGAAGTCGAAAGTGAATTTTTTAAACGGAAGTCAGAAGTGAAATTTTTTCTCGGAAGTCGGAAGTACAATTTTTTCAACGGTAGTCGAGAGTGCAAAAAAGTTGAAAAAACCCAGAGATTGTATATCCGCTCATTCTCAACAGGTGAAGGTCAATTCCAGACTGAGTAGAAACGATTTCACGGTTTTTTTCGTCATTTTTCACGAAAAAAATTTTTTGACGAAAGTCGGAAGTAGAATTTGTTAAACGGAAGTCGGAAGTGGAATTTTTTACGGAAGTCGGAAGTGAAAAAGGGGCAGAAGTCGGAATTCCGTGCAACTCTGATGGAAACTAATTTGTTTTTTACAAATCAGAAACTTTCTTGGATTGGAAGATAGAGAAGGGAAAAAAGACCTTCGAAGAGTACTGTCTCAACCCAACGCTTTTAACTCTGAGACAAATATTCGAGAAATTTCATGAAAACGGGATTGAACTGATATCAATATCATTTTTCAGGACAAACTGTTTTTCTCACATTTGCCGTACGCAAAGACAACTCACATGTACACCAGTGGTCTACGGATATCGGTTCATTTAGGACTGAAAATGTTGGCTTTGAAAGTTCCAACCTACAAAAAAGTGGTAACTCACTTGAGATATCTATCACATAAACCCTTATTTTGCAGTTCCTGTTGCTATCGACTCAAACAATGTGATACAAAAAGCTCGAAAAGAGCCGACTTCGAATGTTGAAGAGGAATCAACTGTAACTAACCTGAAGCCGGTTTCGAAAGTTGAAGAGGGACCGAGTGTAAGTAATATGGAACCATCTAAAATTTATGACGGTGAGTTTCTGGTTCTGCGAAACTTCTATAATAGATATCACAGGTAAAGTGATCAGTATCGATGGAAAGTACAGAGCGACTGTTTCAATCGACAAGAAGCAATACAGGTTAGTCCTCTTTTTCTGAAATGTTCTCAATAATTATACAAACACTTTATAAATATTCATCACAACGTTACAGAATCATATCCGCTCTCTTCGTTGGTGACAGAAGATACAGCCTGATCTCGACAATTGTCGAAATAGGTAAAAATCAATTAACCCCACGAAAATCTCGAATACTAAATTTAAGACGATTTGGTTTTCGTCACAATGAATGCGAATGAGCGACTCCATTGGTCCAACAATCGAGAGATTCTGTCAAAGGTATTTTTCTTTCTTTCAGAAGAAGTTATTTTACGTTTCAGAGTATCAATGAAGTTTCACCAGCGGAAGAAGTATCGACAGGTCTGTCTTTCTCAGTGACTGTTGTAATATTGTTTTTTTCTGTGTGAAAGAGAGGGGAAAGAGAAAATGTATCTATCAGGCTGAGAAAGTCTTGGTATCTATCTTCCATTTCGTGCAGCAGGGGTTTGAACTTCCAATTTTCATCAGCTCGCTTCACACAAGTCATTTAGACACTGATAGGTATGTTGATCACGGTGAAAGATATAACTGAATCATCAACTGAGTTTTCTTCAAAAATGAATTGTTGAAAAGTATACCAACAAAGAATTTTACAGCCTCTGAAGTACCGGCTGATGTCCCGAAAGGACCAATCGTGGAACACTTGGGAATTGTGAAGAAGATAGTCAATGGGTGCCAGGCTGCTGTCACATGTGCTGGGAAGAGTTTCACGTATGCGTTTTACTAACTTTTTCCAGAATCGATTTAACATTGAACTTTAGGATAACCCCAGAAACATATAGTAGCCGAGATACAACAATGCATCCCAATCTCACGACATTCTTGGAAAAAGGTTATTTTTGGGCAAAATGTAAACCGCAGAGTGTCCGCAGAGCGCAGAGCCGCAGAGTCAATTTTTGTTTTAGGCTTCGGAAAATTCCTAGTAGCACGTACGGTTCCTAAATAGGCTTAGGTAAGGTTCTAAGCACAAGTACGTTCCAAAAATGGGGGTCCGATTTTTCCTAAGCCTGATATAAGAAAAACTCTGCGGTCGCTCTGCGGCTCTGCGCTCTGCGGTTTACATTTTGCCTTATTTTTGTGTTCCTTTTCAATAATAATAACTTTATTCATAGAAAAATGTTTCATACGGTATAGAGGCGACCAGAGTTACACAGAAGTAATTTTTTTCAAAACGGAAGTAGAGGTATTGTATATCTGCTCATTAGGTAAACTAGATCGAGTAGAAAACGCTTTAATTGACTTTCTCCGTGCATTTTTTTCACAAAATTCACCTCATAAAAGTTTTTTGATGAGAGTCTGAATTCCGTGCATTTCTGGTCGCGACCAATAACCGCTATAATCACAAAAATATAATGGGGCACACTGCAGTAAACGCAGTTGAAAAGTGTGAGCAAAGCAAATCGATGCAGTAGATCAAATTTCAGTTACTGTAGTTCAAAAAAATTGACTTTTACTGCTTTTTTTCATCCCAGATTTACAAATCGTAACGGAAAAAATGTTTGAAGTAGGTAAAACTATCGTTGGGAACAGTCCGCAACGTTCATTATGTCAAGTGAAAAGTACAAAAACTTTCGAAAATGAAAGCGGAGGTCGGCAAAGCGGTTGCGAAGCGGTTATATCGTCTTATGCCTGTGCCTAGGTGTGCAAGACCTGGGTAGTTTTCTTAATGATGATATGAATAGTTCCATGATCATTTCGAGAAAGATTACATTGTTCTTCACAGTTCCTTCTTTCAGGAACCTTCGTCAAACTGAGGTTTTACTCAGATGCTGGAACTTTCAAGGTTGAGTCATGGCTACCGTTCCAGGAAAAGAAGAAGAAACCGGAGATTGAAGTGGCCAAGCGAGAGATGATGACCAAGTCGACAGAAACGGATGTTCCTGTTGAGGCGAGTATTTTTTTTTCAAAACAGATTCGATGTGTTTTTTGAGTTCACGATCGTTCCGATGGTATTCTATTACAGGTCGAAGTGTTGAAATACCTAAACGACGAAAGCGGAGAGCTGTCAGTGGACTGGGGTGACTTCAAAACCCAACTTTACGACTCTACTGTTTTCCTTAATAAGCACTATATGCATTAATTCTCAGGTTTATTCAATTCGTGTGTCCCTATCACCTCTCTCTCTCTCACAGTATTTTCCGCTATCATATAACCCTCCTAGGCACCGAATGTTTTCTTTACAGACAGAACCCGCGAAACTGACACTGGATTAACTCACCATGGTGATGTCTCGTACAAAAAGCTAGATAATTTTCACGGTTCTAACAAATAACATACTCAGTTTGTTGAATGCTATTGTGCTCGAGGTTTGAAAATCATTGATTTTTCTCTCTCATGACATTCCTTTCCTTCCCAGAACAATTTCTTGTCTTGAATTCACACGTCGAGGTGAGTAGACACCAAAATACTAACAGTGTTTTTTTTTCTAAATTCTTGTATTTCATGTTTTTTTGTATATAAACTGTGTATGCTGAGAATCCCGTAGATTCTGATGGTCGAGGTTCAATAACCATAGCTTGTTCTCTCCTTAATCACTGCATTTTCATACAGGCGTTTACAGTGCATATGGTCCAATCTACAGATATTGTCTATCTACGAGATACTGAACGTGGTAATTTTAAGTTCGATGACCGTATTGATTAAAATGATATATTCTTCCGTTTTAATAATAGTAAATTTCCAGGGACTCTTGTTAGTGTTGACCCGAACACAGAATCGGCCATTATAGATTTCCCAAGAAGAAGAAAAACAATTAGGTGAGTCTGAAAATGCCAAGGTTTCCATCAGCATTTCTTTCAGATTGCCGCTGAGCAAGTACAAGGGTGAAGTAACAGAGAATATTTTTGAGAAGCTGGCCAAGGAGAGTTAGTTGTTACTGTACCCCTTGGGTATTCACCATGATCTTCAGAACCCATCATCTGCTTACGCTTCCAACTACAAAAAAGCAACAAATCTGTCTCTGAATGGTGGGACCGCCCGAAAAAGCATGTTGTGAAAGACGAAAACGGAAACGATTGCAAAAATGAACAGAAGAAGAAAATGGTGATCAAAAAATTGGTTCATCCAGAAATAGTTGAAGGTGTCAATGATTCCTGAAATTATTTTCCAAGACGAATATTCAGGTTCATTGATTAAGATCCATAAGAAAAATAAATCGGCCATAGCATCATTCAATGGGAATGATATGAGGTGAGCTTTCATATCGTGAAAGAGCAACTTTTTTTTAAAGATTGAACACCAAAACATACGGAGGAAGTGCCAAGCCTGATGACCTCAGCAAGTTGCTCTCTATTGGTTTGTTCTTCAATAAATTCTCTACAGAAGTAAAAAAAATCAGGTGATACCATATACGCAAAACTCGCACAGATAGACGAAAAGTTTTCTATCCACACGTGGTCAATAAACAAGGAGAATTTGGACACGGTTGTCAAAGGTTTAATTATATCTAAATGTGTTAAAAAAAACATCATATTTTTACGTACAATTTCGATTACGGAATACTATGGTTATGAACTACGATTTATGACCTAGTTGGAAACTAATCAAAGAACATAAGAAACAAACATTTCGAAGAAACTCGAAATTACTCACAGTAGATTCAGCTCGCGTACAAGAACGTTCGGAAATGGGTTCTAAAAGTGGTGATAAAAAACCGCTCGGAAAATGTTCACAGGAAAAAAGAAATGTGCATGCAGGTTTTTTTTTTCTCCAAAATATATTGTTTACGAAAAAGTCGACTGACATTTGAGTCATGAATCTTCATCTAATGTTATCGGAAGCTCAGATTTTAGGCTTCGGCAAGGTTGAAAACACAAATAAGGTAGAATGCTAATGTTTGACCAAGGTTTGAACCAGATTATCACAAAACAAATTTCGCACCTACTCTATAAACTGAATACCGTTGATATGAAGTTCATAGGTCGTTGATAGCAGTTTATGAAGTTCATAGGTCGTGGATAAAAATTTATGAAGTTCATAGGTCGTTGATAAAAATTTATGAAGTTCATAGGTCGTTGATAAAAATTTATGAAGTTCGTAGGTCGTTGATAAAAATTTATGAAGTTCATAGGTCGTTGATAAAAATTTATGAAGTTCATAGGTCGTTGATAAAAATTTATGAAGTTCGTAGGTCGTTGATAAAAATTTATGAAGTTCATAGGTCGTTGATAAAAATTTATGAAGTTCATAGGTCGTTGATAAAAATTTATGAAGTTCGTAGGTCGTTGATAAAAATTTATGAAGTTCATAGGTCGTTGATAAAAATTTATGAAGTTCATAGGTCGTTGATAAAAATTTATGAAGTTCGTAGGTCGTTGATAAAAATTTATGAAGTTCATAGGTCGTTGATAAAAATTTATGAAGTTCATAGGTCGTTGATAAAAATTTATGAAGTTCATAGGTCGTTGATAAAAATTTATGAAGTTCATAGGTCGTTGATAAAAATTTATGAAGTTCATAGGTCGTTGATAAAAATTTATGAAGTTCATAGGTCGTTGATAAAAATTTATGAAGTTCGTAGGTCGTTGATAAAAATTTATGAAGTTCATAGGTCGTTGATAAAAATTTATGAAGTTCATAGGTCGTTGATAAAAATTTATGAAGTTCATAGGTCGTTGATAAAAATTTATGAAGTTCATAGGTCGTTGATAAAAATTTATGAAGTTCATAGGTCGTTGATAAAAATTTATGAAGTTCATAGGTCGTTGATAAAAATTTATGAAGTTCGTAGGTCGTTGATAAAAATTTATGAAGTTCATAGGTCGTTGATAAAAATTTATGAAGTTCATAGGTCGTTGATAAAAATTTATGAAGTTCGTAGGTCGTTGATAAAAATTCATGAAGTTCATCGGCTGTTAATATGAACTTCATCTGCTGTTGATATGAAGTTCATAGGCCGTTGATAGCAGTTTATTAAGTTCATGTGCTTTAGATAGAAATTCATGAAGTTCATCGGCTGTTGATATGAAGTTCATGTGCTATTGATTTGATGTTATAATGAATCCATCATTTGAAGTAACATACATTGATAAACACTGAAGGTGGTACTTTATGTGATGATAGATTCACTATCTAATCGGAGTACGGATATTTTTATACGTTTTTTAAATGTTTGTTATGTTCCGCTTGTGATCGAAAAACTCTAAAAAAGTTTTTTTCTGTGAAAATTCCGGTACATGAGTCTCGAAAGTATTTCTTTCAGGTTTTTTCATTTTGTAAAGAAATAAAAATGTTTGTCGTTCAATTAATTATATTTAACCACCTTACAAGCAGGCACTTCGCTGTTTTTTGTTGAATAATGGTCGATTAATGTTATATATCAATCAACGACCTATGAACTTCATATCAAAGGTATTTAGTTTATAGCGTAGTGAGAAAATGATTTGTGACTCTGTCCTCCATTTGGTTTCAAATAATTGTCAGCTCCATGTAATTGATAGAATATTTCAGCTCTCGTTGATCGAATCGAAAGTAAAACTGTGGGTCATGTGTGGATGTTCAATAAGCTACACCCTTTCCATCTCGAGAAGTATTGTGGTACTAGAGAAGTGAAAAGCTTGCGTAAAATAGTTTCTAAAGGTAATAAAATGCTTTGCAAATTAGTTTTTAGAGTATGAAGTCTTAAGGTGATACAATTTTCATGAAGGTTGCCACTAAACACCATTTGTGTGCGCACTCGGGAACATGGTCTACGGAGATGGCAGATTTCATATCTTCTTCTCCGCAACAACCGACTTCATCTTCCAACAGAGAAAGCAGTTCGTCTTCAGAACATAGTTAGTTTTTCTACTGTACTCATTCCTTGATGTAAGCTGACGTTGACGTTGTTCACGAAGTTCCAATTTTAGATGTCGCTCAAGAACTCCAACAGACAGAATCATCCACGGAAGCTCAGGAAATTCCGGAAGCTTGTTCATTGGAAGCAAAAAGAGTTCAAGAAGGTACTATTCTTTTTCCTTAACGTTACTGTAACCATCAATTTTTCCCAAAGTAATGCGAAAAATGTAATTTCAGATGTCGCTCAAGTACTCCAACAGATAGAGCCATCTGTTGAAGCTCAAGAAACTCTTACTCCGGAGATTATTTCATTGGATGGAGGACGCGCTAAAGAAGGTTTTTTCAATTTTTATAGTTTGTTACTTCTACTATACTTTTTCATTACTCTTAACAATGTTTAATTATTCTCAATGAAGTGCGCAAAATTTGATTTCAGTTGTCGCTCAAGTATTCCAACAGACAGAATCTCCTGGAAAAGCTCACAAAACTCTTTTTCCGGAAACGTGTTCATTGAAGGCGGAATATGTATATGAAGGTTGTTTCAATTTTTATTACGATTTTTATCAAAAACTACATTTCAGTGGTCGTAAATCAAACTGTACTTGATAGATCAAGTTACGTGTGGTTGTTCCACAGAAGTTATTTTCTGTGTATCAGAAGGTATAGTGGATCAAGAAAAGTGAAAAGTCTGAAGGATTTGATTGCTAAAGGTTTATTTTCTTCCAAAAAAGGAATATAAGTTGGAAAAATTGTACCGTTTTGAAATACGAGTATACTCGTTGAAGTCTCCTATTGCTTTTTGAACATGAATCAATCGAACAAAACATTTTAGCTTGAAAACACTATCAAATAACCACACATACAGTGGCGAACATAAACATTTCCAATTTTGGTTTTTCGGTAATATCTCAGCCATAAGTTGTGCAATTGCTGTCAAATTTTGACAAATACTTATTCATACATATCTGAATATAGTCAACTCAATAAATTGTTGATAACTGACAAAATAAGAACATAATAATTATTTTCCCTGGACATGTCTAAAGTCGACTTCATAGTTAACCTGATTTCACTCGAATTCAAAGCTTCTGAGAGGCCAAAACATCAGAAACTATTGAATACTTATTGATTCAGTGTTTTGAATCATGAAAACATCACATATTCCAAACCTGGACTCCAGAATCCAAATTCGTCGACTTGACCAGAGAGGATTTCACTTCGCAGGAGTTTTTGCTTTTTTTTTCTCGGATTTCTGGATTTTGTTTCCATTTTTCATTCTGTAAAGCCTAACATAACTTAAATGCATGATTTGAGTCAAGAATTAAAGACAGTCGTCTCACTATTAACATGTCCTTCTGCCGGAACCAACTTTCTACGAGTCAGTCGAAGTGTTTGGACTCGTTATTTTTAATAGAGAACAAAGCTTATTCTAAAAATTTGATGAGAATATGAAATCCCATTGCCTTTTAAAAAACGGTGTATATTATTCACTCATGAATTTAACATTCGTGACCGTTATGATGACTTTACATGCAGATCTTCTAGCGTGTACTGGCGTGTACCTGGGGCTACATCGCTAACCCTTGGGTAAAAACTGTTAGGAACCTTGAAACAATGTTTTAATTTTTTATTATCTCTTGTACAATGTTTCTAGAAAAAATGAAGCTCGTTTGCTTTTTCTTATGAATCAGAGTCTGATCTCCATTCATGACGTTATCATAGGGCTATTCCAGTGCTCATTAAGTCGACGGTAAAATCACGAGTTTTGAAATTATAAAAAAGATGATTTGGGAACTAGTTCATTGACATAAGACACTCCTTTTTTGTTCTCGGAGTTTTGGATGAAGCTTCATTTTCAATCAAGATGACAACTCCAAACACTCAAACCGACTCACGCTATGTTGGTTTCGGTAGAAGGACATGTTAATTGTGAGGCGACTATCTTCAGTATTAAACTCAAACCAAGCGTATAGGTTATGTCAAGTTTTATGAAATGGAAAATAGAAACAAAATTCAGAAATCCGACAAAAAATAGCAAAAACTCGTACCAAGTGAAATCCTCACTGATTAAGTCCACGAATTTGGATTCTGGAGTCCAGGTTTGGAATATGTGATGTTTTCATGATTCAAAACACTGAATCAATAAGTATTCAATAGTTTCTGGTGTATTGGCCTCTCAGAAGCTTTGAATTCGAGTGAAATCAGGTTAACTATGAAGTCGACTTTAGACATGTCTAGGGAAAATAATTATTATGTTTTTATTTCGTCAGTTATCAGCAACTTGTTGACATGACTATATTGAGATGAGTTTGAATGAATATCTGTGGAAATTTGAAAGCAATCGGACAACTTATGGCTGAGATATTACTAAAAATCCGAAAGTGGAAATGTTTATGTTCGCCACTGTATATCGTATAAATGCTTTTCAGATGACACGGTTTTCGTGAAGATGAGTGATCGAAAGAAAGGTTATAAATTCATAAAATCGTGGTCCACAAAAATGGAAGACTTGGTACCAAAATCTTCTAAACGAAAATCGAGTACTCCCTCTACCGGTAAGAAAGATGCCTCCTCGGAACAAGGTTGGTACACATTTCAACTCTGTCTTTGTTTGTTTTGAGAAATTGAAAAAAAATATAGCTCAAGATCTCGCTAGATAGTGTCAATAAAGAGAATCTTCAGGTAAAACTCAGAAATCTGTGCAAATTTTTCTACTGAAGGAAGAAAATATATATGAAGGTAATTTCACTCTGTTAAGAGTCAGATATAAATGAACTGCTAAATTTCAGCGGTCGTTGAACGACTCGAGGGTAAAAAGTCGGGTATGATATCGACGCACAATAAGCGATTCACTTTTCATCTCAAAAAATATCGTGGGAATAAGGAAACGAAAAGCCTGAAGGATTTGGTTTCTAAAGGTAGTGAAAGATTCTGAAGCCTTCTGAAATCAGAGTTTTAGGTGACACTGTTTACGTCAAGTTTGTCGGCAAACAGCTGAAAAATGCTGAGGTTGATGCCTGGTCGACAGAGAAGGAGGATTTGATGACGTCTTTTCCAAACAGAGAAAACAGTTCGTCTTCAGAACATAGTAAGTAATCTCCACTGTACCCATTCCTTGACGTAACTCGACGTTAACGTTTTCCACAAAATTTTCATTTCAGATGTCGCTCAAGTACTCCAACAGATAGCGTCCTCTGAGAATGCTCAAGGAACTCTTACTCCGGAGATTGATTTATTGAATGCATAACGCGTTCAAGAAGGTACTATACTTTTTCCTTAACGTTACTGTAACCTTGGTGAGTGGACTTACCATTAACGTTTAGATAAAACATAGAGAACGAGAACATAACAATTTCATGTAAGCCAGTCAGAAAAGCAAGTCTGAAACCACAAGTTTTTAAATTCCAGGCAGAAGTCGAGAAGTTTTATGATGTTTTGTTAGTTTTTCCAATGTTAACGGTGAGTTTCATTTTGTTAAATAAATTGTTTGTTATTAACATGTTGACAGCTATTGTGGTCGAGGTTCAATAACCATTGCTTGTTCTCTCCTTAATCACTATGTTTTTACACAGGTTTTTGCAGCCCACATGGCCCAATCTTCAAATATTGTCTATCTACCAGAAGTTGAACACGGTAATTTTGAGTTTGATTATCAAAATGGTTCTAAACAGATCATAAAAAATGGTTTTCAGGAACTATCGTTCGTATCAATCCAAATATAAAAGCAGCGATTGTAGCTTTTGCGAGGAAGAAGACATTTAAGTGAGTAATTTCGGGGTTATCACTGAGAAATCTTAATTTGATAGTTTTTTCAAGGTTTGTTTCAGCTTACTGATTTTTTGATCACTTGTATCTCATCAAACTTATCTTTTATCGTCTGAAAAAAAACAGAATGTTTCTCGAAATGTCAAAACCTATTTCGAAACTGGTTGGACCATGAAAGCGACTATCATCCCGGGCGTCTGTCGTCCAATTTTAGTCCAATGCCGGTCCATTTGAAGTCCATCTGTCGCCCATTCCATTCAGTTGGGCGACATATGGACTGCAAATGGACAGGAACTGGACTGTAATTGGGCTACAGGTGGCCGGGAGTTTGGAAGTACCAAGTACAGATGTCCAATTTCTCTACTAACTTCTGACTTCTGTTAAAAAGTGCAACTCTACTCTTTATCAAAAAACTACTTTCAGTTTGTCGCTGAAGCGGTACAAAGGCAAACAAACAGAAGATGTCTTAGCGAAGCTCGCCAAGGAGAGTTAGTTGTAATTGTACCACTTGGGTATTCACCATGATCTTCAGAACCAATCATCTGCGCACGTTTCCTACTACGGAAAGGAAATAAAGCTGTTTTTGACTGGTGGGATCTTCCCGGAAAACTAGATGTGATCGAGACAATTGTGCATCCAGAAGTTGTTCGAGGTAACAATAGAACGTAATTTCAAAAGATAACATTCAGGTACTGTGGTTGGGTTCCAGAAAAAGAAGAAGAAATTGGCTGTAGTATCGTTCGATGGAGACAATCTGATGTGAGCGTTCATATTTTTTTAATAATAATAATAACTTTATTCTTTGGAAACAAAGTTCATAAGCTTCGTAACGACCAGCAATAGCCGCCATGAGCCCAGATAATGGGCGTGGGAACCGTAGGAGAACCTTTAAAAAAAGCTGCTCCGGTCAGAACAGTTGTGCGGTTTTTGTTCGAAAAGTACGTTGGATAAGTTTGTCAGATAACCAGATGGAAAGGAACTGAATATGATTGTTAGTAGTGATATTCTGGTGTTAGTTGTTCGACCAGGATATTCAGATATATATTTTGAATATATTTTAAAAGAGCATCTTTCTTTCAGATTGTCTACAGAACAATACGAAGGAGGTGTCCTGCCGGTTAACGTTCGGAAGTTGGTCTCTATTGGTTTGTTTCCTCAATAAGATTTCCACAGAAGTAAAAAAAATCAGGCGACACCATATACGCAAAAATCGCCCAAAAGGGTAAGGAATATTTCATCCACTCGTGGAGCAAGGAAAATGTGGAGACTGCTGCTGATGTTCACGGTCAGTATTATCATCTTATCTGGAAAATGAATGAGTGAAAAGTGTCACTTGCTTAGGAATGATAACCACTGTCTGAGAACCTGTGATGTTTGAGTGGGTTGTATGGTTTCCGATTTTGTTGAAAATGATAAAACTGTTTCAAAAAGTTATTTGTTTACCTTGTTCTATGTTATAGCCTAAAAATTATGTGGAAAATAAGTTTTGTATACTTGGGACATCTTTAACATTTATAACGAAACAGTCAACTGCATCGTGAATCATTTTTCCTTTATCGCGATATATAGTTATGGACACCTTGAATTTTAAGTTTGGGTAAGGTTTAGAGCACTACTCAGGGAAGTAAAACCAGATTAGATCGCGAAATTTCCAAATTAGATCTAAATTGATTTGGCCGATACCTACGATAACTACTTTTTCTGGTAGAGTAAGGGAATGTAAGAATACGTTTTTCTCAGTTTTTGAAAATTCCACCTCTTTCAGAAGTTATGCCACGAAAAAGATGAAAATAGCAAATTAGATCTATTTTCCAAAAATAAGGTAAATTAGATCTAATTTGATATGGCCGGAAGATCCGAAAACTACTTTTTCTGGTAGAGTAGAAAATTATAAGAATACGTTTTTCTCAGATTTTGAAAATTCCTACTTCTTCAGAAGTTATGCCGCGAAAAAAATTAAAATAGGTAAATTAGATCTATTTTGATCTAATTTGCTAAATGAGGTAAATTAGATCTAAATTGATATGGCCGACACGTCCGATAACTACTTTTTCTGGTAGAGTATGAAATTATAAGAATACGTTTTTCTCAGATTTTGAAAATTCCTACTTCTGCAGAAGTTATGCCGCGAAAAAAATTGAAATAGGTAAATTAGATCTATTTTGATCTAATTTGCTAAATGAGGTAAATTAGATCTAAATTGATATGGCCGTAACAACCGATATCTAATTTTTCGGGTAGAGTTGATAATTATAAGAGTACGTTTTTCTCAGATATTGAAAACTCCCACTCCTTCAGAAGTTATGCCGCGAAAAAAATTACAATAGGTAAATTAGATCTATTTTGATCTAATTTGCTAAATGAGGTAGATCAGATCTAAATTGATATGGCCGACACGTCCGATAACTACTTTTTCTGGTAGAGTATGAAATTATAAGAATACGTTTTTCTCATTTTTTGAAAATTTTACTTTCTTCAAAAGTTATGCCCACTTGAAAGTTGCAGTGAGTAAACTGGATATAGTTTCCTCCAATTTATCAAAAGAGAATGAATTAGAGCAGAATTAATCTATTTTACTGAGTAAAAGTATAAATTGTAGAATGGGACTGACCCCTTTGCTACACCCATATTTATGAGGCAAACTTTGGGATGATCATATTTTCGTTTCTAATGTGCACATCTACCATGAAAAGTAAAAATGTGGGGAGTCTTAACCACAGAATATTTTTTTACGTATCGAATTTTACAATATTCGACGATATTTGAAGCTTCGTACCCTTTCTTCATTTATTTTTCGCGATTAAGAAGGAATCAGTTTTTTTCTGTGTCGTGTTTATGACTAGAGGCTTGATAAGGGGTTAAGGGATTCATTTTAATTGCGAACAAAAATCACTCGATCGTAAAAGTGTAGTAAAAAATTTTGAAGTTTAAATAAAAGAAAAAAATTTCTAAGTACCTTATTCATGTGCAAGTGTGCCCCTATGCTAATCTCACATGTTTTTTTTTTTGAATTCTCTTCTTCATTTCATCACTCGTTTTCTGCTATTGTTGCTTCATTCCAATGTTAACCATCGAATTCAAAGTTACAAGTTCGCCTTATTCGGACTTTTGAGTTTAAAAATCCTTCTTTACGACTTTGGCGAAACCAGTTTTTGGGCCAAAAAGAAAATTCTCGGCTCGTAACCATTTTCCTTGCAATTCGTCTTTTTGATACCAAACATTTCATTTTACAGAGACGACAAGAAGAGAATATGGATAGAAATGGTCCTAATAAAGACGCAACGTGAATGGTGAGTTTATTCAACATTGTTCATGAGACATTTTCAATTTAAATGACCTCTTCGATTCTCTTCCGAGTCAGAATACGATTTCAGACATAGCCCTATTTCAAAAGTTACATACATCTCCGCAAAGGACGAATGAAGTAAGATAAAAGGACGAATGAAGTAAGAGAAACGGATAAGGTGAGTCATTTGATTGGTTGATATGAGATGTTCTATGAAGTTTCTCGAGCAATAATAATTTTACAGATTCACAGGGTTACATCCACTCCACTACCACTCGAGAATTTTTGAATCAGATAGACATTTCCTTCAAGTTGAGTGAAAGGGTATGATTTCTAATTGAGTTACGTCAAAAAACAATAGAATTCTCAAGAATACTTTGCCGCTCTTATCGTTTTTATGACATCTCTCTGACTAAAGTATGACGACCATTAACTGATACGTGAGATCTGAATGAGCTAGAGTATTCGACTGCGCTGGAATTATAGTGAAAGAATTGAATCTGTGAAAGTTAAGAATATGTAGGGAAGAAACAAATGTTTGCTTTTAAACGAGAGAATAACTACTTAAATTTTGATATGATGATCTCTCGCTATCAAAATTTTGATCTTTTTACGCCGAACAATTTATTCCCGATAGTTGAGTTGAGGAATCAGTTTTGTTTTCAGTATTCAATATCCAAATTCTCCTTTTACGTCTCCAGAAATAGAGTGTTTTGCGCTTCGATAAACCACTTGATACTTATGAAAAAGAAAATTCAGACTCTACGTGCAAGTTCTACACGAAGATGGTACTGATACAACTGGAACCGCGTTCTGAGAAAATGGCTGGTGGTCTACGCAACTTCAACTCCTGAATACACCAAAAAAAACTGAGGTGAATTAAACATAGTTATTTCGAGCTAACAATTTCTATTCCAGATTGTCAAAGAACAGTAAGGAGGATTTCCAAGGACGTGACGACTATTACAAAAACTTTCATGCCTATTTTTGTATTGATGTTGTCATATTGTGTTATTTTAGATGAATTTTCCATTTTTTGTTTTTATTTGAAGGTATTTTGAGAAAAAAACGTTCAGAAAAAAGTAAATTAGATCGTGAAAAAAGTGAGAAAAATCGCGAAAAAACCAAATTAGATCGTGCCAATTCTAATTTAATTTTTTCACGATCTAATTTGGAAATTTCGCGATCTAATTTGGTTTTACTTTCCTGAGCTAGTTAGAGACAAAGCTAAAATTTGATCGTCGTTTGAACCAGGTATTTACAAAAAAATTTGCTCCTGGTAAGCTTACATGTAAATGATTCATGATTCAGTTGACTGTTTCGTTATAAGTCATCTCTAATCCCTCAGAAGTACCCTTTTAAACACATGGAAGCGCAAATACAACCTTTCACTCTAGATCGTTATCATTTTCGCTTTTTCCTTTAAAAAAAACAAATTTGTTGTTACCATTCAAAAGTCAATTTCGACCTCTATAAATTTAACAACATAAAGTTACAGATGAAGATGAACCTGCCGAGTTGGCGGAAATCATCGATGAATGGTCAGCTGAGGAAGAAGAAGAAGCGACAAACGTGATGAAAGGTGGGATTTTATACTCTAAAAAAATTTTTAGAATTCCGGTGAATTCAAAATTTTCACCAGAAGTTAACCGGAATTTCACCGCAATTTCTACACAAATTCACCGAAGCTTCACACTTTTTTGAAATTCACCGCAATTTCACATTTTTTCTCAAGTTCATCGGAACTTAACATCGTTTCCTCCCCTCTCCCATTTTCATCGGAATTTCACAAAAAGTTTTTAGAGTATCTCAGTGCCAGAGCCGCTCATTTTCAGATGAATTAGAAATTTTAACCTAATTCGAAAATTCTTCCACATTTTTGACGAATTTAATCACATGAAAAATTTAAACGGAAGTCGGAGTTCCGTGCAAGTCCTATCACTAAGTTTCCCATTCTAAAGTTAGAAAGAAGAGAAAACGACCCAGGATTTATAATAAGCAAAAATGAATGGAAGGTTGTTCAGAATCTGACAGCCTAGAAGATCAACTTGTTCCAGCCTCCCCTCAGACTAATCATGTCATTTCTGTACAACCTGTGATTGCGCAAGGTATTATTCTGAAGACTAAACTACTTTATTATATGATAGATTTCCGTAATTTCTAAAAACCAGTTTCTTTATGAAAATGTATAAAAGTTTTGATGAGATTGAAAAAAAGTTATAACACACTGTGTTAAGAAAAAACGACAAGTTCTGATTACGGTCCATTTTTCCACAATTTCTGAAAACTGTGGGAACTTCCAGCACAAAAGTTGGTAAGCAGCTCAAACCACACATTTCTTGTGAATTTCAGCCCGGTCGATCAATGGGCTCTTGAGTTATGCTTGCTCGCTGAAACTGAGGTGTTAAAAAATAACGACAAGTTTTGCATTTTTGGCTTTAATCGACACATCCGGAGCGGAAAAGTGAAGTTTTGAGCATTTTATAATCGAAAATACTCAGATAAATCACATAAGATTGAAAATTCTGGTCAGGCATAGTTTTTTAAGAAGTTAGGAGACCGGAGAGCAGAAAGTTATTTTTTTGTTACAACAGGCTAATGAAGCTTTCCCGATTGCTTCTAGGCTTTGTCAGCATGAGGTTGTCATTTTTTCATAGATCTAACCACATTAGACTGAACACATCAACCCAAAACAGTAGTTTACTTAGCTTCTCCCACTGCCTCGCCAGTCTGCAACATGTTCTTTGCCTCTTCGTCAAGCTCAGAAGTGAAATTTCATTAAGTACGGTACTCAGAAAGTAAGAAGAGATTTTTTGAAAAGATATCATTCTATTTCGACATTTCGTAGATCCTCTAGAAAATTTATATGGGCAGTCTCATGTGACACTGTTGGAAATGGCTTGTAAGATTCCACTGATCGCGCCCTCTCCCTTATTCTTATTACAGCTCGCTCTTCCGATTTTTTAAATTTAAATGAATTGAGTTTTTTAGTTTCATATGATGCCCTCTCTACTTCTAAGTACTGTATTTAATGAAATTTCACTTCTAAGCTTGACGAAGAGGCAAAGAACATGTTGCAGACTGGCGAGGCAGTGGGAGAAGCTAAGAAAACCACAGTTTTGGGTTGATCTGTTCAATTTAATGTGGTTAGATCTATGAAAAAATGACAACCTCATGCTGACAAAGCCTAAAAGCAATCGGGAAAGCTTCATTGGCCTGTTGTAACAAAAATATAACTTTCTGCTCTCCGGTCTCCTAACTTCTTAAAAAACTATGCCTGACCAGAATTTTCAATCTTATGTGATTTATCTGAGTATTTTCGATTATAAAATGCTCAAAACTTCACTTTTCCGCTCCGGATGTATCGATTAAAGACAAAAATGCAAAACTTGTCGTTATTTTTTAACACCTCAATTTCAGCGAGCAAGCATAACTCAAGAGCCCATTAATCGACCGGGCTGAAATTTACAAGAAATGTGTGGTTTGAGCTGCTTACCAACTTTTGTGCTGGAAGTTCCCACAGTTTTCAGAAAGTGTGGAAAAATGGACCGTAATCAGAACTTGTCGTTTTTTCTTAACACAGTGTATAAAAAACGATGCGGGTCCGAAAGAAATCTGGTCGCTTTTGTAAACATTTAATTGTGCATTCAAAAAAGGACTTTATACTTCACTTATCGTGCTTTTCTATAAGGCTACTCTCTTTTATATTTATTTTCTAATTTTACTGTAAGAGAAAAATATTATTATTATTAAAGAGCGCAAGAAAAAAAATGAAAACACAATTGTTGAATTTATCTATTGGAAACAATTCAGGTCGTATTGACATGTTCCTTAGTGACAAGGCTGCGATTGCTTCATTCAACGGTGAAAAATATCTGTAAGTGTTCATTATTTGAAAAAAATGATTTTTTGCAGTGTCTCCATTGACTCATATAAAGGGTATGGAGAGTGGAAGCCGATACAGAGAATTGTTTTCATTGGTTTGTTTTATAGTATAATAGAGCTGAAAAAATATTGCAGGCGACATAATATACGCGAAATTTTACAAAATCTATGAGAAGCGGGAAGTTTTCAAGTGGTCGACACACGAGACTCTACTGGAAGACGAACCCGATCAAGGTATTTTTAACCCATTAGAAATGATTAAATAAAGAATCCAGGTAAAATACCACAGTGACGGATAGAACCATATAGAGAAACGGTTTATTGCATGATCTTGTTACATTGTACCATAATAAATTGTATATTGTTGCTGTGATTCACTTTTGACAGGTGCACCTATAGGTGTTCAGATGATATTCAGTGTTTAGTTGAAGCGTGATCGAAGCTTCGATGATTCTTTATTTGCAGGTATCTTTACAGTCCGAATTTCTTTGAAAACCACAATTTAGATACTATCACCAACTTCATGTGACTACTGGAAGCTGTTTTTGAAAATTTGCTATAAGTGAGTTTTTGACTTTAGAATAGAATTTATCAAATCACATTATCACACTGGCGAACAGTGATCACACAGTGATCACACTGGCGAACGCAGTTGAAAAGTAGTCAAAATTTCAGTTACAATCCGCAACGTTTATCTAAATTGGGAAAATTAATTAAAACCATATCAAAAATATTCCAAAATAAAATTGATAGGTAAATGCGCTCCGCGGTGGGTCGGCAAAGCGGTTGCAGAGCGGCTATATAAACTTATTCCTAGTATGCAGTGTGTAACTGGGATGCTTGCAGTCTTCTAGTAAATGAGCAAGTAAGTACTAAAAAGATGAAATTTACAGAACACAGCGACAAGAAGAACACGACACTAGTCAAATAAGGTGCATTTTTGAACTTTTGTTAATGCAATAAACATGGCAACGTACTTTACCTATTCTTGTCCTAATCGAGGTTTGCAACCTTTGAAATTCCTATGTCGCCTCATATTAATGATAATTTTTTCATACTCAGGTAAATGGATGTAAATTATAATTTCTATAGATCCAGAAAAAAGTGAATAGGAAAATGGCACGATCTAATGCATTTTTTTCTAGATCTGACTCACTTTGTCCCAGATCTAATCTACTTTTACCTCATTTTTTGGACAAAGCAAATTAGATCTAGTTATCTTTTCTATCTTCAAGTTTCAAATATCGAAAAATTAGGATAAAATCAAAATTTTTAAAAATTTTGATTTTATTTGAATTCAAAAAAATACGGTTTCTTGTAGTTTTAGTTAGATTCGTAAAATACAAGTTTCGTTTCGATACACGTCACATTTTATATCTAATTTAGTTTTAATTCTAATTAACTTAACTTTTTCCTAGATCTACTTAACTTTTTCCTAGAACCACTCAAATTTTTCCTAGATCGACTTAAATTTTCCCTAAGTCTAAGGGGCCAGTTCTGGTAAATCCATGTCAAATTAGTTAGACTTATGAAATTCTAGTAAATCCAAGTTTTTGTCGAAATTCACCTGGATTTTGTCAATTTCCAATTACCAGAGTGAATGTTAAGTGTAACGCAGTTAGGGTGCCATTTACAAATTTCCCACATTCACCTGACACATTTTAGAGGGATGGTTCTCGACGTTGTGGGTAAGATAACGGATATAAAGGCGAAGGTGGCGTTCATCACGATTGAAACGCAATCCGGGATTGAGAGAGTCTTCGCTCATGCTGGAGCCTTTTTCCCGGCGACCAAGCGGGTAGACGATCTTACTGAAGAGTTGAAGTTTGACTTTTATGGGTTCTACGCAACTGAAGAGTTATGTTCAGGCTTTTTGACACTGTCAGAGTGAAGGCAAAACGTCAGCCGGAAAAGGCTGGATGTCGATGGTCGGCTGTTAAGGTTTATTTTTTCCCTTATCATAAATATTTATTATTACGGGAGCCTAACCTCGGAAAAAAATAAATGTGATTTAGAGGTGCCATGAGAGTCTTTAAAGACCATTTAAATTTCTGTATGGCACTTTTAAGTGCCATTGTTTTTTTCTAAACAAGCAGGGAATCCTCGCTACGCTCAGAGCCCTTTTTTCTCTTTTTTCTTAACAAAATCACAAATTCCGACTTTTAATTGGGAAAAGAAGTGGTTTTTAGAGGCAAGGTCTTTGCCATTCCTCTCTCTCTCTCTCTCTCTCACTCCCTCCTCGCTGCGCACTTTCGCACTCCCCGAACAATCCAAACACAGCGAAGACTAATGCAAGTGTGGCTAGAACTAATGCAACAACTTGCGAGGGGTCCCAGTGGTCACGCGAGTCATGCTGTCAAAAAATGTGCAGCGTTGACCGAGTGGTTAACGTGTCCGATCGTCACTCTCTCAACGCGTGTTCGAATCCCGTCTTGGCCACTTTTGCACAACCCCTCCCTCTCCCCCTCTCCCCCAACCAAAAGAAAAAAGGACCACCCAAAAATTTGCCTCACGAAAAGTGGGCGGCGCAAAGGGGGCGGTCCCCTTGTTCTATTATTAATATGATGTTAATTGAGGCAATATGTAAAACACACCCCGGACACCGCACACCCGCACACCCCGGTTTCTGAACCGAGGTGTGCGCTCACTCTAGCGCACACCCCGGTTTCTAAACCGGGGTGTGTCGATCAAAACCGGGGTGTGTCGATCGAGACCGGGGTGTGCCGATTGAAACCGAGGTGTGCCGATTGAAACCGAGGTGTGCCGATCGAGACCGGGGTGTGCCGATTGGAACCGAGGTGTGCCGATTGAAACCGAGGTGTGCCGATCGAGACCGGGGTGTGCCGATTGAAGCCGGGGCACAACGCCCTGCTTTCGCTGCCTACGTGAGGTCGGGAAAAGGGTGAGGAGACGCAGACAAAAACCCGGTCAGAGAAAAAGTGCGAATGCGCCCTATGTACACTTTTGCGCCCCGCGCGTTTCAAAATTTTTGTTTTATTTTTCTTTTTTAACGCATTTGTCCTGTAATTTGACCGTATCTTGCTTTTTATTGATCAGAACACCATTTTGTTTCTTTCCGAAATTTATTCAAAAACGTACCAATCAGTTACTCATCTGTTTTCGCAATTTCGGTAGTTTTAAAGAGAAATATTCGACGTTTTAGTTTTCGAAAACTGTTTTCTCCATTCTCTCTCTTTTTTTCAATCAATTCATGAGCAGTTTTTTTCAGAGTGACTGTCAACTAACATGGAATACGAAGGTCAAGAAAAATCCCATGGAAACAGAGGGTTTCTCTAGGCGAATGGTCAATTTTAAAAAGGTTATTTTTAAAATTCAAAAATAAAACTCAATTTCGATTATTGTTTGAAACGTGTGCTGCTACCATAACAGTGAATGTTTCTGTGATAGTTGCAACCTTTTTCAATGAACTAAACGTCTTTCCAGATGTGTATTTGTTTTTAATTTTCGTGACAAAAAATTTATATAATGATTTCCAGTAGACTACTCGAGCCGACGGAGGACCAGTAGAAGATTCGCTAGCTGATGATAGCTTTATAGAAAAATTATGGTGGCCCAGGTTGATTTGTTAAGAACTTGAATTCGGCGATTTTCACCAATTTTGATTTTTTGAACAGTTTTCTTTCAAATAACGCCGAATTCAGTTCAATCGCTCAATTGTGTTTATATTTGGTTTTATTGAAGTGTTTATCAGATTCATTTCAATGTACGGTAATAAATATTTGTACTTGAGAGAACTTTGAAGATGGTTTTCAGCGTTTTTCGTATATTTCAATAGACTTGTGCTTTTATAGATCTTTCAGGTGGAGCGATCGAAGTGACACAAACATTAGGATAGTTTTTCTTTCTAATCAAGTCGTTTCCGGCAGCTGAGTAGCGCGTGAAATAAAAGTAAAAATCGCGCTACTTGTAAGCGGGGAGGCGAGAGAGTGTCGAGGGGGAGAGGGCGCAGAGTTCGAACCACGTCTAACAGGTAAGCAGGGCGCTGTGCGGGGTGTGCTCACGGCACACCCTGATTGTACGCAGCGAATCTCGAATCGTTGTCTGAGTATCATATTTTTCATCACGCAGATATTCAAATACCATTCAAAATCCATAATTCCTTTTCCATTCTGGAAAAACGGTGATTTTTCTAACTTTTCTTGATTGCAAAGGAACGACAGACGTGTAACAAATCCATAACGATGAGCACATGCAACGACATGACTTCTGTGCACATACATTCTCGGAAGACCACAGAAATGGTCACAGAAGATCGTCTGCACTGATGATTTGGGTCATGAGCAAAGAAACGACGAGAATTTTCTTCCGAGAATACATAAACCAAGCTGTTCAACACCAGAAATAGAATTATAGATGGTTCATGCCCGAATTCCGAGCTGATGCCAACTATGCAGATTCCTGATTGTGAACGGCAGGGCCGTGTGGATTTGGTGGAACCATTTACCTCAGAACTTTCAATCCTGAACGAAGAAAGACGATGTACTTTTTGTTAATATCGATTTGACGATTAACGGTTTCGTTAAATCGAACATTTCGTAAACAGCCCTGGTGTGCACATCTGGGATGTCCTGAATTAGATTGAAAATATTTACAAGTTAAGACTTAATTCTGAAAAATCCGCGGGAAAACTTTGATAAAAGTGGCGAGTTTCTCGATTTTAAAGATCAGAAGTTGTGTCGGATGTTTGTCTCAATGATAAACGTCACGACAGAAATCTCAGTCTCTAGCAATCAAGAAACGTTAGAAAACTTACCGTTTTTTTCAGACGGGAAAGGATTTTGAACGATATTTGAATATCTGTGTAATGAAAAATATTATATTCAGGCAACGATTAGAGCTTCGCTGCGTACAATCAGGGTGTGCCGTAAGCACACCCCGGTCTCGACCGGCACACCTCGGTTTCAATCGGCACACCCCGGTCTCGATCAGGACACCTCGGTTTCAATCGGCACACCCCGGTCTCGATCGGCACACCTCGGTTTCAATCGGCACACCCCGGTCTCGATCGGCACACCTCGGTTTCAATCGGCACACCCCGGTCTCGATCGGCACACCTCGGTTTCAATCGGCACACCCCGGTCTCGATCGGCACACCCTGGTTTCTAAACCGGGGTGTGCGCTAGAGTGAGCGCACACCTCGGTTCAGAAACCGGGGTGTGCGGGTGTGCGGTGTCCGGGGTGTGTTTTACATATTGCCGTTAATTGAAGACATCTGAGATATCTTTATGGCACCTTTGAATTCCATTTAAATATTAGGCGTTTCTGAGATGACTTCAAAGAGTATTCAAATGTATATCGGATGTAATTTAAAGATTAGACATTTCAAAAGTG
Source organism: Caenorhabditis parvicauda (assembly GCA_963978915.1). Classification (NCBI taxonomy): domain Eukaryota; kingdom Metazoa; phylum Nematoda; class Chromadorea; order Rhabditida; family Rhabditidae; genus Caenorhabditis; species Caenorhabditis parvicauda. The sequence continues at coordinate 13,277,153 of OZ022253.1, read as the reverse complement.
AAGAATAGTAATCAAACACATTTAAATGTGCTATAAAGAACATAAATGAATTCCAATTCAGACATAATCTTTAAATCACATTTAATATTTTTCGGAGAACTTTGAAATTACTCGAGAATTTTTTAATTCTCCCTAATTTACTTTCATAAGCAACAACAACAATTCTAATCGTAATAGTGTATTATGGTAAATTATTTGATCAAATGAATATTTTCTCAAGGTGAGACTCGAAGACGAATGGTCAGATGATGACAGCGACGATGAATCTGAATTCTCGGTGAGTTTTTTTAATGCATAAAAGCATAGAGAACGAGAATAAGGTTCGAAAGTTTCGTTAACGACCAGTAAAAAGCGCTACGAACTCAGGAAAATGATGGCGTGTGGTAAACTGCGATGTGAACTAACGCAAAAAAAATGGCATTTAGGAAAACATGGACACCGGCAGCTTCTATTTCTAGGCTTAGGTAAGGTTGACACTCCCTGATTGAACATAAGCTGAGCCTACAAATAGTTCTGATTAAGATCCACAAAAAATGGGATCTCAACTTCACATAGGCCTAGAAAAAAGATGTGGTCTGCCCGGCACGATGTCGTCGACGACGATGTCAGAATCGAATGTCAGGTTCTAAAATGAATTCAGAAAAAAAGTTTTCGATTTTCAAAAAAAAAAATTTTTCGACGACGTCACCCACGATGTCACCGACGACGTCGTCGGATTCGGATGTTACATCAGATTGTGAATTCTTGAAGACGACATCACCGTAAGCAAAAATTATGTCATCTGAACCATCGTCAGCGTCAAGAAGGCCTAAAAATCCAAATCCAAGTCAATTGCATTGCCAATCGACTTCCAATGCGATTGGCAATGGAAAAGAGGCATTGCCAAACGACTGCCAATCATTGGCAATATGCCCATGCCTAGTTTGCCGGTGTCCGTGTTTTCCTAATTTCCCAAACTAGTAGGAAACACTAGGTGGCGCGCCGGCACACACCACGTGGTCTAGTGGTCTGTGAGTTTGTCTGCCGCCCACCACAGGCAGGGTTCAATATATGACGCGTGCGTACTGGCCAATTGTTGATTCTATGCTCTGGGCTGTCAATAACACGCAAGATAAAAGTATCACCTTGATTACCGACTCTGTCCTATGGACTTGGTGGGAGGAGGTCGGTTCGACAGTTTTCTTATGACTAGACTGCTCTTCATGGTTGTTGCTGTGAGAATTTTATGATTATAACTAGCAAGTTTCGAATGAAATAAGGAGGAAGTAGATTTTGGTAGTTTTCAGCAATTTTTCGCGCATGAGTTGAAAAACGGTCCGATTTGGTTATGAACTGGCTGAAACGACAGAAGTTTGCTTAACGGGTATGATTAATCAAATAATTCAGATTTAAAGTTTTCGAAAAATTGGTCAGTTTCTTCAAATTTTACAAATTCAGTTGTTTTTATATTGAAACTGTTTTTTACATTTTCACTGAAATTTGTTAGAAGTTTTTCTGGAAACCACAAGAAACGACGGAAATCTGCGGCGTTTTAACACATCTACCGTCGTCCCAAAAATCTTCAAACATTCTTACAGCCGAATTCATCGCATTCGACAACGGTGAGCAGATCTGACTTCAAGATGCAAGCACTTTTCCGTATGGAGTCGCAGGATGAGTACCTTGTAAGAGAGATGGTTGTGACCGAAATTTATACAACTAACAGGTTGCCAAAGTCCTACGAAGTGACCCACACACGATCAGAGTAATTTATGGAGATGGTGAGAAGTCATTCGACGCGCTTAGAGCAAATATGAAATTCAAGCCACAGGAAGGTGAGTGAAAGCGATTTTAATAAGTAAAACCAAACACTCTAGGAGACTTTCTGCTTCTATCACCGGATCATTTATATCTTACTAGCCTGATCGACAATAATCCGGAGAGAGTGAAACATTCACTTGGTTCGTTTTACTCTTGAAAACAATTTTGACAAGGACGTTGATCCTAACTTACCGAAATCATTTTTTCACTTGAAATTTCAGTTCCGAAAAATATATATGAGACATTTCACGAGAGAAACGACCGAAAAGTGCGCTAGACCCTCTGTAGACATTTTTGTGTTTAGTATTACTTATTATTGAAAATTTCTACAGAGAGCCTACCGTACTTTTTAGCTGTTTTCGGTCGTTTCTCTTGTGAAACGTCTTCTATAGTGCCAGAAAAAGGTCTTATGGCTACTATTCTTGGCAATCTAAGACCTTCGAATTCAATTCAGGAATTGCACATACTGTTGAAAACATCCCAGGAGCGCAGTTTCTGTTGGCGTCGAATTCCAAAGGACACGTCATCGAGTTTGTTTTCATAATTTTTGAAATCAACCAACCGTTAAAATAATTGTTTACTCACTAAAACCAGAAATTTTGGTTTGTCAATAAGAATGCCTATTTTTGAGCGGACTGAAGGAAAACTGAATATAAGAGTTTGAGCTTCCGTTGAAAAATAAGCGGCGTAGTGACCGAAGGTGAAACGAATTATTTTCAACAGTTTTCGAATTATTCAAATTGACAGAAGGTTTAGAGAGTTCGAAAGTCGTGATTTTAACTTTATGGGCTTTGTAAAAACAAAAATTGTGTTTTAGAATGGTAAACCTGATTTAGTTCACTGTAATTGTCCATTTTTATATGAATTTTTAATTTTAACAAAACTGGCTGTCAATATAACGTTTATCCTTTTTGGAAAATCAAAGAATCGTTCAAAAAAAGGTCTACAATAGCTATATCCGACGATATTGTCTAATATTCACTGTTGAAAACGCACGTCATGTCCTGATTTCGATATGTAGCCAATTGTAATTCACCTTTTGTTTATAAGCTTAAGGTTGGGAAAACATTTTTTTGTGAAGTTCCGAGTCTTGGGAACGTACAGTAGCGACAGAAAGTTTTTGGACGATATCATTTTTCGACATATCCTAACGCTGGGTTATCGGATCGGTCTTAAAGTTGCATAGATATCAGAAAAAACGTTTTTTCACATTGTGAGAAAATATCGGGGTGATAGGTAGTGTTCTCGCAGAAAAATTTGTGATTTTCTCAAGTTGACTCAAAATTGACTATTTACACATCACATTTATTTCTCGTTTTTTTCTTTCATCACACATTTACCTGTTTTCAGGTGCATAATTCTGGAAATTGCAACTTTTAAAAACGTAAAAATAAGGGAACTAACCAAATCGGTGATCATCCGGGGTCACCGGATGAGATTTGAGAGGTCACATTCGACTGAACAGTTCTGGAAGAAGATATCAACTCCCTATGGGGTCATTCTTGCTCTAGAATAGCTGGATCTAATTGGAAACTCACAAACAGATCTTTTTTCATTTTGTCGACTCTGTTTAAAATCACCTAGACATGGTTAAAGACCATACGTCTTCGATCTCGTAGGCGACCTTTTTGAGAATCCTCAAGCTGTGGTCAGTTTTTATGTCATAAAACAGAAACGGTTTGACTTAGAGGTCCAATTTTCTCTGGGCACATTATTGTTTGCACATTTTTCCACTATCATGTCAGGACATCCACTAATAAGAAATCAGAAAGTACTACTAGACAGTAGAACTGGTGTGAATCCGGAGCAGTTTCATGTCGTTCTAAAAAAGTGGTCTAAAGTTGTCGAAGTTGGTGAATCGGAGTTTTTCATGTTTTCAATCAGTCAAAAACACATGATAGAACGTCTCAGAGCAAAAAAGAGTTACTTGAAGCACCAAAATCATCCATGAATACCGATAGTTGAAATCTGGATACCGGCACCTTTGCAAATTTTTATTCGGCCTTCTTGTAGTATTTTCTATACGATGATTTCTACACAACTTGTTATCAAAATGATTTTTTGAATTGTGAAAAATGTTTCTATGAAAAATAAGACCTCTAAGTCAAACCGTTTCTGTTTTATGACCTAAAAACTGACCCCAGCTTGAGGATTCTCAAAAAGGTCGCCTACGAGATCGAAGACGTATGGTCTTTAACCATGTCTAGGTGATTTCAAACAGAGTCGACAAAATGAAAAAAGTTCTGTTTGTGAGTTTTCAATTAGATCCAGCTATTCTAGAGCAAGAATGACCCCATAGGGAGTTGATATCTTCTTCCAGAACTGTTCAGTCGAATGTGACCTCTCAAATCTCATCCGGTGACCCCGGATGATCACCGATTTGGTTAGTTCCCTCATTTTTACGTTTTTAAAAGTTGCAATTTCCAGAATTATGCACCTGAAAACAGGTAAATGTGTGATGAAAGAAAAAAACGAGAAATAAATGTGATGTGTAAATAGTCAATTTTGAGTGAACTTGAGAAAATCACAAATTTTTCTGCGAGAACACTACCTATCACCCCGATATTTTCTCACAATGTGAAAAAACGTTTTTTCTGATATCTATGCAACTTTAAGACCGATCCGATAACCCAGCGTTAGGATATGTCGAAAAATGATATCGTCCAAAAACTTTCTGTCGCTACTGTATGTAAACTAAGAAAAAAGAAAAAAATCAGGCTGAATATTAGACAAAATCGTCGCGTCTAGATCTAACGCAGGACAAACGCAGTTTCGTTTAGTTCAGTCATACTACTGATATTGACTATGAACATTAACTCTTGCAGGTGTGCCTTCTCAGCCTACGATGTGACCAAGAGCACCATCACTTCTATTCCGGATATAAAACGGGCGGTGTCCAAAAAACGTTCGTTTTCATTCTTTTTTGAGTTTGGTCAAAAGTGTAGAAGTTTTGGTTCTTTTTGTCATCACTGCGGTCAGAATAAAAAGATAATTTCAATTTTCGGGAACAATGTCTTGATTTCTTTTAACGAAAAATTGAAATGTTCATGTGACTTTCAAACAATGAATAAGGTTTCTAAAAAGTTTGAAGTTATGCACGAGTTCTAATGCAAAAAGTTTTTAATCAAGGTTCCTAGAGGTTTTTCAAATGAAATGAACAGTTGAAACTGATGATACACACTGCGGCAAACGCAGTTGAAAAGTGTAAGCAAAGCAAGTCGATATAGTAGATCAAATTTCAGTTACTGTAGTTCAAAAAATTTAATTTTTCCCACTGTTTTCGTCCCAGATTCACAAATCGTAACGTAAAAATGTTTGAAGTAGGCGAAACTATCGGTGGTAACAGCCCGCAAAGTTAATTATGTCAAGTGAAACATTTATTATAGTACAAACACTTTCGAAAATGAAAGCGGAGGTCAGCAAAGCGGTTGCGCAGCGGTTATATTGTCTTATGCCTGTGCCTACGTGTGTGATGTTCCGAACGACTGCTCTAGAGCAAAGGCACAAAATTGTGATTCGTGTCACGGTGCACTTTGGTTTCAGGTTTAGGATGTCTGATTTTAGTCAAAAATGAGAGGTCAAAGCGACCTCTGAAGGCTAGAGACCCAAGAAACCCAAAGTATAATCCTCTGCATATAGTACACACCTAGGGACAGGCATAAGACAATATAACCGCTTCGCAACCGCTTTGCCGACCTCCGCTTTCATTTTCGAAAGTGTTTGTAATTTAACAAATGTTTCACTTGACATAATGAACGTTGCGGACTGTTCCCATTGCTAGTTTTACCTATTTCAATCATTTTTTCCGTTACGATCTGTGAATCTGAAATGAAGAAAGTGGGAAAAGTGAAATTTTTTGAACTACAGTAACTGAAATTTGATCTACTCCATCGATTTGGTTTGCTCACACTTTCAAACTGCGTTTACCGCAGTGTGTAGTACAAAGCTCTGCGAAAAGTTCGTATCTGAAGTGTGATACAACACATACTCATCGTTTTTAGACACCTTCATCGTATACCAAGGGATAGCAATAACTTCACGTTCGAAAACGGTCAGAGCGTCTACTTGGTATGTCGCATCAACGGCGCTCAACTTGAAAGATGTTGACAGCCGGATGAAAGCCACCAACCATGAGACGGTAAGAAATTCGAAATGTATCGATGTGTAATGCATCATTCAGACCGGGCGAGTCACCGGGGTGGCGGATACCATAGTGTACGCGATGAGTGAAGATTTTGGAACGATATTCATCCCTGGATCTGCCTTTGGGACCAAAAGAAACAAAGTGCTCAGTGAGATATTTGATGTAGGTGAGTCAAAGGCGGGTACATTAGGAAGACCATCAACGAAGTTAGTTTTTTATGGAGGGCCGAAAATGGTGTTTAATTTTTGAGAAAAAAGAAACAGAACAATAATTGTAAAAAAACGATGTGCTTAAAAAAAGAATGGACCACCAACAAAGTTTATTTTTCCAGGATAAAAATGGTGGGCCACATACGATGTTCAAGGTCTACAGGGTGACCACTATTTACCCGGAATAGTTCAAATTGGTGTATATCAAAAAGTAGGAGTCAGAACTCCGTGTAACTCAACAAATAGTTTTTCCATGATTGTAACAACAGTTATCAGTTAGTCCTGTACCATACGCCCGCCTTTCTCGCCGATGACAGCACGAAGTCTTCTCGGGTAGGCGTCGATGGTCGCACGCAGGTAGTCTTGGGATAAATCGTCCGATTTTTCGGTCAGAATCTTAGTTAGGGCTTCGATACTTGGATGGTGTTTAGTCTAGACCTTGTTCTACAAGGATCTTCAAAAGGAATAGTTCAACGGATACAGGTCTGGCGACGGCAGTGTTCCTTGATTATAGGGATGATCGCAGGAAAGTGGGTTTTGCACCACGGTTACTACGCCTCGGCTCTGCGTTCTAACGCACAGTCTTGCTGGAACCCCCGAAGTTGCCGGCCAAGTTAATTTTGGACCCAGAAAAACAGTATCTACTAGAAAATCTCTAAAATATGGACTACTTTGTTGATTTTGACACCATTATCGACAAAAAACAGTGGTGCCTGGACATCGGCACACACTGTTCTAAAAATATCGCAGTAGCGGGTTGAGAGGCTAGGTGGGCAGTTCTTTTTTTTTGTTATAAGCTCCTTCAGAAGTCTGGAAAACAACTCCAAGGTTTTGAGAATCAAATTCAGCCTGAAACGTCAACAGCTGCTCATCAGAGAACACTGTTACCAAGTGTCCACAAGGCGCGTGCGCCGGAAGAGCGTTCTCGATATTTCGAGTCGTTGCTTGGTTATAGCTTTCAAAACAATAACTGGTTTTTTTTACACAGATATTGTCAAGTTTCAGCTTGTGTTTAAATGTGCTTTCATTGAAGCCTGATTGATTTTCATACCGATTACCATCTTTCTGGTGATTCGATGTGAATTTCACCTAATCTTCTCTTTCTCAGCTCTGGTCCACTCTGGAACGATGTCTGTTGGTAGTCATTGTTCCCCAAGTCTATTGAAACATTTTTCAAACGTTTTAAAACTAAAAATAGAATTGCAGACGGCTGTTCTTGGAATTCTGATATGTTTTCTGAAGTCACATAAGCGGACTTCCGCCTGTGAACACAAGAGTGTTGTGAACTTAGTGGCACCATTTATCTCTACCAAAACCGATAGATCTCTAAATTGGTGGAACAGGTAAAAATGGTATAATAAATGAAAATTTGTATATATAGTCCACCATATAAACACCAACACTTCACTATGTGACGTGAAACTTCATTCCGGGTAAATAGTGGTCACCCTGTAAGAGAAAAAAACGCAAAACATTAAAATTCGAAAAACGATGTTTTAATCTTAAACGTCTTTTTACTTAGTGCTCGAAAAAAAAGTACGCATATCTTCCTCTACCTGTAAAAAAGTCTGACCTCCGTAAATCGGTTACTTAGTTACCGTAGCAGTTTCGCTTCGAAATACATGAACGATTAAGTAATGCGCCTCCAATTTCAATACACTGAAAGTAAGAATAATAATTTAAATCCACAAAGATCTAACTGTTCGTTGTGAGAGTCCCTACCCTACCGTACTCATTTTACAAAATGCGACAGCCGCGAGTTTGAAATCGGTCAGACTTTTTGCTAGATATGTGAAGTACAACCAACGAAGTTTATTTTTCCAGGATACAAATGGTGGGCCACATACGATATTCAAGTTCTAAGAGAAAAAAACGCAAAACATTAAAATTCGAAAAACGATGTTTTAATCTTAAACGTCTTTTTACTTAATGCTTGAAAAAAGAAAGGACCACCAACGAAGTTAATGTTCATTTGGACACTGCAATGTGCTCCAAAGAAAATACCGTAACCAAAACTGTTACAGGCAGCCTGCTGCAGTTGACAATCACCCCGCAAAAAGAGCACAATGGTTGCAAGTGGCTGGCGACATTTGCAAAAGAAATTGAAGACAGCGACCGATCGAGAACGATTGCGAGCAACAGCAACTGGAGACGAGACGAGTGGGTCTTCACCGACAATGATCCTATCCTAGGTTTGACATTTTTCAACATATACACAGCTGCACGGTGTAACACATTCGGCCATTCCAAAAGTGGGCGTAACGGGGGTGGGACAATCAAGAATGGTCGGTCAAAAATCGCTTGGTTGCAAAATTTTCATATCGAGACCTAAACCACATTTTCGATATCAATACTGGTTAGTCTTCCCAAAATATCTTACAACAACTTTAACAACAATTTTCTTATTCATTAGGGACTAAAATTGAGCTGAATAGATGGAATGAATGGGCAAAAGTACCAAAAGACGGCTGCAAAGCGGTCATCCGGAGCGAAAATTTAAATCTATTGATTGGGATCGAATGATTCGCGCCTTTTTTGAAACGCCACCTCCACTCGATTTTTTTGATCTTGGCACTCGGTGAGCTGAAAAAGAGTTGCACGGAGCGAAAATGTTTCTAAACGGAAGTCTGAAGAACAAAAAAATCAAATAAAGACGACACACACACACCGCGCTAAGCGCAGTAGAAAAGTGTCTGATCAAGCAGCGAGGGGTGGCGACCAATAAGTAGAGTAGAAAAAGGAGTCAAAGAAAAACCGACAGTAAATTTTTCAGGAATCATTTCCGATGTTGGAGTGACCTACGCATTAGCTAAAGTCGCAGATAAAGAGTATCCGTGAGTTTTTACTGAAAAACACGAAATATATAAACTGCGTATTCAGGTTGGTCCTCAGCGCATATCGAAGACAAATGACTATAAGCCATTCGAACCTGATGACTATAATCGAGAAAGGTTTTATTTCTTTAAGATAGATTTTCAACAAAAAGAAACTTTCTATAACACTGTCGTTTCTTGTAAGCGTCTATTCTACTAATTTTCCTCTGGTTTATATCGTTTCGAGAGAAATATTCAAAAAAAAAGAAAGAAACCTGTTGGTTCATTTCAGTTTAGTTAAAAGAAAAATGGTACTTTTATTTAATTTATCATCCCATTAGTTTTTAAAAAATTAAGTCTTTTTTCTGGAAACGGATAAACTTCCCTAGATTAATTTCAACGAAAACAAAACCAGATAAATTTTCTTACCCATTTATATCATAGTCCTTGGGTATTCATATCAAACGCCGTGCTAACATGGGAAGTATATGAAAGCCCGGAGAATCTATAAGGTCTGAGTGGTCTCTTAGGTTTTCAAATATGGTGAAGACGATGGAACTGCTCTCAGAAGTTGCTTCACCGACCTCGTTCAGGAGTTATGGCCAAAAATATAATTCATATGCCATTTTCAAAAAAGGGGGATCTGTGATGTTGGGTAAGAAAAACTGTTGAGATTTTGCATTTTATTGAATTTTAAAGGTTCGAGATGCACGGAAAACTTAGTCTGTCTGGATTCTGAGGCTCGATTCCGAAGTTACATGCATCTGAAGTGGACGTTAAAAATCGTCCAACTTTCACCTTCTGTAACTCGACTCCTAGCAGATTTCCAGAGGGGAGACCTATTCCAAACGATTCAGAATGATTGAATCTATCAATTCCTACGTTTTCAGTCGATTCTGAGACAAAATTTTTTGGCTGCAAAATCGGAAAAAGACACAAGTGTTCATAATATGAGCCTTGATCACAAGTGATGAATCGTTGTAGTATTTCTCGGGCAAAAAACGTGTATCAAGTAAGAATCGAACTTTGCCGAGAAAAATGAAAGACGTGAGCTTTGACCACTATACCACGGAAGACACAAATTTTTGCGTCAATTCCATGTTCACTCATTCGCTCCTTTTCACAACAGAATTCTTCAACATTACAGATCCCACTTTTTTGAAAATTGCGTGTGTATTCTATTTTTGGTCATAACTCCTAAACGAGGTCGGTGAAGCAACATCTGAACAGGAAATGACCTTCAGCGTAATTCGGATCCAGAGTTGAGACCTAGCCAGATGTGTTAAGCAGGTCGAGGGATGAAGTTTTCATGTAGAAAATTTTTGCACGTTTTTTGTTACAAGCGAGATATTTTAATTTAAAAATTTTAAACTCCAAAAATGAGTGACCTCTCGCACGACACAATTAGATCCAACAGGAAAAACAACTAGCGGGGTGGTGGAGTGGTCAAAGGTACTGCGTTCGAACCGAGAGGTCTAGGGTTCTATTCCATCTGCTGACGACTTTTTGGTCATTTTTTTGCACAATGACAAAAATGTGCTCAAATTGTGTGGAATTACTCTTTTGCATGTATTTAAACCCTTCTACTCATGTTAATACTCTTCGAAGTTGCCAAAAGTCTATAGCCGATCTCATCTATCACCTCCTCCATTATGAAGCTAGTGAAATGGTCGTTACAACTTTGATATTCATCAAAAACAAGATTTTCGAGTTCGAGATGCATTTCTATTCGTGAACTGAACGGTAACTGTTCAAACCGGAGTTATCCTCTAGAATTCCTCAAGTCTTGAGCCAGAAGCATCTCGACAAGTGGCCGGATGAGGGTCTCTAATCACAAACCTTGATAAAATCTTCATGGATATAATCTCATGACCGCCCAGATTACACCAAACAGCAACCACAAACATTAATTATAATATTATCAATAAATAAGTTCATAAGATGAAGTTGTTGAATTCAACTTTTTCTTGTTTGCATACTCATCCAGCTACTTGTCGAGATGCTTCTGGCTCAAGACTTGAGGAATTCTAGAGGATAGTTCCGGTTTGAACGGTTACCGTTCAGTTCACGAATAGAAATGCATCTCGAACTCGAAAATCTTGTTTTTGATGAATATCAAAGTTGTAACGACCATTTCACTAGCTTCATAATGGAGGAGGTGATAGATGAGATCGGCTATAGACTTTTGGCAACTTCGAAGAGTATTAACATGAGTAGAAGGGTTTAAATACATGCAAAAGAGTAATTCCACACAATTTGAGCACATTTTTGTCATTGTGCAAAAAAATGACCAAAAAGTCGTCAGCAGATGGAATAGAACCCTAGACCTCTCGGTTCGAACGCAGTACCTTTGACCACTCCACCACCCCGCTAGTTGTTTTTCCTGTTGGATCTAATTGTGTCGTGCGAGAGGTCACTCATTTTTGGAGTTTAAAATTTTTAAATTAAAATATCTCGCTTGTAACAAAAAACGTGCAAAAATTTTCTACATGAAAACTTCATCCCTCGACCTGCTTAACACATCTGGCTAGGTCTCAACTCTGGATCCGAATTACGCTGAAGGTCATTTCCTGTTGAGAGCAGTTCCATCGTCTTCACCACATTTTTGAAAACCTATGAGACCACTCAGACCTCATAGATTCTCCGGGCTTTCATATACTTCCCATGTAAGAAGACGTGAGTGACAGAAATGACACGTCTTAAAATTTTCTTTTCACAGTGACTTCGCTCTTCAAAGGTTGTTCTTTCAACCTCACCTGAGCTTATTATTTAAAAAAATATTGTTGGTTGCAGATTGAGATGAGTAAATGACGTCATGGACGCGATATTTTAAGATTTGTCAATTTCCTCACTCCCGTCTGTTTAGTACTCACTTTCAGACTAACTTCTTCTTCCGAATTCTCAATTTTAGGTGATAGCGTGGTGCTTTTCTTCCGGACAAAGAGTGGCGGCGAAAAGGAGGTAGAGTTGTGGTTCCCTGTTGAAGAAAGGAAGCCTGGTCGTGATAAAATGAGTACACATACTCAGACGGAAACCTTTGTTGAGGTTTGGTTTTTCTGGATGATTATGAACAAGCAGGTAGTCCTCGCTACGTTCAGCGCCCGTTGCCCCCTTTTTTCAAGTTCACCTGTCAAAAAATTGAAAACAGAAGTGGTCTGGTACTCCTCTTTCTCTCTCTCTCTCTCTCTTTCTCTCTCTCTCTCTCTCTCTCTTTCTCTCTCTCTTTCTCTCACTCTCTCTCTTTCTCTCTCTCTCTCTCTCTCTCTCTCTCTCTCTCTCTCTCTCTTTCTCTCTCTCTCTCTCTCTCTCTCTCTCTCTCTCTCTTTTTCTCTCTCCTTCTCTCTCTCTTTCTCTCTCTCTCTCTCTCTCTCTCTCTCTCTCTCTCTCTCTCTCTCTCTCTCTCTCTCTCTCTTTTTCTCTCTCCTTCTCTCTCTCTTTCTCTCTCTTTTTCTCTCTCCTTCTCTCTCCTTCTCTCTCTCTCTCTCTCTCTCTCTCTCTCTCTCTCTCTCTCTCTCTCTCTCTCTTCTCTCTCTCTCTCTCTCTCTCTCTCTCTCTCTCTCTCTCTCTCTTTCTCTCCTTCTCTCTCTCTTTTTCTCTCTCTCTCTCTCTCTCTCTTTTTCTCTCTCCTTCTCTCTCTCTTTCTCTCTCTTTTTCTCTCTCCTTCTCTCTCCTTCTCTCTCTCTTTCTCTCTCTCTCTCTCTCTCTCTCTCTCCCTCTCTTTCTCTCTCTCTCTCTCTCTCTCTCTCTCTCTCTCTCTCTCTCTCTCTCTCTCTCTCTCTTTCTCAATTATAAATTGTCGTCGATTCGCAGAAAAGTTGAAGTCTCCAGAAAAATTTAATGAAATTAGAATTATTTTATTGAATCTTTTTTTACTTCTTTAATAATTCTACTTTATTTAAAGATTAACTATATTTTTTTCGAATTGAACATTTTCACTGTTTTAACTGTATGATGTTGTTAAAGACTCAATTGGTTAATCTAAAAATAATTTGGAATAAGTCACATAGTTAGTTCAATTTTAATTTTCTAGTGAGAAATTTACACAAACAATTACAGGCAAAAGTACTGCGCTACCTCAGCGACGACCTAGAAGAGGTGTTACAAGATCGCGAAATGCTTCTGAAGAAGCTGAAAGATGATACGGTTTTACAAAACATTATATATTTGCCCAAAAAAGATTAAAAGATCAGTATAATATGCCATGCCATGCCAATATTGTTATCACATTTATCCCCCTTACACGGTTTTTTGAGCCGAAGTTTGGAAAAACAACCATTCAGTTTAAGTGCCTTGTTCATAGTCGCAATTGTTGCCTTCGACGTTTCATGTCGATCATCTGATGATAAAAATTCTATCGACAATTTTTTCCGTTTTTTTTTGTTGGTCCGCATCCACTGTTATTTTTTCTCAGGGAAACTGTTCGGTGTCTGTATGGGTTCTGGAATCCATATTGGTTTAGGCGATATCTGTATCAATCCGTACAGACACCGTTTGCAAACAGCAAGAAATCGGAAGCCTTCATGAATCCATATGGATATTGTTGTTGACAACGATGTCTGTATGGGTGCAAACCGTGTCCAAATTGGTAATTTTTGAATTCCGTTTGGATCCATACAGACACCGAACGTTTTCCCTGCGTATGAAACAACGCTGAAACAGAAATAAGAAGCCAACAGATGTCAGGGAGAGATGATTGTGTCAGCCTGAGATCCAGAAAAGATGGTGACACGATTGTGTGCGCATTTTTGGATTGTGTGACGCCTCCGGTTATCAGAGACGACGAAGGTAGTAGCCATCCTCATATACTGTCGAATAACTCCGAGGTTACAGGAACTTTGACTCTCGAATGTTCTCTGCCAGATTCAGCACAACCATTGGAAGAAGGCGAACTGTATCTCATCAGATTCGTGTTCACAGATGAAGTGATGACGTGTGACCGGATGACTCCGATTCCAGTTTCTCTCTACCCATTGTACCAACATATTTTGGAAGAGTATAGAAGTAAACCTAGACCAGCAGTGAGAAAAGAACTATCATTCAACTAAAAAACTAAAAAAAATCCGATGGTTTTGTTTTCTTAGTTTACCTTTCCAATTTTAAATTGAGATTAGAACATGACGCCGGAGTTTCAACAGGTGAAAGTAAATATAAGATAAAATCTTCGGTTTAAAAAACAAAAAAATAGAGGGGCGTGGTTCGTAAATTCGTCTGCAAAGTGTGCATATTGTTTTTAAAATTAAAAATGATTGTTTTTAATTTTTCTTCGGGTTGTTTTTACATCTATTTCCGAAGTTGCAAGGTCACTCGAAATTCTAAAGTTATTCCCCTATCAGTATGTACCCATTTGATCAATTGTTATCATATTACACGGGCCGACGACTGGTTTGAGTTGATTGTCAATAAATAATCGCTGTTTTACCTCTACGCATGCGAGAATTGATGGTCTCACACCATTCGCCTACTTTTTCATCCCCACTGAGAATGTGCGAAAACACATGTTGTAGCGATAATGTCAGTCTCGTGGGTTCTCGAAGCTGATCAGCCTGCGCGTGTCTTTGAGCGAATCGTCGAAAGCAATGGCGGAGAGTTTCTTGGCAACTTTAGCGTCGATTGCATAGCCTACGTACCGCAGGAGAAGGTAAATCTAACACAACCTTTGATTAGTAAAAATTCAGGTGACGATACAAACTACGTACATTCTACATCATTCGAAGTATCCACAAAGTACCTTTTGTATTGGTAAAATTTATGTCATACACGAAACGGTTCGATTTCAGCCCCTGCCGAAAATTTCATAAAGAGCCCGAAATCTGTATGTGATCGGGGTTTCGACTTGATTCTGGGGAAAATGAATGCAGGATGCGTGCCAGATGTTTTTGCCAAGTTTGAGGTAATTTTGTTGAATTATTCGAAATTGTACAAGCATCATTCAGTTGAATGGAAACGAATACAAACTCTGTGATTTTACTGTTCGGGTTGGCACCGCAACACAAGGAACAACCGTCAAAGGAGTCATCATTGAGGTATTTTTTCTTTTTTTTTTGAAAAAAATACTGTACAAGCCGAAACGGCCGTAACTGAACCCAAATGAACCAGTGCGCACGATTTTGAGGAAAAAATAACATATTTTTGAGACTTGTCAAAAATATCACGGAAAAGTTGTTTCATACCCTTGAACCTGAGGGCGCAAACTATTTCTATTTCAAAAATTTACATAAATGGTTGATTTTTTTCTGAAAATAACATTTTCCTAGTATTTTTCAAACAGTTTCATTATCAGGTCGAGTACGGTCCAGTTTGCGCCGCGTTTCTCGCCAAAAGCATTCTGACAGAAGCAGTGACGTCACTTTTCAAGCAATACGTGAGTTTTTTTCACTTCTGAAACAATTTTTAACTGAAAATATTGAATTTTTGTTCAATTTAGCGATAGCCAAGAACTAGTGTGCGACTTGTAATAGGTACCCGTATGACTGTTTTTTTTACTGCGAAGAGGTTCTTCTTCTTCTTTCAACTAGTCCAGTAATTGTTGAAACCAAAGTTTCACAAGATTAAGACGACTGTAAGGAAAATTCCGAACTTGAGAGAAAAATAACGAAATCCTTACCAACTCAGTCCGAGAATGATCGGCTATTCAATATTATTCGACATTCTTTTTCGCCTTTTTTGCACTACCGTTAAAAAATTCACTTGCAAACTCTGATTGAAACCGAAAAAAGTTAACCTTTAATAAAAACCGGCTCAAATCCGATTAATTCTGTTTCACCTCTGCTTCACACAGTGTAACTTTTTCAGGCCAAGCAAGTGCCAGAGATTTTTGAGCGAGTTGACAAGATTGATCAGTACACGCCTCTCGACACCATGTGGCAATTCCTGACGATTTTCCGAAACATGCGGAAAAAGTCGTGATTTTTCATTTATCTTTTACACAACAGACATATCTCTCACGCCTGTATCAGATCTCGCAATGTAAA
The DNA here is from genome assembly GCA_963978915.1 of Caenorhabditis parvicauda. Lineage (NCBI taxonomy): Eukaryota > Metazoa > Nematoda > Chromadorea > Rhabditida > Rhabditidae > Caenorhabditis > Caenorhabditis parvicauda. The sequence goes on along the minus strand of OZ022253.1, from coordinate 13,261,216 downwards.
TGTTGGCAGCGGGTTTTTCACAGTCAATAAACTCACTATTCTTCGTTTTACTTATTTGCATTACACGGTTTCAAGACCGTTGCATATCTCAATTTTGTTGTTTTTTAACAAAATGAAAAAATAACTGACAGCCTGATGACAGCGACTCGGCACTCGACGCTGAGACTAGCGTTGGAGTATTTAGACGATGTGAGGATCTTCTTCAACTCTAAATGTACCCATTTGGAGGCGTGGCAGGTGATTTTCTTTTTACCGAATTGTTTAAAACACATTAGAATTGTAGAAAAGTGATAATTGGAGGGACGAGATATGAAAAAAGGAAGATATAAAACTTTGATATAACAAAATGTTGGCAATTAGTAAATCGCATCCCATCGCATCCCGCATCCCGTCGCATCCCGTTTTTTTCAAACGTCTGTAACTTTGCTCGGAACAGCCCAATCACCTTGTATTTAGGCTTAGGTTGAACGTTAAGCTGACCCAAACCTAACCTAAGCCTAAAAAAGAGGTGTTCATGCGATGCGAAAAAAGTTATCGCATCCCGTTTTTGAAAATGGGATGCGGGATGCGATGGGATGCGATTTACTAATTGCCCAAAATGTTTATACAACAAGAAAAAATTGTTCCAGAAAGTTTAAAGTATATTACAATTGTAGAAAATGGATAGTAATGATAATGATAGTTTTTATTTCGAGAAAAGCCTTCAATAAATTTTTTTTACAATAATGTCAAATATTAATGAAAAATGAACTCTACTAAAAGTATTCGTAGAGGATTGAAAATTTTAGACAAGATAAAATAAAATTGAGAGTTAAGCTATTAGTTGGAGTGAAATGAGGCAAAAAAGGGAAGATTTGGAACTTTTAAGTATAACAAACAATAATAAGTTCAGATCGTCTCCTACTCACTTTCACTCTGCTTTTTGCTCGCATGGGTTAGAAGACAGACCAGATCTGACGCGCCTTTACATGTTCAGTTGAAGTGAGTTTTTATGTTTTTCTGCTACAATAGAAAAATACCGTGTTACCTAGCTGTTTTTTTTTTCAGCAGACAAGATAAAGTATGAATAGAATCATGAGAAACAAGGTTTTATGAGACGAAAATTCCAAATAAAGTTTGGAAAGGTTTAAGGGAAAAGTAGTAAAAGAAAAATTTATGATTTGTCTAATGCTTTTAAAAACATTACACGCAGAAAACAGGGTATCGCTATCTCTACCCCACCCTGTAGTTTTTTTTCAACAATTGAAAATGTTCATTTGACCTCCTTCCCAGTCTCCAAGTTCAATTGGAACAGGAAAAAGCATAAAAACGAAATAATTGACGGAGCAATTTTCAGATTATGGGTTTACAAGGCGATCCGGTCATTGCCCTGGGTCAGAAAACGCATCGAAGCCGACTTGGCCAAAGCTCTGGTTGAAATTGAAGAAGAAGTTCATCAGTTTGATCAGGTCAGTGCAAACTTTGTCGTCTGATATTCTGAATGTCTTTTAGTCCAGGGAATTCTATAAATTCCTGCCTGAAAGAGGGCTCGACAAAGATATTCTGCTGAACGAAGCGAAGGTCTACGCGAGCATGGGACAGAGAAAGTATGTTTTTGATTTCACTAGATAATTTTTACGATTTCTTTCTTCCGTAACGGTGAGAAAGTTCGAATTCGAGAAAAAAAGACAATGAAATCAAGACGCGACGGTTCTGGCTAATTTTTCTCACACTGAAATTCTTCGTTTAACCGCGTTTTCAAGACTTTAAGCTTCACAAAAGTTGTTATCCTACCTAGGAAAAAAGTGAATCACTGTTGGCTGCAGATAATCTACCATCCAAAATTTTCCGGATCATTCTGAAGTCTGCTGACTTGCGGCGGCAACTAAGCTTTTCTAACCCAAGATTTTTCAATCTGTTATCGTACGAAAATAGCCTCCGTTTATTAGGAAACAATATAAACCCGTATAACCGTACGAAGATTTTACGAATGAACCAGGTGACGTTACAGTTGTACCGTATTCTAGAATTGGCTGCACGTTCGTTGTGAAAAGTTTAGTAAGAAACTTTGGGAATAGTAGACGAAATCGTCGGATTTATCAGTATTCAAATATGTCAAAGTTTTGTTCTCAGACACATGCAATACTACGACCCTGTCTCAAGAAACGATGACCTCCCCCTTTTCTCCAAGGTGGTCTACTTTTTCAACTAGTATATGCCCAACTATGATTCAGATAAACGAACTTTTCTCCCACACGGACCCACATCGGTCAGACGCTTTTCCAGGAGTCAGGAAGATGGAAGCTGAGGTTTTTTTTGCATTAAAATGATGAAAAAATGGTCAGTGAAATATCGCTTACTTGTAAAATTATCAAAACTACTTTTTTCAATATAAATACTGGTTAGCCTCCTCGAAAAATGTTACCGTAAGTTTAAATAAATGATTTTTTGAAGCCCCTAATTGGCCAGAGTAGAAGGAATAGATCAGAAATGTCAATAGACAACTGCAAAGCGGTCACCCGAGCGAAAAATTGAATTAATTGATTGATTGTCCAAGCGAAAAATTAAATTAATTGATTGATTGTCATTTCGTCGAGAAATGGAAAACGAAAAATCGAGTGATTTTCATTCAACCCAGTTCTTCAATACATTTCAACAGAAAGATCGTTCAGATTCTCAAAATGGCATGCGGGATGTTCCATGGTGGTGCTGAAGCATGTGGAGTCGTCGCCACAGGTGGTACGGAAGCACTTCTTCTAGCATGTCTAGGTAAACTTTCGTTTTTTCCACATAAAACTGATATTGAAAGCAGAAATTCAAGTAAATCTCGTTTTTTTTTTAAAATTTTCACATAAAGTTATGGCTGCGAGAAAAGTTTCCAATCTTTTCGTTAGGAAAAAGGACCTCTCCAATCTATCTATCTATCTCCAACGGTACGGTACCTACCAGAGTTGCACGGAAGTAAAATTTTTCAAAACGGAAGTTGGAAGACGGAAGTAGAATTTTTTCACGGAAGTCGGAAGTAAAAAAAAGGGCGGAAGTCGGAAAGCGGAAATTGGAAGACGGAAGTAGAATTTTTTCAACGGTAGTCGGGAGTGCAAAAAAGTTGAAAAAACCCAGAGATATTGTATATCCGCGCATTCTCAACAGGTGATAGGTCAATTCTAGACTGGGTAGAAACGATTTCACGGTTTTTTCGTCATTTTTCACGAAAAAAATTTCTTGACGGAAGTCGGAAGTAGAATTTGTTGAACGAAAGTCGGAAGTCGGAAGTGAATTTTTTTCACGGAAGTCGGAATTCCGTGCAACTCTGGTACCTACGGTACCCATCTCCAACGTTCTTGTTCTTGTAGTTGATTGTTCAATTATTTCATTATTGTTCCGACTGCTCAGGAAATTGGAACTTTATAAGACTTGGTAAATTTCACATAAGATCCATGTAACCTTGTGGTAAGATCCCCTTAACCTACGTATAAGACCTGAGTCAGTATAATCCTTGGTAACTTCAACATAAGACCTTATAAATTCACATTAATCTCACATTAACCGAATCTCAAAAATGAGGAATTTCTGAGATTTGACTATAAGACCTGGTAAATTTGGTATCAGACCTTGTGATAAAAATGATTCTAAACGCTTGCTGCAAAATTCTAACTCTCATCCACTTCAGCCTATCGGAACAGAGCCAGAACCCAAGGGAACTATCATCCAGAGATCATTGCACCGACCTCGGCGCATCCATCGGTCGAAAAAGCGGCCAAACTCTTTGATATGACTGTTCGCAGGTACACCTCATCTATTTTTACTCAGAGAAGGCAACTCAGATTGGATCCAACCACATCTAGTTTGAGAAAGCCTGGAAACCAATCTGATTTTTTCTCGATCCAGTTGACTTTTCTGATTACTTTTAAATGCTCCAGATGTACTCGAAACTTGAGTTAACAGATAGATCATGAACAAAAGTATTATGGAATGAATCATCATGATGTGTCATCATGGTTATAGGTCCATTTTCCATCAAATGAAAAACTGCTAATTGGATCCAATCTGACAGAACTGAATTCAATTTGATAAAATCCTTCAAAAAACTCTAATGACCCGGAGAATTTTTTTCTTGCCGAACCCAAATAACACGATGAATCTTTGGTCAGCACGAGTATTTTGAAATATATTTCATTCCGATCGGAAACACAACTCTGGATCCAATCTGATTTTTTCTGGATCCAATCAGTGTTGACTTCTCTGAGTTAGAATAAAGTCTGAGTTTTGACTTCAGAATCGCAGTCTTACCGGATGACACAGCTAATGTAGGAGCCATGAAGAGAGCCATTGGACCGAATACTTGTATGGTATGATTTCATGGTTTGAAAGGTTCTGAACAGCAAGTGACCTTCAGCGCAATTTAGACCCAGAGTTGAGACCTAGCCAGATAAGCAGGTCAAAATATGAAGTTTTCATGTAGACAATTTCTCTATAATCCAAATGTCACTGTACATGTAAGACATAGCGTGAAAGTGGTAACAAGAAGGTCGTTTATGTAAGACATAGCCATTTAAGACATGTACTGTGACCATTGACAGTGATGGAGGTCTTTATGTCTGAAATGTACTGTGACCATTGACAGTGACGTAGGTCTGTATGTCTGACAGGTACAGTGACATCATGTCTTACATGTACAGTGACATTTGGATTATAGAGTTATGCACATTTTTTGTTACAAGCAAGGTATTTTAGTTCGAAAAATGACCTTAAAACAAGCCACCAAATACTAAAATTGAAAAGACCTGGTAAGTTCGTCATAAGATCTGGTAACCTCCATACAAGGTCTTGCACTTTTGAATTTGGAGGTTATGTCTTACTTCTTACTACAAGGTTACATGGATCTTATGTAGATTTTAGCAAGTCTTATAAAGTTTCAATTTCCTGGGTACATGAACGTATCTAACAGAGACACAACTAATGGCGTATTCGCGTGGGACAAGCACCTAAAAAATGAATATCTCGCTCGAAACGAAGATTGCGCAAAAATTTTACATGGAAGTTTCATGTTTAACACATCTGGCTAGGGTCTCAAGTCTGGATGGGAATTACGCCAGTTCCTGTCTAGATGACATGTAGATCCAGATCAATTTGTAGATCAATTTACAGTTACTGTAGTTAAAAATGTAGATCAATTTACAGTTACTGTAGTTGAAGAAAACTTTTTCCCCGATGTTTTCTCAATAATCATGATAAAACTCTAGTTACGAATGAAAGTTACATGATTTGCATTTTTCCACAGCAATTGGCGAAACAAATGTCGCTTGTTAAGATGAGAAAAATAGGACAAAGGAATGAAAAAAATATTGATGTGCGAACGCGCCCTATAGCGAATTTGAGTTCAATATGGTGTGCGTGCAACGCGTCTAATCGATAACGATCAATTGTAGGTCGGTGTGTAGAAGTAAGGTTTTTTTCAAATTGTCGACGAAGTTCATAGATCGTTCAGATAATAGCCAGTGCCCCGAATCACATCACCGGATCGATGGATCCAATCGAGAAGCTCGCGAAACTGGCCCAACGCTACCACATCCCATTGCACGTCGACTGTTCCCTAGGCGGGTTCATCCTACCGTTCATGGAATACGCAGACTATCCGGCACCATCGTTCGATTTCCGCCTTCCTGGTGTCACGTCGATTTCCACCGATCTTCATAGGGTGGGTCTTTTTTTTCCCTCTCCGGATATTTCATAAAATCTCACACTTAATACGAAAAAGTAGACAGAATCATATTGATCAAGAATCATTTTCCTACAAGTTGCAAATTTTTTGTGGTAATCAAGTTTAAACTTTGATCAAATCTTAGCTTTGTACCTAACTAATGATTTGAATTTTTTCCTTATCTCAGCCTAAAAATCGAGGTGTCGAAAAAGATTCATGATTCAGTCTACTTTTTCGTATAACATGGAAAGACTGAAAACTGAGAAAATTAACTAGTTAATTTTCTGTAATTTTTCGATCTTTTTCACTCAGAATTACCGAGTAATTTATTTCCATTTTTGAATTAGCGATCACAGGAAACGACCGTAAACCTTTTGAACTACCTGTTGTTTTGTGATTTCAAATTAACATTGGTGTAAAAAACATTAATTATCTTAAACGCTAACTGAAGTATTATTTTTCAGCACGGCCAAACCCCAAGCACCCTGTCAGTAGTAATGTACCGCCAACCGACTCACCTACGACACCAATTCTTCGTGACGTCAGAATGGCCCGGAGGTGCGTATGCGACGCCAACGCTTGGTGGAAGTAGAAATGGAGCGGCGGTGGCGACTGCGTGGGCCACCATGCTCAGAATGGTGAGAGTTTGATTGGATACGGTACTTAGTTCCGGTTTCAGGGTCGTGAAGGTTATGTCAACTGTTGTCAGAGAATTGTCGAAGGCACTAGACTTCTTGGGGATAAGCTTGCAGAGTTAGAAGGTGATTTTTTGATTTCATAGCTCTGTAATTTGGGTGTGGCAGGCACGTGTCTAGATTGTGCCAGGCACTAATAAATAATATAATATATTTATTTTGGGGAAAGCTCGCAATAGAAACAAAGTCGATGTGAATAAAACTGACATAGTACAAGGTGGAAAATTATGATCAGTTAAAAGATAGTATATGTGGGTACAAGTGAACATAAAGATGAATTTTGCGAAGAGTAAAACATGATTTGGATGAGAAAATCTAAGAACCCTGAAGAAAAAAACAGATAGACTGATGACTTATGTATTCCAAAGGTGTAGGCTGTATGTCTAAGTTCAGAAGTAACCGCAAGTCTTGACTGCCTTGAGGAATGTTAATGATGTGATACCAAAGGTTGACCATTTTTCTTCTTCTTGTGAGACTGTCCTTTGATGAAGGATGTTTCTCCGAACTATCGTTGTTGCAATAGCCGAACAGACACAGTAGGATGGAGCTTTCTCCGGTCGTGTAGTGTCGGTATTGAATAAGCATGTGTAGATTGGAGTGTTGAATCCATGAACCTCTTCTCCCTTCTTTGACGGAGTGAGATGGACAAAGACAATGCTAGTAATCATATGGGGGTGGACGCACAATTATGCCACGTGCCTACCACAATGAAACTACAGAGTAGATCTATCTAATGTATCGTAGAGAAACTTGTAAAGCCATTCAATATTGATCTACTTTGACCGGATGTGGTGTGTAGTTTAAAACATCAATGTTTCGTCTTCCTTGTTCATTTTGAATCTGTTTTTCTTCAACGCGAAAATTTGACGTTTTGCCGAAGTCAAAGTTGACGGAGTGTAAGAAAGAGGAACCTTTCACATCATCAAATGATCAACTCTCTAGTTTTTTGTTTCCAAGATTTACCTTCTTCCGAATTTTGTTCTCCTAGCCTAGATTAGGTGACCTTCGGAAAGAGATTAGTAAATGACATCACGAGGGATGGATTTTATACTGTCCAAAGTTTCTTACTCTCTCGTTTTGTTCAGTTTTCACTTTCAAATTGACCTTTATTCAATATATTTTCGGAAAGAAAGGGACTTTTTTCACTCTTACAGATTTCGTACAGTTTGAATTTTTGTAATTCTGATTCTTCCAGGAGTCCGACTTCAAGGGTCAGCAGACCTCTGCGTGGTCTCATTCGCAACGGACGACGTCAACATTTACAACGTCATCGATCAGCTGATCGAGAAGGTATTGTGATCGCTAATGAAAAACAAAACGATGACCTTTAAGGGTTGGCATGTCGACCCTCTGAGAAGCCCGCAGGCGGCCAGGGTGCCAATCACCCTCTCCATGTGCGAAAATGGAATCATTGAGGAGTTTGTGAGTGACGTCGAATCGGCTATCAGATCTAATGGGTATGTTTTTCTCACTGTTCATAACTGGAAGCAATGTTTTCTCTAAAGTCGATCGTGTTTATGTCATACCAGTTTCACCTATCAAGAGCCTTGAAAAATTGACTTATTTATCAAGAGCATCAAAAAAATCGAAAGGAGAATTTCTCTCCCCCAACCTAAGAAAACTGAGTAGATAAAGATTTCATTGTCTTTTTTTCTGAAATTGGAGAATTTTTGACTAAATTTCAATTTTGAATGAAATTCCCCTAAACTGAGTAGATAAAGATTTCATTGTCTTTCTTCAGAAATTCTAGAATTTTCGACTAAATTTCAACTTTGAATGGAAGTCCCCTATACTGAGTAGATAAATATTTCATTGTCTTTCTTCAGAAATTCTAGAATTTTCGTCTAAATTCTAATTTTTAAACGGAAATCGAAAGTAAGAAATGATAATTCTTCACGGAAGCTTTTTTCCCCGGCCCACTACAGAATAAATGAAGTAGTTGGCCTCTTGAATGATGACCAAAAATAATTGTTTTTGACCCCCTGAATTGCGAATTCATGGAAAAATTAATTCGGAAATAAGCGACCCGAAAATTACTCGGAGAGCAACGACATTGGTGATTTCAGGAAGCCCAGCAACACCGGAGCCTTCTACTCGATGCTGAACAAGGTAAGCGACTTTCGGTTTCATTCAGCATTAACAACAGACGGAGATAAGAGAATAAGGCCGTCTTAACGCGCGCGCGCGCGCACATATTTCACACTAATCAACCACTTCCGTTCTTCTTTTGTTGGTTTTCCCATGGAAAGATTAGCTGGACCTATCGTTCAAGGCAGAGTTGCACGGAATTCCGACTTCCGCCCTTTTTCACTTCCGACTCCCGTAAAAAATTTCACTTTCGACTTCCATTTAACAAATTCTACCTCCGACTTCCGTCAAAAACAATTTTGTGAAAAATGACGAAAAGACCGTGAAATCGTTTCTACTCAGGATCTCCGGTTTTTTCCAACTTTTTTGCCCTCCCGACTACCGTTGAAAAAATTTGACTTCCGTCTTCCGACTTCCGTTTTGAAAAATTTTACTTCCCTGCAACTCTGGTTCAAGGTGAATTAAAGACTTTGTCGAATTCATCTACCCTTGAGGGAAAATTTTTGTGAAGAATAATCATGTGAGAGTGCCAATCCGAAACTATTAACCATTTTGGTCAATCCTAAGCCTAAATGCACTAGTGCCAACCGATTTATTTTTGAGATTGATCAATTTTTCTTTCTTTTTTCGCAAAATTTCATTTTACATCCCTCAAGTAAATTTTGCTTATTGATTTCCACGATTTTCAGGTGAACGACAAGTCGATAATCGATGAGATTGCACTGCTACGCCTTCAAGCGCACTACAGTATCCCACCAGCACAGGAACGAAGAAATCTGGCTCGCGCCGTAGAAGGGAGAAAGCTGAGTATAATGACTGGATCCGAAACGGCGAAGAATTTGGAAGAACTGAGAAGACTCCACAAGTAGGATGTAGATTCGTGTAAATTTTTGTATATTGTTTAAAAAATTACCCTGAATTTGGCCAGTGCAGGATTGAAGAGAATTCATTTGATGAGTCAATCCATGTGAAAATATGCGCTCATCGGAATCGTGAAAAAATCTATCCGAGATTCGAATTTTGCCAGGATAAAAGTACAGGTCATGATTCTGTGGTATTACTGTAGATAAACCCGTTTCTTGTATTTTTTTTTCTCTGATGCCATAATTGCCAGTGCCTTTGCCCAACTGTAAATGTGATGACTAACAATTGCCTTTTCATGAACTGATTCATACTTTCCATCAATAAATATCTTTTTATCAGTGCCTCCGTCTTCAATTAACAATGGTTTATGAATAGCCTGTTGATACCTTTTCAATTGATTCTTCAGCTCTACCAGACATCCCAACCATTTTTTTCAGAGAGCATGGATGCTGCGCTAAGAACCGATGCCATCATAGTTCTCTGTGTTTTAGCAGCGATCGTTTTTCTTGCCTCCATACTGATCATTGTATGTTACTGGAGGTTGCTAAGGTTGATTTTTTCGTCTTCAAAATTAAACGTAGAAATTACAGAAAACGACCCTACGATTCGAGAAAAATCGTGGAAACCGGATCATGTCACAAATACGCTTTCACGAACGTCGCGGATGATTCGTGTCCAGAGTGAGATTCATTGATTCTGAAAATATGAAATTTGCATCTCAGGAGACTCGAAGAGCGACAACGTCAGCGACAAAAAGAAATGATCTTCTACCCATCAGATTCAAATATGACGACGTTGAGAAGGTTAGTGGAGTCTTTTTTCAATTTTTAAGAATGAAATTTTGATTTTCGCTCACTGAAACGTTTTTAAATATCTTGAACTCGTTCAGAATCGACGTAGAAGTTGGCAAGGCGTTAGCAGTCGAACAGCTAATGCGAGACAGTGTCGTTTTTGACAGCGGACCTCGGCCGTCTGGCGACATACAAATAGTTGCTCAGAGACGTGATTACTTGTAGATTTTTTTTTGTTTTTTCGCTCTTCGTTTTTCATTACAAAATTGTGTACTCTTTCAACACATTGCCATTTTCCTTGCCAAAGTTATCTCACTCACGAGTTTTTGTATGTAAATACCCTTCTTTTTCTCATACTCACCTTCTGACCAGTCCAGTAGCATCATCTTGTCAAAAAAAACTACGAGTCCGGGTCACACAAAGTGCATTTTATCTACTAACTTAATTTTCCTCTCTGTTTTAATGAATATGTTTATTGTGCAAGAAATATGACGATATTTACACATGACATCGAGAAGTATGCTCTCTTTCATAAAGACCAGAGTTACAGTAATCGGAAAATCGTGAGATCCTTTGGAAAAGGTCGTTTTTGCAGGGAAAGGGTGTGATTTTGGTACGAATGCAAACTAGTAATAGAAAACAAAGCTAAAAGACTTTCAAAATACAAAACTCATGGTTTGGTCGCGTTGATCTCCCACATGACGACGGGCACATCAGGGCTCAATCTCGGAATCTCCAACTTTTCAACTCCCTAAAGTTCAGGTATATATTCTGATTTCAAAAAATGCTCACCTTCGGCTTCAAATTATCGACGATTCTCTTCAGCCTTGTTTTCTGCCCATCTGTTACTGATTCTTCATAAAACTCGTGAGCTTCATCCCCATCTTCATCAATGAATTTTGTACTGGAAAAAACGGTATTAAGAGAGAAAGTAACCAAAATTACCTCGGTGTTTGATGAATTAGAAAGAAATCCGGGATAATGCCTTCAGTTCGCAGAAGATGAGCATACTTTTGCATTAGAAGGCTGGGTTGCTTTAATGTGGAGAGTGGATTTGTCTGAAACATTGTTGCTATTGATTTTCAACGAGAACAAATGTGATTTACAACGGAACGGTCATCTGAATCATGAATCATTTATCGCGATATATAGTTATGAAGACCTTATTTTATATATAAACTTTAGGCTTAGGTAAGGTTTAAAGCACTAGGTAGGTACAAAGCTAAGATTCGATCGACCAAAGTTCGAACCAGGTTATCACAAAACATTTTGCACCTTGTAAGCTCACATGGAAATGATTCACGATTCAGATGACTGTTTCGTTATAACTATAAACACACACATCAAAAACGACAAGTTTCTACTGGGAAAACTTCACCTTGAATTTTTTGTAATCGGTCACAAAATTACTTGACTATAGTGAATTTTTTTAATAAAATTTTTGACGGAAAATCGTTTTTTAAAGTCAATGCATAACAAAAAACTCACTCGCGAAACCTCTGCCGGTCTTTCTTCACAATTAGTCGCATTCTTTCCTTCCGTTTTCTGCTTCTTACTTCCAGTAAGGCCCATTTTATCGCATACCTGGGCGATTTTCATGTAGAGGGAGAAATTATTGAAGGTATTAGAGCGTTTTTAACGCTTTGTAGTGCCAAAACTCGAACAGAATCAATTACAAATTATATTTCAACAAGACGAATAAAGAAAAATATGATTATGGAGAGAAAAAGCTGAAAACATAAGACCGGTCATTTTTGATATCATCAACTAACAAAATAGACAAATAACAATATAATAAAACGTAATTTTCACAAACTTTTTAACCGGAAAATTAAAAATTGGAAGATCGGTTGAGAGTTGGTGAAAGTCAACATTCAGGGTGCTAGAGGAGGTGAACATTTGAGAGGTGCGCCGGCAACGACGTTCAATGGATAAAGAAAGAGAAACTAGTTTGATAACGCCGAGAAACGATTTTTAACCGCTGTCAGCTCTTGCTCAATCTGTTGAAGGCGTGCTGAGGCCGAGACGTCCGAGGCTCTTCTGATAAATGGTAGCATATGCTGTACGCATTCTCGGCTCAATCTTTTCCTGAAAATAGATAGATTTTAACTGAAAAAAACATATGTTATGTGACACAACAACCCAACTTGATTTTTCTTTGCATGTTGGGAAATGTCCTCCCATGTGGTCTAGTGGTTAGGATTCGTGGTTTTCACCCACGCGGCCCGGGTTCGATTCCCGGCATGGGAAGCTTATTTTTTATTTTCCATACTAATTTCTGAATTAGTTCTATTGCTCTCAAACCTATTTTTCCCCTTTTACAATTTTAAACATTAAAATGCCTATAATTTTCATACTTAGCTTTTTTCAAATTCACAAAAATCAAAGTAAACCTGTTGACTGGAGTCGCATTTTCTACATCGACCAGAAGTGATTTCGAGATCCTGAGGGCGACGTTAGTTATGTAGAATTGACCGCTTTCGTTCCTCGAGAACCATTCATCTCCGTTGCCCGTTCTGAAATGTGTTATATATCGCTAGAAGCATGGCCGTTTTCAAACGCGCTCTAATCTCAATTTTGCAGAATGAGTACTGTAGGGTCGGGAGTCTCACAACGAACAGTTAGATCTTTGTGGATTTAAATTATTATTCTTACTTTCAGTCCATTGAAATTGAAGGCTCATTACGTATATCGTTCTTGTATTTCGAGGCGAAACTGCTACGGTACTAAGTACCCGATTTACGGAGGCCAGACTTTTTTACAGGTAGAGGAAGCGTTTTTCTAGAACCATTATAAAAAAATCAAATTTAAACTGACATGTAATTGCCACCAGGACACACTAAAATTGTGAATTCTGACAGGTCTCTAAGGTTTTCGAATGTGCTGAAGATGATAAAACTGCTCTCAAAAGCTGCGGAACAAGCCTGGTTTTCGAGTTATGACCGACACCAGTTTAACATGTAAATTACAAAGAAAAGTGGACATTTATCGATTTATGCTGGTATCCATATATCAACTTTGCCTCGATCCACAAAAAATGTGTTTCGGTCGCCTAGTGGTTAAGACTTAAGACTTCCATTTTTGGTTTCGAGAGTTCGAATCCCACTCGCTCCATTCTGTTTTGCTTTTTTTCACGATTATAATTGTTTTTTTTTGTAGTTCTAACCAATTAATGTATATGCATTTCTCAACCATCTGGAATGAATTTGCACTTCATTATGCGACGAAGTACTATTACAGTTGGACAATGTCGTCCTTCTTCAGCAAATCACCCACGTGGGTCAGCTTGTCACTAAACAATGAAATCTGCATTTTTTCCATCGATTAAAATTTCCTGGGTTCGGATTGAGTAGTATGGCTGATTCAAGTATGGTATCCTGTTCAACAGTAAGAGAGTTCTACTCAACCAGTATATCCTTGAAAAAAATCGATGTTGCTACTCACGAGTTTCGAGAACAATCATAACAATGAGTGACTGTAATTATCGAAAAAGTAAACAATCATCATGAAAAAAGCAAAACAAAATGGAGCGAGTGGGATTCGAAATCTCGAAACCAAAAATGGAAGTCTTAAGTCTTAACCACTAGGCGACCGAAACACATTTTTTGTGGATCGAGGCAAAGTTGATATATGGATACCATCATAAATCGATAAATGTCCACTTTTCTTTGTAATTTACATGTTAAACTGGTGTCGGTCATAACTCGAAAACCAGGCTTGTTCCGCAGCTTTTGAGAGCAGTTTTATCATCTTCAGCACATTCGAAAACCTTAGAGACCTGTCAGAATTCACAATTTTAGTGTGTCCTGGTGGCAATCCCATGTGAGTGTATAAATTTAAAATTCTATAATAATTCTACATCTTACAGATTGGTTTTTGTTAATTGTAGAATGTTTTTAAAGTTTTTCTTTCAGTCAGATCAGAATACTCTCAATCACCCATTTTTTCTAGGCAGAATACAATATGTAATTAGGAGGGGAGACAACAAAAGGAGGTTTATGATAAATTCGGAGAAAACATTGTTTATTAGAGATTTTTTTAGTCTGATCAAATTGAGTTAATCTGGAGATATTCTGTGAGAAATATAACTTTTTCTGAACTTTATCTTTTTTCTGAAAAAAAGGAAGAAAAACTTTTTCTGATCAAATTGAGTTAATCTGGAGTTGTTCTGTGAGAAATGTAAGATTAATTCACTCGATTAATTTCAGTTTTACAGAGATAAAAAGCTACGAAAATTAGAGTAGAGACTCACCTAAACTCATCAGCTAATAACTGCAAAAACTCGATAAGTTCCATTCCTATGTGTTCACATAGTTGTGGATAGAAGGTGTCAGGTAGGTGTTGTCGATGGGCGGATGCTCCTCCTGATCCGATTTCCAGAACTCGCTTGACAATTCCTTCTGGAAATTTTACTTTGATCAAACTTAAAGTTTTCCATTACAGATTCAGAAGTTCATCTTGTGCTGAAATTATCACACTTTTTCAGTAACTTAAGGGAAAATTGGGAATCCCGCCGCACATATATCGCTAGAAGCATGGCCGTTTTCAAACGCGCTCTAATCTCAATTTTGTAGAATGAGTACGGTAGGGTCGGGACTCTGACAACGAACAGTTAGATCTTTGTGGATTCAAATTATTATTCTTACTTTCAGTCCATTCTGAAATTAAAGGCTCATTACGTATATCGTTCTTGTATTTCAAGGCGAAACTGCTACGGTACCAAGTACCCGATTTACGGAGGCCAGACTTTTTCCAGGTAGAGGAAGCTAAGTGCGCCGCGTGTTGCGTCTTAGTACCGCGCGGAAAAAACACCGCTGCTACAGTGTCTGTGACGTTTTTACTGTTTAGTTGCGACAAAAGCAGCGAAACTGAAATTTTGGAAATTTCACTACTTACAAAGAAAGTCTTCTGTTCTTGTTTGAGTCGATATATGAATTTGAATGCCAAATTAGTTGATAAATGGAAAATAATTCGGAATTTTGAAAAAAAACCTCTTGGGAAATACTTTGTCCCTTTGTAGACCGAGTAGAGACGACCGAGAACCGTCAGAAGGCTTTCGCACAACCGTGAGACGTCGTTTGATCGAGTGAACTCTGCAAATTGGCAATGAGTGCTCTGCGGAAGAGGCATGAGTGGGTATAGCCGCTTCGCGACCGCTTTGCAAGACCCTCCGCGGAGCGCACTTACCTCATTATTCGAACCTGTTTTCTTCGTTTTCTCATCTCTATGATTGTTCCCAAAATCAGCTTTACCTACAGTACTGTTCATAATCTTAGTCGCATTTAGTTTTTTGAGCATAACTTTTTTCAATGTGGTTGAATCTCTCTGAAACTTCGAGCAATCATTCTGTGAACTATTTTCGATTGTTGCTACAAATATGTCGAGTGCAGCCAGAAAACAAACAAAAATTCATTCCAAAATAGAAAAACACCCAAATTGAAACAAATGATATGTAGGCTTCAACACGTCATAAAATTCAATAACCGTATCCAATAACTCAAAATCAAAAAGAATTAGGGCTAATATTTTGTAGCATAGCCTTTGGCGTCGATGACTGCTTTACATCTCCTTGGCATCGAGTCCAGGAGAGTATTAATGACGGTCATTGGGATGTTCTGCCACGCTTGTTGCAAAATGGTAAATTTTTGGTCCAAGTTGGTGGCTCGTTGTCCTCGGACACGTCTTTCCAGCTCTTCCCAGAGATGTTCGATCGGATTCAAGTCCGGACTTTGGGATGGCCAGTCCATGAGATTGACACGACGTCGTTGAAACCAACCACGGACATGTTTCGACGTGTGTTTCGGATCGTTGTCCTGTTGAAAAACGTATGCTCGACCAATGTTCTGTAAAGCCCAAGGCCTCATCGTGTTCTCCAAGATGTCTTCGTATTGATATCTATCCATAATTCCATCAACACGTCTCAACGGGCCCATTTTTCCATCAGAGAAACATCCCCACACCATTAAGCTTCCACCTCCATGTTTGACAGTTGGAGACTGATACTTTGGGAGGTTCCTGGTTCCAGTAGGACGTCGAATCCACTTTATACCGTCACTTCCAAACATGTTGAATTTACTTTCATCGCTCCATACATGTTTCGACCAATCCTGACGTGTCCAGTTCACATGAGCTCTACACCACGCAACACGACGTTGTCTGTTCTTGGCATTTATGAATGGTTTCTTCACTGGCCGTCTTCCGAACAATCCTGCTTCCATCAGACGTCTCCGGATAGTACTTCCCGAAGGTATGTACCCATTAGGAGTCGTAACAAGACTTCTAATGTCAGAAGAACTCCTTCTCGGGTCCTCAATCGATGCGCGGCGAATGTTCCGATCCATAAGCTTTGTGGTTCTCCGTGGTCTACCATGCGATTTCTGTTGAACCGTTTGACCCTTTAGATATTTTTCATGAAGTGAAAGTATAATGAATACTACCTTGACGAGAAACTGTTTCCAGACACGCTGTATCGTTCTTGGAGATCTCTGGAACAACTTTGCTAGTTTGGTCGTAGTAGTTCCACTTTGCCGGCCTCGGATGATGGCTTTTCGGATATCATCCGACACGTTTGTGATTCCAAATGGTTTACCCATATCCATAAAACAAGATAGTTTGTATCCAAACAGTTTAAACGAGAACTGATTTTAATTACAGATGGATTTCTGAGAAAACGCAAAAAAGAAAAAAAAGGAAAAAATTTAAAATTTAAAAAAAAAATTATTTGATGCTCGTACAATATGATGCTCACTGTGCATACGTTAAAAACTGTGTTTTATACTTACCGTATCAATTTCAGATCGTTTCATTCATTTTCAAAAAAGTTATGCTCAAAAAACTAAATGCGACTAAGATTATGAACAGTACTGTACTTCAAACATTTTTCCGTTACAATTTGTCGCTCTGGGATGAAAAAAGGTAGGAAAAATAAAATTTTTTGAACTACAGTAACTGAATTGTGATCTACTATATTGACTGTCCCGCCCCTTGCTTTGCGTACACTTTTCATATGCGTTCACCGCAGTGTGTTGAGATTTTTTGGAGTTGAAAGCTCACCATCCTGAATGATGTACTCCCATGTTTCCATGATGTACTCTTCGATGTACATATTGGCACAGTGGAAGATCGCCAATTTGATCTCGTACAGGTTGAACGGTGTCTGTAATGACCAAATTTTTCTCGCGAGGTAAATGTTTCTGGTTGGCACTGGTGCATTTAGGCTTAACAGTTTAGACATGGCCAAAATGGCTTGATTTGGGGGGTCGACCTGATATACTACGTTGCAGCTATGCTTAAACCCCAGAAAACCCAAGCCTAACCCATTACATAATGTAGTGGACATTTTAAAATGCCGATTTTTAAAGAAAAAATGGGTACAAAAAATTTCTGTACTCCCAAAAGTCTCTGTCGTATCTCTGTTCAATCAAGCATAACTTTTTTGTATAAACCTTTCCACTAGGAAGATGGTGAAACAGGGGGAAGGGAAAAAAGAGTCTAACACATCTCTCTACTTTCCGCTTAGAGATGTAGGATCTCTAACACACTCCGACAGTATCACACTGTCTCGCCGCCTCTGCGTCTCTCCCACTTACGTACTCTTGCCTCCTGGCGTTTACACGATCTGGTGGCAGGAACTACAGTAACTCGCAAATTTTAATTATTGTATAGAATGTTCGAACTTTCCGATTCCGAGCATAAAATGAGTTCAGTACATTTGAAAAATCATTTTGAAAACTCAAATAACCATAGGAATGTGAAGAAGGACAATTAATAGTTAAAACTGTAAATTTCTTCGGCACAGTAAAAATCGAGTATCGAGTAGCCCCGTAAATCTACAAAAAAACACTCTCTAACTTCAGATTGTCTCTTTGCTCTCTCACTTTCGCCGCTGTTATATGTTTGTAAAATATCCACTCATTATGATAATTTTGGCTCTGAAAGAAGTTCACTTTTGCGAGAGTGAGACCAAAACTGGCAGTTTTTTGAAACTTTTCAGAAACTTTTACTTTAAAATCTGAAAGCGCGACGCGGATGAAAACTTTCAAAAATTTTAATTTTTCGTTTGGAATAACTCCGGCTTGCCTATGAGACAAAAAAAGATAAAGCTGCTGTTTTCAATGGGAGAATCGTCATCAGTAATCAAAAATAGCGATGTGTTATCACCTTGGAGCGTTGCTATTTTTCAATCGTCATAACGAGGACACTTAAAAACTTTGCGAGGTTATAACACATTGATAATGTTTTCCTCCCATATCCGGACCGCTCGTCTACGATATTGCGTACCGCTTTCCGAGTCAAACCAGCCTATTTGAACCCAATTAGACCAAATATCGCTGATATGAAGTTCATACACCTTTGGTGCACTACTTTTTTTCATCGAATTAGTTGTTTTTGTTGAATTTTTTTCTTAATTCAAGAACTCACGACATAATTCAAGAGTAGAGTCTCCAGGCTCATAATTTCTCCATTCAACAACTTGACTT
The DNA here is from genome assembly GCA_963978915.1 of Caenorhabditis parvicauda. Taxonomy (NCBI): domain Eukaryota; kingdom Metazoa; phylum Nematoda; class Chromadorea; order Rhabditida; family Rhabditidae; genus Caenorhabditis; species Caenorhabditis parvicauda. The sequence continues at coordinate 13,242,618 of OZ022253.1, read as the reverse complement.
GTTCCTGATTCCTTTTCCCTGGTACATCGAGTGCTTCCCTGGAAGGGAGTTAGTAGGAAAATTTCAATGTTTATGAAAATCTCACTTGATCTTCAACTGAATATTCGCCACGTCCAGCTTGTCTCTGAGCTCATCGATCCGGTCCGCGACTGACGGATCTTTGCTTGTCTTGGCGCATAGGATGGCGTGGGACAGGTAGGCACATCGTTGCACCAAATCGACGCTAAAAGTTTTTTCTTCTAAATTTTGTTTTTGGCCTACTTTTTCCACTTCTACTACTTCTTACCAAAATATTGTAACAGAATTTTGCAATTTCCAGTGGCAGTACTAATAACTTCCAGTTATTTGAAGTAATTATGTTATAATCCTTAGTTCTTAACCATTTTAAATCAAGTTTTTTTTTCATGATCCAAAGCCTTGCAATTATCAGAACCATGTCTTGGGCATACTTTTCTCCACTAGATCCTAACAGAATCTTGCAATCTTCACTACAGCACTCATAAATTCAAATTTCTCGAGTCGAATCAATAAATCCGTTTTCAGCACTTTTCCTCATAAATCAAAGCACTCACTTGTCATTATCGGCTAGTTTCGCCAACAAATTCGTGGCTTTTACGTAGTGACCGCTCTTTTCATAGAACCTCCACAGAAGCTGGAAGTGCTGTTGTCCGCGTCCTGCGTTAATCTCATGTGTCAGGAAGAATTCGATGAAAGGTGAATCACTCTGAATGTTTTATCTAGTACTGTGAGACAAAAGATGTATGAAATTGAAAGGTCTGACAAATCTCCTAGGGAAACGATAGAACTGGTCTGAAAAGTAGCGAAAACAACCCCGATCTAGAGTTATGGCTCGAAAGCGTAGGAAAACGCTCGTTCTGACCAGGGATTGCCACGAATGCGCACTAAAATTGTATATTCAGACTGGTCTCCTAAGTTTTCGAACACGTCAAAAGTTGCTTCAACAACCTGATTTTTTAAAGTTACTATCGATGCTATTTTAACATGTAAGTTTGGCAGAAATCGCCTACACAGTTTTCTGATGAGCGATTTTTCGAAGGGATGATATTTTAGTTCATGTCTATAAGAAATTCATGAAAAATGTCGCTGTATTCTTTTTGATTACTGTAGATAAAAACAAGGAGACATTCAAAATTCGGATTTCCGTTGAAACTCTTCTCGTTTGATGGATTTCGTCAATATTGTTAAAAGTACCGAATTTGAGAGGAGTAGACAATTACACCATCATCTACTGCCTCGTTCATCTGGGAACGAGCAGCAATTCGATATTTTCGTGTTTATTAGTACTTCAGAAAGATCACGGGTTACACTCGCGACGTTCAGTCGGTAGTTATAAATTTGAAAAAAACCTGTAGAATGACGTTTGGCTTGTTCTTGCTGAGAAGCCACCTGAAGACTGATGCGTGAGCGAGTTGATCGTCCGAATTCAACACTTCTTTGATGAGCAGATCACGGTTTAACGCCTGTAGGGAGAAGATACACTCTCTTTCTCTCTCTCTCTCTCTCTCTCTCAAAACTTCTTTCAACTTAATCGAAAACGAACCGCTTCATTTCTCTTATTACCACTGGTGCTTGCTTCCTGCTCTACTTTCTCCAATTCGTCGGTTATAACTCTGAAAATGGTAAGATTACTACCTCTAGTTTTGTAACTCACTTGTAGCACTCAGCTCGTCGTTTTTCCGCCAGCTGAACTTCCAGATCCTCGTTGCTTCCTTCGTACTTGTACTTCAGGAGGGCCAACTGTTTGACGTCTTCCTTCTGGGCTCGGTAAAGGCACAATTCGACAACGTGCTCGAATGCACCAACTGTAACTCGTTTTTCAAAAAATAAAATCGATCAACTATCTTGCCCAGGGCATTTATTAACACCGTTTCTCGTTGCCGTTTATCACATCTCATCATTTTGGCTATTGTCGGTTGTTAACGAAACTTATATATCCTATTCTCATTGGAAAAACTATTGAAATTATGTTTACTTTCTCAAAATAATCCGTCTACAAAAACGGAAGATATTTCTATGATAAGAATGAGAAAGCTCAAAATACAGTTATATCTCGAGTTACTCGATATGAATGAATACAAATAATGTTCTAGTGGTCTTTCAAGTCACTACATAAAGCTAACACCGCAGAGTCAACTTTTTTTCAGGCTTCTGAAAATTCCAAATAACACGTACGGTTCCTAATTCCTAAATGGGCTTAGGTAAGGTTCTAAGCACAAGTACGTTCCGAAAATGGGGCTCTGCTGTTCGCTCTGTTCTGCTCACTCTGTTTACATTTTGCCGTGGATTATGTAGATTTTTTGCGAAATTCAGAACGAGAGTTTTTCAGAAAAAAAAACCTTTCTCAGTAAGCTGCTGACAAGTCGTCGCCAGGCAGACTTTCATGATACTTCTCTTGAACATTTCCACAGCTGATGCAACCAATTTCCTTCTGACAGCTCCAACTCCTGCCTTCTCGGCAGCTTTCAGCTGCTCCATGCCATGCGTCACACAGGCATCGTCCTTAATGCAACAAGTTGAAATCGAAATTGAATATCATATTGGTTGTTTCTTTGACTTTCACAAAAAGTAAGAGAATTTTCACTGAAACTTTTATCAATGTACTTTTGAAATTCATTTTACTAAACTCCAAGACATGTTAAACTTTTTGAAAGCAAAACTGCGAATCGTAAGAGAAAAGTACACATTTCTTGAAACCTCACCTCAGAATACAGGGTTGGGCACAACGATCGAAGGTTGTCGGACAGCTCTTTCGTCCCAGCTTCGTCGCCGAGGAAGTACCTGGAACAACAAGTAAAGTACCAGATATAAAGTTATTCGCGTGACAACTAAAAGATAGCCTAGCCTACTACTTACTGTACAATCCTAAAAGAAAACAGTTATTATAACGCTACAGAAATACATAAGGATCATCTTTGAACACATGAAAAAATGTTGAAAAACTCACTTGATCATTGCTCGAATCAGTTCGCCATTCATACTGTGTTCTGCGACCAGCTGGCAAAGACTGAAAATTCGTATTGCTGGTGATTAATGAAAACACGGCAGTTATATCACATTCAAAACTGACTGACATCAAAAACTGTGATTCATTGATGGAAACTCTCCCTAAACATGAATTGATCTTGACCATCATTGGGATCAAAAGAGGAGATGTAGCTAGTTTTGTTCAGCAGAAAAAAGTCTATAAATTCTTCGTGTGGAATTTTTGCGCGTTTTTCGATACAAGCGAGATATTTTCTTCGTTGAAGAAATCAGAAAAATAGGGACTTCACTAACTACAAAAATGGATATCACAGTAGGAACAACTAGCGGCGTGATCGAATGAATTGGTTTCTGCTCTTTTTTATTCGAATGATGACAAAAATGGCATAACTTCGTCATATTACTCTTTGAAGTGATTTTACATCTTTCAACACATAGAAATGCTCTTCAAATTAATTATTTTCTTCCCGACAGGAAGAAACTTCCAAACACAAGAATAGTGTTCATATATTTTTGACCGATACTATACATACTTTCAATCAGAACGGAAAATCTCACGACTTGGCAGCAAAGGTCGGCAGAGACGAAGGGTTCATTCCAGACGAGATCGCTCCGAGATCGTATTCCTTGGCAAGGAGCCAGAGAGACAGTGTTTCCTAAAATGAGCGTTTGATAGACACGAATCACTGAGAAATTCATGGGGTAGGCGCTTCCAATTTTCTGTTCCAAATTATCTACATCTTATCGTTAGTCTAGGTTTGTTGAAACAGGAAACTAACGTTTCAATGAAGGTATGGAAACTTTTATGCTACTCTATTTTTGAGACGTCAAAGCTAAACGAGTATTAATTAAGGCTTAAGACTGTGACTTATCTCAAAGATCGATTGGAAATCTTTCCCTGCGCCAGTACCTGGAAAAGGGTCATAGCCTAAATGTCGGCTTTTTTGTATGAAGCGCTACTCGCAGCCACCTAACCACATAATTTTCATAGTCAAAATGTAAACAGCAGAGCGCAGAGTCGCAGAGCGACCGCAGAGTTTTTCTTATATCAGGCTTTGGAAAAATCGGACCCCCATTTTCGGTACGTACTTGTGCCTAGAACCTTACCTAAGCCTATTTAGGAACATTGTTTGCAATTTTCCGAAGCCTGAAAAAGAGTTGACTCTGCGGTCTACATTTTGCCATTTTCATACGTAATAACTAATGATTCTCGCAAGAACGGAAGAACCGAGACTAACATGGACCCTCCAAAACAAATGCAGAAGCCCTGCGGCATAACCACTAGGTCACCGAGAACACGATTTTTTTTGAGACGTTGACGCCCTAGTTCGCACACTTTTTTTTTTACAATGATAAGCAATTCTACACATGATCCCATGCAAATTTTGAAATTAGAAAAAAAAACGATTTTTTTCTTCAGTTTGAATGTTTTTTCACAAATTGAGTTTTTCATAAAGCAGAAGCGAAATATCATTCGCTCGACCAATCGCATGAACTCCATAGCTCAAAACATTTTCCTAGGTTTTTGGGCCATAACTCTGAAACCGGGTCGGTTCCGCAACTTTTGAGACCGGTTCTATCATCTTCAGCGTATTTTAAAACCTAGGAGATAAGTCAGACCTTCCAATTTCATGGTGTCTTGGTAGCATTCCCATGTAAGTCTTTGGTCCGTTTCCAAACAAGTTTTTTAGTTTCTTTTTGATGTCTCAAATGACAGAATGACATAGCATTGTGGTTTCTTGATGAAAAATTATCCTCAAATTGGGAAAAAACTTACAATTGTGGAGCTGACAAGTCTTCTCAATGCAACGAGTGATTGACGCTCGAGGGTTGATGCTTCGGCTGAAATAGGTGAGATAAGATGGACATTTTTGTTACAGAAACTGCTGAGATATTCGGAAAAGCTCTTTTTTTATTTGAGAAACACTTGAAGAACAGTTCTTTCTAGTATTCCGAGAGAATAACAAGCACAAGAGCTATGCAGGAACTTCGATTAAACTTTAGCGATCAACTTTTTGAGAACTTTCTACACTTCGAATGCACACCAGGGCTGGTTACGAAATTTAACGATTTAACGAAATTTAGCGTTGAATTCGATATAACGATCAGCGGTTTTGTTTAAACTGGAAAACCGTTCGATTAACGTTTAACTGTTTCGTTAAAACTTTTAAAAAACCGTTAACTTCATGTTTAACAGTTAAGGTTTATACTTTCGTAAACAGCCCAGATGCACACCGCGGCAAACGCAGTGGAAAAGTGTAAGCAAAGCAAATCGATAGAGTATATCAAATTTCAGTTACTGTAATTCAAAAAATTTTCACTTTTCCTACTTTTTTTCATCCCTGATTCACAAATCGTAACGGAAAAAAAATTTAAAATAGATAAAACTATCGTTGGGAACAGTCCGCAACGTTCAATATGTCTAGTGAAACATTTTTTAAAGTACAAACACAAAAAATGAAAGCGGAGGTCGGCAAAGCGGTTTTATTGTCTTATACCTTTGCGGAGGTGTGGAATGTTGAAATTTATGATACTAAAACAGTCGAACTCATTTTCAATTTCCGGCTTATGGAAAAAATTGCAACAGCTTTTAATACAATACCTTTCGTTGTCACGGAAAAAGCTCTGATTTGAAAAGAACCAGAAAGAGAAGAAAAGATGAAACATGAAAGAAATATAGTGAGATTCACATCATTTTTGCTTCTTACTCTCTGAAATGAAAAAGCACTGTCAAAGAAACATTCTAATGGTAAAATAAAACTATCTTGATATACACGTTTTAAAACAAATTGCGGATAAAAAAAACTTCACTGTTCTGACTGAAACAACTTTTAACATTCTCAAAGTTTATATTCTACGGTAATCGACAGTCAGTGGATAACGGTTGGCTATCCTCTTTTCGTTAGCCATTCACATTTGCGAGCGATTGGCTTTCCAATTGGCCAAACGTAGTCATGTGAACAACACCATGTTCAACGTTGAGAAGGCTCACATGGGAATGCTACCAAGACACCATGAAATTGGAAGGTCTGACTTATCTCCTAGGTTTTCAAATACGTTGAAGATGATGGAACCGGTCTCAAAAGTTGCGGAACCGACTCGGTTTCAGAGTTATGGACCAAAAACCTAGGAAAAATGTCGTTTTGAGCTATTGAGCCCATGCGATTGGTCGAGCGAATGATGTTTCGCTTCTTTTCTATGAAAAAATCATTTTGTAAAAAAAAACCATTCATACAATGCGTTTCTGAAGAAAAAACTCGTTTTTTATAGTTTCAAAATTTGCATAGGATCATGTGTAAAAATGCTTATCATTGCAAAAAATGAGTATGCGAACTAGGGCGCCAACGTCTCATTGAAAAATCGTGTTCTCGGTGGCCCAGTGGTTATGCCGCAGGGCTTTCGCTTTTGTCTTGTAGGGTTCGAATCCTACGTTCTGCAATCTTTTTTGCTTTTTTTCTGTACAAATTATATTAGAAGTACGACTTAAAAACCATCGTGTGCTCGGACGTATTTACTTTTAAAAATTTTTTAATATGAAGTGAGAGTACTGTGCATCCAGGACCGTTTTCGACGCTTCCCGAACTGCTATTCTACGGAAATTCAGACATTCTATGTACATTTGATGAACCCTCTTTTTGTAACTGTCCCAACTGTCGTTTTCATTTTCGTACTTACTGTTTTTCAATCCATATGCATCGTTGTTAAGATATTTCTGATAGCAAAAACGTTTTGGGACCATTTTGATCCGTTTGTAAAGTTCGAAACATCATTTCTCACTCGTTTGTAATATCTACCTCATAAAAGGATATAATTAACTCCTACAAAACAAACAAAAAACATTGCAGAACGTGGGATTCGAACCCTCCAAGGCAAAAACAGCAGCCCTTCGGCATATCCACTAGGCCACCGAAAATACGATTTTCCTTTGAGACGTTGGCGCCCTAGTTCGCACACCCCTTTTTTTGCAATGATAAGCTTTTTTACACATGATCCTATGCAAATTCTGAAACTAGAAAAAACGACTTTTTTCTTCAGAAACTCTTCGTATGAATGGTTTTCTTTCACAAAATGATTTTTTCATCGAAAAGAAGCGAAACATCATTCGCTCGATCAATCGCATGGCCTCAATAGCTTAAAACGACATTTTTCCTAGGTTTTTGGGCCTTAACTCTAAAACCGGGTCGGTTCCGCAACTTTTGAGACCGGTTCTATCATCTTCAGCGTATTTGAAAACCTAGGAGATGAGTCAGACCTTCCAATTTCATGGTGTCTTGGTAGCATTCCCATGTCAGAAAGCGCAACTCCAGACGCTCGCCAATGCAATTGACTAACGAAAAAAGGATAGCCAATCATTACTCAGAGAAGGCAACTCAGATACTTAATACGAAAAAGTGTACTGAATCGTTTCTATCAAGAATCATTTCCTTAAGGAAAGGCAAAATGTAAAACGCAGACCGTGCAGCCAACAGTAATTTATAAAGGTATACCTTTTATAATAAGCTTAGCTGAGGTTCGGAAAACGACTTTCGTGAAGGTTCGAGTTTGGTAACGCAAGAAAGTCATTTTCCGAACCTCAGCTAAGCTTATTATAAAAGGTGAATTACTGTTGGCTGCATGGGCTGCACGGTCTGCGTTTTACATTTTGCCTTAAGGAAAGCTTACAAGGTGAAAAATTTTTGTGATAATCAAGTTTAGACTTTGATCAAATCTTAGAATTGTACCTAACTAGTGCTTTGAACCTTACCTAAGCCTTAAATTTGAGACGAAGACAAAGATAAATGAAAAAAATGATTCTTGATAGAAACGATTCAGTACACTTTTTCGTATTAAATAACTCAGATTGGATCCAACCACATCTACAGGGTGCGGCAGAATTACCGCAACAGATTTTCTCGCTAATGACTTACGATTTCTGTGAGGAGAATTCATATTTTTCTTTCCTGTTAATTATTCATTAAACCTTTCAGAATCTTCCCTCCAAATTTTATCGTTGAATCACCTCTTACTGTAAAATGGTAGCTGTATTACTATTACAAGTTGAAAAAACACTTTAACTAAAAATTGCAGTGATGCATTTTTGAGAATAAAACTCTTCAAAATCTCCAGTATTCTGATTTTTTGTACTCGAAGCACTGTAGAGATCTCGAATCACACAATGATAGTGCTGGAACCGATTTTTAAGTTGATGAAGTAGTTAAATTAAGAAAATATAGTGAGGGTACCAGATCAGCAAATATAGACCGTTTGAGCCTAAGGTCTCGAGGGGAATAGTCACAAAAGGTTAAAATGTGTGATTCCACATGTTCAATAAGATATACTTTTGTTTGGAAGCAAAAACAAATTGAATTCAAAAAAAAATAAAAATTGGCTCAAGGAATGCGAAGCATTAACGCACTCCCATGCGCTCCCCGCTTTTAAAACGATATTTCGTAAGAAAATCATCCAACTTCCATGTAACTGCGTCAATAACTTCTCAACAACTCCGGCTTCACGAAAAGAAGTGAGAAATTGATTGTAACTTTGTATCAAGATTCTGAGACATTATCAGAAGAATGCTGTGACATAAGCGAAATTTTTCTTGTTTTCTTCATCTTTCGTGATGAATATGAGATGAAGTTCATTGTAGTTACCTTCAAATGATAAGAAGAGGAACAACTGTCCCAAATCCACTTAATAAGTTATACATCTATCGTTCAACATAAAGTGACAGCAGTTCGTCACCCAGAGATGGTGTAAAAATCGATTTTCTGAGTTTGAGTTGGTAACACAAAAAACTGTTTCGTGGTTTGATTTGAACTCGATCGATTACGACTCAAAGATATTTTAAACCCATATAGTTTCTCTAAACATTGACAAAAAATGAAGCTCTCTGAAGAATGCTTTTCAAAAAATCTGATCGTATTTTGCCAGCGATGACCTGCGTTCAACCGTCGCCGTAACGCAACTAGTTCTAGAAGTTGTGGCACGATAATGCAGTGATTGATTTTTAAAGTGTTTATGAAAAAGTGTTCACATATTAATCATCTATCTTTGTGCCAAACTTGTGAGAATTTCGAAAAGTTCTCGGATGTTTATAGCATTTTGAGTGTGTCCTATTATTTCTGCCGCACCCTGTAGTTTGGGAAAAACTGGAATCCAATTTAATTTTTTCTGGATCCAGTTAGAATTGACGTTTCTGATTACTTTTAAATGCTCCAGATGTACTGGAAACTTGAGTTAACAGATACAGTGTGTATAAAAAAAAACGTCATGTTGTGCTTTTTTGCTGATTTTCTATGTATTTTTGAGAATAACAAAAACTTCTGAAACAAAAGTTCTTGATCACATTCCGATACACATTTCCTGAAAATTTCAACTTAATCCGTCCACGAGCTCTCGAGTTATGTCCATTGAACGAAAATGGGCCTGTATAAAAATAACGTCATGTTCATTAAAAACCAAGATAAAGAAAACAGAACACTGAGAAATCAAATTTCTCTTGATGAACAGTCATTTTATTAATCCTTAGAATAAAAAAATCATGTTTTGTAGAGGTTTACAAAAACTTAGAAGCCTGGAGAGCAGAAATTGCTATTTTTTTCTCCAAAGAGCCATATGAGCTTCTTTCAGCTGATAGACTACTCAATTTTGTCACAAACAGATGTGAACATGTAACTCTACATTTCCCATGATGTTACACAGCCCTACAAAGTGCCTTTCATTCTAGAAAATCAATATTCTCATCCGCATACTGTACTTCCCTCACTTGGCACGTGTTCATCGGGCCATAGTCCAGCCCAAAAATGGAACTTCTCCGGGCAGAACATTGGAAATGTAAGAAGAAGCTCTCTTCAAACACTTTGTTAGGTTTTCACTGATCACAGCTATTCAACAAGCATTGAATGAGAGAGAAAAGAATAACCATGCGAATTTTACCGTCTTTCAAGCCATTTTTGACGGTTCAATATTAGACTTCTAATAAAACGCTTATTGAAATTCTATGATCAGTGAAAACATAACAAATTGTTCAAAAAGAGCCTCTTTTTACCTTTCCAATGTTCTGCACAAAGAAGTTTCGTTTTTGGGCTGGACTATGGCCCGATAAACACGTGCCAAGTGAGGGAAGTACAGTATGCGGATGAGAACATTGATTTTCTAGAATGAAAGGCACTTTGTAGGGTTGTGTAACATTATAAGAAATGTAGAGTTACATGTTCACATCAGTTTGTGACAAAATTGAATAGTTTATCAGCTGAAAGAAGCTCATATGGCTCTTTGGAGCAAAAATGACAATTTCTGCTCTCCAGGCTTCTAAGTTATTTGTAAACCTCTACAAAACATGATTTTTTTATTCTAAGGATTAATAAAATGATTGTTCATCAAGAGAAATTTGATTTCTCAGTGTTCTGTTTTCGTTATCTTGGTTTTTAATGAACATGACGTTATTTTTATACAGGCCCATTTTCGTTCAATAGACATAACTCGAGAGCTCATGGACGGATAAGTTGAATTTTTCAGGAAATTTGTATCTGAATGTGATTAAAAACTTTTGTCTAAGAAGTTTTTGTCATTCTCAAAAATACCTAGAAAATCAGCAAAAAAGCACAACATGACGTTTTTTTTATACACACTGTAGATCATGAACAAAAGTATTATGGAATGAATCATCATGATGTGTCATCATGGTTATAGGCCCGTTTTCTATCAAATAAAAAACTGCTAATTGGATCCAATCTGACAGAACTGGATCCATTCTGATAAAATCCTTCAAATAACTACACGGAGAATTATTTTCTCGCCGAACCCAAATAACACGATGAATCTTTGATCAGTACGCGTATTTTGAAATATATTTCATTCCGATTGGAAACACAACTCTGGATCCAATCTGATTTTTCTGGATCCAATCAGAGTTGACTTCTCTGAATTAGCCAATGACTGGCGATTTGCCCATTCCTAATTCTACTTTTGGCGACTATTACTGGTCGTTAACGAAGATTGTGTACTTTTTATTCGCTGTGAATAAATAGTTATTATTGACTTGATAAAACTATTTTTTTCTATGATAAAACTCACCATTGACTCTGTCAAAAATACTAGCCGGTGCAGAGTTGTACTCAAGAGATGGTACTAGTCTGTAGTCGTCCATCACTTTTCCAAACTTTCTTAGCTCTCCGATCAGATAATCAACGTGAGACGACTCAAAGGCAGGTTTCAGTTTCTGGAAATAGTTTGCTCATTTTTTAAAAATCATCATTTTCTGTAATTTTTTTTTCAAAAATCAATGAAAGAATTGTTTGATGTTTTTCCACACTTTTAATAAGTTTTCTTCCAACATCGAAACATAGTCTTATTTTTTTAGTGAGAAAAATTTTTCTCACAATTTTTTAAATATTTTTTTCAAAGCGAACCTTTTTTTCAAAAATAATCGGAAATTACTTTTCTGTTTTGTTCACGTTTTTTCTATCAATCTCATATGATTATGATTCATAAACACCCTCATGTCTCTAAACTCATACCTGATATCTTTTTTTTAATCGAAAATGAGTCTCGTAGTTGATTTTTTCAAAAAACATCATACTTTAAAGACTGAATGAAACTATCGGAGCAGCTAATTTAAGATTATGAGTGACATTTCTTCTCATTATTGAATTTTTTTCTGAAGTTTATGAACAAAAACAAAACCTTTCCCTGATCGACATCGCACATGTTGTTGTTCCACATAGGAGTTACGAGTCTGGCGAAGAAGAAGTAAAGAGCATCGTGACGTTTTGACGGAGCTACTCTCATCTGACTCAGTCCGGCATTTCCAGCAGCTATGCTCACTAAAATTTCACCGTTTTCGTATGGTAAGTTACACTAAAGCGTGCTTTCAATCTTCAATAGTCATCTATGCTTCCTAGGTTCGCTGGTGCTTTTAGGCTTAGATATTTCGAAAATGGCTTGATTTTGGTCGTCAACCTCATACCCAGGCTTGCACGATAATTTTAAAATTTTATAATTTTTATGATTTTTCTTCATAACTTTGATCATTTCTAAATGTTATCTTTTTAAACCATTTATTTATAATTATTTTAAACAGAAAAACCACCACAATGCTAGTAAATTCAGAGATAACTTGCCTAAATCTCTGGACATGCTACTTAGCTATCTTGTAAACGATAGTTTCGACAGAAATCTTGATTCATGCAAGAAATTAGGTGAAAATAGTAGTTGCACTTTCAGTAGGACACGCGTAAAAAATTGCTTACAAGTATAGTGAAAAGCACTCTCGTTGTAATTTTACTTCACACATCAAACGCAGTCAATTCAATTTTTATTCGATTCTCTCTATATTTTCCTTTAATTCTCATTGTTTGAGTTGTCTCCATAAATTGGCACATTATCAGCACCAAAAGGTGTCAAGCTGACCGAAATCCCCAAGACGCTGCCCAGAGCAACTTTGGTGTGAAGGTCACTCTCCTGGCAAGATTTTTGGGCGTGTCGTCCCGCCCACCAAACTGTTATCCTCCACTGCTCCGATACAGAATCATTACAGCAGAAGCCAAGCTCCTGCGCCCCACCATTCACTCTTTCTATACACAATAAGCTCCTGACCACCCACACCCTTACCATGACCACACAGCCTATCGCGAGTTATATCATGTGTTCTACATGGAGTGTGCCATTGTAACACTGATCATAACCGTGGCAGGCTGTGTGGTACTTCTTCCCAGCGAAGGCCTTTCGCGTGTTGATTGACGTGTTTTACATCTAATGAAGATTGTAACACTGAAATTAACCGTGCAAGGCCGACGTACCACACCCGTACCCTTACCCACACGCTGCTTCGCGGCGTTTCGCGCGTTATTCACAAGTGTTCTACATCTGTGGAGGACTGTAACACTGTTGATAACCGTGGAACGCCTACAAGCCGATTCTTCCCGGGCCTTTCACTGGTTAAGTCACGTGTCTACACCTATAGCGGCTTGTAACACTGATCTTAACCGTGCCAGGCTGTGAAGTACATTCAAGATAGGGTTGGACAAAAATCTAGATTTTATCTTACTTTCATCGCTAATTTCTTTCAGTTTCACCTATTCTAACTAGCTGGCTGACGGAATCTTGGAATGATGTCTCACTACTCACCGACACGATAAGCAACTCAAGAGGACAACAAAATACGATCGTATTATGCCGATTATTGTCGAACCTTGCTATTGCTGTATATCAATTGATAATAAACCGTTTAATTGATTTGTTTCATCATCTTTTCTATAGAAAACTCACTATTCGGTGTGAATGGGCTGTTGACTGAATTATATTTGTATGGAACATTTGGAGTGGAACAGTGTAATGGAGCTCTGTGAGCCCAATCGGCGATGCTACTTTCGTTCGGAGACCACGGCTGGTTGGATGGAACGTTTTCTGATGTGTTTTCAACAATCTCGGGTGCATTCTTCAGAGCGTAAAGGAGTTGCTCAGCCTGAACTGGGAGACTAAAAGGCAATAATAGTTAGAAACATACAGCAGGTCTGATTCTGACGTCGAGTGGTATGTCACTGGAGAGAACACGTAGTGATAGGATGATCATCTGAAGGATAAAAGAGTGAAAATTCCGTGAAAAATCAATAAATCTCATCAAGCTCCAATGATTACGGTATAGAAATTTCTGTACCGCATATTTTTGAAAAAAAGTGTCTTTCATCTTTTTATCCATGGTTCTTGCCTTTTGAGAAAAAAATTCAATTCAATTAGGGTATTTAGGAAAACATAAGCTTAAGACATAGAAATTGCATCAAACTTCATCAAATTGAAAAAAAGAAAACTGGAAAAACTTTTCTACTACATGTTTCAAGTCCATATATATTCGAATATTGGTGCAAAAAGCTGATTTTCATGAAGAAGGATAGCTTTAGAAATCAAAAATGTCTTAATATTTTTTATCCATTATTCTTGGGAAAAAATTTCCAATTCAATTAAGGTGTTCAGGAACATTATTTTAAAAGCTCAAGACGTTGAAATCGCAAAAAAATCAAATTTAGAAAAATCAACACTTTTCCACTGCATGTTTTGTGTCCATTTATTTGAACAAGCACGCTTGGGCTCGCTACGTTCCCCTTGTTCCCTTTCGTTCACAGAATCGAAATAACATATTCAGATCTCTTGATTGAAAACAAGAGTGGTTTTTTAAGGCAAGGTCTCTCTCCAATCCGTATGCGACTATAACTAATTTTAGTATTACTGAAACCAAAGTACCACGCATTTCTACACTATCACACATTTGTACTCGCTTAACGCTTGGTGCAATAAGCTGATTTTCATTAAGAAAGGTAGCCTTAGAAATCTCACCTCCGTTGAACCAAGCTTCTGCCACAACTGTGTCGTCTGTTTTCCTTCTGCTCCACCATTGTAGAGTGCATCTCGCAGTGCCTCGACTCCGTTCGTCAAAGTGAACTCAAAGACCCCCTCAACAGATTATATGCACGGAGTGGAATAATGAAAAACCCAACCTCAATAGTGCAAATCAATAGTCTGACAGCTCCTTCAACTTGTTGCCTGTAGAACGCGTGAATATGGGGCGTGTCGACGATCATGTCTCGTGGTGGTCGCATTGGAAGTTTCTAGAACAAATTTATAACTAGACCTGGTAAGTTATTATGTTACTTTTTTGTTGAGCGTTTTTGTGAAATTTGCGTTTTCAGACAGAAAAAAAGAAGTGGATCCATTCTCTTCCAATATTGTTTTACGTATTTTCCTGTTAGATAACTTTCAAAAGAAAATTTATTTCTTTTCAGGTTTTATCAAAACTTCCATAGAAACTAATTATGTCAAAAACATCTTTCATTTTCTTACAATTTTATCTTTCATCATTAAAATCACCTTATCAGTAACAGACTGAATCTCCCATACGTGTCCAGTGACTTCGCACTCAGTCTAAAATCACATTTTATTATGAAGAACTGTCAGAGCTCACCATGGACTCTGTGAATATGTTGGAAACTGGATAGAAGTAGTTGGACAGAGCCCATACGAGACTTCTGTTCGCAGTTGCCATGGCTGTGATGTCTGAAACTTTTTCTATAATATCTCAAGAATATGCTTATTGAACACTAATTTTCTGTTATTACTAACACTACAAGTCAGTTCTTCTTTCACTAGGAGTCATACTCCCCCGCTAAGGTAATGCGTGTCCTCATAATGACGATTTTCGAAAAAAATGAGGTCGCTAACCAAAAAATTTTCGCTACGCTCAATTCGTGTTGGCGAAATTGCTATATTCTGAATTCTAAGAAAGTATTATTCTTCTCAAAAAAAGAGAAAAAAACTCACTTCAATAGCATAACAATGCATTATTGACTACAAAACTATCGCGAGTCGCTCGAGACAAACTTATTTGCACTTTTGAGAAACTGGTTTTTGCGGCAGAAAACAACGTGCTACGGGTTGATTTTCATTCCACACTCCATATGTTTAACGAAAATCCGACTTTCGTGTGATTTAAGAAGGAAAATATAAATGAATTAGTGTGATTAAGACAAATTGCTATGAAATGGATATCTTAGCGGATGAAAATTTCACTGTTAAAATCAAAAAATTTCATTTCATCTTATGAAAATAAAAATTTCATAATAAAATTCAAAAAAACTCAGTGCATTTTTTCCTTGGAAGTCGAGAGACCGTGCGAATCTACACAGTCGAGCGAGATCGTGATAATTTTAGGGTTATTTGTACTTCTTAACACAAGGTCTCACACACAACACTCATTTTTATACCACTCACATTCGTCAGCATAGACAATGGATACTCCTTGTGGTCCGTCACCGTAGATGCTGGTTGGTGCAACGCCTGGTGAGAAGCGAACATGGGCGACACGAAGACATTGGGGTCTGACGTCCTGTTGGTGGATGCTCTGGTAGAGTCCAATCTGGCCGTTGTGTGGAAGAGAAGTGCTGACGTTACGTTGAAGGACCGAAAAGTAAATTCTGATTCCTTTGACTGTCGTTGCGACCTGTAAGAGATGATTTTGGGTATTGGCACTGGTGCATTTAGGCGTAGGCATGGCCAAAATGGCTTGCTTGGGGGGTCGACCTGATATAATACGTTTCAGGTTTACAATTCAGTTAAGCCATAGTGAATGCTAAAAAATTCTCAACTTCTTAATTTTCCTGCGTTTCCAAGACTTCGCTCTTCACCAAATTTGTTTTTAAAAAACTGTCGGCTGCAGATTGCAGATCGAAATAAGTACATGATGACATAGACGCGAGATTTTATACTGTGTCGAATGAAAATTGCAACATTAATTTCATGATATTGTTTTCAAACTTTGACGTCTATTAACCAGAATTGCACGGAATTCCGACTTCCGTCAAAAAATTTTTTTCGTGAAAAATGACGAAAAGACCGTGAAATCGTTTCTACTCAGTCAGGAATTGAATTTCACCTGTTTAGAATGAGCGGTATCTCTGGGTTTCTTCAACTTTTTTGCACTCCCGACTACCGTTGAAAAAATTCTACTTCCGACTTCCGTCCTTTTTTCACTTTCGACTTCCATTCAAAAATTTTACTTCCGTGCAACTCTGCTATTAACTACTACTTTTACTTCTGTTTCTGAGAATACATCTTAAAACGGAACTAGGGTATTGAAGAAGTGCATTACCATGATAGAAAACTTCTGTATTCACAAATTTAGAAAATAGTTGAGACTCCGAACGCCATAACAGTAACTCTGTCCATTTGGGCACCTCTATTGGAATAAAGTGAAAAAAAACTGACCAAATTCAATTGGGTTGACTGATGAGCTTCGAGTGCTTTGATAGACGTGATGTTAGTGAACGTTGACTCTTCGTAACCGTACTGTGTCATCAGATTTGCTTGATGCTGGAAACTACGTTAGAAAAGAGATAATCGACACAAGATTACCGCGATTTGACCGGCTGGGACACTGCACACTTTCTTGCACTCATCACCATTAGTTCCAAGATCGAACACCAAGATGGAACCATTCTTTCCGAGACAATACAGGATATTTCTCGATTTGTCGACTGATACTTGCTCCAAATTTTCTGAAAAAATGTTTTGCTACGTTTTCCCATCAAATTGATAATTGAATGTTCGATGAGTAAACATCGCGGATTTTCAGATTTTTTAAACTAAATTTTTAATCCGGAAAAAAATAAATGTGATTTAAAGGTGCCGTAAGAATCTTTAAAGACCACTTAAATTTCTTTATGGCACTTTAAACGCCATTATTTTTTCCAAATATTAATTAAAGACATCTGAGATATCTTTATCGCACCTCTGAATTCCATTTAAACATTAGGCGTTTCTGAGATGACTTCAAAGAGTATTTAAATGTACACCGGATGTCATTTAAAGATTATACATTTCAAAAGTGAAGAATATGTAGTAATTAATCACATTTTAATGTGCTATAAAGAACATAAATGAACTTCAATTCAGACATAATGTTTTAATCAAATTTATTATTTTCCGGGGAATGATTAGAATTGTTTTCATCGAAATAAAAATTTGTACTTATTTTTGTAGGTCATTCTCATTTCACAAAAAGAGAGCGGCGGAGAAGCTTATACTACTGGTGGTAAGTCGACACAAAAACTAACCTTTTTGTCCAGGGAAAAAGAAGAATTTAAAGATTATACAAGCACTCTTAAGGGGCGCTTCGCGCCCCACCTATTACTTTTTCCCGCAAGTTTTGATACTCGAAACAAAGAACAAACGAACGTCATTCAATAAAAACGTGAACTTTCAGACAACTTGGAACTCCTTAAAAGCTCCATTTTCAAAAATTAAAATGCTAGGCGATAAATGGATCACGTTGAGGACACGTTTAAATTTCAAAACTAAGGAAATCCGTGCCGCGCAGCAGCGCGCGGTCTGATCGAATTAAAAAGTTGATGCGCATCTCCGCTTCAACAGAACCTATCCGATGGCGTTTTCACCGTTCTGATCCGACTCCTATGAGCTGAGAACAGGCCGCGGAAAGACAGTGTGACCAAATAGCCTTTTTTCATTAGAATAGACATTTCAAAAGTGAAGAATATGTAGTAATTAATCACATTGAAATGTGCTATAAAGAACATGAATGAACTTCAATTCAGACATAATGTTTTAATAAAATTTATTATTTTCCGGAGAATGATTAGAATTGTTTTGATCGAAATCAAATTTGTACTTAATTTGGTAGGGTATTCTTGACAAAAAGAGAGCGGCGGAGAAGCTTATACTACTGGTGGTAAGCCGACACAAAAACTAACCTTTTTGTCCCGAGAAAAATGGAAGTGGGATAAAAGAGCCGAGGATGGTGGTGGTCTGGTTGACGGTTTTGCACTTGAGTCCAGTTCCGAACCAACTCGATTGTTTCTTCAATAATGTCATTTTTGTTTGATTTTCATTCAAGCGTGGCTCACCTCATAGACAAGTTCGAACAATTGGTCATTGGCAGTGTAGAAGACGCGACCGTTGGCTGTGCTTACGATGTCTTCCAGGTTGCCATTGTCGAGATTCACCTAAATTATATCTTTCATTTTCACAGACGAGAACGCGGTGCTAGGAAGTTTCCTCGCGATAAAATAGTCAATTTCTGTGTATAGTTGCGTTTTTGAGACTAGGCTCTTCACAAAAGTTGTTCTCTCAACCTTACTTAAGCTTATTATAGAAGGAAGTTACTGTTGCACACCGAGCTATAGATGGTCGTCATCGATTAGACGCATTGCACGCAAACTATATTGAACGAAAATTCGCTTTAGGGCGCGTTCGCACATCAATATTTTTTTCAATCTTTTGTCCTATTTTTCTCATCTTAACAAGCGAATTTGTTTCGCCAATTGCTGTTGAAAAATTGCAAATCGTGTAACTTTCCTTCGTAACTAGCTTTTAATCATGAATTTTGAAAAAAAAACGTCAGAGAAAAAAGTTTTTAAACTACAGTTACTGTAGTTTGATCTACGGCGATGCAGGATTTACGAAAGGGCGGGGATTGTGCTCGATGCTTATTGGTCGCCTCCCCTCGCTGCTTGATCCGACACTTTTCTACTGCGCTTAGCGCGGTGTGCGTTGGCTGCAGATTACATATTGAGCGTGGTACAAGACGCATCCAAGCCCTTATTTGATTATTATATCCGTGAAAACATACTCTGAAGCATCTTGTTAGGTCTACAGCAAAATTTGGAGCATGTGGTTCGGTGCTGTGGAAAACTGGATACAGACGGACATCTGCTATGGTTCCAATAACCAATCCATGTACGACACTTGGCTGTAAAATGTTTTCTTGTTTGATCCGTCAGCACTCAACTCACCTCGAACACATCCGGTTTTATTTTTATGAGAGCAACTTTGACAATTGATGCTTCTAAAGCATCCAAAAAGGAGAGGTCGTCACTGAAATAAAGTTCATATCAGGGCTGGTTACGAAATTTCCGATTTAACGAAACCGTTAAACGTTAAATTTACGGTTTTTCCAAATTTAACGATTCCGTTAATCGTTAAATTAACGGTTTTTTCCAAATTTAACGAATCCGTTAATCGTTAAATTAACGGTTTTTCCAAATTTAACGATTCCGTTAATCGTTAAATTAACGGTTTTTCCAAATTTAACGAATCCGTTAATCGTTAAATTAACGGTTTTTTCCAAATTTAACGAATCCGTTAATCGTTAAATTAACGGTTTTTTCCAAATTTAACGAATCCGTTAATCGTTAAATTAACGGTTTTTTTCCAAATTTAACGAATCCGTTAATCGTTAAATTAACGGTTTTTTCCAAATTTAACGAATCCGTTAATCTTTAAATTAACGGTTTTTCCAAATTTAACGATTCCGTTAATCGTTAAATTAACGGTTTTTCCAAATTTAACGAATCCGTTAATCGTTAAATTAACGGTTTTTTCCAAATTTAACGAATCCGTTAATCGTTAAATTAACGGTTTTTCCAAATTTAACGATTCCGTTAATCGTTAAATTAACGGTTTTTCCAAATTTAACGATTCCGTTAATCGTTAAATTAACGGTTTTTTCCAAATTAAACGAATCCGTTAATCGTTAAATTAACGGTTTTTTCCAAATTTAACGAATCCGTTAAACGTTAAATTAACGGTTTTTCCAAATTTAACGAATCCGTTAATAGTTAAATTAACCGTTTTTCCAAATTTAACGAATCCGTTAATCGTTAAATTAACGGTTTTTCCAAATTTAACGAAACCGTTAATCGTTAAATCAGCTAATATTCCAAATTTAACGGGAAATTTTGGTAAAGCGGTCAATTGGACTTGAATTGGGAATTTGTTAATTTTTTAAGTACTACCATTGTTGAAAAATGCATTGTTGACCAAGATTGTGACAGATAAATCACTAAACTATGGTTTTCGACTTTCAATTTTAACGGAATTATTGATCTGAATTAACGATTTTTCAAAATTTAACGAATCCGTTAATCGTTAAATTAACGGTTTTTTTCCAAATGTAACGAATCCTTTAATCGTTGAATCGGATTTAACAAAAATTTCGTTAAATCCGTTAAATTTCGTAACCAGCCCTGGTTCATTTCGCCTGGATATTTCAACAGGTGTAATGAAAGACTACTTCCATGTGTTTTGAATCTTCATTTTCCATCTGAAGTATTCATCTCTAAAAATTCTTACTTTGTTTCATAATTCCACATGTAGAGGCTATTGTCTATCGCAACCCAAACACGACTGATTTCGGTGAACAGACCCATATTGAAGTTGTTGTGAACATCTAAAATATGAACTAAATTGTGAAAATATTAACAAACAAACTATCAATTTGCAATTTCAAATCTCCCGGTATCGGTATTCTGCGCGAAAGGAGAAACTCTGGAGCGGCTTTAGAATAGAAATTGTCTCCTAATCCAGACATTGGAGCTGTTCCTAAAATAATTTTTATGAGATTTTTTTAAAGGAGAAAACAAACCATTATGCGTCAATTTATCAAATAAATCCGACTTATGTGTGATTGAATCGATATGATTCGCAATCTAAAAGAAAAATTTCAAATTTATCAAGGAAAAACATACTTTAACTGCAGCTGAGTCACTGGACTCACTTGTTCGCAGCTCCATGAACGAAGTGCTCATCTCTGGAAGAATAATTTTAGGTAAGAAAGAGTTTGATTGCGCGAAAATCGAAACTGGGAAAAGGAGGTTGAAATTCAAACTTGAATTTCTGATCTAGATATAGCAGGTTTGCACACCAAACAGCATAATTTATTTCTCGCGAATTCGCACTTTTGTACTTGCAAGTATACTTGAAATTCATTGGAATGTGAGATTTTAAAGGTGAAAGTTTTATGAAAAATATAATATTCGTCAAATATTCGCAACTATTGAGTTCGTCGTAGAAGCGCTGTTAGTATACCTAATGAAGAAATGCAACTCATTCATCAAACAATCATACCAACAAATTATCAACAGAGTAAGGGATGAAAAATCTTCGAAATAGGAATTCACGTCCGTTTTTGCAGAAAAAGAGTTACTGTAGAACTGGGAGATCAAAAATTTTCATCGTAACTTATCGATTGCTTTTGTTTTTTTTTTCGCTCCTTCCCGAAGCTTCGATATTAAGTAAAACGCATCCAGTTATTTTAATCATGAGTAATTGTTCTTGGGATGTCTCAATTACCTCTTGTTTACGCTAAGCAAACCCAAGCCTGAAAAATAAAAAAATGTTGACAAGGTTAACGTGCATCACGTTTTTCATATTGATATTAACGAATTCGACCAGATGCGTTTTACGTCAAGTATACTGAATACCATTTTCTCATTTCTTCCAGTACCATAAAATCATTTCAGCGTAAATGGGTCTATCTCTCGCGCAAAAACTTGCACTGCTGAAGCTTTACTCGAATGAGATCTCGAATTCACTAAAATGTATATACCACTCGAATAGTAACGTAAGTTCAAGTCATTTCATCCTGATTCTGAGAGCTACATTCAGGTTGGAAGTCTTGCCGATCTACTGGATTTAAACCGCATTCCGGATCTTTCCATGGAATGCGAGACCGCCAGTGAATTTGCTCATAAACTCTTCAATGAGCTAATGATGTCTCCACTTAACCGGATTCTTTACGAAAACCTCATGAATTTTTTGACAAATTTAGGTTTGTTTAGGAAGCGTAATGTAACCTGAGAAACCCAATTCAGACTCATCTGATCCAATACATAGAATTATATCAATGACAGAAAGTTCTTCGAGGCACACTCGATTCGGGTAAGCCTAACTGTCAAGAATAACATTAAAACTTTTTCCAGCATTGTTCTCGCCAATCTCGATAGATTTATGAACTTTGTCGACATCACCGCAACATTGGATTTTTTCAAGAAGTTTCGACGCTTTGAAAATGTAGCTCACGAACTGAGTAAGAATCTCGAAGGTAATATTCTTCATTGTCTAGCTTTTAAAAAAAGATAAATTTTAGAAAATCTTTCATTACTTAATATAACTGAATTCGCGATGATAGTAGAATTTCTTTATTTGAAGTTGTATTTTTACACAGGTTTCAAACCAGAAGCTGTCGGAAAAACGCGATAAGAATGTAATCCGACAGTTCTCTCTAATATTCCTCACTTTTCACTTTTTAAAATCCCGCGTCAGGTTCTAATAACTATCTACAATCTGCACCCAACGGTATTTTACTTTCTATCATTATCTTAGGTAAGACTGAAAAAACAACGTGTGTAAACGGACAAAAAAAGAAATTGTGGCATAATATTAGACAAAGCACTATGAAAATGGACTGTACTGACATGTGATGTGAGAAGCAGTGTTAAAACTATCATTTCAGAAGAAATTGACGAGGATATGAAGAAACATGTACTCCTACGTTCTCTTCCAATTTTCGGTCGCAATTCTGTTCTTGATGTTCTCAACCTAATTTATACTTCGGGAAGTCCAGAAGCCGTCGAGTTTGTGAACAGTGTACAGCCGAACTTCAAACGGTACTATGGTTTGCTCTACCTAATTCTCATCATGTACATACTCTTGTTTAGATTTTGTTACTGAAGGTCGGAAAAATGGAACGAGCAAGGTGTTCTATTGCCCAAAACAAATGTGTGCGACTGATTTTATGCGAAAAATGGGCACCGTACTCACCGAACTCGATCAGAATATTATGTTAGCTGGTTCTATAAATAACTCGAATTGATGAATTCAGGGTGGTTGATTTAAACGAAGATACGATTCCTGTAGACGATGGCGTTGAAGAGCTCCTCACCCGGACCATCATTATGAAGACTCATCTCGAAGAGAAGATCATTCTGAGAGACTATCAGAAAGAATTGTGCGAGTTCGCGTTGAACGGTGAAAACACCATTATAAGCTCTCCAACAGGTTGGTTCGTATGATTTTGGACGAATACAAAGGGCATTAGGAACCGGTAAAACGGTCATGGCCGCACATATAATCAAATCGCATCTCGACTATGGAAGAAGAAACGGTAGCAAGGCGAAGGTTCTGTTTCTCACCCCAACTGGTATCCTCCTCGAACAGCAGTATAATCTCATTGATATTCATACACGGAATTTGTACAAGGTATTTTTGAAAATTTAATCCGAAGTTGAGCAGCAACAGTTATTCTTTTCGTCATACAAAAGTAGGAATTCGAACAACTTTCAAACTACTCTACTTAATTAGAGAGAGAGAAAAGGCGAGATAGCGCTACGGACATTTTTTGGCTTTTTGAAAGAAGAAGGCAGTGAGAGAGCGTGTATTATGGTTAGACGCTGGCGTTGGTAGCGAGAGAGTGCATTTATTGAAGAGAGTGCAGAGTTGTAGTTCGAAAATTTAAAAGGCATGGTAATTTTCATTCGAACATAGGTATAAAACCTAGTACACGCGATTTTGTATAACGCTCGAGAACTATCTTTTTACGAAAACAATTTTACGTTGACGAAAAGAGTCAAATTTGTCTACACTTTCTCTTTGTGATTGGAAAGAAAAAGAGCAAGAAAGGTAGTTGGTGAGAATTAGCGAAAATCTTGGTTTCTGTTTTCAAGGCTCGAGCGTAGCGAGGAGTGCGTACTTGTTTTCAAGTGTAAACAGTTTGTTGTTCTTCTAGGCTACAATTCTTCAAGGCTGTATGGAGATCCCAATTGTTCCGTTGATCATGGCGAACGACATCATCGTGGCAACACCGCAGATGATTGTGTAAGATAGTCGTCACAGTTGAATTCATTATTCACTTTAGCAATGTCTGCGAAGGGTTCAGTGATGACAGTCTCACTGGAATCGTGAGTTTTGAATTGTCAACGTTCACATTGATCATTTTCGATGAATGTCACAACACTGTCAAGCAGTCGCCATATGCGAGTAAGTGGGACTTTTTATTTCATTCGATAGACGTATGGTTCAGATTTGATGAAGAAATACCTGGCAGACAAGCACAAAGGTATTGAAAAGTTGCCGCAGGTATTTTTTTCCGAATTTCGGCAAAAAGATTGTTAATTTCTGGAGAAGTAATGAAAAATGATGTTATCGGTGAAAATAATGGTAACTCTATGTAAGATATTGTTTCGCGAGAGAATAATTGGTAATTTTCTGAAAAATATTGATGGTTCCGTTGAAATTGGTCATTTTGAAATACATGGAATTTTACGTGATACATTAACCGCTTTTTTGAAAAAATATTGATAGTTATGGTAAAACAATAATTTTATTTTGGATATAAACATAAGTAGTTTTGGCAAAATGAAGGTGATCTCAGAGAAAATATTACTCGTTTAAAAAATGTAGGTACTTCCGGGTAAATGATGGTAATTTTGTCGAAAATGAGGGTACTTTTGAGAAAAATAATGGTAACTTCATGGAGAATATTGATAACAAGATGGTAACTTCATGAAGATTATTGATAATAGGTAGTCCTCGCTACGCTCAGAGCCCCTTTTTTCATTACAAAATCACTTATTCAGACCTTTTTATTGAAAAAATAAGTGGTTTTTACTCCCTGTTCGCTTTCACACTCCCTGTACAATTGAAGTACGGCGAAAACTAATGCAAGTCGGGCTAGAACCAATGCAACAACTTGTGGGCCCCCCAGTGGTCACGTGTTCAGCGCTCGTAAAAAATGTGCAGCGGTGACCGAGTGGTTAAAGCGTTGGATTTCTACTCGCTCAATGCGCGTTCGAATTCCGTCAACTACCGGTCGCTTTTGCATAACACCTCCCCATCTTACCCCACCCCCGCCCCAATCAAACCCAAAAAGCGACACCCAAAAATTTGCCTCACGAAAAAGAGGGCGGGGCAAAGTGGACGGATGATTTGTTAATTAATAATATGATTCAGATTGTTGGATTGACGGCCTCTTTGGCTGTTGGAGGAGTTAAAGACGTCGATCAAGCTTGTCATAAAGTCGCCGAATCGTTGGCACTCATGGACGTCTTTGTAAGTATTTACTTCGGAGGTTATGATTTCAAGCCCATAGTTACTACTTTCCGTTCATGTTGATCACAGGAAAAATGACGGTCTATTCAAAAAAAACAGATCTTGAATAAGTTTTAACGGATATCACTGAATTAGTAACTCAAGTAAGTTGTATATTGAAATTTTCGAGAAGAAACACTAATTGTTTATAAGAATCGGGAAAGTTGAACAGAACATACAGTTGCGTCAGAAAGTTAATGCACGATATCATTTTTTGAAATATCTCAACGTTGGACAATCGGATAGGTTTGTAAGTTTCAGGAATTGTGAATAAAACATTTTAAACACTGCGAAGGAATTTTGAACCAATAGGAAATTTTTTCACATGAGAGTAGTTATTTTCTGCAGAACCACTCAAAATTCACTTTTTCTCTCAAAATTCATTTCTCGTTGTTTTTCTTTTATGTTCAATTTTTCTGCTCTTTTGTGCATATTTTTCAAAGATCAAACAATTTGAATTATGAAATTCAAAAAAACAACCAAATCGGAGATCGTTCGAGGTCATCAGATGAGATTGAAGTGGCTGCATTTTACTAAACAGTCCCAGAAGAAGATATCACCTCCGTATGATTTTAGTCTTGCTCCATCTCAGCTGGAATTGTTTGAAAAACCTTTCACTACAGTTTCTTCATCATATCGACTCCATTTGAGATTATCTAGGAATTATGCCAGGACGTTAGCCATTGATCTTGTGGCCAGACTTTCTAAAAGTCATGGAGTGACAGTCAGTTTTTTGACAATAAAACTGAAACGCCTTCATGAAGACGTCTAATTTTTTGCAGACACGTTGTATACATCAGATTTGTTCATTTGATGAGTAGGAGAGCCACTAATAAATTGTCAAAAAATACTAGAAGATAGTCGAACTGGAGTGAGCGGCAAAAAATTTTTGATGTTTTCTACAAAAGTGGTTTAAAGTTATCATAGTTCATAAATTCGAGTTTTTTTGTTGAATGAAACAAACATAAACATTCGAAAATTGTTTTTATGTCGAAGAAAGTTACTTGTATGACCTAATTCATCTATGAACTCGGGTAAATGAAATCTGAAAACTGGATGTTCTGCACTTTTCTGTATGCCTTGATTGTAGTATTGCCAGATCGGTGATTTTTTGTACGTTCAAGAATTGGAATGATGGAAACCAATGTAGACGTTGTGTCTGCAAAAAATTAGACGTCTTCATGGAGGCGTTTCAGTTTTATGATCAAAAAACTGACTGTCACTCCATGATTTCTAGAAAGTCTGGCCACAAGATCAATGGCTAACGTCCGGGCATAATTCCTAGATAATCTCAAATATAGTCGATATAACGAAGAAACTGTAGTAAAAGGTTTTTCAAACGATTCCAGCTGTGATGGAGCAAGACTAAAATCATACGGAGGTGATATCTTCTTCTGGGACTGTTTAGTAAAATGCAGCCACTTCAATCTCATCTGATGACCTCGAACGATCTCCGATTTGGTTGTTTTTTTGAACTTCATAATTTAAATTGTTTGATCTTTCAAAAATATGCACAAAAGAGCAGAAAAATTGAACATAAAAGAAAAACAACGAGAAATGAATTTTGAGAGAAAAAGTGAATTTTGAGTGGTTCTGCAGAAAATAACTACTCTCATGTGAAAAAATTTCCTATTGGTTCAAAATTCCTTCGCAGTGTTTAAAATGTTTTATTCACAATTCCTGAAACTTACAAACCTATCCGATTGTCCAACGTTGAGATATTTCAAAAAACGATATCGTGCATTAACTTTCTGACGCAACTGTATGTACGTTGACTAAATGGTATATTTCAAACTGCAGTAAACGCAGATGAAAAGTGCAAGGGAAAGCAAGGGACGAGGCAATCGATAGAATAGATCGAATTTCACTTACTGTAGTTCGAAAAATTTTATTTTTCCCACCCCTTCTCATCCCAAAGTCACAAATCACACAACGAGCTAAAGGTGATCGCTATCGATTAGACGCGTTGCACGCAGATTATATTGAACGAAAATTCGCTGTAGGGCGCGTTCGCACATAAATATTTTTTTCAATTCTTTTGTCCTGTTTTCTCATCTTAACAAGCAAATTTGTTTCGCCAATTGATGTTGAAAAATTGCAAATCATGTAACTTTCCTTTGTAACTAGCTTTTTATCATGAATTCTGAAAACACGTCAGAGAAAAAAGTTTTTTGACTACAGTAACTGTAATTTGATCTACGGCGATGCAGGATTTACGAAGGGGCGGGGTTTGTGCTCGCTGCCTATTGGTCGCCTCCCCTCGCTGCTTGATCCGACACTTTTCTACTGCGCTCAGCGCGGTGTGAAATCGTAACGGAAAAATGTTTGAAGTTGGTGAAACCAACCTTGGGTATAATCCGCAACGTTTAAATAGATGAGAAAATGAGTGAAATAGGTTGAAAAATGTTCGAAAGTGAAACAATGAGGTAAGTGTGCTCCGCGGAGGGTCTTGCAAAGCGGTTGCAAAGCGGCTATATTCACTTATCCCTGATCCGGAGTGTGCATTTCAGAAAATCAGCACTCCCAACAAGTATCTTGATCAAGTGAAGCGGTTTTCTTCGAATACGTCTGATGGTTTTTTTCAAACTTTGTGTTATGAATGAAATATTATTTTTAGAGTGCCTCTACATCCCAAGGAACAATGATACAGTGGAGGAAAATTTCGAAAAGGAATTGAAAATATTCATGAGCCAGATCGAAAGAGAGCTTGTTTCTAAGTGCAATGGTGAGATATCTCTTTTTACTCTTCAATTCCCAGAATTTCAGCTTTTCTCCTTCCTGGCTGTGATAAAGGTGAAACGAGTGAGTTTTTGGAGTACTTCTTGAAATTTTTCTCATTTTCTATGATTGTTTCTTATGAGAGCTCTCGATTTCCTAGTAAACATGTTCCATACGCACATAGCTTCCTTTACCTGTAAAAAATCTGGCCTCCGTAAATCGGGTACTTAGTACTGTAGCAGTTTCGCCTCGAAACACAAAATGATTTAAGTGATGAGCCTTTAATTTCAATGGAATGAAGTAAGAATAATAATTTAAATCCACAAAGATCTAACTATTCGTTGTGAGAGTCCCGACCCTAAGTTAGGCCTACCGTACTCATTCTGCAAAATTGAGATTAGAGCGCGATTGAAAACGGCCAAGCTTCTAGCGATATACAGTCGCGAACATAAACATTTCCACTTTTGGTTTTTTGGTAATATCTCAGCCATAAGTTGTCCGATTGCTTTCAAATTTTGACAGATATTTATTCAAACGTATCTAAATATAGCCAACTCAATAAAGTGTTGATAACTCACAAAATAAAAACATAATAATTATTTTCCCTAGACATGTTTAAAGTCGACTTCATGGTTAACCTGATTTCACTTGAATTCAAAGCTTCTGAGAAGCCAAAACATCAGAAACTTGAATACTTGTTGAATCAGTGTTTTAAATCATGAAAACATCACATATTCCAAACCTGGGCTCCAGAATCCAAATTCGTGGACTTAATCAGTGAGGATTGCACTTCGCAGGAGTTTTTGCTATTTTTTTTTTCGGATTTTTGAATTTTGTTTTCATTTTTCATCTCATAAAGCTTGACAAAACCTATACGCCTGATTTGAGTTTAGTACTGAAGACAGTCGTCTCACAATTAACATGTCCTTCTGACGGAACCAACATCGCGCGAGTCGGTTTGAGTGTTTGGAGTTGTCATCTTGATTGAAAATGAAGCTTCATCCAAAACTCCGAAAACAAAAAAGGAGTGTCTTATGTAAATGAATCAGTTCCCAAATCATCTTTTTCATAATTTCAAAACTCGTGACTTTACCGTTGACTTAATGAGCACTGGAGTAGCCCTATAATAACGTCATGAATAGAGATCAGCCTCTGATTCCTAAGAAAAAGCAAACGAGCTTTATTTTTTCTAGAAACATTGTGCAAGAGATAATAAAGGTTTAAAACTTTGTTTCGGGGTTCCTAACAGTTTTTACCCAAGGGATAGAGATCTAGCCCAGGTACACGCCAGTACACGCTAGACAATCTGCATGTAAAGTCATCATAACGGTTACGAATGTTAAATTCATGAGTTACTGAATAGCACCGTTTGTTTAGAAGACAGTTGGTTTTTATATTCTTATCAGACTTCAAGAACAAGCTTCATTCTCTATTAAAAATGACGAGTCCAAACACTTCGACTGACTTGTAGAAAGTTGGTTCCGTCAGAAAGACATGTTATTTGTGAGACGACTGTCTTTAATTCCTAACTCAAATCATGCGTATAAGTTATGTTAAGCTTTACAGAATGAAAAAAAAGAACAAAACCAAAAAATCCGAGAAAATATAGCAAAAACTCCTGCGAAGTGAAATCCTCTCTGGTCAAGTCCACGAATTTGGATTCTGGAGTCCAGGTTTGGAATATGTGATGTTTTCATGATTCAGAACACTGAATCAATAAGTATTCAATAGTTTCTGACGTTTTAGCTTCTCAAAAGCTTTGAATTCAAATCAAATCAGGTTAACTATGAAGTCGACTTTAGACATGTCTAGGGAAAATATTTATTATGTTTTTATTTTGTGAGTTATCAACAACTTATTGAGTTGAATGAATTCAGATATGTTTGAATGAGTATCTGTAAAAATTTGACAGCAATTGCATAACTATTGGCTGAGATATTACCGAAAAACCAAAAGTGGAAATGTTTATGTTCGCGACTGTATGTGCATACGGCGGAAAACGCAGTTGAAAAGTGTGAGCAAAATAAGAAGCGGGGGAAGTCTATAGAGTAGATCAAATTTCAGTTACTGTAGTTCAGACAATTTAATTTTTCCCACCTTTCTTCAGCCCATAGTCACAACTCGTAACGGAAAAATGTTTGAAGTAGGTAAAACTTACCCTGGGAACAATCCGTAGCGTTTATAGAGATGTTTACATAGTCTTTAGGAATTCCAAAAGGTTTGAGTTTCATTTTAACAAAATCATCTTATGAAAAATCTTATGAGGAACTTGCAGAACAGTTCTGAATGTTAACGAATTGTATCCAGCCATTTGCAGAATACCTAAATTGGGTCTCCGTTCTTCTCAAAACCGAAATCCCCAAAATGACATTCCTCGACCAGACGGTGAAAAAGACAGTGACAGAACTCGCTGAAATCCTCAAATGTGGTTATCTGGCCTTGGAGCTGGCGAACGACTTCAACACAGAGTTGGCGTTGAATTTTGTCCACGACTACATGTCTCAGTCTAATGTTTGGGAGGGCGCAAGACGGATTTGGCGAGGTTTTTTTTTAAGTTAAAATTTTCTAGTCTCTTGAAGATCAAAAATTACCTGATTATTTTCATTTGAGACCTTGGTGTGAGACCATGTAAAGTAAATATGAGATCTCATAATTGCATAAATTTCAAATTATCTGAAACTCTAAATCGACGTATTTTTGAGATTGATCGGAATAATTTTGATATTATACCAACATGAAGCATTCAGAATATTACCCGTTGTTAAATATGCTTAAAACGACCGACAACCTTCTGGTCACGGAACTGATGAACACGTTGTTAAAGAAGTTCTACACAAATCGTGAAGATTTTCGTGCGATAATCTTCATCCGAACACGGCAAGGAGCGATTCTCCTATGTGATATTCTCAGCAAGAACGAAGACCTGAAAAGAGAAGGTATTTCGACGGCCATTGTCCACGGTAAGCATGTGAAAATGAGTTTTTCTATGTAGAGTTAAAAATCGGCCTGTTCCTATACCTCAGAGAAGTCAACTCTGATTGGATCCAGAATTGTGTTTCCAATCGGAATGAAAAATATTTCCAAATACTCGTGCTGACCAAAGATTCATCGTGTTTTTTGGGTTTGGCGAGAAAATAATTCCTCGGGGCATTATAGTAATTTGAAGTATTTTATCAGATTGGACCCAATTAGCAGTTCTTTATTTGATGGAAAATGGGCCTATAACCATGATGACACATCATTATGATTCATTCCATAATAGTTTTGTTCATGATCTATCTGTTAACTCAAGTTTTGAGTACATCTAGACTCTAGAAAAAAAATAATATAGAGTTAATTGAGTGGCACCAAAACAATTAACTATGAATTTATTCCGGAAGTAACTCTGAATGTACTCCGGAATTAACTCTGAATGTACTCCGGAATTAACTCTGAATGTACTCCGGAATTAACTCTGAATTAACTGCATATAAAGTTGAACGATCACAGAGGTCATAAAAAGAGAAAAGCAACTAAAACTGATTCTAGTAACTTTTGAAAATCATCTCTGGGTCTCTTCTATATCGGTACCCTATTTTCAGATGTTCGCAAAAAAAGTTGATTCAGAGTTAATTCCGGAGTACATTCAGAGTTAATTTCGGAGTACATTCAGAGTTAATTCCGGACTACATTCAGAGGTAATTCCGGAGTACATTCAGAGTTAGTTTTTTGGTGCCACTCAATTAACTCTAAATTAATTTTTTTTTCTAGAGAGATCATTTAAAAGTAATCAGAAAAGTCAACTCAGATTGGATTCCAGTTTTTTGCCAAACTAAATGTGGTTGGATCCAATCTTAGTTGCGTTCTTTGAGTACGCGCACGGCCGCGGCCGGCTCTTGACTACGAAGTGCATGTGAATAATTAAGGTTTACATCGGAAACCTTCATCTCATGTTCAGGTACAAACAGACCAACATCTGCAATGCTTGAAACCGCGAAGAAAATGGAGTTGCAGCAGACTTTGAAGAGGTTTCTCTTAATCAGTAGATAATGGCTCGAACATATACAATTAAGATTCCAAAACGGAGAGCTCAAAGTTCTTGTTGCAACTTCGGTGGCGGAAGAAGGGCTAGACATTGCAAAGTGTAACCTGGTCGTCAAATATAATTACTGCACCAATGAAATTGCTCACGTTCAAAGAAGAGGTAAATCATATTTAGTTAATCCCACCTTTGGGTGGAATTTTTATCATTTCCAATGGGAAGGCACGGTGTAACACTTTCGGCCATTCCAAAAGTGGGCGTAACGGGGGTGGGACAACCAAGGATGGTCGGTCAAATATTGCTTGTAAAATTTTCAAATCGAGACCTTAACTACATTTTCGATATCAATACTGGTTAGTCTCCTCAAAATATCTTACAATAGCTTTTAGAACAACTTTCTTGTTCAATAAAGACTACAATTGAGCAGAATACATGGAATAAATGGGTAAAAATACCAAAAGATGGCTGCAAAGCGGTCATCCCGAGCGAAAATTTAAATCTATTGATTGGGATCGAATGATTCGCGCCTTTTTTGAAACTCCACCCCCACTCGATTTTTTCGATCTTGGCACTCCGTGGAAGGAAGTAGAAATGACGAGATTCGCAACAGCGATATGTGCTTGTCACAAACCTCGGCTCCGCGGTTTACCAAGATCAAAAAAATCGAGTGGGGTGGAGCTTCAAAAAAGGCGCGAATCAGTCAACCCCAATCAATAGATTCAATTTTCCGCTCCGGATGACCGCTTTGCAGCCGTATATCGGTATTTTTTAAATCCATTTTCATGTATTTTGCTCAATTTTAGTCCTTTTTGAACAAGAAAACTGTTTTGAAAGTTATTGTAAGATATTTCGAGGAGACTAACCAGTGTTGATGTCGAAAAGGTAGTTAAGGTCTCGATTTGAAAAATTTACGTGTAAGCGATTTTTGACCGACCATCCTTGGTTGTCCCGCCCCCGTTCCGCCCACTTTTGGAATGGCCGAAAGTGTTACACCGTGGGCTCCCAACGAATGTCTATCTTTCGTTTGATTTTTGGTGACCTTATTTTGGGTACTCATAGCTGCGGGAATAGCGAGAGAGAGAGAGAGAGAGAGAGAGAGAGAGAAAGAGAGTTATTGAATTAGTTCCAGTCGCATTTTGTTAGACGAAAATATTTCTCCCAGCGTAGCGAGTCTTAGATTTCGTTCAGGTCGTTGTCGTGCGACCAACTCAACGTGCATCCTGCTCACTAACAACGGACGGCTCAAAAAGCAAGAAGATGAGAATCGTCTGAAAGAAAACCTGATGAAACAAGTAATGACCAACATCAGACTCAAAAATTTCGATCTTGAAGCTTTGGTATGTTTTCTCTCGAGAAGTTTTCTTGCGCAACACACCGAGCTAAAGGTGATCGTTATCGATTAGACGCGTTGCATGCAAATTACGAAAATTCGCTATAGGGCGCGTTCGCACATCAATATTTTTTCATCCTTTATCCGACAATTTTGTACTGCGCGTATAAAATCCGGTAATTTTTGTATAAATCCCGGTAATCATGGGATATGATATTGTATAAAGGTTTTTTTTTCGAAATTGAGTAGTATCAACTAAGGTTTGCAGGTTCGCAAGAAACAAGATCCAATAATCAAGGATATACTGTCAGAATTTGCTCTCAAGTCGGAAACCGCGCAGAAACTTCGACCAGCTCTGAACAGCTTCAATCTGTTATGCAAGTAAGTTTTCTGATCAGTTGTGCAATAAATTCTGTGTTTTCCAGGAAGTGCGATAGTCCCCTTTGTTCCAGTGGAGATTTGAGATGTTCAACAAGCAGTCATGTTATTGTGAACCAAGAAATTTGGTCAAAGGTTTGACTATTGAGATTATTGTGACTTCTATAATAATATCAATAATATAGATTTTTTCCGTTAATCGGAAAATTAGATAAAAAGAGAAATGTGTGTATAAATAGAAGTAATAGGAAATGGTGATCCTTCACCAATCGACTGTGAGAGATGTCGTATGGTTTTGAAAATTCTGTTGGCTGGAAGTCGAGAATCAGTATGTACCAAGGTTGCATGAAACTACGACTTCCGTGAAAATTTTTAGCAGTTGGAAAAGTCTATTTCCTTGCAACTTTGGTATGTACAGAAGTTGTGCTTAGTTTAGAAACTTGTATTTTTCTTACTCTTCGATTCAAAATACGAAAGATAAGAGAGAGAGAGAGATAAATAAAGTTCTCAACTATTCTGTTGAAAAAAGCGATCCATCACACACTGCGCCAAGCGCAGTAGAAAAGTGTCATGTCAAGCAGCGAGGGGAGGCGACCAATAAGCAGCGAGCACAAACTCCGCCCCTTCGTAAATCCTGCACCGCTGTAGATCGAATTACAGTTACTGTAGTTGAAAAACTCTTTTCTCTGGCTTTTTTTCAAAATTCATAAAGCTAGTTACGAAGGAAAGTTACATGATTTGCAATTTTTCAACAGCAATTGGCGGAACAAATTCGCTTTTTAACTTGAGAAAAATAAGAGGAAGGATGAAAAAATTTTGATGTGCGAACGCGCTCTATAGTGAATTTTCGTGCAATATAATTTGCGAGCAACGCGTCTAATCGATAACAATCACCTTTAGCTCGGTGTGATGCATCACAATGTTTCCAGGTAACCAAGCAGTTGAACTCACCATCAGCTGTCCAAAAGAAGTACGAAGGGATCGGAAAGTTCTGGTGTCTGAAGTGTCAGGCACTCCTGGGTCAACTAGTTTTGATCAAGAACGTCACTTTTCCTTGTATTAGTGCGACATGTAAGTTACTAACGCCGAAAACTCTCATTAAAGATCTTAAGCCTTGGTCATAGTGTCCAAATACAACAAAGAGGAACGAACTGCACCGAAAAACTGGAAAGCGGTATGTGTTTGTTCTGAAAAGTAAAATAAGTCTGGGTTTTTAGATAAAAACGACGCTGTTCGACCCAGAGCATCTCCGGCAATATGATATTGAGCACATGAGAGTAGCCACATTCACAGATTCCATAGAGAGAACGTATTAATAAGTGTTTAATGTTGTGAATTTACCACTAACTATGGGTATTCGTTTTTTCTGTAGCATGTAATTTACTAGTTTCCTAGATTGTTTAGACTCACTCATGTATTTTTTTGTTATTGTTTTCAAATAAAATATAAAAACGAAACCAGAGATTAGTTTTTCGAACTATTACCGCTAATCCATTGCAATCGCCTAGTCATAGTCTTTATGAACTTCAAACGATTTTTTCTATTAGCTGTATTGATTTCTTATTGTTATGGATCGTTGCCGAAGAAAAGGGTGAGTTATGTATCTCTCTCTCTCTCTCTCTTCATTTTTGTTTTTCTCTTCTATCTTCTCTCTTTCTCTCTCCCTCTCTCTCTTTCTCTCTCTCTCTCTCTCTCTCTCTCTCTCTCTCTCTCTCTCTCTCTTTCTCTTTCTTCCTCTCTCCAACGCCATTTCAGATAAATAAAATAACAGACGCAATAAGGCATGTGAAACAATGTCTCGACACCTATGACGTTGGTTACACACTTTGTTTCGTAATAACTTTTCTCATTTCAGAAGCAAAACAAAGTAGACTGTAGCCACTTGGAGGACGAAGACGAACGCAGTATGTGCATCATGAGAGAGACCAGGGTTGCATTATACCCAGTCCACAGACAGATAATTAATCGATTCAGAGAATCATCCCAGACCTTCACAACTGTGTCCAGACCCAGAAACAGATTCTCCTGAGGAGAGATGAACTCTAAGATTGCTGTGTGAATAAATTTAGTTTTCTTGTGTTACCATGACAAAAATGAGGCCGCGCGCGGCAACGTGGAGGACAAACAACAAATTGGCGACAAGGGTGACAATTCATTGTCATCATGTTCTTTTTTTAGTTTGTGGTATACTCGAACTACTTGCCCCATGTTTTCTGTCGACTTTCGTTCTTCGCCGACTTATTACGTCCCAATCTTTAAAGATTGCGCGCTATCAGTCGAAGAGAGTGATGTCTGCCCTTATTGTTTCACGTGATTCATCTTCTCATGCAGTAATTTGCATTTCGAAAATGGTGTTCGAACATCTCTGATTGGAATTAAATGCTGAATGGTACGACTTTGAATCTTATGAGAATGGTTTATTTCCCCAATAAAATGTTGAAAAACTGCCCAGCCCACGTGCCCAACACCAAACTTCACATGCTACAACAACGATCAGAATTCTCCAATTCGTCTTATCTATTCGTCTATGTTTCCAAGTACCATCGTAGCGTGATGTTCCTCCCGCGACTATCAGCAAAAAGATAGCAACTATTTTGATTCACTGCGAGCGCAGCCGGCGAGATGGGTCGTTCGACCATCAACACGTTTTTCACTTACTAACAACCTGTGGGAACTTGTTTCGACAGCAAAGTGCTACTTTATTCACATAATTCATCAGTTTATAAAACTCGCTAGACTCTACAGTAAGACACTTTTTGATCTACAAGTCCGACACTCCACTTTACGGCAGTTATTTTTTCTTTTTCTCGTTTCGTCTTTCTTCTTCCTTCTCTAAATCGTTCCGAAGATAGCACAGTCTATCAAACTTTGCAGAAAATGACCGAAGCTGTTGCCGATATCGCTGTTATTGGTCTCGCTGTCATGGGACAGAATTTGATTTTGAACATGAACGATCATGGTTTCACAGTAAGTTTCGGAAATTTCACACGAATCATGCTTTACCCTAGGTCTGCGCATACAACAGAACTGTTTCAAAAGTTGATGATTTCTTGGCCAATGAAGCCAAGGGAACCAAAATCGTCGGAGCTCACTCAATCGAAGAAATGGCAAAGTAAGTCCCATAACGTAATATGTTTTAAATGTTTTTGGAATATCGCTAATTTATATTTTATTTACTACGTAATAGTAGAAAATCAGAAAAAGTTAGAACTATAAGCAATGTACTATTTAAACCGCACGAAGCTGAAGTAATTGACCGTGTATGTTTTCACCGAGTTTGATTTTTGCATCATTCCCACATCTTCACAGATTTTTTAAATCTAAATATATTCGTTGATTTTTTTCTTCACAAATTTGTTTTCAGGCTTCTGAAGCGCCCACGCCGTGTTATGATGCTCGTAAAGGCTGGTTCCGCAGTGGACCAGATGATCGACTCTGTTCTTCCACACCTCGAGGCTGGTGATATCATCATCGATGGTGGAAACTCGGAGTACACTGACTCAAACGTTTGAAAACCGTGAGAACGAATCTTATTCTTATTTTAGAGAAGAGCCGAACAACTCGGCTCGAAGGGAATCCTTTTCGTGGGCAGTGGAGTGTCCGGTGGCGAAGAAGGTTCGTTTTTTGACGTGTTATCACAAACAATCTCCCCACTGAAAGTGTTTGTATAATGGCTAATGGTGTGAGTGTTAAATATCAAAGCGTCAGCGATATTTTGCACGATAATTGATTAAAAAAACATTTATACCGCGAAAGAAAAGTGTCTGGGGAATACTGCACAGGGAACATGCCATGGTACCGGGAAGAAAAAGTTTACTCTATTCCGATCTTATACTGATTATTGAATGCTCAAAGTTGTTGGAACATGATTTTTCCCATTCTCGCTTATCGAAATCTGCTTGTCGTTAGGAATTGGCTTGTTGATCACTGTTAACCTGAAAATTTACGGTTTATTTACTACGTATTTAGTCTTACCAGAAGGTACAATAGACAGGACGATGGTCAGAACCACATTTGCCACGTAGACTGTTGTAGTCGGCTACATTGACGTATTCACTATTCTTCGTCCAGAAAAGTACTCGGTCCTGAATACAGAGCTGTATGGTTAACTCATTAAATAATTTCTCACTGTGAATGCAGGAATCCGTTTCGGTACGTATTCATCACTGTCCAATTGATATTTGTGAGTTGGCGGAAACTTTATGGAGCTCTCTCTGTATTCAGAGAAGCATGTTCCTGAAAGAGGAAGTTTCAATGTTTCTCTATTGTGAATGGTGCATTATTCCAAAGTCAATAACAACCTTGATGTCTGTTTATATACAGCTCGTCTTTCTCAATAGCAGACTCGTACTGTTCAGGCGAAATGTCGTTCAGTCCCCAATCGACTTGAGCGTCAGAAGTCATTCGGAAATTCAGGTCTCCTGACCATATGATCACCTAGAATAAGCATTTTCATACCAATCTTACCGAGAGCTGTTCTTTTACAACACTCATGAAAACTCACATCGGCAGAGGTCAGGCCAGAAGACCCGGAGAAGGTCTTCATCGGCGGAAAATTGAGGTTTTTCACGATTTTGTGAAAATCTTGTATTCGCTGTTGAATCGTGGCGTCTGAAATTGTCAAGAATTAGTTGCACCTTGAAAAAAACGCTAACGAGATAAGTGAGAACCGATGACCACGATCCATCGTTGGTACAGCCGGAAGCATGATGCAATTGCCCCTTTCGTCCTGACTGGCTTGGCCAGAGCGGCAGATGGGATGAAGTGTGTATATGGACTGATGCAGTAGTGCTTGTGCTTTCTCTTCATGAATATCATCAACATTTGAGACCAGTTCCTTGTTGATATGTACAGGCTGTAGTCCATCAAGTACGTTTGTAGTATTCGGTTGGCCTCTTCGTGGAAGTTTCTGAATACTCTGCTGTGCAGATCGTCTTTGATGTTTTACGAACGTCGAAGTTGACGGCAATTCCTGTAGTGATATCGTAAACACGTCAATGTCTTCTGATTTCATCTCTTCGTTCAGCTTCTTTGTGAGGTGGTGTAGAATCGATACAGGCTATAAGATTACTCGTTATTCGTTGACTTTGAGTATAAACGAAAAATTCTCCGCTCACTTTTCGTGAGACATTTTCATTTCTAATGTGCACATCTACCACGGTAGAACGAGAAAGAAATAAGGTTCCTCACGTCAGATTATTTTTTAGTGTTCAATATGTTCGCAACTACAACAGCTTTAACAGGTTGACCGCAGCACACCGCGTTAAGTGCAGTAGAAAAGTGTCGGATAAAGCAGCGAGGGGAGGCGACCAATAAGCAGCGAGCACAAACCCCGCCCCTTTGTAAATCCTGCACCGCTGTAGATCAAATTACAGTTACTGTTGTTAAAAAACTTTTTTCCTTTTCTCAAAATTCATGATCAAAAGCTAGTTACGAAGGAAAGTTACATGATTTGCAATTTTTCAATAGCAATCGTCGAAACAAATTCGCTTGTTAACTAGAGAAAAATAGGAGAAAAGGATGAAAAAGTATTGCGCGCTCTAAAGCGAATTTTCGTGCAATGCGTCTAATCGATGACGACCACCTTTATCTCGGTGTGCGCAGGCCCATAAGTTTTTAAATATAGTTTTTCTGTTGAAAGAAATGAAAAAGAAGGTTGTAGCTAACGTTTCAGCGCATCAAGATCAAAAAGCGAGTGTAGCGAAAAAAAAATAGTCTCTGTACCACACCTTCTCATTGATATTCCACGTAATTGCACACAGCTTGATCTGTCTATCTTGCAATTTGGCAATGTCTTCATAGCTCACTATGGGAACGTTGCCAAAGCCTTTGATTGGGGTGCTCAGGGTCTCGTCAGTATTGTTGATATAAACCCAACTTCCGTCCGTAGGATGATCGTCTGTAAATGTCTTTCATGTCTCTACTAACTTTTGTGAAATTGAGAAATCTGCCGCGCAGCAGCTCGCGGAAGGATTGACGTGATGCGCAGCTTCGCTACGGAATAACCTTTCTAATAAGAAATGAGAAGTACTCTTCGATCTCTTTGTGGAATTGGTTCTAAAAATATGCTACCATGTTTTCCTAGCATCCGTCAAACGTTGGAGATTATGTTCATAGGAAGGATTTATGGCCTCACGGCAGTTGTGTGGTAGTTTAGAAAGCAGTGACTCATGAGAAAAGAAAGATTCTTAAAACATGCGTGCACTTTCATGATTGGAAAATCGAGTGTCCTGTTAAGTTTATTTTTTTCAATTAAACCTGTTAAGTGCAATGAATGCTCTTGACTTTTTCAAAACACTGAAGAATGAAAGAGAGGAACTCACACTCCATACTTCTGTGTCCTTGTGGCTGAGATGATGATCGTGTCCATGGAGCCAAAGGTTTTCCTTTACTCCGTCGCACCTCGTCAATGTTGCTGGTCCCTTCTGAAAGTTGATCTTTTTACGTTGGTAACATGGCGATTTTTGTTATGTGATGCGGTCGGTACTTTCGCTCACCGCTGTTATGTGATGCGGTCGGTACTTTCGCTCACCGCTGTTATGTGATGCGGTCGGTACTTTCGCTCAAAAGATTTTCACAGACTCAGTGGTTTTCACTAGCATTAAGATCAGCAGTTTACAGTCGTTCTTAAGACTTGTACCTTCAAAAAAGTTGTTTTCCCAACCTTAACTAAATAAAAAATAAATTACTGTTGGCTGCAGATCGCAGATCGAAATCAGGACGCACACTGCGGCAAACGCAGTTGAAAAGTGTAAGCAAAAAAATCGATAGATCAGATCAAATTTCAGTTACTGTAGTTCAGAAAATTTTACTTTTCCTCTTTTTTTTCGCCCCAGATTCACAAATCGTAACGTAAAAAAATTTTGAAGTAGGTAAAACTATCGTTTGGAACAGTCCGCAACGTTCATTATGTCAAGTTGAACATTTATTAAAGTACAGACACTTTCGAAAATGAAAGCAGATGTCGGCAACGCGGTTGCGACGCGGTTCTATTGTCTTATGCCTTTGCCGAGGTGTGGGACGTGACGCGCGTTTCCAACCGCGAATATTTTGACAGATTCGTCGGATTTTTTCACAGCTTTTTGTCAGAACTCTACCTCTGCCCACCGAGTCGGCCATCGATTGAGCAATGCCCACAGAAGACGTATATCTGAGCGAGAAATGAAAATTATCGGGTTGCCACGTGATACCTAATTGGTCTCGTGTAAGATGGGAAACAGCAAAGAGAGTTGCGGTGAAAAGACGTATTCATTGGAAGAGAAAGTTACGATTAAACAAGTATTTTGAATGAAAGACGACGGATTAGGCGCTATTGAAGCCATTCTCTAACGATTTGCATGGATTTGAAAAGTTTGTTCCGGTGTTAGATTATTGAAAGTTGTGAATGAGAGTTCACATAGCTTCCTCTACCTATAAAAAAGTCTGGCCTCCGTGAATCGGGTACTTAGTACCGTAGCAGTTTCGCCTTTAAATACAAGAACGATTCACGTAATGAGCCTTTAATTTCAATGGACTGAAAGTAACAATAATAATTTGAATCCACAAAAATCTAACTGTTCGTTGTGAGAGTCCCGACCCTACCGTACTCATTATGCAAAATTGAGATTAGAGCGCGTTTGAAAACGGCCAGGCTTCTAGCGATATATGTGAAGTTGCACTAAAACTATGAGAAACAACTTAAAAACTCGAAAGTATCGTAGAATCGCTCATTCTCAGAGATGATTAGAATATTGTTGTCTGTTTTACTCAAATTTAGTCATTTTTCACAAATTTGACAAAATTCATTGCTATAAGTTTAGTTATTTTTCAAAAATTTTCTTAAATTTAGTTATTTTTCACAATTTTGAAAAAAATTCATTGCTATAAAAAATTGGAGACAAAAGTCGAAATTCCGAACAACTCTGATATGAATGATGGACGGAAAAATCACTGGTGTGAAATTCAGAAGCATTATGAGGCATCTGATAGTGAAAAGCAC
The DNA here is from genome assembly GCA_963978915.1 of Caenorhabditis parvicauda. Lineage (NCBI taxonomy): Eukaryota > Metazoa > Nematoda > Chromadorea > Rhabditida > Rhabditidae > Caenorhabditis > Caenorhabditis parvicauda. Next base: position 13,200,780 of record OZ022253.1, on the reverse strand, counting down.
CTCTCTTCAGCGTTTCATGAAATTTTCTTAGCTTTAAAAATAATCTGAAGGTTTTTTCGAAAAAAAATACAGAAAAAAAGTGAGTGCGAAATGGACGAAACAAGTTGTAAAACATAATCTGAAGCGTGTGAGGACATAAATAGTTGTTGAGAGGGTGAGCATAGAGGGGGTCGTGTGGTTGGTTGCTACGCGATTTCTACTGAACACTAACGACTTTACCTAACAAGAAAGTTGGGTTCACGAAGAGATTCATTCAAGCATACACGCAAATCAACTAGGTTTTTTGTTTTTTTCTAAACATTTTCGTTTCATTATCAATCAAGTTAGTTTCTAGGATACTTTTATGTCCACCTTTTCTAATAATAATCACAAGCTTTGTGAGAACCAGCAATAACTGCTATGAGCTGGTAAAATGGACCTTAAAGCTGCTCCGATCAGGACAGTGATGAGATTTTCCGTGAAACAAACTTTGAATGACTTTGTCAAGTTACCAGAAGGAAAAGAACTGACATTTTTAGGTAGAACAATGGTGTTAGTGTTTGAGTTATAACACTAACCCCATGGACACAAAGTTTTGAGCGTAGCGAAACTTTTTCTTTTTTTACTTTGTCGTCATTTTCTGCATAGGCATGCACATTGCTAGGGATATAACACAGGAAATATGTTTGCTTCCATATCCTGGTATATGGAACCCTGGTATATGATAGTTGGTACCAGTTTCAAGCCAAAATGGGTGTAACTGAACCTGAATACCTGCGCCGCGTTGGTTTTAATTTGATCCCATATAAGGTATCTCGAGATGTTAAGTGGAAGAAAAAATCAAAAATATTTGTGAAGAGGAGAGAAACTGGATAGACGCACATGAATTGTATGCAATTCGAATTATGTTGATGTGATAGTGTTTGTGGTTGAAATTGCTTCTGTTGGTCGCTGCGCTTTCTTGCTTGGAAGAATTGGGAATTTTATTGTGGGAAAAATATTGATTTGCACCCCCCAGTTGCTTGGAAGAATTGTTAGAAAGGTTGAACGGAAATTTCCGTTCTGCAGGTCCTTGTTCCTGTGGAAGTACTGAATTCATAGGCCGTTTCACATTTTGAAGTTTGTCTCCAGGTTAGAAATAATCAATACAACTTTCGAGCAATGGTTAGATTAGGCACATATTGCCAACGCAATTGACTTGGACTTTGATTTCTGTGCTTTCTTGACGTTGACGGTGGTGTTATAACAAATTGCATTGCCAATCGATGACCAAATCAGTGAAGTAAGCTAGTTGAGACAGTATGAACTCCCTCAGGGGATTGAACTTGATATATAATTATCTCACGGCTCGTAAACCGGCCTCTTACCTCGATCTTAATTGATCGACAAATAGGTGTTGTATCTTAGGGGTTACCACTACCCAATAACAACGGTGATTATGATTAAATTTAGTTTTTTCGAACAGCTCTTGCATGTGATAGCCACATTTTATATCTGGATAACTTTTAGTTCATAAAAATGAGATACCTCCATTGACCGTATTCCATCTAATGAGCCGGCGAAATGACATCTGGCAATATGAGAGATGGAAGTTTGTAGCTGCGAGGTTTTGGCTGTAATAGACGAAAACATTGGACGGTTGTACTTGCTTGGCAAGAGAGTGGTGAATAAGGAAATGCACAGGAAATGAGAAATGAATCGTTAATTTCATCGACTTTCACTAAATTCTGTTTGTTCTGGTTAGGCGGCAGTTTTATGCGTATGCTGGAAGGAGATTGGAAATCTCGGGTGTGTCTGAATTGTGTCTTTTTGGAGGTTAATGAATCAAAAGATGCTCATTCATTTAGCTTGAGGTCACAAACGAACCACGTTACGAACACACTGTATGGATGCGCTTCAGAATTGAATAAAATATAGCATCATAGTTAAAAACGAACACAATTAGAGAAGGTTACTAAAAGGTCACAAACAGAGCACGTTCCGAACACGCTGAATGAATGAATGAACATTATAATCAAATAACTGTAAGAAAGTAATTAGTGTTTAATTCGTATCGTCTACTAACAGGACACAAAAACCACATTTCCGACATTCTAAACATGTGTGCAACATATTCTAGTTCATAAGCAAAGATTCCTTCTATTCGAGACGTTCATGAATGTAAAACGAGTGTAGTCCTATTAGAAAAAAGTAGCAAACGGGAAAACAGACATACACACACACATTGTCTTTATTATGAAATGAAGATGTCATTGTTTCAACGAAAAGCAAAACAAAGAGGCGAACGGGGCAAAATGCTGTGCTGCTCTTTCTCTCTTTCTGCCAGAGAGACCCGAATGTTGGGGTGAAAAATTAACGAATCTCATACATCCCAGGCTCGTATGCCCTCGACCGCCCCCCTCCCATCTTCTTCCTTCACATTTATTCTAATTTAGAGCAGACGCTAAGGTTGGTGCACTTTGGCCCATGCTTGTGAGGTTTAGAGAGAGGGAGAGAGAGATAGAATATTCCCCCAGACGAGGTGCTTTTGAGTGATTGGCTCGGGCGAAAAAAGCGTGTGAAAACTTGAATATTCTTCACTTCTTTCGTTCTGAAGTCGCAGCCTCAATGAATAATATAAAGATAAAAGAACTATGAGCGCTTTGTCAATAAACATAAATTTTATTAGGTATTACGATAGTTTTCATAAAGATTCTGGAGCAAACTCTTAGAAGAAGATATTATGAATTCACGAAGTGAATTTTATTAGTCTAATAAAGTCGTTTCATGGAAAAAGTAATGTTTTTGTAGTTTGGATGGAAAATATGATGAATGAAGTGTAAGTGGTGAAGAATGTTATTGTGCATCGTGTTGATTATTGTGGTAGTTGACAGATCGTCTTGTTGTGACCAGTAGAATTGCACAAGATGTATTTATTTTCCAACGTTTCGGCAATCACGCCATCATCAGGGATTTATACCTATAATAATTTACATGAGATAGTTAGCATTAGGGGTTGGAATGACAGAACAGAATATTTAGTATAGTGAAAAACAAGAAATGAGAATTGTTAGTACAAGGGGACCGTTTGACGGCAAAACAGGAGAGGTAGTCGGTCAAAAAGCAAGTTAAGGGGTCGGTCAAAATTTTGAATAGCCAGAAACCCTTGCCGGGGTGGTTTGAACCTCAATCCAAGGGAACGAAGCATGCCACCATATCAGTAAGCTCTTCTTTCGTGTTAAGTTTAAGGCATTGAACCCTAAACTTAACACGAAAGAAGAGCTTACTGATATGGTGGCATGCTTCGTTCCCTTGGATTGAGGTTCAAACCACCCCGGCAAGGGTTTCTGGCTATTCAAAATTTTGACCGACCCCTTAACTTGCTTTTTGACCGACTACCTCTCCTGTTTTGCCGTCAAACGGTCCCCTTGTACTAACAATTCTCATTTCTTGTTTTTCACTATACTAAATATTCTGTTCTGTCATTCCAACCCCTAATGCTAACTATCTCATGTAAATTATTATAGGTATAAATCCCTGATGATGGCGTGATTGCCGAAACGTTGGAAAATAAATACATCTTGTGAAAATATGATGACTAACTGGTTGAAAATTGTTTATCACAATGGATACCCAGAATGAAGTCTAATTGAGAGAAAAACGTTGATATTTTGTTCCAGTTTTGGCTGGAATTTGTGTTTTCAGAAAAGTGTGAGCCTTTTGAAGGTTTTTCTTCCCAAAAACTCGTGTAAATGGTGCTTAACACTATTGAACTGAATTGAATTCGACATTGTGAAAAAGCACGAAGAAGACATGTTTTATGAGCAAACATTGGGCACACATTCGGTCATTCCAAAAGTGGGCGTAACGGAGGCAGGACAACCAAGTATGGTCGGTCAAAAATCGCTTAGTTGCAAAATTTTCAAATCGAGGACTAACCGACTTAACTACATTTTCGATATCAATACTGTTTAGTCTCCTCAAAATATCTTACAACAACTTCAACAACAATTTTCTTGTCCATTAAGGATTAAAACTGAGTAGAATACATGGAATAAATGGGTAAAAATACCAAAAGACGGCTGCAAAGCGGTCATCCGGAGCGAAAATCAAAATCTAGCGATTAGGGTCGAATTATTCGCGCCTTTTTTGAAACTCAACCCCCACTCGATTTTTTTGGTCTTGGCACTCCGTGCGTTGTATGGGAAGATGCAAGAGTGCTGAATGAATAAGACGACGACGAGGTGTCCGTCAGAGTCAAGTGGACTAGAACGTTGATCCAATTGACAACTCGGCTGTCAGGTATCTGATGCGAGAACGACGATTATGAGAACGCGAGAACGAGCATGTGCCGTAAGAAATCTCTCTATGTATAGCATGTGCCGTAAGAAATCTCTCTATGTACAACATCTGCCGTAAGTTATCTACAGCGTATGCTGTACATGCGCTGTAGCACATGTTGTACACAAGTACAGCATTTTGTTTTCAGAGTATAAACAAAAAAAAAATACATTTTACCTGTCAGAGAAAAATGTAGCTGTATACCAACCCGTCAAAAAGTGCCCATCCTCTTTTTAATTTGTGCAGTAAAAATGTTTACAGCTGGGTTATTTTGTTTTGAGAAGTTGGAAACATGCAAACGCATTTCCCATTTTTCCTCCCAAAAGAACACCAAAAAGCCGCCAAATTGATGTTTCTCATGTTTTCGTCACATGAAGATTGTTGTTGAAAAGCATTCGTTCGAATAGTTTAGGACGAAAGGGGCAATTTCCGAAGTATACGTGTACTTTATTCACTAGAAGATTGCTAGATTCGAATTTTCTGATGTTCTGGTAGTGATCACTGCACATTACAGGAGTTCGATTCTTAAACTTTCCGTTTTACAAAGCTTTGTCGCCTTTTTTCAATTTTAAGTGTTAATTAATGCGTAGAATATGTATAAACAAGCAGGTAGTTCTCGCTACGCTCAGAGCCCTTTTTTCATTACAAAATCACATATTCTGACTCTTAATAAAAAAGGAAGTGGTTTTTAGAGGCAAGGTATTTGCTATCTATCTCTCTCTCTCTCTCTCTCTCTCTCTCTCTCTCTCTCTCTCTCTCTCTCAACGCCTCTCCCCCTCCACCTCCATCAAAAAGGACCATCCAAAAATCGGCTTCTACGAAAAAGTAGGCGGGCAAAGTGAGCGGAGGATTTGTCCTTTATTAATATGATGATAACTGGAATTTGAAAATATAGGTGAATTATTTCGGTTTTTTATCTGACAGCACCGAGTCCTATTGTGTTTTCAACTACTTCAAAGTGAAAACGAACAGCATTTTGATTTGTCCAATTAAAGCGCTGAAAGGCTTTTTGAGAACTATCGAAATCACTTGGAACTGGGAAAAAATAACTTCACCAAAAAATCCATTATTTTTTTTCAGGAGCCCGATATGGACCATCCCTCATGCCAGGTGGCAACCCAGCAGCTTGGCCACACATCAAAGACATTTTCCAATCGATCGCTGCTAAGGCTGATGGAGAGCCGTGTTGTGATTGGGTAAATTTTATATCTATAAAACCGCACAAAACTAGGAAGTTTTTGAGATTATATCTTTGGAAAAATACATGAATCAAAGCATAGAATGATTATTCACATGCTGAACATTGGAAATAATAAAATTCAACGATAAAATAGGATTTTGGTCACTGCGATTAAGTTTGAGATAGAGTGAGATAGAGAGAGAGAGAGAGAGCTAGAGAAAGAGAGAGAGAGCTAGAGAAAGAGAGAGAGAGAGAGAGAGAGAGAGAGAGAGAGAGAGAGAGAGAAAGAGAGAGAGAGAGAGAGAAAGAGAGAGATCCCAAACGAAAATTTGTGAAGTTTTATCATCCGTTATCAGAACGAGGGGTTGAAAATAAGGAAAACACAAGTACTATTTATGATGAAAAACTTTAAAATTAAGGTAGGAAACGCCGGTTCTGGTCACTTTGTAAAGATGGTCCACAACGGAATCGAATACGGAGACATGCAGTTGATCGCCGAAGCGTACCACCTTCTGAAGGACGCTGTAGGACTGAACCACGACCAGATGGCTGAAGTGATGGAAGAGTGGAACAGAGGAGAGCTCGACTCGTTCCTCATCGAGATCACCGCCAACATCCTCAAGTTCAAGGACGAGAAGGGTGAACCAGTGGTGCCAAAGATTCGCGACGCGGCCGGACAAAAGGGAACCGGCAAATGGACTTGCTTCGCTGCTCTTGACTACGGAATCCCAGTTACACTTATTGGTGAGCTTTTCGTCTATCACTTTGATTATCAAAGAAATTTGCGACTCGACAAAACTGTTAAACTTTAGCGGATTTTCCGAATTCGACAATGCTTATATTCTAAATAACAAAAATTTTGTTTTTTTTTCACGGAAGGCGGAAGTTGGAAGTCGGAAGTAGAATTTTTTCAACGGTAGTCGGGAGTGCAAAAAAGTTTTGAAAAAAACCCAGATATATTGTATATCCGCGCATTCTCAACAGGTGATAGGTCAATTCCAGACAGAGTAGAAACGATTTCACGGTTTTCTCGTCATTTTTCACGAAAAAAATTTTTTTGACGGAAGTCGAAGTCGGAAGTGAAAAAGGGCGGAAGTCGGAATTCCGTGCAACTCTGGTCCCAACCAAAGCTTAGATTGAGAGGTGGTCTGCCCGTGTCCGTCTTTTTCGAATTCTCTTTTTGAACTATCATTTCCAACTTAAAATTTTGAACAGAATTCTTGTGCGGTGAATTAAAGATTTTAAATTCCAGCTGAGGCAGTGTTCGCCCGTTGCCTGTCATCACTGAAAGACGAACGTGTAAAGGCAGCCGGAAAGTTGCCACAATCGACCGTCGCACCAGAGACTGTTGTGCCAAACAAGAGGGAGTTCATCAAGCAGATTAGCAAGGCGCTGTACGCTTCCAAGATTGTCAGTTACGCACAAGGATTCATGCTTCTGGCTCAGGTACTTTTTATGTAGACATCAGAAAATTAGAAACATCAATTAAGTATCCAAGTAAATAGGCACAATACGAGTATTGTACTGCCAAAAACCAAAACTTATACAGTGCCGAGCATAAAGATACGAATCTAAAAACTTGTTGGCTTATATCAACCTGGGAGTTACGGATTGGTCTGTGAACTTGTTCGATTACCGATTTTTGAATGGTTTTAAGAAAGTGATCTATTTTTCTGCCCAGTTATGTCCTATTCTTCCCATATTTCTAGACAGTGCATGAAAATGTTTTCTTCAACATCTCTGAAGTTTACAAGCCTATCCGTAACTTCCAGGTTGATATAAGCCAAAAAATTTTTAGGTTCGTATCTTTATGCCCGGCACTGTATATTACTTATATATTATAATTATAATACTCGTATTTTTCATTATAATACTATGATAGTTCCTCATAATATGGCTACCCGAGGCTGTTAATCGCGAAATATCGAGGTGTGTTAAAAAATGACTGAACTTTTCTATATAATATTTTTTACAATATTTTTCATCCATTGTTGATTCTTGTGAACTTGAAATTCGAAAAATCCCCTTTAGCGAGTCACATAATTCATCGCCCCTATTCGGTGTTCTCTCCTCTGTCAAAGAAAATGACACAAAAACAATCGTCTGGTTTGATAAAAACACCGCAGATAAGCAGTGCGTAGACGAGAAAACACAACAAGAATGTGAATAAAAGTTGATAAATTTATGAAATTGAAGTTTTGAACTGGAAAAACCAAGTTTCGATTTTTTTTTCAACCGATGTAAAATAGATTCAGTTGATCCTATTGTGAACTTTCCGAACGTAGTGAAAGTTTTTCCGGTAAAGATCTTAAATTATTTTTTGATTGGCATTTCTGTAGAAGGTCCGAGACATGAAATAGTCAGGAAAAATATGAATATTACATGGAATTATATGAATATTTCCAAGTCTTATATAAATTTTATCATGGTATTTATTTTTAATTGGCATGTCTGTAGAAGGTCCGAGACATGAAATACTCAGGAAAAATATGAATACTACATGGAATTATATGAATATTTCCAAGTCTTATATAAATTTTATCATGGTATTTATTTTTAATTGGCATGTCTGTAGAAGGTCCGAGACATGAAATACTCAGGAAAAATATGAATACTACATGGAATTATATGAATATTTCCAAGTCTTATATAAATTTTATCATGGTATTTATTTTTAATTGGCATGTCTGTAGAAGGTCCGAGACATGAAATACTCAGGAAAAATATGAATACTACATGGAATTATATGAATATTTCCAAGTCTTATATAAATTTTATCATGGTATTTATTTTTAATTGGCATGTCTGTAGAAGGTCCGAGACATGAAATACTCAGGAAAAATATGAATACTACATGGAATTATATGAATATTTCCAAGTCTTATATAAATTTTATCATGGTATTTATTTTTAATTGGCATGTCTGTAGAAGGTCCGGGACATGAAATACTCAGGAAAAATATGAATATTACATGAAATTATATGGATATTTCCAAGTCTTATATAAATTTTATCATGGTATTTATTTTTAATTGGCATCTCTGTAGAAGTAGAAGGTCCGAGACATGAAATACTCAGGAAAAATATGAATATTACATGAAATTGTATGGATATTTCCAAGTCTTATATACATTTTATCATGGTATTTATTTTTAATTGGAATCTCTGTAGAAGTAGAAGGTCCGAGACATGAAATACTCAGGAAAAATATGAATATTACATGGAATTATATGAATATTTCCAAGTCTTATATAAATTTTATCATGGTATTTATTTTTAATTGGCATGTCTGTAGAAGGTCCGAGACATGAAATACTCAGGAAAAATATGAATACTACATGGAATTATATGAATATTTCCAAGTCTTATATAAATTTTATCATGGTATTTATTTTTAATTGGCATGTCTGTAGAAGGTCCGAGACATGAAATACTCAGGAAAAATATGAATACTACATGGAATTATATGAATATTTCCAAGTCTTATATAAATTTTATCATGGTATTTATTTTTAATTGGCATGTCTGTAGAAGGTCCGGGACATGAAATACTCAGGAAAAATATGAATATTACATGAAATTATATGGATATTTCCAAGTCTTATATAAATTTTATCATGGTATTTATTTTTAATTGGCATCTCTGTAGAAGTAGAAGGTCCGAGACATGAAATACTCAGGAAAAATATGAATATTACATGAAATTGTATGGATATTTCCAAGTCTTATATACATTTTATCATGGTATTTATTTTTAATTGGAATCTCTGTAGAAGTAGAAGGTCCGAGACATGAAATACTCAGGAAAAATATGAATATTACATGAAATTATATGGATATTTCCAAGTCTTATATAAATTTTATCATGGTATTTATTTTTAATTGGCATCTCTGTAGAAGGTCCGAGACATGAAATACTCAGGAAAAATATGAATATTACATAGAATTATATAAAGATTTCCGAGTCTTATATAAATTTTATCATGTTATTGTACTGTAAAAGACTTGAAAATATTCATATGAGACTTGGTTATCTCGGAATTATGTCATATCATAGTTTTGTTCACGTTTACAAGGTCTTACACCCAAATTATAAGGTGCAATTAGATTTTTCCGTCCATATCCATATTATAATGCACATCGACAACTTTCAGGCAAGCAAGCAATTCAACTGGAACCTCAACTTTGGAGCCATCGCTTTAATGTGGAGAGGTGGTTGCATCATCAGATCTCGTTTCCTTGGTGATATCAAGAAGGCGTTCGACACCAACCCCAACCTCAGCAACCTTCTCCTCGACGATTTCTTCACCAAGGCCATCGGAGAGGCCCAAGACTCGTGGAGAGAGGTTGTAGTGGCTGCTACCAGGTTGAGCATCCCAGTGCCGACTCTCAGTTCCTCTCTTTCGTTCTATGATGGATACAAAAGTGCAGTGAGTCTTTTTATGAGCCTTCGATGAGGATTGTATATTAAGAAGCTCAACATGTCTTTGTAGGAACATTTATGGTCGTTAAGTTGGTGTCTGTTTGACGTCTCGCAGCGTTAGCACAGAGCATGTGATGATGGTTGTGCTTGATCATAAGAGGATTGTAGAGAACACTTTAGACCAAAATTTAAAGAGTTTTCCTTGAAAATATGTCAAAATTTTGACTTTGCGGTCTTGCAGCGCGGTGCGGATGCGAATTTCCGGAAATCTTAAACCTTTGTTTGGAATAACTTTGGCCCGCCTACGCTGCCGGGAAAGTCTTGTGCTCGAGTTAACTTGAAATGATAAGGATCTTCGAAAAGCCTACTACTCACATAGCTTTCTCTACCTGTAAAAAAGTCTGACCTCCGTAAATCGGATACTTAGTTACCGTAGCAGTTTCGCTTTGAAATACAAGAACGATTAAGTAATGCGCCTTTAAATTCAATGTACTGAAAGTAAGAATAATAATTTAAATCCACAAAGATCTAACAGTTCGTTGTGAGAGTCCCGACTACAAAAATGCGACTGGCGCGCGTTTGAAATCGGTCAGACTTTTTGCTAGATATGTGCTACTAGAAGTCAGTGCACGCAACTAGCTGAAATCATATTTCTTTTTTTGCCTTCATCTTTTGAATCAATTTCTTCGAAGAACTGTTTTGAGGTCATTTTTTTTTAAGAACTTGCCGGAAATTCCATCGATTTGTGAGAATGTTCTACAACATCCAACCGAACCCACAACCTTCTCTGTGTAAAAATTCCATCGATGATATTTGGCCGCGCGCAAAGCGCTCGTGATAACGAAAGTGTTTTATGGATTCGGTACCTGTAGTGTAGTGTACAATCTATCAATCCGACCAAAAACTGTGTGACTGAGTGGTCATGCTGAACACGACACACGTGATCTCCCTCGCTTGCTTTCTGATCTACACATCTTGACACCATTATGCAGTTGTATCACACATAGCTCCCTCTACCTTTAAAAAAGTCTGGCTTCCGTAAATCGGGTACTTAGTACCGTAGCAGTTTCGAAATACAAGAACGATTTACGTAATGAGCCTTTAATTTCAATGAACTGAAAGTAAGAATAATAATTCAAATCCACAAAGATCTAACTGTTCGTTGTGAGAGTCTCGACCCTACCGTACTCATTCTGCAAAATTGAGATTAGAGCGCGTTTGAAAGCGGCCATGCTTCTAGACATACAGTAGCGACAGAAAGTTTTTGGACGATATCATTTTTCAACATATCCAAACGCTGGGTTATCGGATCGGTCTTAAAGTTGCATAGATATCAGAAAAAACGTTTTTTCACATTGTGAGAAAATATCGGGGTGATAGGTAGTGTTCTCGCAGAAAAATTTGTGATTTTCTCAAGTTCACTCAAAATTGACTATTTACACATCACATTTATTTCTCGTTTTTTTCTTTCATCACACATTTACCTGTTTTCAGGTGCATAATTCTGGAAATTGCAACTTTTAAAAACGTAAAAATGAGGGAACTAACCAAATCGGTGATCATCCGGGGTCACCGGATGAGATTTGAGAGGTCACATTCGACTGAACAGTTCTGGAAGAAGATATCAACTCCCTATGGGGTCATTCTTGCTCTAGAACAGCTGGATCTAATTGGAAACTCACAAACAGAACTTTTTTCATTTTGTCGACTCTGTTTGAAATCACCTAGACATGGTTAAAGACCATACGTCTTCGATCTCGTAGGCGACCTTTTTGAGAATCCTCAAGCTGGGGTCAGTTTTTATGTCATAAAATAGAAACGGTTTGACTTAGAGGTCCAATTTTCTCTGGGCACATTATTGTTTGCACATTTTTCTACTATCATGTCAGGACATCCACTAATAAGAAATCAGAAAGTACTACTAGACAGTAGAACTGGTGTGAATCCGGAGCAGTTTCATGTCGTTCTAAAAAAGTGGTCTAAAGTTGTCGAAGTTGGTGAATCGGAGTTTTTCATGTTTTCAATCAGTCAAAAACACATGATAGAACGTCTCAGAGCAAAAAAGAGTTACTTGAAGCACCAAAATCATCCATGAATACCGATAGTTGAAATCTGGATACCGGCACCTTTGCAAATTTTTATTCGGCCTTCTTGTAGTATTTTCTATACGATGATTTCTACACAACTTGTTGTCAAAATGATTTTTTGAATTGTGAAAAATGTTTCTATGAAAAATAAGACCTCTAAGTCAAACCGTTTCTGTTTTATGACCTAAAAACTGACCCCAGCTTGAGGATTCTCAAAAAGGTCGCCTACGAGATCGAAGACGTATGGTCTTTAACCATGTCTAGGTGATTTCAAACAGAGTCGACAAAATGAAAAAAGTTCTGTTTGTGAGTTTTCAATTAGATCCAGCTATTCTAGAGCAAGAATGACCCCATAGGGAGTTGATATCTTCTTCCAGAACTGTTCAGTGGAATGTGACCTCTCAAATCTCATCCGGTGACCCCGGATGATCACCGATTTGGTTAGTTCCCTCATTTTTACGTTTTTAAAAGTTGCAATTTCCAGAATTATGCACCTGAAAACAGGTAAATGTGTGATGAAAGAAAAAAACGAGAAATAAATGTGATGTGTAAATAGTCAATTTTGAGTGAACTTGAGAAAATCACAAATTTTTCTGCGAGAACACTACCTATCACCCCGATATTTTCTCACAATGTGAAAAAACGGTTTTTCTGATATCTATGCAACTTTAAGACCGATCCGATAACCCAGCGTTAGGATATGTCGAAAAATGATATCGTCCAAAAACTTTCTGTCGCTACTGTATATGTGCAATAATTTTTCATGATAGTTTTTGAAAATTTACAGAAAAATAATCGTTCTTGGAAGTTAAAAATACTTCCAGAATCAATAGTTTTATTTTAGTCTCTTGTGTAAAATTCCCTGAAAATGTCATTTTTAGTAGTATTTTGAACATTTCCAGAGACGAAGGTTGTATTTCAGTTATTTTCGTGAATTTCCACAAATAACAGACGTTTTCAGTATTCACAAAATTCCGACTGATTTCAAGAAAACCGTTTCAAGTTTTATAGAGGACAAAGCGTTGATTGTTTTTGTTTTCAGAATTTTAAAATGAGATTAAGTTCTTTAACTTTTAATGTTATCGTTATCTTGGTTGTAGTGGTATTTAGGACCTTCTGGAAATGTGATCAATTAAGTGAAAACTTTATCCAAAAAGAGTAAATTACAAGTAAAAATCCAATGAAAGTGGGATATGATAAAGAAATAAGTGCTCGGGCAGGAACAAAATTGTTTACGATGAAAATTTCAATTTTTAGGTTCTCCCAGCGAACCTGATCCAAGCCCAACGTGACTACTTCGGAGCCCACACCTACGAGCTCCTGGAGAAGCCAGGTACATGGGTTCACACCAACTGGACCGGACATGGTGGTCGCGTCACCAGCAACGCCTACAACGCATAAACTTTTCAAACGTAGTCGTTCCGATTGTTTTTTTTCCCATTCAACCTGTCTATTGTGAATAGTGATTGATACCAGCGGATTGATTGATATGTCAGTGGTTTTTTAGTGCGCAACCATGCTTCAGACTCTTATAAACAAAAGAGTGATAGTGAATATCGATTGTATCACTGTCTCCCTCTCTCTATCTCTCTGGAAGGTATCGATTGCTACGTGATTATTACAACAATAATTAGTCTCCCATCCAAAGTGTTAGTTCTCCTGTGACGAACTGTGATCCCTCTCTCTATTTACAACTTGTCGAATGAAGTTTGATTGATCAAAGTGTTCACGAGTACCTCATTAAAACACAGTTAATTTAAAGTTTTATTGTCAAAAAACCCGTCGATCGTGATTATGCGCGTTGTCAACGTGCGACATATTGCACGCCGGAAGTGGGAATGATGTTTGGTGCATACACTCGACGCACTGTCGCACCAAAAAACAACGTGGGTCAAAAAGAGGTCGTAGGACGATTCGTCCAAAAGTCAAATTGTGTGTACAATGTCATGAGTTGAGTACAATAGGTGTAAAGCATTTGGAGAGAAATGATGTGGTTCGAAGATTTCCAATTTGAAAACCTCGAACTGAGATGGTTCAAAATGGTTATTCGAGTTCCGGAGAGCTGAAAGTTCTTCTCAACGCCTTTTCACGGGCTGCAGCGGCTTGACGGAGAGAGTTGCGGATCTTCATGTCTCTCTCGGCTTCCTTGACTGTTTCCTCGACCTGTTCTGCGGTCTTCTTGGCGTCGAGAGTTTCAACGGTCTTGTCTGACCCACTGTCGTCCTCGCCGATCTTGTGCGTGTAGGCGAACTGGTCTTTACTTCCAACCTTGTAGATCACATTCTCCAGCTCTTCAGCAACAGTCGAGACGTTGGTCTTGATCTTCTGCGACCAACGGTGTGTACGGTTCATCTTCTTCTCGTCGTCTTCACCGAGCTCGGCAACGATCTCTGAAAGATGGATGGTTAGATGCTGGAGCGGAAATGTAACGATTGACACCACGTCTGGTGCCAGTGGTGCCGTGTTTAAGCTTAGGTTGGGATCAGTCTCAGGCTTCAGCTTTATACTGGTGCATTAGGGTTTAACCATAGCGATTAGGCTTGTTAGATTCTATTCTATTTCCGTTACTCTTTCTGACTGTATGATGATAAAAGGTAGAAAAATAAATGTTTTTGAACTAAAGTAACTGAAATTTGACCTACTAAATCGATTGTCCCGCTCCTCTGTTTTGCTTAGTTTCTAGGCTTGGCACTAGTGTATTTAGGCTTAGGATTGATCAGTCTTAGGCTTGAGATACAATAAAGTCGGACACTATGACCCCACTGGCTTTCACGAATTTCCGACATGAACTCACCTTGGCTGTCTTCAACCTTCTTGTTTCTAATGCAGTTGAACAGCCTGACGATAGGAATCTGCTGTCCTGGTTTTCTAGGAAGGACCACGAACAGCATGAGTTGGATGAATGCAAGCAAAGAACCGACTCCATTCGGGAACTGGAATCATTCTTTTAAACTTGTGAAGTGACTTTAACTCACGATAAGGTAGAAATCCTTGACCAACAATCCGTAGAGAAACCACTCAGTTGACACCAAGAAGTTGGCGATACATAGAGGGAGTGGCAGGGTGGACGTGGCGCATCTTCTGATGACCGTCCGGAGACCAGCCAATGGTGCGGCAAAGTCGGCAATGTTCAGAGTAAGGCAGATGATTCCGAGTGGATGGAAGACCTTGTGGCCGAAGAAGTGGACGGACAGAATCAGTGATGTGCAGATCGCGATGACTCCAGCAACTTTGAGAGTGATCCAGAGCTGAAAGAGAGAAAGATCACATGCTGATCACGATCTTGCCAGTTCGGAAATATTGACACAATATCGTACTGATGTTTTGCTCAGTGTCCTTTTAATCTTTCTTACCTTCTTTTTCGTCATGATCCAGTAGAAGACGGTGTAGGATGTGTACAGGATGACTTGACATCCGGTGACCCATTTGACTGTACCGTCGTTCTTGAGCCAACCGTATGTCATCCAGCAGCAGCCGCTGTAATGGTCGTTTTGAGAAAGAGAGAGGGAGGGAGAGAGAGAGAGACGAAGAGAGAAAGAGACGGTGAGAAAGAGGGAGAGAGAGAGAAAGAGAGACAGACGGAGAGAGAGAGAGAGAGAGGGGGGGAAAGAGAAAGAGAGAGAAAGACAGACAGACAGACAGACAGACAGACAGACAGACAGAGAGAGAGAGAGACGAAGAGAGAAAGAGGCGGTGAGAAAGAGGGAGAGAGAGAGAAAGAGAGACAGACGGAGAGAGAGAGAGGGGGGGGGGAAGAGAAAGAGAGAGAAAGACAGACAGACAGACAGACAGAGAGAGAGAGAGAGAAGTAAAACACTAGAAATAATTAGAATAAAAACTAACCCGACAACTCCCATCAAGAAGGGAGCTCCAGAAATCTCATTGGTGTCCTTTCTCTTCCAAATTTGGCGACAAATCGGACTGCAATGGTGATTGAAAATGGTGGCCTCGGTGAACTCACATTCCGCAGAAGAACAGCCCAACAGTGGTGAAAAAGGCAAGGATAGAAAGAAGGTTGAGGAAAGAGAACCCCTC
Source organism: Caenorhabditis parvicauda (assembly GCA_963978915.1). Classification (NCBI taxonomy): domain Eukaryota; kingdom Metazoa; phylum Nematoda; class Chromadorea; order Rhabditida; family Rhabditidae; genus Caenorhabditis; species Caenorhabditis parvicauda. The sequence continues at coordinate 13,184,756 of OZ022253.1, read as the reverse complement.
GGTGAAGATCTCGAACATCTTCTTTCTGTTTGGTTGGCAGAAGTGCGACGAGACTGTCTTGGACGGTCGTCGACTGTTTTAGTAGATGGGAAATTGCCCGCCTCTCTGTAAGACACAGACTCCGCCCAGTCTCTTGGCGCTGCTTCCCGTGGGAGACGAAGTGTACGGTAGGAGGGTCTCTCACCTTCCACACTGTACTTTTGTTTAGGGACAGTGTGAGATGTTCTCTGGTCGAATCGCCACCGAAGCTTGATTACGTGATGGTATCTTCACCCTGCTTGTTTATGTTCCGATGATGGTTGTGCTCTGTAAAACTTGGTCATGAAACATAGCTCTGGACAGAAAAAGGGAATTTTCATAAAGAACAACATAAAGCTATCATCATTATCATGCAAGGGGGTGATCATTTACAACCAAGATCTTGTATTTAACGGTTTCTCAGACTTTTGTACAAGGACGAGATGCCACCACCGTGCTCGCCTACGGTATTTTGCTTTCAATTTTTTTTCGGACCCAATTTTCTGACTTATCGCTATGATGGCTGAAACAAGAGGTCGCTAAATGAGAAACATTTGCTACGATCGAAATTAAATTTGAATATTTTATCTGGGATGATGGAAACTATATACAAGAAATGGAAAAATTGGAAATGTTTTTTTTACCAGGAAAAATCGATTTTGATTGAACTCAATGAATCTTTTCCATTTTCAAAGCCGCTCTTAACTGTCCATCAGACTTTTTTGAGTTGATTCCTTTTTTGAGTTGCTCTGCATTCGTCATTCTTCTTTTGATAAATCACATACGGATAGATGCAATGACCTCTGTTAAATCCCACGTCAGGGATCGAACTCATGCTATGTGCAGTTGTGATCTAAATCACTATCCACTTCACCACGTCACCCGAAAGATATAACCACTGACAGCGGAGTGTCATAAATCACACCAAAAAGGATCAAAGAAAAGTACTCCTATTGTGTGCTTAGACGTCGGGTCATAGTGGTATCAGTATGTTTTTGTCTCAAGCCTAGATAACGACCCGTCATTTTTTCACAAAAACTTTGTCTTAAGCATTGTTTCGATGGATTCCTTCAGTCGACAAGAGAATCTGAAATTCATTGAGCCTTCTTGATAAAATACGACCCGCAGCTCACAATTCATGAACCTAAATTGGCTGTCATTTTCTCGGCGCTGAGTCAGACGTTTTGAGAGCTCAGTGACCATGTTTGGGATACGGTATTTGTAGTCTGGACCAGTTTTTGTAGGAAGATGAAGAGAGAGAGAGAGAGAGAGAGAGAGAGAGAGAGAGAGAGAGAGAGAGAGAGAGAGAGAAAGAGAGAGAGAGAGAAAGAGAGAGAGAGAGAGAGGGAGAGAGAGAGGGAGAGAGAGAGAGAGAGAGAGAGAGAGAGAGAGAGAGAGAGAGAGAGAGAGAGAGTGAGAGAGAGAGAGAGAGAGAGAGAGAGAGAGAGAGAGAGAGAGAGAGAGAGAGAGAGAGAAAGAGAGAGAGAGAGAGAGAAAGAGGAAAGAGAGAAAGAGAGAGAAAGAGAGAGAGAGAGAGAGAGAGAGAGAGAGAGAGAGAACAAAAATTGCACTCAACTTTTTCTCTCTCTCCTTTGTCTTGTTGAGGTTTTCACGTGTCAAAGAGTGCGCACTGTATCAATGATGTGTGAGATAAACGATCACGATAGCGTTGAACACATTCCATCTTCTGTTTGCTGAACTTGCTGCATTCACTTGAAGATTGGATATTTGGGTTGTGTTGATTGAATACGGTAGATGACATCCGGAAGTGATGTACATATTGTCACTGACAGATTGCTGATTAAGTTCTGAAGACTACTCCAAAACTTTGGGTAGACCGGCATTGGACCGTAGATGGGCGAAAGTCGTCCCGGACATGTGTCGCCCGGTTGGATGAAACGGGCGACACATGGACTGTAATTGGGCGACACATGTCCGGGACGACTGTCGCCCATCTACGGTCCAATTCCGGTTCACCCAAAGTTTTGGAGCTAGGTTGCACATATATCGCTAGAAGCATGGTCGTTTTCATACGCGCTCTAATCTCAATTTTGCAGAATGAGTACGGTAGGGACGGGACTCTCAAAACGAGCAGTTAGATTTTTGTGGATTTAAATTATTATTCTTACTTTCAGTCCATTGAAATTAAAGACTCATTACGTAAATCTTTTTTGTATTTCAAGGCGAAGCTGCTACGGTACTGAGTACCTACGAAGGCCAGGCTTTTTTACAGGTAGAGGAAGCTATGGGCACGACAGTTGGCTCTGGTGTCTTCACTAGATGAGGAAACATAGGAGAGTTCCCGAGTCTCACAGGCTCCGGCTCTCTTAAGGTGACTGTCTCATAAAAACGAGTAGACTGAGTGGACTCACCCAGACAATGGCGCGACCACATGGTGTGACACCACTTACTAATGCAAACAATTAGTGTTCATCACCAACACCTGGTTATACTTTTTAATTGTCCCGCGTATCTTGTAAGAGTGTCTGACGAGACTACTGTAGTTTTGGGGTACTGTGGTTATGCACATATACACTGTGTTAAGAAAAAACTTTTGATTACTGTTCATTTTTCCACAATTTCTGAAAACTGCGGGAACTTCCAGCACAAAAGTTGGTGAGCAGCTCAAACCATACATTTCTTGTAAATTTCAGCCCGGACGATTGATGGGCTCTAGAGTTATGCTTGCTCGCTGAAATTGAGGTGTTAAAAATAACGACAAGTTTTGCATTTTTTGTCTGTAATCGACACATCCGGAGCGGAACAGTGACGTTTTGAGCATTTTATAATCGGAAATATTCAGATAAATCACAAAAAATTGAAAATTCTGGTCAGGCATAGTTTTTTAAGAAGTTAGGAGACCAGAGAGCAGAAAGTTCTATTTTTGTTACAACAGGCCAATGAAGCTTTTCCGATTGCTTTTAGGCTTTGTCAGCATGAGGTTGTCATTTTTTCATGGATCTAACCCGATTAGACTGAACAGATCAACCCAAGACTGTGGTTTTCTTAGCTTCTCCCACTGCCTCGCCAGTCTGCAACATGTTCTTGGCGTCATCGTCAAGCTCAGAAGTAAAATTTCTTCAAGTACGGCACACAGAGGTCATATTAATTTTTTTTTTCGGAGTAAATTCAGAGTTAATTTTTTTGGTGCCATTCAATTAACTCTATGTTAGTTTTTTTTTCTAGAGGAAGTAATCAAAAACATTCTCAATATATTAATAAGAACTTTTATAAGCTATGATCTTTCGCCGGGTCTAGTCACGCAGCCCGTGTACAAGCACGGCTTGCTTCTCGCAGCAATGTTGGTGATGCAGTGTCGGGGTTCCAAGCCAGTCAGTTCAGCCATTTCGTCAGTCAGCCAGATACGTGAAATTAAACAAGATTAGTACATGATATGAAGAAAAAAGGCTTTTTTGCTTCCTGTTTCATATTTCCATCGTTCCACACTCAAAATAGACAACTGCTGTGTCGGTTCTGTGATCTCGATCGTCATGTGTAAAATATGTGACTATTACCGTGTCCCGTGAAACTGAAATTGGGGAGAGAAAAGTTGTGATAAGTCAGTCAAAACAATGGGCGCAATTCATCAAGAGACCTCTTTATCGATTCCTTCGTTGATAGAATGTATAATATATCAGACTGGGCAGAAAGAGAAAAGGGAAATTTGATGGATTCTAACATTACAAACAACACACAGCTATCATCCGTATCTTGCAAGTAGCTAGGGGTGATGTGATCATTTACAACCTTATATGTAACGTCTTCTCAGGTTTTTGTAGATGCCACTACTGTGCTGGACTACGGTATTTTGCTCTCAACTTGACCAACTATACAATTGTTATGCTGATAGTAAAAGGCAATATGACACCACCATCAGTGGTTGCGGTGCTGTGTCTTATCGTAGGTTAGGCTTAGGCGCTTATGATGGATTTGGAACTGCACATATCTTCCTCTACCTGTAAAAAAGTCTGACCTCCGTAAATCGGTTACTTAGTTACCGTAGCAGTTTCGCTTTGAAATACATGAACGATTAAGTAATGCGCCTTTAATTTCAATGGACTGAAAGTAAGAATAATAATTTAAATCCACAAAGATCTAACTGTTCGTTGTGAGAGTCCCGACCCTACCGTACTCATTTTACAAAAATGCGACTCCCGCGAGTTTGATATCGGTCAGACTTTTTGCTAGATATGTGAACTGGTGAATTTCGGCTTAGGCTTGAGACGCTGCCCTTCTCCAGTTGTCTTCTTATTGATCGCCCAACTACGATATTGGAACAAATCAAATTTTTCTGTGAGAATCGGTTATTGAAGTGTTCTCTTACTTACACTTCTCATGTTCTTACTACACAGGGTACTTTGCCAGTCATCTAACTGTGACCCACGTGAATTCGCCAATGAACTTTTCGGCGAACGTACGTATTCGTGTGTCATGTGAAGCAGAATCAGTTGGAACGTCGTTACTGTACCCGAATGGAGTCGTCACATGGAGACTATTAATTATCTCTCACCAGTCTAGTTCGTCTCACGCGTCATCGTTCCCTGATCTGAATGTCGTTTTTGCAGGTTTTGTGATGATTTTGACTATCAAAAAGGTCATTGAACACGTTCACAGTCAATAATTTTATTGTTTTGGTCGCAAATATAAGACTGAAGTCGAAATGAAATTTTGGCACTGTGAGAATAAAGTGCCAACCAAAAAATGTTTCGACAAATATTGAATTTTTTCGACGATGTGAAAAAAAGTACAGGTCAAAATTTTTCAAATTTCTCAAAGTTATTTATTCAATTAGATAATATTGAAATTTTCGGTTGTGAGAAAATTGAAAAATGGAGTGAAAACATAAATTCCGAAGTTTTGAGAGCTTTTTAAATTATAAAAACCCAGCTGTTTTGAAGGGTGCTCTCGAGCTATTTTCGTCAAAACTTTGAGTACACTTTACAAAAAATCCATGCTATACTTTTGACTGTGACATCAAGACAGACCCGAGCAGGATGGGCCGCCTACAGCAATATCAAGGAAGCAATCAAGCTCACTGGTAACAAGGTCAAAAAGAAAGAACCAATGCGTCATCCCAGCTTTGCTCTACGCAACAGAAACCTGGCAACTCCTTCAGTCAGAGATTGGAAGACTACAACGCACAATGAACAAGGTATGTGAAGATGCAGAGGTCGACTCTGATGATTTTGTTATTCTGGAGCGTATCACGGAACGGAAGCTAGCGTGGGCAGGTCACGTTGCTCGACAACCGCCTTCCCGATGGTCAAGAAAAGTCACTGAGTGGACACCCTTGGGTCAGAAAAGGAAAGCAGGTAGACCTCCTCTGATGTTGAGATGGAGCGACAACATCGTCAAAGCGAGAGACGATTTTCTTCACATCCGTTCCATGTCTGGTCAGAGAAGACGTGCTGGTACTCTGGTGAGAAAGACTCCGTGGTCTACGTTGGCAAAGGACCGTTCAACCTGGAAGTTTCTGATCCACGCCGTCACATGACAACGAGAACAATGGATCTCTGAAGTATCTGAAGTAAGTATCTTTAGCTAGAGTCCAAAAACTGTGAGAAGTAGACTCGGAGAGTCTTCTCCATCCGCTTATTTGACAAACTTTTCCAAAGTTTTTGTATCAAACTAGATCCTATCGTGAAAAAATCGTAGCAGAAACAATTTTTCGTGACATTTCAGTCGTGTTTCATCAGATTTTTATGTCAATAGACAAAGATCAAAACTACATGGAGTCTTTGATACTTGGTATCATGCAATAAATCATCCACTCACTGAACACATGGATGAATCATTTTTCGATTCTCTGTCTTGTTTTTCGATCCAGAGTCAACAAACTTGAACAAAGTACACCAATCGGGCACAAGTGGGTACAGATGCACCCGTCTTGCGCCATGGTGTCTTATCTAATGGTGACTGATACCCTGGGATTCACGTGATTTGTCTACATAGAAAAAGGTGAAATTCTAGAGGGTGTATGAAGGGTGTGTTCTGAACTTTTTTCTTCAAATTGTTAACTTTTATGACTAAAAAAAAGCTCCAAAATTTTTCTCGGCCGCACAAAGGACAAAAAACAAATGCTGCCGAAGCGGACACCCAACGGATCGTTGGAGAAGAGTATTCGTATAGTTCAGACCAAAAAGTTTTTTGTCAAAATTTTTGACCCAAATTTTCTATAAAACGGTCAAAACGGCCATACTTCAACTCAAATGAACCAATACGACCTTTATAAGATTTCAGTATTTCTTCACATTATCTGAATTTTAAAACAGATGTATTTTCGACGCACATAGCTTTCTCTACCTGTAACAAAGTCTGACCTCCGTAAATCGGGTACCATTTTTTGACATATCCCAACGCTGGGTTATCGGATCGGTCTTAAAGTTTCACAGATATAAGAAAACACATTTTTTCACATTGTGAAAAAGTATCGGAGTAATAGGTAGTGTTCTCGCAGAAAAATTTGTGATTTTCTCAAGTTCACTCAAAATTGACTTTTTTCACATCACATGAGTTATGCAGTTGAAAACAGATAAATGAGTGATGAAAGAAATAAACGAGAAATAAATGTGATGTGAAAAAAGTTAATTTTGAGTGAACTTGAGAAAATTACATTTTTTTCTGCGAGAACACTACCTATCACCCCGATATTTTCAAACAGTGTGAAAAAATATTTTTTCTGATATCTGTGCAATTTTAAGACCGATCCGATAACCCAGCGTTAGGATATGTCAAAAATGATATAGTCCAAAAACATTCTGTCGCTACTGTATGTGTGTAGCCTCTTGTGATGTTGAAATTCGAGGCAACTAGGTCTCATGGATTCTCTTCTTTCCTTGAATGTGTCACTTGAAATTTCAGATTTTGGAAATAAAACGGACGTGATCCATGCGAACTGCAAAACAGCAGAAACCAGAAACATTCAATCAAAAATAATCATGAACATTTGGTTAAGTACATAATTTAGTTGAGTTTTATTTTTGTGTTTCTGGATTTATTACAAGTGAAGTTTGAAGATGAGTTAAGGTGATTCCCTACATTGTAGTTAACAAAATCAAGAAGCTTCTGTTTCATTATTATCGTATATAGTACGGATTGACATAGGTAGCTCTAGAAAAATTAATATAGAGTTAATTGAGTGGCACCAAAAATTAACTCTGAATGTACTCCGGAATTAACTCTGAATTAACTTTTTTTGCGAACATCTGAAAGTAGGATACTAAAATAGTAGAGACCCGGAGATGATTTTCAAAAGTTACTAGAATCAGTTTTAGTTGTTTTTCTCTTTTTATGAGCTCTGTGATCGTTCAACTTTATATGCAGTTAATTCAGAGTTATTTCCGGACTACATTCAGAGTTAATTGTTTTGGTGCCACTCAATTAACTCTATATTAATTTTTTCTAGAGTAGATCACGACCAGATAATCGCTATTTCGCAAGTAGCTACAGTAGCTACAAAGCATACTGTGTCTGCCGATGACTCACCAGCACTTTTTGCCATTGTTTGTTTGCCAAAACCAAACTACCAAGGCAATCAAGGGAAGCCCAAGAATTAGCCGGTATTTTATGAGAATAGACCATGTGGGCTCAATAATTTCAGCCAATTTCATGATTTTTAGAAGTCAATGAATGGTTTTGCGCCAAGAAGGGGTCAAGTTTTTGATCTTTTGATCTGTGAAAGATCAATATAGTAATTGAAGAATCCTCCGCCCACTTTGCCCCGCCCACTTTTCGTGAGGCGAATTTTTGGGTGAAGCTATTTGGTTTTGGTTAAGAGAGGGGAAAAAGAGATCTACTAGCATATGACATCTAGCTGCACTAAAAAAAATTTGTCCCATATTTTTTTCGGCCTCACCGCAAAGCCGCGTAAGCTTCCGCATGATGCGCTCAAAATTTGGTAGGTTCATCTTCTCGAAAGATTTCACCAGGGATGGAGTTGGTTCTCAACAATTCACTTTTTGATTTAACACGAGTTGTACCAAGAGTTCAAAACAGTTTCAATATCTCCCGGACACGGCGTCGTTGAACTATCTCCGGCAGCTCATTTGACTTTTGAAAAGTGAAGGGTGGTATGGTTATGGTGTCACTTCTCCCGTTAAAGTGGAAATATCAAGATGAAATTTCGAAAGAATATACTTAAAGGTTATAAGAAAATGATAAAATTCAAAAAATTGAATTTCGACGCGTGACGTGGCTGCTGTTTTGACGTGAAGTGACAGGCCAATACTTATCGGTCAACATACATGGGAAGAATATGAAAGCCCGGAGAATCTATGAGGTCTGAGTGGTCACATAGGTTTTCAAATATGGTGAAGACGATGGAACTGCTCTCAGAAGTTGCTTCACCGACCTCGTTCAGGAGTTATGGCCAAAAATAGAATTCACATGCAATTTTCAAAAAAAGGGGATCTGTAATGCTGAAGAATTCTGTCGTGAAAAGGAGCAAATGAGTGGACGTAGAGTTGACGCAAAAATTTGTGTCTTTCGTGGTGAGACCACTCAGCCCTCATAGGTTCTCCGGGCTTTCATATACTTCCCATGCTAGAAGACCTAGACTGGATAGAAAACAATTTGATTGTATTTTCCCACCATTTTTCACAAAACTCACCTCTGCAAAGTGAAGTTGAAAATTCAAATCATCGGAACGTCGATTGTTTTTCCCTGACGAGACAACTTTTCTGACTTGAAGGTCAACTTTTATGACTTGATTCGAACACAATGTGTCGTGTCTTGTAGTAAGTGTTCATTGCTGTACCTTACCAGAGTTCTGAAGAGTAATGGACCAGTTTTGTCAACAGTCAAAAGAAACAATCAGCAAGTCAAACACGACCCACTGTGTGTAGTTTCTATTGTAGTTTTTCACTGCACTAAAATATTCGCTGGCTGCCAGGAGACCCCCCTCCAGAACACTTTCATACATAAATGTGGATCTTGCCCGTTTTCCTTATTTCTTCAGTCTCGTCGCAGTACAATGAAAATGCTGCCCGGATGATGGTTAATCTGGCTGCTGGAGCGTATGGAAATGACTCGATGAGATTGGCTTGTATACAGAGGTGCGATACAGATCTTTTGTCTATCCATATGAATTTCTGGAAAGATGATCCTTTTTTCAAAAAATCGGGGACAATGAAACATAAAGAAATGGAATCAACATTGAGGTAGGCTAGGACCTTGTTCAAAAAACATCGATATTCTTCACTATTGGAAAAATGTTGTTCCGAACTTGACATTATGAATACTATGAAAATCGAACTCTGATGTTGAGTCGTTTGTTTAGTGACCGGAACTAATCTTTCCAGAACATTCTCTTCAAATCAAAATCAACAAATGGTATCGAGCTTTTGGGATACTTGCGACGGCTTTTCGAACACATGTAGTGGATATATCGGTATTTTTTCATTCTTTTCAATCTTAATTGTTCATTTCAGTTGTTAGCGATGTCCTACAGCAGATATCAGTAGTGTTCAGGGGTACTGAAACAACGGTAGGTCAAATTCACAGCATACGTTTCACACTGAATATTTAGTCACAACTTTTATTAGAAGGTTGGACGACGGTCAATCCGGAAAAGGATTATTATGATCTTGGCAAGGTTAGTATAGCTTGGATCCTTTATCTAAATACGCTTCAATCTTGTGCAATTCTACTGGTCACAACAAGACGATCTGTCAACTACCACAATAAATACGCTTCATCAGGTCAACGAATACTTCGGTGAAGCGTCTGAAACTCTGTGGAGCAATGTGGTTCCGGTACTATCAAACCAATCATATTCTGTGAGTCCTAATCAATGAAATGAGAAGTGAACTGAAAAGTCGGAAACTACTCCGGCCAATGAGATTTTTTGCAAAAACTTAATGATAATAATTTTGTTTTAAAAGATCAATTTGAAAAAAGTGAACATCAATGTTAGTAGTGATAGAACGTAAGTGTTCGAAACTTTAAACACCAGAAGTCTAGGAATGTTTGAGTTATCAGGAAGAAATAATCAGGATCTTTTGTCCACTTTTTACAAATTTTCCCACATGAATGCCACAAACTGAATATGAATTCATAATTTCAGAACTACCACGTCTACTTCACCGGCCACTCCCTCGGAGCAGCACTGGCGTGCCTCGCTGCCGTCAAATCTGTTCAGCAAGGGCTCCGACAGAGCAACCAAGTGACTCTGCTGACATTTGGTGAACCAAGAGTGGGGAACAGCGTGTTCGCCAACAACGTCAACAACTTGGTGCCCGACAGGTCAGCATAAACAACACTCGTCATAGTTTACATCGTTGAAATCAGAAACACAAAGATCAGATGATATTGGTCTGACATTGATGAACGATCGTAGTGGATGTGTTGTTGTTAATGACATTTTTTCTCTGAATCAATTGATCAGAACAAAGACGTTATAGATCGAGTGATAGAAAAGAGTGGGGAAAACCGGAGCTAATGAAACTTATAAAACTTGAACATTTTCATTCAAAAACCTGGTAAGTCTAGCGTCTTGTAATTTTTGATTTATCAATATTCTTGGAATAAGAGCTAAATATTGCGAACAACGATATTCTCTTTGATTGTTCGAAATTTCAAATTGAAAACTGAATTGTTTTTTTTAATCAGATTTCAAATTGTCAGTCCCTAATGAAGAATAAGTTTCATACACTATACATAGTAGCTCCCAGCAACACAAAAGGAGGTGTGGTCAACCACTCTGCACTGGCTAAATAACCAGGGAGAGAATGACTGAAGAGTAGTTTTGAGAGGATAAAATTTGAAATGGGATAGATTTGGGTTGAATCCGAGATAATTTTTGCGGAAACCGTCTCAGGTCGGAATTTTCAGTTACCGTGTCGTCAACGCTGCAGACATCATTCCACACACTCCGGGATGTGCTAAAATCAAAGACATGGAGAATTCAATCGGCTCGAAACCCTGTGATCCAGAGAATACGGACAAAGGATACCAGCACCTGACAGAAATTTGGTATCCGAATACATCTGCTCCAGGTGCGCCGACCTGTCCCTACTTTCGCAGATTTTCCTTTTTCCAGGCAACGGATACATCGTGTGTGACGGCTGGGCGAAGGGAGAAGACTTCAATTGTTCAGACAGCTTGAAATGGGACTTATCAGACACTTCAGAGGCTATCTTCATGCATAGGCACTACTTCGGGTTCGAGGTAATAATTCATAACTGTTCATACACTGCAAACAAAAACAGCTTTGTTAAGGACCAGCAAAAGTCGCTAAAAGCTAGAAAAAAATAAGGCAAAAATTTTGAAAAACTGTGTTAAAAACTGAAAAAAAACTTACTTACCTATTATATGAACTTACGAGGGAATGCCACCAAGGGGCCACGAAATTATACATTCTGACTGGTCTCCTAGGTTTTCGAATATGGTGAAAATGATAGGACCGGTCTCAAAAGTTGCTTCATCGACCTGGTTTTTGAGTTACGGTCGATGTCATTTTTACATGTAAATTTGCAAGAAATCGCGTACACCCTCGTTTCTGCGCATCAACGCAAGGTTGTTTCAAAATTTTCGTGTTGCGTCGCACAACGCCCTGCTTTCGCTGCCTACGTGAGGTCGGGAAAAGGGTGAGGAGACGCAGACAAAAACCCGGTCAGAGAAAAAGTGCGAATGCGCCCTATGTACACTTTTGCGCCCCGCGCGTTTCAAAATTTTTGTTTTATTTTTCTTTTTTAACGCATTTGTCCTGTAATTTGACCGTATCTTGCTTTTTATTGATCAGAACACCATTTTGTTTCTTTCCGAAATTTATTCAAAAACGTATCAATCAGTTACTCATCTGTTTTCGCAATTTCGGTAGTTTTAAAGAGAAATATTCGACGTTTTAGTTTTCGAAAACTGTTTTCTTCATTCTCTCTCTTTTTTTCAATCAATTCATGAGCAGTTTTTTTCAGAGTGACTGTCAACTAACATGGAATACGAAGGTCAAGAAAAATCCCATTGAAACAGAGGGTTTCTCTAGGCGAATGGTCAATTTTAAAAAGGTTATTTTTAAAATTCAAAAATAAAACTCAATTTTGATTATTGTTTGAAACGTGTGCTGCTACCATAACAGTGAATGTTTCTGTGATAGTTGCAACCTTTTTCAATGAACTAAACGTCTTTCCAGATGTGTATTTGTTTTTAATTTTCGTGACAAAAAATTTATATAATGATTTCCAGTAGACTACTCGAGCCGACGGAGGACCAGTAGAAGATTCGCTAGCTGATGATAGCTTTATAGAAAAATTATGGTGGCCCAGGTTGATTTGTTAAGAACTTGAATTCGGCGATTTTCACCAATTTTGATTTTTTGAACAGTTTTCTTTCAAATAACGCCGAATTCAGTTCAATCGCTCAATTGTGTTTATATTTGGTTTTATTGAAGTGTTTATCAGATTCATTTCAATGTACGGTAATAAATATTTGTACTTGAGAGAACTTTGAAGATGGTTTTCAGCGTTTTTCGTATATTTCAATAGACTTGTGCTTTTATAGGTCTTTCAGGTGGAGCGATCGAAGTGACACAAACATTAGGATAGTTTTTCTTTCTAATCAAGTCGTTTCCGGCAGCTGAGTAGCGCGTGAAATAAAAGTAAAAATCGCGCTACTTGTAAGCGGGGAGGCGAGAGAGTGTCGAGGGGGAGAGGGCGCAGAGTTCGAACCACGTCTAACAGATAAGCAGGGCGCTGTGCGTCGCCTAGTGGTTAAGATCTAGGACTCACGCTATTGCTTTTGCGGGTTCGATTCCCATCAAGCACCATTTCGTTTTGCTTTTCCATTAGAGTTGTCCTCTTTCTATCCTGATATGTTACCTAGTGTCAAGAGAGAGAGAGAGAGGGGAGTGAGATGGGGGTGAGAGTGGGAGAGAGAGAGAGAGATAGTGAGAGCGAGAGAGAGAGAGAGATAGTGAGAGAGAGATAGTGAGAGAGAGAGGGGGGAAAGAGAGAGAGAAAGAGAGAGAGAGAGCGAACGAGCGAGAGAGAGAGAGAGCGAACGAGCGAGAGAGAGAGAGAGAGAGAGAGAGAGAGAGAGAGAGAGAGAGAGAGAGAGAGAGAGAGAGAGAGAGAGAGAGAGAGAGCGAACGAGCGAGAGAGCGAGAGAGAGAGAGGGATGGATGAATGGTAAATTTATTTTGAAAAAAAAACGTTTGGGAGCGTTAGCGAAATAACTCCAGCGCGTAGCGTGGAATATCTGCTGGTAGTTTATAACTGATCCACAGATTTTAAACTAACTGCAAACTCACGAATCAAAAACCATAAAATCCATGAGGACAACTTTAGAATCTGTTTTTTGAAAATTTACAACTCTCATGGAAAAGCAAAACAAAATGGTACTTGATGGGAATCGAACCCGCAAAAGCAATAGCGTGAGTCCTAGATCTTAACCACTAGGCGACGCAACACGAAAATTTTGAAACAACCTTGCGTTGATGCGCAGAAACGAGGGTGTACGCGATTTCTTGCAAATTTACATGTAAAAATGACATCGACCGTAACTCAAAAACCAGGTCGATGAAGCAACTTTTGAGACCGGTTCTATCATTTTCACCATATTCGAAAACCTAGGAGACCAGTCAGAATGTATAATTTCGTGGCCCCTTGGTGGCATTCCCTCGTTAGTATAAGAAAGTATTATTGTCTGACATGTAAACCAAAATCAATTCTACTAGCGAAGCGAAATCGACAGTAGTATTGATCGAAATGTGTTTTAGCCTTCTTGTTATCACCTTCTAGCTTTGTCTTACTAGTACAGTAACATTTGGTTTATACAGTAGGGTCATAAAACAACTTTAAGGTACCCGACTATGGCGAAAACGGGTGTGATCCAAGTATGCCAAATGGAACTGTCGAGGAACAGAAGCCAGCCTTCTTGGACGAAGTCGCGTCTTTTGTTTCTGATGTATTTGGATAAATATTTATTTACTTCTTGAATTCGAATTCTGTGGCGACCGTTTACATGAGCACTGTGGAGTGCGAGGGTCAACGCATGTTGTTCCGTTGGATCACTCAGAGTAGTCAACTCTGATTGGATCCAGAAAAATCAGATTGGATCCAGTAATATATTTCAAAATACTCGTGCTGACCAAAGATTCATCGTGTTATTTGGGTTCGGCGAGAAAATAATTCTCGGGGCATTGTAGTTATTTGAAGGATTTTATCAGATTGGATCCAGTTCTGTCAGATTGGATCCAATTAGCAGTTTTTTATTTGATGGAAAATGGGCCTATAACCATGATGACACTTAGTGATGATTCATTCCATAATACTTTTGTTCGTGATCTATCTGTTAACTCAAGTTTCGAGTACATCTGGAGCATTTAAAAGTAATCAGAAAAATCAACTCTGATTGGATCCAGAAAAAATCAGATTGGATTCAAGTTTTTCCCAAACTAGATGTGCTTGGATTCAATCTGAGTTGCCTTCTCTGAGTCACTTTCATTAGTTATGGTTGCATCCGCATTGTATAGAGAGTGAGGAAGATAGAAAAAGCGAAAAAATGCCTCCAAAATCCTTTTTTTCCAATCAAAAAGTCTAAATATGCGATTCTGATATGAACCTTTAAAGGAGAAATGGCTCTGAGCGTAGCGAGGACTACTTGTCAGAACATATAATTTTTCTCCAGTGGTAAGACAACTTTCGCGGTTTCAGAAGTCGAGTTCTAGGAGTTACTTCGAAAACAAAAGCTACGTTGTCTCTTGTAGTTAGTGTTCATTGCTGTACCTCACCAGAGTTCTGAAGACTAATAGACCAGATTTGTCAACAGTAGGAAGAACAATCAGCAAGTCAAACACGACCTCCTGTGTGTAGTTTCAATTGCAGTTTTTCAGTGCACTAAAATATTCGCTGGCTGCTACCCTTCAAAATGTCTGCATGGATCTTGCCCATTTTGCTCATTTCATCGGTCACTTCGCAGTACAACGAGACGGCGGCGAAGATGATGTTGAACCTGGCTGCTGGAGCGTATGGAAATGACTCGATGCGACAGGCTTGTGTTCAGAGGTGCGAACAGGATGATTTGTCAACGTCGAATAACCTAATCATGTCGGGTAAACTCCAAAATTTTTCGTGGACCGGCATTGGACCGTAGATGCGCGACAGTCGTCTCGGACATCTGTAGCCAAATCACAGTCCAATGCCGGTCTATTCACAGTCCATCTGTCGCCCGGTCCATATGTCGCCCATTTACGGTCCCTTGCCGGTCCGCCAAAAGTTTTGGAGAAAGGAGAAATGGCAACTAGTGAAGGGCTCCACTGACACCACTAGTGGTGCCAACGTTGTCATGATGCCGTTTTAATGTCCGTTTGGTAGTCGTATATTTAAGTTCAGACATGACTGGTGCCTTTAGGCTTATTTAGGCTCTGGCTTAAGCTTGGGAAACAATAAAAACAGCACCACCAGACCTCTGACACCGGTGCCTTCTACTAACGGAAAAACCTAACTTTAATAATTTTTACACCAAAAAATTAAAAAAAACATCTCTCCGAGGGGAGGTTAAATGAATGTAGTTTGCTAACATGTTTCCGAGATGTGGCTGGCTTGTGTCTTTTTGGTGCTCAACTCATTATTTCCAGAACATTCTCTTCAAATCAGAATCAACAAATGGTTTCGAGCTTTCGAGAAACTTGCGACGGCTTTTCGAACACATGTAGTGGATATATCGGTATTTTTTCATTCTTTTCAATCTTAAAAGTGTTATTTTCAGTTGTTAGCGATGTCCTACAGCAGATATCAGTAGTCTTCAGGGGTACTAAAACAACGGTAGGTCAAATTCGAAGCATACGTTTCACACTGAATGTTTAGTCACAACTTTTACTAGAAGGATGGACAACGATCAATCCGGAGATGGATTATTACGATCTGGGCAGGGTTAGTTCATTCTAACATTCTGGTTTAATTACGTTTAATCAGGTCAACAAATACTTCGGTGAAGCGTCAGAAACTCTGTGGAGCAATGTTTTGTCGGTACTATCAAACCCGTCGTATTCTGTGAGTTTTGAAAAAGGAAAGTTGAATATTGACTGAAATATGTTGAAAACTGCTCAATGTTAGTTATGATAGAACCTTAATGTTAGTAATTCTATCTATTTAGCACGATTCTAACAGTAATCTGTAAAGATGTTTGATTTTCGGAATGTTTTATGTAGTTAGCAGAAAAACGGACCCTTTATACTCTTACTGTATAACTTAACTATAGAAGTGAGCTCGGATTGAAAATGGATCCATAACTTCAGAACTACCACGTCTACTTCACCGGCCACTCACTCGGAGCAGCACTGGCGTGCCTCGCTGCCGTCAAATCTGTTCAGCAAGGGCTCCGACAGAGCAACCAAGTGACCCTGCTGACATTTGGTGAACCAAGGGTGGGGAACAGCGTGTTCGCCAACAACGTCAACAACTTGGTGCCCGACAGGTTTGATGAACGATCATAGTGGATGTTTTGTTGTTCATGACATACTTTCTCGGAATCGATTGATTCTTCGAACATATGCGTTACAAAGAAAGTTATATCGAAGACTAGAAAAAAAGGAAATGAAACTTATTAGAGATGGTCATGTCCTCTGAGTTTGATAGGCTTCAGTAGCAATAGTCGCTAAAAGCACAAAAATCTAATTGGGCGTATCCACCCGGGTGTAGTGACTGCAGATCCTGTTTTAAAATCTTCTCCAGTCAGAGCGGTAAGCGGTTTTCTGTCAAAACTCTAAATCCAACTCATATCGTTTAATAGAAAATGAGTTTCATACGCTATACATAGTATCACCCAGCAACACAAAAGGGGGTGTGGTCAACCACTCTGCACTTGCTAGATAAACAGGGAGGGAATGACTGAATAGTAGTTTTGATGGGGTGAGAATTGAAATAGGTATAGTTCTGTGTCTGTCCTGAGGTGTTTTAAGAAATCGGAGTGGGAACCGTCTCAGGTCGGAATTTTCAGTTACCGTGTCGTCAACGCTGCAGACATAATTCCACATACTCCGGGATGTGCTAAAATCAAAGACATGGAGAACTCAATCGGCTCGAAACCCTGTGATCCAGAGAACATTAACAAAGGATACCAGCACCTGACAGAAATTTGGTATCCGAATACATCTGCTCCAGGTGCACCGACCTGTCCCTACTCTCGCAGATTTTCCTTTTTCCAGGCAACGGATACATCGTGTGTGACGGCTGGGCAAAGGGAGAAGACTTCAACTGCTCGGACAGCTTGAAATGGGACTTATCAGACACTTCAGAGGCTATCTTCATGCATAGGCACTACTTCGGGTTTGAGGTAAGCGCTAACCCCATGAACCAAGTGTCACTGTGAATACTCTGTGACACAGTTAAGCTCCTTACTACGGTTCAAAAACACTTTCTATAACTTGAACCATTTCATACTACTCAATTTTCGACGTTAAACAGCGGAAAACGTTTGAAAAGTGTTTTTACAAGTTCAAATAAGTTCAACATCACTATGTCGTAAGCAGACGAGCTCCTTGTTATCACTTTCAGACTATTTCTCACACGTACAGTAACGCTTGGTTTCTACAGTAGGGTCGTAAAACAACTTTAAGGTACCTGACTACGGAAAAAATGGATGTGATCCAAATCTACCCGACGGAACTATCGAAGAACAGAAGCCAGCATTGTTGGATAAAGTTGCGTCTTTTGTTTCTGATCTATTCGGATAAATATTTATTTACTTCTTGGATGAATCTTTGTTTACTAATTGGTCAGGTTCATTCTCAAAGCTTCATTGAGAGAGAGAGAGAGAGAGAGAGAGAGAGAGAGAGAGAGAGAGAGAGAGAGAGAGAGAGAGAAGAGAGAGAGAGAGAGAGAGAGAGAGAGAGAGAGAGAGAGAGAGAGAGAGAGAGAGGGAGAGAGAGAGAGAGGGAGAGAGAGAGAAAGAAAAAAATGAGAGAGAGAGAGAGAAAAGAGAGAGAGAGAAATCAGAAAAAAATCAGAATAAACTGATGTTTGTTGTAGTTTCCGAGGTTTTTACTCACACTCCAGATTTGTTCATTGAGATGTTTGCCACAGTGTTCTCTGATTGTTTGCCATCACTAAAAACCTAATATTTGAGTGGGTTACTTCAGTGGGGTGTATTTAAACTCGTCGGTTGCAATTTTCCAAGTATTTTGACCCCCCTGAGATGCGAGTCCTTCTTCTCCTTCTGTCCACGACAATTGCCTTCTGTGCGTACAATGAGACGGCGGCGAAGATGATGTTGAACCTGGCTGCTGGAGCGTATGGAAACGACTCGATGCGACAGGCTTGTGTTTTGCGGTGAGTAACTTGTCCTACACCAAATTCTGAGAATAACCTGGATTTACCAGAATTTCACTTACCAGACCTGGCTATTACTAAAAGACACCATGACATCATGCTGTGGTGCCAGCGTATTCGTGATGCCGTGATTTATCGCGTCTCAAACCTGAGTCTAAATTCATCAGTGACAACACCAAGCCCAACACTGGCAGCGTGGGTACTTGCATAGAAGTACTGTTAGACTCAAAATGCCGGGAGAACTCACCGGGGAATGCCACCAGGGGGCCACGAAATTGTACATTCGACTGGTCTCCTAGGTTTTCGAATAGGCTGAAGATGATAGAACTGCTTTCAAAAGTTGCGGAACTTTTATTACTTAAAACTTAATATTTTAATATTTTACTTAATATTGAACTTAATATTTTTCAAAAACTGTATCTAGATATGCCAAATTAAGAGCGAGATATGGAGAAATTTCGCTATCGAGTGGCAAGAATTTTTATTTCATCTATGAATTGCTTTGATCTGTTGAATGTGATCCCAGTATCTCGAAATTTATACAA
>OZ022253.1:13158430-13160930 GCA_963978915.1 Caenorhabditis parvicauda | reverse complement strand
TCGCTGACAGAATACTGTGGGCAGATATGGTAAAAATTTCATATAATATTTTGGTCAACCAATGAAGTTATGTTCTGTTGAACAGTTTCACACAAATCGGAAATTTTGAGTGCATCAACCTACATAACCCTTGATAGTTGCGGCTGAATTCAGATTTTCACAAAATCAAGCATAACAAAGAATCTGTATTGGTTTGTTGACCACAATTCACTTGAAATACAGGAAGTGAACCATCGTTCTTCGAACCTCACTACGTGCCAAAATGCTTATCAGTGTAGGGTGGATAGAAAGAGAGAGAGGGGGAGACTGTAAAGATAGCGAATGATCGAAAAACTTTGAGCCAGCACAAAACAACTCGACCCATATCATTGATATTCGCTAATCGTCTTAAATTACAGTTTCCTGCTTATCTCAAGGATTTAGCTTCTAAAACTACGTTGGTAGCTGTATTTCGTGGTTTGTGGTATGGGTACATTTTATTGGATTATATTTGTTCCGAGAGATAGGGGGTAAGAGAAAAGAGAGAGAAAGAAGAAAGATATATAGAGAGAGAGAGAATGAAAGAAAGAGAGGAAGAATGGAAGAGAGAGAGAGAGACACATTTTTCTGTGTTCTCCTCTCTCTCTTTCTCTCTCTCTTTCACTTTTTTCTCTCTCTTTCTCTTTCTCCCTCTTTCTTTCTCTTTCTCTCTGTGTCTCTCTGTGTCTATCTCTGTCTCTCTCTGTCTCTCAGTCTCTCAGTCTCTCTCTTTCTCTTTCTCTCTCTCTCTTTCTCTTTCTCTCTCTCTCTCTCCTCTTTCTCTTCCTCTTCCATTTTCTCTTCTCTATCTCCCTCTCTCACCCTCTCTCTTTCTCTCTCTCTCTCTCTCTCTCTCTCTCTCTCTCTCTCTCTCTCTCTCTCTCTTTTTTTTTCTCTCTCTCTCTCTCTCTCAGTCTCTCAGTATCTCATTCTCTCTCTCTCTCTCTCTCTCTCTCTCTCTCTCTCTCTCTCTCTCTCTCTCTCTCTCTCTCTCTCTCTACCATTCTCCTTTTATCGTAATCTTTTGTTCTTTTACGCTCACATCAGTTGAAAGATTACAAAGAAGATTTCCACCATCACCAGAAGACATAAAGCGTGTTTCCCGTAGTCAAATTTCACAATCAGTAAGGTAATGGACAGAACACTCAGTTGAACCGTATCTGTGGTGCTCTTTCCCTATGGCTATCTTAATCCTCCACTTATCAACCCAGTTCTTTCCTCGAATTCATTTCTTTGCGATGAAACTGTCACCCTGCGTATAAATAAGCTTCCAAAACAAATTGTTGACAAGCACGGTCACAGTTTTCATTTTTCTGCATTCATTGACCTCCAAGGGTACTGCGAACAATGGTGTCAGTACTAAAAGTTCCACTTCCTGCTTTGTTTAGCCCATTTCATTAGAATGTCTATTCTCTGACAGCATTATTCAATGGTCTTTTCGAACTTTGAGTTGTTTACATATTGTGATTATCTCTGAGTTCAAACAGAAAATATGCGACATGACGTCACAAGTAGGTTTTTGCAAAACTGTCGTTCCCGTCATGCTAGGGTTTTCATACGGTTGGAAACCATGAGATGTCTCAATTAATTAAAATTCCTGTCATTTTTATGAAATAAGAAAGACATTTGGTTGCTTTTCGGATTTTCTGATTGCCTGAGTCTAGGTAAATCTGGCCAGATGAAATTCTGGCAAATTTAGGTTTTTCTCGACTCAAACGAGTTTAATTTTTCGTCGATATTTAGATGCAGTCAGTAAGTAATATTTTGCAAACATTATGAGCTGTCATCTCAACTCTTCTTTTATCAGTCAACGTCGCTCAATAACACAGTTTTATCATTGACTTTGAATATTGATTGGGTTCTGTTCGGTCCATCCTAAATCCGATCTATTTCGACCAGAGAAACGCAGTTCATACTCTCAAGTTCTCAGTGTTTCCTTTCTTATCTTTGCATCATTCTCCGTTGTTGTTGATTCATCTCACGTCTGACCGTTTTTCCGATCATCTGAGCGTTTCCTCCCTTTCCTGGGAATTGGAAAAGTCCAGGTGAATGCCAGTTCCGGTGAAATCTGAAAACCTCTGGGTTTTTCCGGCATGCCAGGTTAATCCTGGTAAATAAATGCCAAAATAGGTAAAATTCTAGCCAAATTCGGTAAATTCATGCAAAAATAGGTGAAATCCTGGCCAGATCCGGTAAATCCATTCCAGAACTTGGTAAAATTCTAGCCAGATTGGGTGAAATTTTGGTAAATTCAGCTTTTGGTCGCTATTTACCCGGATTCTCTAGATTTTCAATTCCCAGATTTTTTCCAATTCTTTTGATGACGTCATCGTTTAGGAGGAGGAGGAAAAACTTGGGTTATTCAACATGCAGTCACCATGGGACGCAGACGACTTCATGAGACGAGGATTCTTTGGATCCCTCATTGGATTCAGGAAAAGATCGGCAAGCAAGTCAGGTAAATTTACATGCCACGCCCCCT
>OZ022253.1:13149225-13158230 GCA_963978915.1 Caenorhabditis parvicauda | reverse complement strand
ATCACATTGAGGCCATGTCTTACCTATACAGTTAAATTTGATTAGAACAAGCTGCGGATCAGAGATAAGTGGATGTAGCCGCTTTGCAACCGCTTTGCAAGTCTCTCCACAGAGCGCACTTACCTCATTATTTTATTTTTGTTAATGTTTTAACATATTTTCCTCGTTTTCTCATCTCTAAAAACGTTGCGAGTTGTTCCCAAAGTTAGTTTCACCTGCTTCAAACACATTTCCGTTGAGAATCGTGACTTTAGGATGAAAAAAAGGTTTTTGAACTACAACAACTTCAACTTGATCTACCTCATCGGTTGCCCCGCCCCTTACGTTTTTCAACTTCTTTTACCGATGTGTGTAGAGAAGAGTATACCCGGGTATAGAAACTCTTGCCAAATTAGACGATAACAGAGAAAACTATCCGAAAAATTTCCTCGGGATGAAGATGGATAAGTCGGAACCGATTAACATCTTAACACAGTCGTCATCTGTTGTTAATGCCGCGACACGCGCCAAGCGAGAAACAACCCGAAAAGGAGCACACTCTGGTTATTCTGATGAGCGCATACTGTCTCTTTTTAGATTCTTTTACCAAAAAAAATTTTTCATTTTATAAGACTCTGTTATATCCCCTTTAATAATAATATTTATTCATAACGAATAAAAATACTTAAGCTTCAACAACGGCCAGCAATAGCCGCTTAAAGCTCGAACAAATAAGGGAATGTGGTGACTCTTAGAACCTGTTTCAGAAACTGCTCCGGTCAGGACAGTGTAGCATTTTTTGCAAAAAATTGACTTTAGAGATAAACAAGACTTTGCCAGGGTACCAGAAAGGAAAGAACTAAATACTGGTGTTAGTATTGATAGAACAATGGTGTTAGTAGTTCGATCAGGGTATTTAGAACGATCCTATCCAGCAATCTGTCAAGTTGTATATGACCGTAATTTAGAAGGTTCCAACGAGTTAATATAACAAGGGTGAATAATACCAAACAATGGATAAATAGAAATTTATGAACTGGCATCGATCGAATGAGGAACTGCGGTCACCGAGCCTTTGAGAGCGTTGTGAGTCGTCAAGGCATAGCGTCACGATCCATCGATGAGAGGTTGAGTGAAATTTCTCTTAATCTTAGAAATGAGAAGAATGGGGTGGCCAAGATGGCCACGTTCAGAGTAGGGACTGGGGTATGTCGATGAATAATTTCGCGTTAGGAATAGATTTTACGATTCTTTTCACATCCCCCAGTTTCAACTCTCTCGGAAGTAAATGACAGATACGATTCCATATAGGTACCGCAAAAGACAAAAAGGAACTGTTGATGGAAGGGTTAAGAGAAATACACCAAGGTCGACGTTGAGATTGGCTCAGTCTAATGTAGTGATCCGAATTCGGGTAATACGTTAGTTTCAACAAGATTTTGGCAAGAGTGAATAAAATACGGTTAGTTCTTTCTCGGAAGATACTAGAACAGCCTGCAACAGAGAGTCGATGGCTATAGGACGAGAATTTTATATTCAAACGACAAAATACTATACGGGAAAAGTATTTTAGAGGCTGCTCTAGTAACTTTGCAGATTTTGAAGAAAGTGGAGGGGCAAAAGTTTCAACACAGTACATTAGTATTGGCATGACGAAAACATTAAAGGCTCTGAAGTATGGAGCAGTCGTGGAAAATTTGAGGACCTTGAGGAGTTGTCGAACCCTGACCATTGCAAGAGCATTAAGACTATTAATATGAGGTTTGAAGTTTAAGCGATTGTCAACCAAAATTCCAAGATCACGAATCTGAGTTACTTGATTTAATAACGAATTTCGGTAATGGTATCTAACAGGAGATGGTGGGCTACCGATCCTTAGAAGATGCGATTTGTGCGGTGCAATAGTCATTCCCCAATCATGACACCACTCAGAGACAGCATTAAGTGCAGATTGTAATGAGGTAGAATCGTTCGAGACTAGCTTGACGTCGTCAGCGAAAAGAAAGACTCTGACTTTGTTATCGTTGATGTAGTCAGTTATGTCGTTAATGAAAAGAAGGAAAAGAAGGGGGCCTGTGACTGTGCCCTGAAGTACGCCGCTAACAGTAGAGACGTGTTCGGAAGATATTTGTCCATTAAGTCTAACAAATCCTTTTCTATCTCTAAGGAAAGCTGCGAACCAATTGATTAAAAGGGAAGGCATTCCATATGTGTGAAGTTTATGGATTAAAAAGGTGTGAGGCACAGAGTCAAAAGCCTTTGCAAAATCAAGGTAGATTACATCAGCCCATCCAGAGTGAGAAATGAGATTAGTACAGTGATTGGAAAACTGTAAGAGTTGAGTAGTACAGGATCTACCACTTAGAAACCCGTGCTGATCTTTGGAAATTAGTTCGGTGTACATCATCCTAATGTTATAGGCTACCGTTTTTTCCATGATTCTAGAAATTGGATCTGAAATGGAGATCGGCCTATAGTTTCCAGGATTGGAACGGTCTCCTTTCTTGAATACTGGTGTTATGAAAGATGTTCTCCAAGCTTTGAACGAATGACCTGATTTGTAAGCCTCTGTGAATAAAATAGAAAGAGGTAAGGCTAAAGATACTGCACATTTTTTAAGTACAAACTGTGATATATTGTTCAGTGAGAAGTTAATTTTGGGTTCTAACTTAGACATTATATCGAACAAAATGTGGGGACTAAAATCTGGATGGGCATCCGAATCTTTCCCGTAAGGGCCATGAGGAGTTTTGGTGTTAGAGGAGTGGAAGCTCTTTGAAAATTCAGATACAAATATGTCGCATTTGCCTGTATTGGATGTTGTTATGGTGCCGTCAGAGGAGAGTAGGAACTTTTCTGAGAATTTCTTAGTTTTTATACGGTTAGAAATGAAAGTACAAAATTTCTGATATGAGAAATCCTTAAAGATATTCTGATCTTGTTCGATTGTGCATTTGCGCAGAAATTTTTTGAGACTTTTTAGCTTGGAAGTTTTGTGTTTTTTAGAAGTTGCGTTATGGCAGCTTTTCAAATGTACTTTTAGTCTACGAATTCTAGATTTAACATTTAAGAAAGTCAATTTGGGTTTATCAGTTCTTTTTGACACAGGGGAATTTTCGATCAGAACAGAGTCCAAGAAAACAACAAATTTTTCGTATTTATGATCCAAATCTGTAAAGTGCCCAAAGAACCATGCCCAATCAACATTAGCAACTGTTCTATTAACATTATCATAATTGCATTTCTTGATGTTAATAAAATTTAGGTTAGAAGTTTTATGAGTAGGTGTAATTTTGCAATTAGGTATTGAGAACTTAGTCTCGAAGGCAATATGATCGGACGCTAAAAAGCCACCTAAGTTAATTGGGGTGGTAAAGGAGAAAGGTGTTGATGTTAAAAGAATATCAAGAAAAGAACCATGACCAGTTGTACCAGGTCTAGTAGGAAAACCTACTATCTGTGAAAGGGAATAGAATCTAACTAACTCTACTAATGATTTACAGCGGTAAATAAATTCTGAGCTGTGGACCCATTTCACATTAGGGAGATTCAGATCACCTAAGACTGTAACTGAGCTAAGATTCTTAAAAGATGAAGAGTTATTGAGAATCTTTGAGAAGAGAAAATCTTGCTGTTCTGCGTTAGTAAAGGGAGGGCGGTAAATTGCATAGAAAAGATGGTTTGTTATCTTGAAGGCAATGGAGTCAGAAAAATGGGATTCATAGTTTTGGGTTAAACACGGCAAGGCAACCTCGAAGACAGGAATATTCGATCTATAGATTACGATAACACCACCACCTCTAGTTTTCTTGGAATTAGGTTGACGATCGCATCTCAGAAAGTCACAATCAATTTCTAGTTCTTGTAAACTGGAGTGTATATATGAGTCAGGGATCGACTCGTCAAGGAATGTTTCAGTCAAAACCAATACGTCAATGAAGTACGTAGGAACAAGTGCCAGTGCCAACTTCAGCTTTTCTGTATTTAAAATGCTTCTAATGTTACAACAAACGATTTTTATTTCAAGAGACAAAGCCGAGCTGCCTGATGATGAATCAGTTGGCAGGCAGTGTCCCTAGTTAGCTGAAGTGGCACGCTTGTCATCGGACTTAGAAGGAGTTAGTGGACGTTCGTGAACCAGTCTAATCTCCTTGAGGTCACGTACAGCGTAGCGAATTACCCCAGCCTCCTCGTTTTTTTTGAAGACGGACCTACGCAACTCGTACAATCGGTTGAGTTCCGGTTGCGTCATGTCTCTTCTTAGGCGAGGAGCCGGAGCATTTGCATGCGCCGACATGACCCCTTTGGTGTTCTCAAAGCAAAGTTCCTTCAGAGGTTTGAAGGCGGTAACTATGAATTTGTTACGAGCCTCCTCTGAAGTGAACTTTACCTTCAGGACCCGTGGAGATGTTGACGGTTTTTTTGGATTATGGCGAAAACACGTCACTAACTCATCCTGAAGCCCGACTTTTCGGCATACTTCATTGATGAGTTTGGAGTCAGCTTCGGCACCTACCTCATTTCTAGTGTCGGCTAGGCGCTCGACAACAGCAAAATAAGCCTTTTTGGCCATTTGCTCTGCCAAACGCTTCGCCTCTAGAGAGGCAAGTGCTTGGTCTAACACCAAACTTCTTGGCGACCCTTTAGTTGAGGCCGTGGTTGATGCACCCATGTCCATCTGCTCACACTGATCGTGAGAAGCAATAGAGCATTGGTTCATGAACCTCGCTTCGCTCAATTTCAAGGATTCGCTCAAGTTCACGTTGAGCCTGTTAATTTGGAGAGTGTTCTCCCTTAGGAACAACACCTCTTTCTCCAGAGCCTCATTTTTGCTTTCAGAACAAGCAAGAGCCTCAGTGAGACTCCTTACTTTATCCTCAAGCAAAAGGTTGTTCTCTTTTGAAAGAAGGAGTTGTCCTTTGAGAGAACTGGCATGGGGAGTGCTTGCGGTCATAGACGCCTTACTCTTTTTTATGCCGCCTGTTGCTGCAACCCGACCCCTCAAATATCCCGAACGAAGATATTTTCTCCGAGGGGAAAAAGATGGGGAGACGTTGGAGCAACCGGCACCATTTTTGACTGCCAGATTTTGGCTATTCCCGCGTTTCCGTGAGAGACCTTTATCAGCAGCGAGCAAGGGCTCATTCGATGACCCAACCATTGAATAATGATCCTAAACAGAGAAAAGGAACAAACAATCAGTCAGAAGACCGGAAAAAGTGAAAAATTGGAAATTTGAGTGTAGCACTCAGAAATGTTTCCGAGACTTCTCAATCAGATCAGTTAATTTTGTGAAATACCTTGTAACCTTCATGCTAATCTTGTCATTGTGAAATTCAAGATTACTAGCTTTTCTGATTTGTTGTACTGTAGAATTCGAATATTTAATTTTCAGCAAGGACTATAATTTTTTCATCATTTTACCTAACTTCTGATTTTTTCAATTCTTTAACTCTTACTTTTTTGAACCAGTTTTACTCAACTTCTGATTTCTTTCTGGCTTGTCAATTTTCACTTTTTCAATCAGGACCTCATTAGCTATTGACAGAACATGACACTGCACATAGTTTCCTCTACCTGTGAAAAAGTCTGGCCTCCGTAAATCGGGTACTTAGTACCGTAGCAGTTTCGCCTCGAAATACAAGAACGATTTAATTAATGCGCCTTCAATTTCAATGGACTGAAAGTAAGAATAATTATTTGAATCCACAAAGATCTGACCGTTCGTTGTGAGAGTCCCGTCCCTAGGGTAGGCCTACCGTACTCATTCTGCAAAATTTAGATTAGTGCGCGTTTGAAAACGGCCATGCTTCTAGCGATATATGTGTACTGTAACTTTGAATAATATTCATTGTTTCACTAAACTTCTGATTTTTCTTTCTTGTTGGCTTTTACCTTTCACCACGATCGAATTGACACCTTTTCACGGGTAAGGGTTGAAATCCATGGCTAAAATCCTCTTTATGTTTATTTGTGCATCTGCAGAGCCTAAACTGTCCCCCTCTCTCTCTCTCTCTCTCTCCCCCTCTCTCTCTCTCCCTCTCTCTCTCTCTCTCTCTGTCAGACTCCGCAATGCGTACTTTTGATGTTTGACATGTGAAAACTTCAATTCGAATGTTCGTTGTTTTAATCGCTGGTCCTTTATCCATTTCTATTGTCGGAGTTTTCAAATTCTCGATTTTCATTGTTGCCATTGGATCGAAAAGATTCCAGGTGATTATTGAGAAGGATTTCCTGGTTTTCATTTTGTTTGGTCAAAAACATCTTGACATGCTTCCAGTCATGATTTTTTCTAATTTTTGAGAGAGAGAGAGACTCAGGAAGGTTTTCACACTTCTGAGCCATATCTTAAAGAGGTTCTTTTTATTCACTCAGTTTTATGATTCTCAGCGTAGTTTATAATCCTAGAATTGCAAAATAAACAGTACTTTTGATTTTAACGAATTCAGAAACTTGTCTAACATTTTTTCCTATTATGCACTGCAAGGCTACCAGTTTTGTAGACAAAATTAACGGCGAAATAGTAAACACCACGACACCAAGCGTAATGATAGAGGTATTAGGTTCGCACCTTTAGGCTGACCCTTAGGCTTGGCACGGAATCGTCTAGGCTTAGGGATGACGATTAGGCTTGCTTGTTTAAGTTTAGGTTTCGGTTTAGGCTTTGGATTAAGCTTGTGTCATGATAAGACAGTGGAAAAGAGGAATTGCCGATCGGCTGCTAATGATTGGCAATATGCCCATGCCTAGCATCAATGGTGCCTTTAACTGCATATCATAAATTACCTATCATAACCTCCGATTTTCAAATCAAAGCCATTCTTCACGATACGAATGAAACATTGGCTATCTGGGAGCGTCAATTAGTCGGAATGGACTCTCACAAGTTGTCTATAGGGGCTCGCCTAGTATAGTGTGCCCTAGTCAGTTCAGTTTAAATCTCATTATAGCTCCGCAGACATATGGATGTCATGATTGGTTGGAACGGGTTTTTTTCACACTACATATGTATATACTACTGCACTCATGCTAAACTGTTGTTTAGTATTTCTCAAAAAAAACGGCATTTTTAAGACCTGAATCTTTCCAAGTTACGGTCGAACACCACCCTCTCTCTCTCTCTCTCTCTCTCTCTCTCTCTCTCTCTCTCTCTCTCTCTCTCTCTCTCTTTCTCTCTCTCTCTCTCTTTCTCTCTCTCTCTCCCTCTCCTCTCTCCCCCTCTCTCTCTCTCCCTCTCTACTAAATCGTGTGAAACTTATTCTTAATGAATTAAGTTATTACTTTAAAAAAAACCTGGAAACTTTGATGTTACCAGATCTTACATAAAAGATACATGGATCTATTCCCAAGTTTGCTTCAAACAAAACTTTTGCAACAGAACTAGCGTTGAAATATTTCAAAAGGAATCATCCTACGTTGTTATTCTGAACTTGAGTTAATCCTAGCCATTTTCGAAAACCCGGACTATAGAGTTGTTTTCTAACCTTGATGTGGGATCTGATTTCCATAAGTTACATAAAAGCTCTCGTAAGCTTTCAGTAATTTCACGAATCTAAAAATCGTAACCGATATGATTTTGAGATTGATCAATATGATTTTTGTAAATGATAATTATGACTAGGAACTTGATAGAAAATTTAATTCATGACTTCTAAATCAATTTCTATGATTGGAGAGACAATCTGAACTGGAACTTCAGAACAACACCACGTCATATCCAGACATGGAGTTATACTGCCACTCAAACTTTCCTCCTCTCGTCGACATGTTGTGACCGATTTCAGATGTTATTAGGGCCAATAGTGGAAGAAACCAATCCTAAGCCTAAATGCACCAGTGCCAAACGTGTGTGGCTTAGGCTAAGGCTTGGCACTGGCGAATTTAGGCGTAGGCATGGAATCCCTTTTACAGTAGCGCTCCTCTATTTAATTCCACTGTTTTCAATAAAGTCATCGTTCATTGGATTGAAATCAATGAATCCTAAATTCAGTACATTAGTGTAGACTAGACTACTTGAAACTAAAATTCCATTCATTCCGGTATTTCGTGACCACATTGTATCCTTATTATTGCTTGTGAACTCTCATCGAGCTATTTTGAGTGTAATGACTTGTTTTGAGCGCAAGCTCCAAGTTCCTCGCACAATAACGTCAAAAACGGTGCAGGGGCTTCATGAGGGTTGCTGGTCGCGGGAGGAAAACATAAGAGGAGAATTTGCCATGAGTAAGTGTTACAAGTATCAAATATCGGAGGCTATAACTGTTCTGATGTTTCCACTTGCTTACATTTTTGTGTTATGTTTCCGACTGGTTAGGTACTACACGTGATCGAGGTAGATCAAATTTCAAAAACTTTATTCGTCCTACCATTTTCCTAGAGTCACGAATCGTAACGGCAAAATGTTTGAAATAGGTCAATAAAGAACAATCAGCAACGTTTTTAGAGATGAGAAAACGAGGAAAATAGGTTCAAAAATTAGCAAAAATAAAATAATGAGGAAACTGCGCTCCGCGGGGATCTTGCAAAGCGGTTGCAAAGCGGCTATCTTTACTTATCCCTGATCCGCGGAGTGTACTACCTGCTAATAAACATTATATCACTTCTAATTTTTAATAATTCCATTCATAGAGAACTAGTTTCATCCGCACAAAATGTTATTTAGGTTTTAATTTTTCTCAAAAGTATTAATGCCTTTTTTTAGTTGTAACCCTAGCTCGTGTATCTTTTTAGTGAAAAGCTAATAATTTGAGAAGAAAACAGAAAACTTTCGGTCTCTCTCGGACACCGGTCTCCCACGGCACGACCACTTGACCGCCACTTCCTCTTATGATTCTTAGCGGTTATTATCCTACCGGGAAAAACATCAATTGTCCCATGAAAAATGCATCGCTCATCATTGTTGTTTTTGCAAATCATTAAACGGCAACAAAAGAAGCAATCAATTATTCTATTTTGTTTCATTCATTCTGTACTTGTGCTATAGGTCACGACACTAACATTCCAGGATGAATTTAACGACGGCAACA
>OZ022253.1:13131725-13144225 GCA_963978915.1 Caenorhabditis parvicauda | reverse complement strand
TTCACTCACAGAAAGTCGCAATTTGTGTTTCATTTTTACTCTACCTTTGTCTTTTATAGCTTCTACAACCGTTCGCGACACTCCGTCAGTGCAAACCCAACTGAAGTCATTAATATGGTAAGTGTGGGTGGGGCCAGGAGCGCCCCTTTGTGTCGTTCAATCTTCTTCCCTATGTTTTGTGACTGTTATGTCCTTTGTTTCGTCTGTAGAAATACTGATAGAAATACTCTCTTTACTGGTTTTTAATGAAAGTGTTAGCTCGATTAACGGAAATTGTTCAGTTTCAATTATTTGAAGACAAAAAAGAAATATCACTGTGAGGGTAGTCTCCTGACCATTCAAAAGACGTGTCTATGTAAGACTTAACCAGAATGAAAAATATCGTCCTCATGGATTATGCTGTTTCGAGTTTTTGAATTAGATTAGGACTAAAATTTACCCTAGCGGGAACAGTTTGTGTTTATGGTACAGTTCATGAGATATTTTTGACTCACAACTTTCTGTTTATGTGCCGAGGTGAGATAGTGTCGAGCCAAAGAGACGCAGAGAATACCCGGCTGCCAGATCATGCTAGCTCACCTAAACAGGAGTTGACCTTGAACGTTATTGGGATCCAGAGTTGAGACCTAGCCAGATGTGTTAAGCAGGTCGAATAATGAAGTTTTCATGTAGAAAATTTTTGCGCGTTTTTTGTTTCAAGCGAGATATTTTAATTTTAAAAATCACTTTTTAAAACCGTACACGTTAACGCCACAGGGCCTTTTTGACCACACGCACTACACAAATGGATCCAACCGTGAAATCAATCGGCGGAGTGGTGAAGTGGTTGTGATCTTGTATTCGAACCGAGAGGTCAGGAGTTCAATTCCACTCGCTGACGACTTTTTTTCAATTTTTTTGAATGATGACAAAACTGTGCCCTAACTATGTAAAATTACTTTTTTCAGTTATTTCCTACCGTATTATGCATGTAAATCATACTCAAAGTACACAAAAAGTCTATAGTTGACCTCATCTATTACCCCCTCCATGAAGCTGGTCAAGTGATCATTCGAATATTGACGTTCATCGATTACAAAGTTTTCACATTCCAAATGCATGTTTTGACTGAAAAAAGGATACAGGAACCGTTTATATCGGTTAGTTGCTGTTGTCCTTTGGAAGTTTTTCATATCATGAGCAGGAGACATATCGCCGATGGGCTGAATGAGAGTCTATAACCGCAAACTTGAAGTACATGGTACCGTTGAGTCAGTCTCATGACCGTTAAGGTGGCACCAAATCAGTTTATCAAGTTATTGGCTTTATGAATTTGCGAAATGGTGGTTTTTTAAAATCATGTGGAGACTGTGATTTCTCATGCATTCAAACTTTGAAAATATGAATGCAACGATGCTGCCCAGAGACATCCAATGAACAACGTGGGTGACCTGCATGACTCCTCAGCACCTATTGATGGGTTGATGACACCTTAACGGTCATGAGACTGACTCAACGATACCATGTGCTTCAAGTTTGCGGTTATAGACTCTCATTCAGCCCATCGGCGATATGTCTCCTGCTCATGATATGAAAAACTTCCAAAGGACAACTGCAACTAACCGATATAAACGGTTCCTGTATCCTTCTTTCAGTCAAAACATGCATTTGGAATGTGAAAACTTTGTAATCGATGAACGTCAATATTCGAATGATCACTTGACCAGCTTCATGGAGGGGGTAATAGATGAGGTCAACTATAGACTTTTTGTGTACTTTGAGTATGATTTACATGCATAATACGGTAGGAAATAACTGAAAAAAGTAATTTTACATAGTTAGGGCACAGTTTTGTCATCATTCAAAAAAATTGAAAAAAAGTCGTCAGCGAGTGGAATTGAACTCCTGACCTCTCGGTTCGAATACAAGATCACAACCACTTCACCACTCCGCCGATTGATTTCACGGTTGGATCCATTTGTGTAGTGCGTGTGGTCAAAAAGGCCCTGTGGCGTTAACGTGTACGGTTTTAAAAAGTGATTTTTAAAATTAAAATATCTCGCTTGAAACAAAAAACGCGCAAAAATTTTCTACATGAAAACTTCATTATTCGACCTGCTTAACACATCTGGCTAGGTCTCAACTCTGGATCCCAATAACGTTCAAGGTCAACTCCTGTTAAGAAAGAATACATGAGATAGAGAGACGTCGACGCGTAAGGGAAAAACGAGACAGCGCGCAGTTTTTGAAGAAAGTCCATAAAGATACGAATGCTGATATTTTTGGCGTATTGATATACCTTGGATATTCGTATTGGTCTGTAACTTTCAGAGACGTCGAAGAAAACATTTTTATGCACTGCGGAGAAATAAGGAAACTATAGGAGAATCATTCTTTCAAAACCTGTCAAAATCAAATTTTTCCACTTTAATTTTTTTTTAGTTTTTTCATTCATTAACAGTTTCCGTGTAGAGTGAAGAAATTTGATTTCGAGTGAATGAAATGTTTTTCCTGTCATTTCTAAAAGTTACAGATCAATGCGAAACTACCAAGACGCCAAAAAAATATAGGGGTTCGTATCTTTATGGACGGTACTGTATGCGTTTTACCTGTCCTCACAGTGATATTTGATTTGTGGAGGACATTACTAATTTGAAGAGAGAATATTTCCCGAATCGATCTATCACTCTTTTCTTGCCTTTTTCAATGTGAAATTTGCAGATGGAAAAAACGCGAGCCCTGGAGTACGGAAGCCTTTACGCGAAGAGCAAATCGAGCTCAAGCCATGCCACGATCCATAGAACCGCTACTATCGTATAACAACAAGCTCCCAACTTTTTCATAAACCGAAGAAGAGAATAATCGATTTTTCGCGAAAAGTCGATAGGATTCAGCGAAAAAAAGTCATTTTCGACTTTTATGTTTCAATTAATGAAATTTCCGATTTTCACATTTGGAGTGATTATCATTTGTTAATAAGTGACACCACGCTAAGAGGCCAGATCTAGCGTCTCAAGCCTAAGCCTAACACCTCTGGCATCACACAGTGGTGCCTTTTATTATCTTTTTATCAACTGGTAACCACTCCAGAATTCCGAACCCTTGATTCGAACTCCCCTTTAGTGAAAAGAACCGACCAGAGCCCCAGTGATCTCCAAGAAAATTCGTTAGAAACTAGTCACGACCTCTTAAAAGCCACAAAAACTCTTTTTGGCCTTTTTCAACAACGAGTTTGTTCACCTAACCTGTCAACGGGTATTTTTCGATGTATACAATAAACTTTTATTCGTTTATGTTTGCTTTCAATCTGAATCATGAAACGGCACTGGTGCCTTTAGGCTCATTATTTTTTTCATTTTGGGATTATTCCGGAAAAAAACACATATATCGCTAGAAGCATGGCCGTTTTCAAACGCGCTCTAATCTCAATTAATGAGTACGGTAGGAATCGGGACTCTCACAACGAACAGTTAGATCTTTGTGGATTTAAATTATTATTCTTACTTTCAGTCCATTGAAGGCTCTTACGTAAATCGTTCTTGTATTTCAAGGCGAAACTGCTACGGTACTAAGTACCTGATTTACGGAGGCCAGACTTTTTTACAGGTAGAGGAAGCTATGTGCGAAAGGAATTTGAATTTTAGAAAAAACGAACTTTTTTAATTCTCAGATTCTTTTTGACTATGAACTGAAGGTCCTTCTACTTGTGAAGTTTGAAAATTTACTCTCAGAATTAAGAAATACTTTTGCTCTAGATCTTTTAATTTTGACTCGCACTGACATTTTCACCCTATAATCAAGAGCACTTGAAGGGGTGAATTATAAACTCGGTAGCTTCACACACTCTGTTATTTCTGCTAAAAATGAACACGACGAAGGGAACTTGTAAGGTCTACTGGTTCCGTAATGATCCTGGAGATACCTTCACCGCGGACGTATACGGTTTTGCGTTTCCTGTCTGTTTCGTCACTTTTTTCGTGTTCTTCCGCTCCATTGCTAATGAACGCCAGGTTAGTGCAATGAATTGATACCAGAGTTGCACGGAAGTAAAATTTTCTCAAAACGGAAGTCGGAAGACAGAAGTGAAAAAAGGGCGGAAGTCGAAAGTAGATTTCTTTCAACGGTAGTCGGGAGTGCAAAAAGTGGAAAAAACCCAGATATCATATTAATAATAGAACAAGGGGACCGCCCCCTTTGCTCCGCCCTTTTATGGTTGAAGCCGATTTTTGGGTGGTCCTTTTTGGTTTTGATTGGGGGAGGGGAGGAGGGAGGGGTTGTGCAAAAGTGACGGGGATTCGAACGCGCGTTTAGGTTGTAGAAATCGAACGACCTAACCACTCGGTAACCGCTGCACGTTTTTTGCGAGCGCTACATGCACGACCACTGGGAGCCCTCGCAGTGTTGTTGCATTAGTTCTAGCCGCACTTGCATTAGTGTTCGAAGTTTGGATTGTTCGGGGAGTGCGAAAGCGGGCTGCGAGGAGAGAGAGAGAGAGAGAGAGAGAGAGAGAGGGGGGGAGGGAGAGAGTGAGAGATAGATAGAGAGTGTATGTGTATGTGGAAAATACACCCCGAGCGTAGCGAGGCCAAGCGTGCTTGTATTGTATATTCGCGCATTCTCAACAGGTGATAGGTCAATTGCAGACTGAGTAAAAACGATTTCACGGTTTTTTCGTCATTTTTTCACGAAAAAAGATTTTTTAACGGAAGTCGGAAGTAGAATTTGTTGAACGGAAGTCGGAAGTCGGAAGTGGAATTTCGTGCAGCTCTGATTGATACCTACGAATAGTAAAAAGCTCCACTGACACCACTCGAGATGCCAGCGCACAACTCCCTGTTTTCGCTGCCACGTGAGAGGGAGTTTGAGGTGGAGGGTGCCAGAGAAAGAGTGGAAAAGTCCTTGTCGATTTACAAGCGCTCCTCCCAACGAGACCCAGATATTTTTTATATGCATTTCTTTTTTTTTACTTCATTTCACTTTGGTTTCATGATTACTATTTCTGTTTTTTCACATCAGTATGTTTGTGTAAAGGTTTTAATAAATGTTACTACTGTTCTCCACTCGTTTTTATGTCTGTGTACAAAACACGTTTGCTTTTCTGAACGATTTAACTCTCTTTTCTGTTGATTTCAAATATTTTATTTTTCAGAAGAAATGGCAAACAAAGAGCAGGATGAGTACAGAATGGGACCATTTTTCATTCTGACCAACGCGGTCAAGAAAAACGCTCAGGTATTTATTGAATTTCTAAAGTGATATCATAGTTTTTAAAGGGTATTATCGACTGTCATTGCTATCTTCCACCTTTTGGCCATCAGAAGTGACAAGACCCGTGCTCTCCGTGAAGCTTTCTACCGCCAGAATCTTCCAAATCTGATGAACCTGGTGACCGTTCCCGTTTTTCAGTTGTCATCTACTTACAAGTGAGTTTTCATTCTACATACTAAAATGAGTAATTCGAACTTATGAGATCGTTTTCTCAAATTTTACTTCACGAAAAATTCGGTATTCAGTGTGAAAAGTGTCTCTTTTTTTTTCAAAAGTTACTAACTTATCTCAATAATCTCTTTTTAGACGTTATTTACTAAGTTGTAAGTTGCATCTGTTTCACATTGCAGCGATTCCGCGTGGACCTTCCAATCAAGTCTGCCAGATACCGTGGACACTACAGCAGCTACCCAATAGATCTTCAACACTTCCAAAATCCCAGTCTGCACTTTTGTCAAACCTCGACAATATTTCTCATGTATATATCGTCGCGATCTAACTCCCAACTGTGGAGAACCCATTCACATTAGTTTCTTTTGTATTTTTTGAATAATCGTTTTTTATGATGAATTGTTGGAAAATAAGTGCAATTTTATTCGATTCCGCTTGATTTCAAGCTTCGCTTTTTTTCGATTCCCGATTTTTCTAGCGGATTTTGCATTTCGTTTAGTGTGAAAATTATTTTTTAAAAACGTTTCGAGAAGAAAACTTATGATTATTTCTGTTTCGAGGGCTTCAAAACAGAAAGTACGACAAGTTCGCACGAAAATTAAAAGTAAAATTTGCGAGTTACTGTAGTTCCTGCGAGGGGTGCCGGGGTACGCGGGGCCAAGACGCAGAGGAGAACGCGAGACAGTGTGGTATGGTGTGGAGTGGTTAGAGTTCGATCACGTCTAAGCAGTAAGCAGGGAGATGTGCAGCGATGTCGTTGTGGCGTGTTTTTCTTAGGCTAGGCTTAAGATCACGATTTTAGTCCTAAGTTTGGCACTGATGTAGTTGGGCTCGGCCATGACGTTTAGGCTTAGGCTTGAGACACGAAAAACACTTTTACTAATTTTAATTGATACTTTGTGTTAAGGAAAAAGTTAAGTTTCGATTTTTCCAATTTCTCAGTAATTCTCTGAAATTGTGAAAAGGGCTAGCTCAGAGCTGGCAAGAGTTTATGAAATTCAACATGTTTTCAAAAAAACACAAAAGTTTTTTGTTTCGAGCGAGCATAACTATGAAGCCAGTTTATCGATTGAGCTGGGACTCACAAGAAATATGCTCAGAGGAGGCAACTCAGATTGGATCCAACCACAGCTAGTTTGGGAAAAACTGGAACCCAATCTGACTTTTTCTGGATCCAATCAGAGTTGACTTCTCTGAGGTGAAGTTATCATTTTCTACAACAAAACAATAATATTGACAACAATTAAATTCCGAAGTTCTCAAGAAATGAGCAGTTCAAGCTCATTAATTCCAAAAACAACAGAAATCAACAAGAAATGGTACTTTAATTTTGTTTTCACGACAAGAAGGAGAAATAAAAAGAAATTCAGAACTATACACTATTCTACTCTTCGTTTCTGGTCTTCTTCTCGATCTTCCGACTTTTGCCATTAGCAATCGAACTTCCCAACATTTTCTTCCTATTTTTTCTCGATGAACATTCGAAGGACCGCAGTGCTCATTTTATGCGAATGTATATGGTTGTTGCCTTCGCGAACTTGTAAAAAACTTCAATTTCTTCAAAAAAAACTCAATAATTCAGATACAAGAAAGAATTACGGGTTTACACGGATATCCTCTCGCAATCTACACTTCTACCGTCTTTGGTTCTCACAACAGGCCTACAAAGACTTCTTCTCTTTACGCAAATGCAACGCGCGAAAATATTTATGATGTGCCGTTTGCTTTTTGTAGCTCTGCTGATCCCGACATACGTCTTCCTGGACAGTCAAAGCAATCGATGCGAGAAAAATTTGCCGTCGTTGGAAAAATTCATCCTTGTTGTTATCGGTGAAAGCGATCGTAAATTCGGATCTCTTGAGGTTTATCTTTTACAAACAGAAAATTGTAGTAACAAGCACCAGCATGACGTGGTGCTGCCGTTTTTTTCGCTCATGTTGGGGTTAGGCTCATGCTCAGGCGTTAGGCTAAGACTGAGGGGTTAGGCTGATGTTCAGGCATTAGACTAAGGCGAAGGGGCTAGGCTCATGGGTTAGCCTCAGGCTAGGGTGTTAGGCTCAAGTTTAGGAATTACGCAGGGATGAGGCGTTAGGCTAAGGAGTTGGGCTCATGCTTAGAGATCTACCTCATGCTTAATTATTCAAGTGTTAGGCTAAGGTTTAGATGTTTGGCTTATGCTTAGGCATTGGGCTAAGGCTTATGTGTTAGGCTTATGCTCTGGAGCTAGGCTAAGGCAGATTAGGCTCTGTTAGGCTCAGGTTCAGTTTTCGTTTGGCTTAGATTTACGCGTTGAGGCTTAGGTCTTAAGCTCATGCTGTATAAAACGGCAATACAGCGTGGTGCAAAATTAATCAAAACCTCCCAGATTCTCATGATTTCCAACTACGTAATCGGAATATTGTCTATCTACGTTCATTCTCGGCTTTACAACCGAATTCAACACAATCATCAAGAAATTTCAATAGATATCGAACAATCTTCTACCATATTCTTTCAAAACCTGTTTTATTTGGCTATCACAACGGTGATTTTGAAGAGAAAGTTGTATTCGAACTATTTTTCAGGCAAGAATTCTGATGTCTATAGCTGTTGCTTCAACTGTTGTCATCAAAAGAAGTGAAGAAGAATCAATCACTGGGAAAATTGTTAATCACAGTTTTGTCGGGGAAGAGTTGGTACTCATTATTTCGTTTTCTATTGTACGCCGACAATTCATTCTTCCGCGTCGCTTCAATTCACAAGTATCATCTGAAGGAGCTATAACCACTTGAAGGAACTTCGATCCCGGAGGCCACGCCCAACTGACTCACTATATGATCTTACGAATTTTTACACTTTGCTTCTGTATATTTATGTATACCAAATGAATTGAAAATTAGCTTTGCTCTCTGTGATAATATGTGTTTTTGATGAACATCAAAGTTTTAATAATAACACTTCACAGAGGGGGTGATAGATGAGATGTTATGATCAAAAAAGTTGAGAATTTTATGGGAAGAGTATTTTCACAAAAATTGGGGAATTTTTTCTCAAAAAGCAAAAGAAAATCGTCAGCATTCCCATGACTTATCTTTCAGATCCCAAATCGTCTGCATATATTCCAAATTTGACAATAAATTTTCTGAAACTACTCGTCAGAATTGTTCTGAAACTCAGGCTGAAAGATTAATGACATCATCTGAAAAACAAACGGCGATAATTATAGAAGTCAGTAAAGGCTGAGGGTTGGTTGGTCCAATGCCGGTTCGAATAAATTCCAATCCGGTCCATCTGTCGCCCTGTCCAATCCATTAACCGTTCAGTATCAGTTTAAAAATAGTCCAAAGTTGACACTGACACGTGCGAACACACATTACATGCTAGCGTTCGTTCTACAATCCATCATGTCCAGAAACGTTACGACCTAAAAATTGTCGAGCAATAGATAGGGCGCGTTTGGCCGTTTTGTCCATCCGTCATCCAATGCAGTGCCAGTCCTTTCGCAGTTTATCTGTCGCCCAGTCCGATGCCAGTCCAGTCGATCTGTCGCCCGATCCATCTGTCATCCAGTCCAATGCAGATTCAGTCCATGGGTTGTCCATTATACGGTCCAATTTCGGTCCATTCATAGTCCATCTGTCGCCTGATCCAACTGTCTCCCACAAAGTTTTGAAGAAAATATACTTTTTCAATTTTTCATCTACTAGAAGGCACCACTGACACCACGACGTGTCTCCAGCCTAAATCTGAGCCTAATCGTCATGTCTAAGCCTGAATGAACTAGTGCCAAGCCTACGCCTAACCTAGAATCATCCCCCTAAATCAAGCCATTTTGGCCAACCCTAAGCCTAAATGCACCACACACACTTCGGCAAAGGCATAAGACAATAAAACCGCTTTGCAACCGCTTCGCTACCGAGTTTTACATACTTTAAACTTTACGTTACGATTTTTGAATCTGGGACGGAAATAAGTAGGGAAAGTAAAATTTTTGAACTACAGTAACTTAAATTTGATCTACTCTATCGATTGTGCCAAACCATCCAAAATTTCAGAGGAGAAAAGGGTGCTCTTAATTTTGCACGTACACAACACCAACGTTATGTCCCAATTAATCCCCATTTTTATTGGTCCTTCCTTTCTTCTTTTTCTCATTCGACTTTTCAAGTCAAAACAACGCCTAGCTTACTTCCGCTCGTTTTCTTCTTCCGTTTGAAATCGTAAACGTTTTTGAGTATAAGTTTCCTCTCCTAACGAGGTAAGAATGTTTTTCCAAAGCTCTCTCTCTCTCTCTCTCTCTCTCTCTCTCTCTCTCTCTCTCTCTCTCTCTCTCTCTTTCTTTCTCTCTCTCTCTCTCTCTCTCTCTCTCTCTCTCTCTCTCTCTCTCTCTCTCTCTCTCTTTCTCTCTCTCTCTTTCTCTCTCTCTCCCTATCTCTCTCTTTCTCTCTCTCTCTCTTCCTTTCTCTCTCTCTTTCTCTCTCTCTCTCTCTCTCTCTCTCTCTTTCTCTATCTCTTCCTCTCTTTTTCTCTCTCTCTCTCTCTCTCCCTTTCTCTCTCCCTTTCTCTCTCTCTCTTTCTCTCTCTCTCTCTCTCTCTCTCTCTCTCTCTCTCTCTCTCTCTCTCTCTCTCTCTCTCTTTCTCTCTCTCTCTCTCTCTCTCTCTCTCTCTCTCTCTCTCTCTCTTTCTCTCTCTCTCTCTCTCTCCTTTTCTCTTTCTCTTTCTCTCTCTCTCTCTCTCTCTCTCTCTCTCTCTCTCTCTCTCTCTCTCTCTCTCTCTCTCTGACTCAAGAAATCGCGAAAAAGTGCAAACAGAACGGAAGCGTTCATTTTTTGTCTCAGCGTATCCATGGCATCGGCTTTGGTTGTTTAATCACATAACGTGTGGATCCCCTCTCGCGAAATCTAAATCGTATCTGACATCTTATATTTTCACACGTTCTTCATTTCTTCCACTCTGCTTCGCGATTGAACACAGACGCGACGATTTTGGCTGATTTTCCTCACTAAAAAATGCTCAATTTTTTAGTTCACCTGCGTTTTCAAGATTTAGAAGTTGTTTTCCCAACGAAACCATTAATTAGTGTTGGTTGCAGATTGCAGCTCAAGATTACGCTGGATTTACATAGTGAAAATTGAGAAAATTAAAAAGAAAATTAAAAGAAAATTTTTAAAAAATCTTTCAAAAGATAGCTAAATCACAACGCGTGGTA
Source organism: Caenorhabditis parvicauda (assembly GCA_963978915.1). Classification (NCBI taxonomy): domain Eukaryota; kingdom Metazoa; phylum Nematoda; class Chromadorea; order Rhabditida; family Rhabditidae; genus Caenorhabditis; species Caenorhabditis parvicauda. The sequence continues at coordinate 13,133,619 of OZ022253.1, read as the reverse complement.
TTACTAAGCCTAAGCCTAGCCTAGGGTAAAACACCGCACATAGCTTCTTCTACTTGTCAAAAAGTCTGACCTCCGTGAATCGATTACTTAGTACCGTAACAGTTTCGCCTTGAAATACAAGAACGATTAAGTAATGCGCCTTTAATTTCAATGGACTGAAAGTAAGAATAATAATTTAAATCCACAAAGATCTAACTGTTCGTTGTGAGAGTCCCGACTCCTACCGTACTCATTTTACAAAAATGCGACTGGCGCGCGTTTGAAATCGGTCAGACTTTTTGCTAGATATGTGCACCGCCCCACTCGTGGTTGGCTAATGAAAAGAGGATAGCCAATCGTTAGCCATTGCTGGCGATTGGCCCATCCCTAGCTCTAAGTACTTGATATCCTGAGAGAACCCAAAAGAAGAAGCGTCATATTAGTAATGGAAACAGAGGCCTTTTTCCGAATGTAAATGGATCTTTCTCTTGCGGGTCCCGAAGACGCTTTTCGTGTGTTGCATTCCTAATTATAACAAAGAAGGCGGGGAGGGAAAACAATTGAGATCCTAGTTTTAAGACACTTGTTCTTGTTTTGTTTCATAGAGATAGATGCCAATCTTCTGAGCTTTCCCTCCTGGCTTGAAAAATAAACGCCAAAAGGGATGTTTATAGGTGTCTTCTTCAGTGTTTTGCAATGGCTTTCTTCACGTTTTAACATGTTTAGAAGTCACGTTGCTCTTTTTTTTAATTCTTATGGAGCCTTTTCGAAGCCACATTTCATACTCTAGCTTTGAGATGCCACGTTTCTAGAAATTTCACGTTTTTGAGATGCCACGTTCTCAGGAGTTCCGAGTTTCACGTTTTTTTGAGATGCCACGTTCTCAGGTGTTTCAAGTTTCACGCTTTTGAGATGCCACGTTTCACGTTTTCAGAAATTCCACGTTTCACGCTTTTGATATGCCACGTTTTCCATAAGCCATTCCATCAACACAAAATCAATATGAAAGTTGGCTTGCTAGGTTTCAGAAACCAAAAAAACGTATTACATATCGCACTTATAATAGGATTTCGCGTCTAGCTCTGTGTAGTACCTATGGTTATCAACAGCTTTACTCTATTTTCCTTCTTTCCGAGTCAATGACGTCACGATTTGAACAGTTGAAGCTTATCGCGATAATTTCCCGATAATTTATCTCTGTCTCTCTGTCTCTCTCTTTCTTTTTTTCTCTCTCTCTCTCTCTCTTTCTTTCTTTCTCTCTCTCTCTCTCTCTCTCTCTCTCTCTCTCTCTCTCTCTTCCTCTCTCTCTCTCTCTCTCTCTCTCTCTCTCTCTCTCTCTCTCTCTCTCTCTCTCTCTCTCTCTCTCTCTCACTCGCTCTCTCTGAAAGGAAACCAAAAGTTTTTACCTTTTATGTGGATCTCGCTCAATATGACCCCATAAATCAAGATGTGCGTAGGTCGTAGACACTTCATTCCCATTTTTTCTTCAACTTGACCTCTGAGATGTCTCTTTTTTTGAATAGTAATGATGGAATTTTGAGTCCCTGAAAATTTTCTGAGAAATTCTGAAAGCAAAAAGATAATGTGAATTCTCGATAACATCTGCTTCCAATCTCATCAATTTGATTGACTTCTCATCCAATGTTCAGCATCTCAAACATTCCAGTATCAAGTTTGGTGAAGGGCACCATTGACAAGACGAAATGGTAGGGTTTTTCATCATGTCTTAAGCCTGAGCCTTAACCTAAAGCCTAAGCCTAATCGCCCACCCCATTATTTCAGCCAAGCCTAAGCCTGAGTTCACCAGCTTCAAAGTTTCACATAAGCCCAAAAGGTTGATATTCTCTCCTAAAGACTAGGCTCTCAAATCCGGAACCTTGAAGAAATTTTGAATTTTTTCATGATGATCTTGAAA
>OZ022253.1:13064225-13126725 GCA_963978915.1 Caenorhabditis parvicauda | reverse complement strand
TTGCAGAACGTGTGAAACTAATTCTCTTCGAATAAAATTATTGTTGTATGTAAATGCTCTTCAGATGTCCATAGGCGCTCTCATCTATCACTCCCCTCCATGATGCTAATGAACTGATCATTACAACAATTGATCGAGTTGCGAGAGTGTTGTTACAGTACACAGACAACACTGTGATAGATAGAAAAAACCGGCAAAAAGGTGGTGAGATGGCAAGCCGACTCTTTCAAGGTCTTCCAAACGGCTAACGACTACTTCCCCGTTCGGTGGGTTGATGAGTAGATATGGGTTTCTGTTTCGAGACGTGTTGTAATCAGGTACTGTCGTCCAAAAATATGTGGAGAATTTCGAGTACTAGTACTACAGAAGGAAGAAAACCGTATTGGAAGTATGGAAATTAGTAAAAAAAAAAAAAGTACCATTTACAGCACGCTGTATTGCCCGCGGGCCGTGTTTCACCGTGTCTCAAGCCTAAGCTTAACCCAAACCTAGTAGGGGGTTAGGCTTGGGTTTTCCGGGGTTTAAGCATAGCTGCAACTTATTATATCAGGTCGACCCCGCAAATTAAGCCATTTTGGCCATGCCTAAGCCTAAATGCACCAGTGCCAATCGCCTAAGCCTACGCCTATATGCACAATCGCCAAGCCGTGGTGTCAGTGGTGCCTTTTACTGTTTACCTTGAGCAAGGTCACTAAAAAGTTGAAAGTTGATTTTTGAAAAAATGTTTATCTATCAATTCGTGAAAGAATTGTTATTGTTTTGATATTTAGCGATATGCCAAAACTCATACTTTTCGGTAGGTTCTGACCGCCGGTTCCTATATCCGAAGTAGGTCAAAAAGACCACGTGAATAACTTTATGACCGATAAAAACACCATGCACCAAGTTGACAGTTGGTGCACCATGGGTATAGACCATCCACCATAATTGGTGGGCCATGACAGCTGGACGACATCTGCTCACAGGGGGCTCATTTGTATTCAGATCACTGCTGTTTTTGACTTTTTCGGCTTTTCTCACCATTCTCTTTCCAGAAATAGATTTATACAGTACCGTAAATATGTTTTTGATCACTTTCATTACTTTCGGAAATTTCGCGATTTTGCGATTTTGTATACCCAGTCAGAGGTCAGTCACCGACTGAAAGTATCAGAGAGATAGATAGATTGAGAGAAAGAGAGAAAAAGAGGGAGAGAGAGAGAAAGAGAGAGAGAGAGAGAGAGAGAGAGAGAGAGAGAGAGAGAGAAAGAGAGAGAGAGAGAGAGAGAGAGAGAGAGAGAGAGAGAGAGAGAGAGAGAGAGAGAGAGAGAAAGAAAAGCGAGAGAGAGGAGAGACGATAGACAGCGAGAGAGAGAGGAAGAGCGAGAGAAGGAGAGAGAAAAAGGACGGAGAGAGAAGGCGAGAGAGATAGAGAGATAAAAAGATATATAAAAAGAGATAGAGAGGGAGAGAGAAAGAAAGAGAGAGAAAGAGAGAGAGAGAGAGAGAGAGAGAGAGAGAGAGAGAGAGAGAGAGAGAGAGAGAGAGAAAGAGATGAAGAGGAAGAGAGGATCAGCGAAAATGTATTTTTAAACAACTTCTGTTTTCAATTTGAATCTCTTAATGAGTGAAATTGGTGGTGAAAGGTTTTTGTCCCCTCCTCTAAAATCAAAAATTTTGAAAGTTTAGAAAATTTTCTCATACAAACTGAACACGCAAGTTGTCAACGCGCACAGCTGATTTGGTCAACGGATCACACATGCACGTCCGAGTGTGACGGAACGAATGAACAAACAATCTGACCGGTCCTACGTTTTGAGCTTATAGCGTCAGAGCACATACAAACTTCTTCCCGTATGGCAGCACAGTCAGAACACGCATTTGAATTTTTGGAGTTTACACCGTTTTTTGCCATGGTCTGAACGATTTATGTCAATTCTGTTAAATCTACAAATACGCAGAAATTAGTCCCAGTCCCAAAATGAATAAAGTTACTATAGTTTTGTAGTTCTTATTCTGAACGCTTTCTGTGAATTTAAGCCCTGTAAAATTGGCCAGTCCCTCTTGTTTTTTTTCTTGAAGATTGAGCTTATTCTCGTGGGACATCTTCATGTGTCTCATGAAAACCATCCCAATTTCGTGCATCGATGATTTTCAAAGCGTATTTTTCATCATCGAACATTAGAACTTTCATTCTTTTGAGAACTCGTACTTTGAGGACGTTTTCTAGGTAGGAAATATTCTTGAAATGTTCTGTCCCTTGAGAGTGAGTATTTTGGTTGAGTATGAAGATTCATGATGGTTCTCTCTCTCTCTCCCTCCCTCTTTCTTTCTTTCTCTCTCTCTCTCTCCCTCTCTCTCTCTCCCTCCCTCTCTCTCTCTCTCTCTCTCTCTCTCTCTCTCTTTCTCTCCCTCCTTCTCTCAAAGCTGAGCTTTCAATCGGAGGACTACATTAAGCCGTCGCTATCCTCTTAAAACATGACCGCAAGTTCAAGCATGAGATCATCTGAACTCACTGCTCTCGTAAGGTTTCTCCGCCACACAGCTGAATCGATTCGCAGAAGGCTTCTCTACTCCTGCGTTCATTTGACGAGAATTTATCAAATTTTCTTTCCTATGAAGCTACCTTCATTTGCATACTCGAGACTTCTAACTTCCGACTTTCATCCTTGTCGCACATTCAAATGGTAGTTCTGTGTCTCATATGGTAGTGACTATTGCGTTTGCTAGATCTGTACTAGATAGTACGAATTCGTAATAATATTGCATGTCTTATAACCTCTTACTTACAAAGTACAAAGTGAATATTAATACAAATTGTTTAGGAATGTTTACGAATCTATTAAGTTTTCATTCGACTTCCAATTTCCGTCCTTTCCACACACTCAACTTCCACTTCCGACGTCCATTGAGAAAATTGCATTCTCGTGATATGAATTTTGTCTAAAATGAGACAAAACTCCGAATTAGAGAAAAAGACAATGAAAATATTATCAACTCAGTCCAGTTCCGTCAAGAATCAGTGGATGTACAATATCTCTGGGTTTTATCCGACTTTTTGGACTTCCGACATCCGTGAAAAATTTTCGCTTTCGTCTTCACACATAGCTTTCTCTACCTGTAAAAAATCTGGCCTCCGTAAATCGGTTACTTAGTACTGTAGCAGTTTCGCCTCGAAACACAAGAACGATAAAGTGATGCGCCTTTAATTTCAATGAACTGTAAGTAAGAATAATAATTGAAATCCACAAAGATCTAACTGTTCGTTGTGAGAGTCCCGACCCTACCGTACTCATTCTGCAAAATTAAGATTAGAGCGCGTTTGAAAACGGCCATGCTTCTAGCGACATATGTGTGAGGGGATATACAATATCTCTTGGTTTTTTCGGTTTTTTTGGACTTCTGACATCCGTGAAAAATTTTCACTCCCGTCTTCATTTTTAAAGATTCACTTCCGACTTCCGTTTTGAAGAATTTCACTACCTTACAGCATTGTTGTGTGGGTCCCATACGTAGGTTCTGTTCTCGAAAAATAGCAAAAAGTTTTGCAACCCAAATGGATTATGTGATAAACAATTTTTTGTCTAACATTGCCGTAAACAAGACAGATTATTACCTCGAACATTTTGGCTTTTTGGAAGCTGCAAAGCAACCCGCTTATCTGCAAACATATAATTTTCAAACCAGCTAATCTAGCAATTCAAATTAGCTGATTTCTGCAGTTTTACTCGATTTTAAAGAAAACTCATCTTAAAAAACTTAAAATTGTCAAAAATTCAAAGAAATGTAATGCACATAGCTTCCTCTACCTGTAGAAAAGTCAGACCTCCGTAAATCGGTTACTTATTACTGTAGCAGTTTCGCCTTGAAATACAAGAACGATTAAGTGATGCGCCTTCAATTTCAATGGACTGAAAGTAAGAGTAATAATTTAAATCCACAAAGATCTAACTGTTCGTTGTGAGAGTCCCGACCCTACCGTACTCATTCTGCAAAATTGAGATTACACTAACAGCAGTCTCGTTTTATCTTAACCTAAGTCAAGCTCATGACTTTAGACTCAGACTAGGCACTGGTGTATATAGGCTTAACTTATTTAGGCTTTAGACACAAGGTTTTAGGCTAAAGCCCGCTAGCACAACAGCGTGGTGTCCGTGGAGCCTTCTATTAAAAACCTAACAGATTTGTTTAAGAAGAATTGAGTTTTCAAAAAGGAAGAATCATCCAAGTTTTATCATATTCCACTTAACACCCCTCAATCGGACTGTAAACATTTCTCAACCACTAGTTTCAGGATGCTAAGAACGAGCGAAGCGACCGTAGAGGTTATAAATTTGGAAGAGGAGCTGAGTCATCTCCATGATGATGATTGGTATTGGATGTCCGATTCGGTAAGGGATTTATTTTGAAAAGAGTAGTGATGTGATGCATTCTTTCTTGTGTTATGCTTACATGGGGCTTATACCAAAGGCCGGAGAGTCTAAGAGGTCTGAGTGGTCTCCTAGGTTTTTAAATATGGTGAAAACGATTGAAATGCTCTCACAAGTCCCGGCGAATCTCCGCCCACTTTGCCCAACCTACTTTTCGTGCGGCGAATTTTTGGGTGAAGCTATTTGGTTTTGGTTAAGAGAGGGGAAAAAGAGATCTACTAGCATATGATATCTAGCTGCACTAAGAAAATTTGTCCCATATTTTTTTCGGCCTCACCACAAAGCCGCGCAAGCTTCAGCATGATGCGCTCAAAATTTGGTAGGTTCATCTTCTCGAAAGCTTTCACCAGGGATGGAGTTGGTTCTCATCAATTCACTTTTTGATTTAACACGAGTTGTACCAAGAGTTAAAAACAGTTCCAATATCTCCCGGACACGGCGTCGTTGAACTATCTCCGGCAGGTGCTCTCCCTCATTTGACTTTTTGAAAAGTGAAGGGTGGTATGGTTATGGTGTCACTTCTCCCGTTAAAGTGGGAATATCAAGATGAAATTTTGAAGGAATATACTTAAAGGTTATAAGAAAATGATAAAACTTTAAAATTTGAATTTCGACGCGTGACGTGGCTGCTGTTTTGACGTAAAGTGACAGACCAATGCTTATCGGTCACCATACATGGGAAGAATATGAAAGCCTGGCGAATCTATGAGGTCTGAGTGGTCTCATAGGTTTTTAAATATGGTGAAAACGATTGAAATGCTCTCAGAATTTGCTTCATTGACATCGTTCAGGAGTTATGACCAAAAACAGAGCTCACATGCAATTTAAAAAAAAGTGAGAAGCGTAGTGCTTTTGAGAGCATTTCCATAATCTTCACCATATTTGAAACCTTTCAGACATCATAGGTATAAGTCCCATGAAAAAATAATTTTTCCGGTATTATGTGTGTCGTTTTTCGTCGTTTTCCGAAGAAAATTATGAAAACGACCATAAAATCATCAAAAGCGATCAAAAGCTCCAACCATACACACCGTGGTTAATGCAGTTAAAAAGTGTGAGCAAAACAAGGGTCGGGGCCTTTTTTTCCTTTTTCCTCTCCAGAGTCACAGATCGTAACGATAAAATGTTTGAAGTAGGCGAAACTAACTTTGGGAACAACTCGCAATGTTAATAGAGACGAGGAAACGAGGAAAATAGGTTGAATATTCGCAAAAATAAAATGAAGAGGTAAATGCGCTCTCAGGATGGGTCTTGCAAGGCGGTCGCAGCTCAGAAAAGTCAACTCTGATTGGATCCAGAAAAAATCAGATTGGATTCCAGTTTTTCCCAAACTAGATGTCGTTGGATCCAATCTGAGTTGCCTTCTCTGAGAGATTCACTTATCTCTAATCTGCATTGTGTCATAACTCTGCCAATCATCCAATTCAGAGAAACGTTGATGTTCTTTCCTACGGGAAGCACGTCGCGTTCCATCCTTACTTCGCCATGGGTACTCACGCTTGTCGAGGTTCCAAACCACTCACTGGCTCTACGATATCTTATTGGCGGATCACACTGTTACAAGACCTTTACGGCACTTCGCTTATGTTCGGAGTTGAAACGCAAAAGCTGAGGTTTAAAGACTTTTTGTGTTTTATTCAGACACCTTGTGGTTCACATATGCGAATGATAGATAGAGAGAGAGAGAGAGAGAGAGAGAGAGAGAGAGAGAGAGAGAGAGAGAGAGAGAGAGAGAGAGAGAGACAAAGAGAGAGAGAGACAGAGAGAGAGAGAGAATGAAAAAGAGAGGGAGGGAGAGAGAGAGATGAAGGTAGAGATGGAGATAGGGAGAGAAAGAGAGAGAGAGAGAGAGAGAGAGAGAGAGAGAGAGAGAGAAAGAGAGAGAGACAGAGAGAGAGAGAGAGAGCGAGAAGAGAGCGAGAGCGAGAGAGAGGCGAGAGCGAGAGAGAGAGCGAGAGCGAGAGAGAGCGAGAGCGAGAGAGAGCGAGAGCGAGAGAGAGCGAGAGCGAGAGAGAGCGAGAGCGAGAGAGAGCGAGAGAGCGAGAGAGAGCGAAAGAGAGAGAGAGAGAGAGAGAGAGAGAGAGAGAGAGAGAGAGAGAGAGAGAGAGAGAGATGTGAGAGAGATAGTGTGTGATTTTTAAAAAGAAAAATGAGTAAAGGAGCGTAGCGAAGCTTCAGTGCTTTGTTACCAATACGCGGCTGCGAAGCGGTCATCCAAAGCAAAAAACTGAATTTACTGATTTGGCTGACTCGTATGATCATAAATTTTTCTCAAAAGGCTTCTCGTTTACCATTTCCAGGCGTAAACATGGTTTATAGAAATTTGACACATTTTGTCTACATGACCAAATAAATCACAATTCCAGACAACATACCGATCCTGTCTTCACTGATCTTCTTGGCAAAGACGAGCATTCATATGGATTGTCTCATCTAGGAGTCGCATATCACGCCGGAATCGAGATTCGTGCATGCACGCCTTTGAGGAACAGGTTTGTTATTTTAATTTGGAAGTGGTTCTCTCTCTCTCTCACTCTCTCTCTCTCCCTCTCTCCCGCCTCTCTCTCTCTCATCTCATTCTCTCTCTCTCTCACTCACTCTCTTTCACACACTCTCTCTCTCTCTCTCTCTCTCTCTCTCTCTCTTCTCTCTCTCTCTCTCTCTCTCTCTCTCTCTCTCTCTCTCTCTCTCTCTTCTCTCTCTCTCTTCTCTCTCTCTCTCTCTCTCTCTCTCTCTCCTCTCTCTCTCTCCTCTCTCTCTCTCTCTCTCCTCTCTCTCTCTCTCTCTCTCTCTCTCTCTCTCTTAAGTGAAGTCCCAATTTTAGATGCTCAATTGGGATTCTTTTCGACGGACCCCGTAGGCAGATTAGTTTCTTCGAGAACGACAAGTTCATCTGCACACCATTTACGGAAATTGATGTGTCTGAGCCTCTGTATCCGATGATTTCGAGGTGAGCACAAAATTTGCATATCATGAACCATTTCCTTTTTTGTGATAATCAAGCTTAAACTTTGATCGAACTTGAGATTTGTATCTAACTAGTGCTTGCATCACATCGTGGCTTCAGTGGTGTATATTACTTTTTGCCCATCCTTTTTTCCATTTTTCTTACTGTAATCCGAGTGTTCTCGTTTCATTGTAACACCCTGTTTTCGACATTTTCTGTTATAACTTCTGAATCAATCGTTCGATTGAGCTGGAAATTTGGCAGATAACATTGTTCTTGCTTTCAAAGAACATTTGTGGAGTGGCATAGTTCTAACATAAATATGAATATGAGAAAATATAGGTGTTCTCGTTTCATTGTAACAGAGTGTACAATTATCGTATACCTATTTCAGCACAGCGCAACAATCCACCTTCCTTGTGGACCGTCAGAAGTCTTACATCGAGGTACCAACCCTCGAAGCACTCGCCATGGAGAAAATAAAGAAGTTTTCGATCCACAAATTCCCACCCATCTGGGACCTTCCTTTGCCACAGCATCTGAAGAAAGGTCTCGAGGAGTTGTGTTATCCTCGTCCTGCAACAGTCCAGTGTCCTTTCATCTGATTCGTTTAAGTGGCGACGTACATCTCCCTGTTCATGCACCGCGGTGAGAGAGTATCGAGTCAGAGAGACGCAGAGAAAATCCCCCGTTAGAGAGTGTCTTGTGCCCGCCTTCCACCGGGATATTTACTGCCGATCATTTTTTGCTGTTTTTGAAAAGCGTTAGTCCTGAGCAGTAAGCAGAGAGATGTACCACGGACAACTTACTGTACCGAGCAAAAAGATATGAACCACTATTATGGTTCTCGCAAAGTTTAAAAATTTCAATCTTTCTGTTCATTTTTTCCGACATTCAAATGCTCAAGTCAGAATTTCGTGTATGAATCAAATTCTATTAGATTGGTGATTATCTCAAAATGTTAGCGGTCATATCTTTTTGTTCGGTACGTTTCTAGTGTTTTCATATTCACTAGTTTTTCCCTCCCCCGACTACATGTTTCAGCGGAAGCCCTTTTACTGAGACATCAATCACCGATCTCATCGAGTGGGCGGAGCTGGCCCCGCCCACTTGCCTCAATTTTGTGATATCCCTAGATACTTTCTCCCACTGTCTTTTACGGATCTAGTCATTTTTACATTTTATTCTGAATTACAAGTATTAAATTATTGTACACTTGATATGCCTTCATTGTTCGAAAAGGGTGGACCAACCGTCGTACAGACGGGTTTCTGGCTCAGAATCTTCCGATTTTTCCGGTTCGTCGTCTTCGAAGAAATCTGAAACATGATTAATGGGGGTGATGAGAGAAAAATCATTTTCTGTGGAATTTCAACACCTATTTTCACGACAAGTACTTGTTTCGTCTGAAGAGTTTTATCGGTACAATTTGATAGTTTAAAACTTTCACCATTTTTTCGATTATAAAATTTCGAAAAAATAAACTTAGTTTCAAGTGGTCTACATCGCTCAAATTATCTTAAAGACACCAGAATTGCAGAGGAGAAAAATGCCTCTAAACAGATAAAAAAATTTTAAACGGAAGTCGTAAGTTATAAGTCAGATGTCCAAAAAAGTCTAATAAAACCAGGAATATTGTAAAACCACTCAATCATAGACATCCATCCATATTTTTACGTAATTTCTTTATTGGTAACGAAAAAATACTCACATTTGACAAACGACGGTAATGGGAAATGATTGGAGCTTCCGTTTCCACATTCTGCGTCGAAACACTTCTGATAGAATACACGTGCCTTCAAATCCACAGTCCAGTATGTCTTGTTTCTCTTGTGTTCTCGACCGATGTTGAAACAATAACGGTCATTTAGAGGCTGAAATATACTATGCAGGTATTGAGAGAGAGAGAGAGAGAGAGAGAGAGAGAGAGAGAGAGAGAGAGAGAGAGAGAGAGAGAGAGAGAGAGAGAGAGAGAGAGAGCGGGAGGGAGAGGGAGCGGGAGGAAGCGGGAGGAAGAGAGGGAGCGGGAGGGAGGGAGAAAGAAAGAAAGAGAGAGAGAGAGAAAGAGAACTTACATAAAAAATGAGCAATGTTGTATTTTTGGTCTTCGACAGCTTCCAGTTCTTGATCGATGCTCCTTGGTTTCGTTTTCTGAAAAATTTACTTTTGGGGGGAATGCAGATTAAGAATTTATCGTCATAGTGATGGCGTTCATTTTATCCACTACGAGGTTACAGTACACCTATACCATAACGTTTTGAACAACGGAGCTGCGCTAAAAGGTAAGACAATAATAAAAGATCTGATAAGAATAAAAGTGATGTTTACCGCCATTCGAGAGCATTTCTATTGAAAGGGGGGACTTGAAAGGTGAGGCTTTGATCTAATCTTTTCTGATGGAGAAAACACCATGCGACAGGTTCTGTTGGCGCGGAGATGCGCAGCGAGTTCCGATTCTATCATTCCGCGCGCTGCTACGCGGCGAAGATGTTTCTAGTTCTGATATTCAAACGTGTCCTAGAAGTGACCATTTCGAACATTTTAATTTCACAAGAGAGAGGTGTGATTTCCAGATGTCTGACGATAAAATCGAAGATCTTGCCAAACGTAGTGTAGCTTACACATCATCGCCCAAAGCCAAAGGGTACGATGATGTGGAGTTTAGTGCAGAAGATGAGTGAGTTGACACGTTTTCGGCCACGTTTTTGGCCACGTTTCCTCTGCAGTGTTAAAGAACCGGTGAAAGAGGAAAAGAAACCGAAGAAAAGATCAAATGAGAAAACTGGTGATGAGAATAAGAAAACTGTTACAAAGCCTGGTGAAGCGGAACAAAGTATGAAGAACAAAAATGCTCCCAAGGTTATTTTTTCTCTGATAGTCTATCTCTCTCTCGAAATCCAACGCTCTCTCTCTCTCTCTATCTTGTCTAAAAAGTACTCATCAGAGACAAAAATCGAGTGATAACATTGCTGATGGTAAGAAGAGGAATGTTCCAAAGTCAACTGAAAATGATGGAGAACCTTTTAAGGCGAGTTTTTTCGTGTGAGGAAGAGAGAGAGAGAGAGAGAGAGAGAGAGAGAGAGAGAGAGAGAGAGAGAGAAAGAGAGAGAGAGAAAGAGAGAGAGGGATGGGAGAGAGAGAGAGAGAGGGGGGGAGAGAGAGAGAGAGAGAGAGAGAGAGAGAGAGGGAGGGAGAGAGAGAGAGAGAGAGAGAGAGAGAGAGAGAGAGAGGGAGGAAGAGAGAATGAGAGAAGGAGGGAGAAAGAGAAAAAATATTTTTACAGGCATCGAAATCGAGAACAAGCGGTACGGAGGAGGATAAAAGAAGATCAGCAGAAACAGCTGGGAAACAAAAAACTCCAGAAAAGTCTAAACAGAACCCACCGCCTCATGTACCCATCAGGAAACACCATCGGAAAAAGTCGCCAAAAAGAAATTGTGTTATAAGTTGAATAAATACGTTTCCTATGAGAATTCATGGCTATCATGTGGTGGAATAACGAAAAGAACAGAAAAAATTCTGATTGTGTCCAGCTAATTCTTCACAACCTGTTTCCATGGGCCACACTGCGTCAAGCGCAGTAGAAAAGTGTCGAATCAAGCAGCGAGGGGAGGCGACCAATAAGCAGCGAGAACAAACTCCGCCCCTTCGTAAATTCTGCACCGCTGAAGATCAAATTACAGTTACTGTAGTTAAAAAAAACTTTGACCTTTGTTCAAAATTCATGATAAAAAGCTACTTACGACGGATAATTACATGATTTGCATTTTTTTCAATAGCAACCGTCGAAACAAATTCGCTTGTTAACTTGAGAAAAATAGGAGAAAAGGATGAAAAAATATTGATGTGCGAACGCGCCCTATAGCGAATTCTCGTTCAATATAATTTGCGAGCAACGCGTCTAATCGATAACGACCACCTTTAGCTCAGTGTGTGGGCCACTCTCAGCCCATACTCAGTGGTCGAAATACGATCGTTTTCAGTAATTTTTGATAGGACATGGCATCTTTTTTCTGAGAATTACCACTGAGTATCAGATTGAGATAGTTCGAAAGCCATTCAAAAGTTTTTCGTTAACTGGATGTGCAAATCAAATTCTCAACAATCTTAATCTGCGCGCTGCTGTACGGCACAAACGTTCAACCGTGTCCGTAGTCTTTCGGAAAACTAGTAAATCGATAAAGTTCACCTTAAGATAGCATTAAGAAGGAAGTCATCAATCTCGGGATGAGGCGATGGTCCAAAACCTTCACCGAAATCGGCATAGCCTCCACGTGTCGACGTACTTGGGTTGGTGGTTGATGACTGAGCGTTAGGTACGCCTTCCAGTATCTTTAGTGACTGATCCTCTGGTGGTATACATAGCGAGTCCATGAATATTTGCCTTTTTGATGGGTTTTTCTTTTCTAAAGTTCGAAATTAATCTTTGATACAAATCAGAAGCACGGAAGTAAAACATTTTTAACGGAAAAAAGTCAAAGAAACTCTGAACACATTGTATAGGAGCCAGAGTTGCACGGAAGTAAAATTTTCAATACGGAAGTCGGAAGTTGGAAGTGAATTTTTTAAACGGAAGTCGGAAGTCGGAAGTAGAATTTTTTCAACGGTAGTCGGGAGTGCAAAAAAGTTGAAAAAACCCAGAGATATTGCATATCCGCGCATTCTCAACAGGTGATAGGTCAATTCCATACTGAGTAGAAACGATTTCACGGTTTATTCGTCATTATTCACGAAAAAAATTTTTTGACGGAAGTCGGAAGTAGATTTTGTTAAACGGAAGTCGGAAGTAGAATTTGTTAAACGGAAGTCGGAAGTAGAATTTGTTAAACGGAAGTCGGAAGTAGATTTTGTTAAACGGAAGTCGGAAGTAGAATTTGTTAAACGGAAGTCGGAAGTAGAATTTGTTAAACGGAAGTCGGAAGTCGGAAGTGAAAAAAGGGCGGAAGTCGGAATTCCGTGCAACTCTGTTGCACGGAATTCCACTTCACTTTCTTTTAAACATTTCACTTCTGATCAAGAAGTTTTTTCGTGAAAAATGAGGGAAAAAACAATGAAATCGTTGTGCATTCAGCAGAGTTGCACGGAATTCCGACTTTCGCCCTTTTTTCACTTCCGACTTCCGTCAAAATACTTTTCTGTGAAAATGGACGAAAAGACCGTGAAATCGTTTCTACTCAGTCAGAAATTGACCTTCACATGTTGAGAATGCGCAGATATACAACTTTTTTGCCCTCCCGACTACCGTTAAAAAATTCTACTTCCGACTTCCGAGAAAAAATTCACTTCCGTCTTCCGACTTCCGTTTTGAAATTTTTTTACTTCAGCGCAACTCTGATAAGCGCTCATTCTGAACCGAACCATACGGAGGAGATAATGACTTCATTGTCTCTTTTTCTTAAATTCAAAAATTTTTTACGAACATGAAATCAAAACCTTTCTGAAGTAATTTTTCAGGGACGTCGTAAGTGTGTAGCGAATCAGTTTCGTTTAAAAAAAACATAATATAACTTCAAAACTAAATCGAAAAACGTTAATGTTTTCTTCTATGCAAAAAATTTAAATTTCAAAAACGAACCATAAAACATGCAATACTTCGCCAACTCCAGTTTCTTCACTTTTCCGATTTTGGAAGACCCAAACAAGCGGAAATTACGGTTTCTCGAGTAAACTGATGTATCCAACATTGTGATCTCCTGACGGATGAAAATTACTGAGAATCTGGATTGGAAACCGAGAAAATTGATTATTTCTTTTTCCGTGTAACACACATAGCTTCCTCTACCTGTTAAAAAATCTGGCCTCCGTAAATCGGGAATTTAAATTCGCCTCGAAATACAAGAACGATTTATGTAATGCGCCTTCAATTTCAATGGACTGAAAGTAAGAATAATAATGTAAATCCACAAAGATCTAACTGTTCGTTGTGAGAGTTACCGTACTCATTCTGCAAAATTGAGATTAGAGCGCGTTTGAAAACGGCCATGCTTCTAGCGATATATGTGTAACACACCACGGCAAAGGCATAAGACAATAAAACCGCTTCGCAACCGCTTTGCCGACCTCCGCTTTCATTTTCGAAAGTTTTCGTACTTTAAAAAATGTTTCACTCGATACAATGAACATTGCGGACTGTTCCCAACGATAGTTTTACCTACTTCAAACATTTTTCCGTTACGATTTGTCAATCTGGGACGAAAAAAAATAGGAAAAAAATTTTTTTGAACTACAGTAACTGACTTTTGATCTACTCTATCGACTTTCTTTGCTTACGCTTCACATATTCAGCAGAAAGTCTGGCCGATTTCAAACGCGCGCCAGTCGCATTTTTGTAAAATGAGTACGGTAGGAGTCGGGACTCTCACAACGAACAGTTAGATCTTTGTGGATTTAAATTATTATTCTTACATTTAGTCCATTGAAATTAAAGGCGCATTACTTTAATCGTTCTTGTATTTCAAGGCGAAACTGCTACGATACTAAGTAACCGATTTACGGAGGTCAGACTTTTTTACAGGTAGAGGAAGCTATGTGCGCTTTTCAACTGCGTTTGCCGCAGTGTGTGCAAGTTTTCCCCTTTTAGTAATTTCAATTTTTCTCATTACCAGTCAAAAGTTTTTTTGTGGATCGTAAAGTTTCCATTCCGAACAGAGAGAGAATTTCGCTCAAATCTGATAAAAAGTTACCTTTTCACCATTAGTAAGTCGATGTGGTGGGTTCTGGAGCAGTTTCTTGTTGATCTTGTCTATGACTGGCCGCATCGAGGTCTGGAATGTGAGAATATTGATGAAAACTAGGCGTTCTTTTCAAATATATCCAAAATTAATCATCACAGTTTCAGTATCAAGATATGTTAATTCTTTCACCTAGTGAAATTACCAAATTCTTTTCAGCTATAACTCGTTTAGAACACTTAGTGTTTAAAAACTAATCCGAACTGTTCATTCCATCAGGTATCAAAATCCAATTATTTTCGGTGATTTTACGGTTTTCGGTACTTTCAGACAAAAAGACAGAGAAAAACACCGAAAATTATCGGAAATAATCGAAAAGCATTCTCGAATTTTGTACCATTATTTGGTAATCAGTAATTTTGATGAATCGTCACGTCAACTAAAACTCACATTTGACGGAAACAAGAATCCGTCCAGATGACAAATAGCATGACAGGAAAATTTCTCTGACGTTGAAGAGTCGAGAAGTAGGAAATTCTGGAAAATTCAGGATTGAAATAGGGTTTCGATGCATTTTGAGCTGTTCGTTACAGTACTTTATAAGTTATCAAAAATCACCTTATAATCCACGTTGATCAAAAATTCATCCTCGATGACATCATCCACGCATTTGATGAAATGATTCATCATTCGAGTCTCATCAACATTCTTATTCAGAAACTTACTATACTCCAGATCAAAATAGAGTCGACACGGGCAGTTTTCTGTTATCAATTCATAGAAATGAGCGTCTTCTTTGTTCTCGTAAAACATCCAGAAACGTTCCAACGTGGTGACAACAAAACTACGTGCACCAGTGCTGGGACCTGCCACGTCACTTTTTTCGAAGCTGAAGATTCTGACGTTCTGAAGACATAATTCTACAGAAAGTGGAGATAAACAACCTTTGTATGCTTCCTGGATATCTCAAACACTTCCATCGCCTCCTTCTGGGTCTTGAACACTTCGAAGTTTCCCATGCTCATTTCAACCAAGCTATCCCGCTTAGGCTTCTTGGGCTGCGGTTCGATCTAAATTTAAACAGTTTCTGAAGGAATTTGAAAAAATTACCGTTTTCTGAGGTCGATTTTCATCATTCTCGATATCTGGCTCTTGCACCCAGCAGATGTCCGGATCTTCATCGGCGTTCAGATGATTCCAGACACGTTTTCTATCTAGATTCATGCTAAATATGGAAGAGATTCGTCGACTAATGACGGGATATGATAGTTAAACAATAGGAAGTTTGATATAAAAGAAAACCTTACACTCAAATATTGGTAGACAGTTGTTCACATAAAATAAAGATTTGAAAAATAAAATTTTTTGAAGAAAAAAGTGGAAATGCGCCCTGAAGCTAAATTCGTTCACGCGCCAATTTAAAACTATTACAGTAACTTATCTATTCAGAAATCAATTTCCAAAGGATAAACGTGGTCAGAAATGACCATTTCTTGCAAGTTTTTCTTAATCTTTCCTTTTATCGGGGTCTGTCAACGATCTACAAGATGGCGGACGATGATCAAATGAAGAATATTCGATTTCGTGATGGCAAAATGTTTGGTGATTGGGAAATAACCAAAAAGATTGATGAAGGCGGATTTGGGCAAGTTTATATGGTCGGTGGACATGATGATATTCGCTTCAATTTCTGGATGATTCTCTTTAGGTAACAAACATTAAAACAAAGAAGAAAGCGGCACTCAAGGCCGAATCCAATGAGATTGACGGTGGTCCGGCTATAAAGCTTGAGGTGAGAGAGAGAGAAAAAAGAGAAAGAGGGAGAGAGAGAGAGAGAGAGAGAGAGAGAGAGAGAGAGAGAGAGAGAGAGAGAGAGAGAGAGAGAATGAGAGAATAAGAGAATGAGAGAGAGAGAGAGAGAGAGAGAGAGAGAGAGAGAGAGAGAGAGAGAGAGATTGCAGATCAACATTCTGAGAGAACTCAACAGAACGGGCGCCAAACCCCATCTCCCAGAATACTTTCACGCGGCCAAAAGAGGCAAATTCAGTAAGCCTAATATCACCTCCTCTGTTGCATCATCGAACTTCAGGTTACATGATAATGACACTGCTGGGAAGTAACCTGAAGCAGCTGAAAGTTCAGAACGAAGTGATGAAAGAGCGATTCTCCCGGGGCACATGGGCTCGAGTCGGCATTCAGTGTCTTTACAGGTCTGATATCTCCAAGGAAAAGCGTACTATCTCGCTTACCCCTTACGCGTCGACGATTTGCTATCTCATGTACTCTTTCGCGCTCTAACCAGGAAATGTCTCTGCGCGTCTCCGTCTCGACACTATCTCACCCATATCACGACGTCATTTTTACAGTGTCAAATATCTCCACGACCATGGTTTTGTTCATCGTGATATCAAGGTGAGCTTCGATACCGTAACCGTTGGCACCTACACATCTGACTCTTCAGCCCAACAACTTTGTCCTCGGCTCGCCTCTAGACCCAGAACGTTGCCGTATGGTCCACATATTGGACTTTGGACTAGCTCGGCAATTCGCCTTTTCGAAGAATGGACAGTACGTCTTGCGGTCTTAAAGAAGAGTGATTCCCCCTGCTCATTCGTGGGACGTGATAGAAACTCTGCACACTCCTCACACATTGTACTCTCTCGCTGCACGCGCCTGCGTCTAGCGCTTTTACACAATGTTTCACATACATATGCATAGTGAAGGGAGATAGGAGGGGGCGATCGTAAATCTACACAAACCCCAGATAGTGTCTATAATCGTCGGCACTCTCCACCTTTCGCTTACTTTTCAGTTATAGAGAAAAAGGTGTGGTAGACACGAATCAAAAACGACGATTTCAGGTGGCAAATGCGACGCGCACGTGGAACGGCTGAGCTTCGTGGTACCCTGCGTTACTGTTCGCCGAACGTACACATCAAGAAGGAGCAAGGAAGACAGGACGACCTGTGGTCACTTTACTATCTGTTGATCGAGTTTAATGGTAACTTGCCGTGGCAGAAGGAGAATGATAGGCACAAGGTTAGAACTCTCTCTCTCTCTCTCTCTCTCTCTCTCTCTTTCTCTATCTCTCTCTATCTCTCTCTTTCTCTCTCTCTCTCTCTCTCTCTCTCTCTCTCTCTCTCTCTCTCTATCTCTATCTCTCTCTCATAACCTCTCACCTAACCATGTTCAGATTGAAGTCATGAAAATCATGATGAGAGATGAAGACGTCTCCTTGAACATGCCTCGTGAGTTTGAGCATTTTTCTCCGAAACTCACTTTTTTTTTAGCCTGTACGAAACACATATGCCCAGAACTGAGAAAGTTGAACTGTTATGAGCGGCCAGACTATTTGTGAGTTGAGATTGAAGAGGGAGAGAGAGAGAGAGAGAGAGAGAGAGAGAGAGAGAGAGAGAAAGAGAGAGAGAGAGAGAGAGAGAGAGAGAGAGAGAGAGAGAGAGAGAGAGAGAGAGAGAGAGAGAGAGAGAGATTCCTTTTCAGCGCCTTCTACAGTGCCCTCCGAGAGGTGATGAAAAAAGAAAAGGTGACGTGGCAAACCAAGTACGACTGGGAAACGAACGAAGAAGCCGAAGCGGCGGTAAGAAAATTCCCGATTCTTGCTGTTTCTGACACTTTGTTCAGAAAAAGAGCAAACCGCCAGAGTGGGACAACGGAGAAGAGTTCTTCAAGTCGGATCCGCTCAAGTTGAACGGACCACCAGAAGGAAATGATCGGACTGTGGCTAGTAACATGTCTAACGTTCACATTTGAATAAATCTCGATTCTTCATTTTTTCATACTGTAAGAGGGAAGTTATAGGCTGTGTCAACTTGAGCATCGGCTACCGAGTTTCCAATCGAGAACTGCTAGGCATTGTCAACAGGAGCATTGTATCCTTGCGAGAGCCAACTATTCCCAAAGCATCGAGAACTGTCAGGCAGTGGCAACAGGAGCATTGTCTTCTAGCGAGAGCCAACTGTTCCCTTCGAAGCTGATGAACTTGAAAGTTCTGAAATCGATCGTTGAACTCTATCAAAATTGCACAATTTGACATTAATTTTATATACGACAAAAAGAAAAGAAAAAAGGTGATTACATACTCTGATAATAGAATATATTTATATTAAGGTGGTGTAAAATGTCATGAAGGTCGAAAAGATCTCAATATATAGCAATTTCTGAAGGTGTGATGGGGGAAGTTGTATGGCTTCTGAAATGAGACGACTTAGGGGGGGGGGGGGTTGAACTAGGAGCTATATCAATTGGGTGGAGGGCGAATCGCAAAGGGCGGTCAAAAATTTTGCAACTTTTGTTCTCATGGTCATAAATTCGATCGCACTTCCCGAGGCAAGCTAAAGTCCATGGTTCTTTTTGATCAACTGTTTTTCAAGCGAAACAATGCCATCGTGATCAAAAAGTGACTATGGTAACCAAATTTTCGTCATTACTTTTATAATTGTGAACTTCAAGTCGACCTCTCCAGTTTGCACAAGAATAACAGCCTGAAAACCAGTTGCACAACATTCGCTCGCCTTGCCTCGGTTCTCTTTTCGCGCAAGATTCGTCCAAAACTAGGGATCACAATGAAAAATGGGTCATTTTGTTTCCTTGAACTAAGCGGTACTTAATAATGCTACCGGGGTCACTAAAATAGAATATATAGGGGTGCTGAGTGCGTGGTAAAAAAAATGGACTGCCACAGAAGGCTACACCAACAGAGAAGGAGGGGGGGGGGGACAGAGAAAGAAGTTAGATGAATTTCGACTAGCATATGGATGGGGGACGGGCGATGGTTCAAATTTCTCTTTGGTTTGAAATAAATAGAGTTGTAGCGCTTCTTGGAAAGCGTCGGTAACGGTGCTGTGTTAAGACTGGGTGTATGAATGTTCTCTGTTCCGGAAAATAATGAATGTGATTTAAAGATTATGTCTGAATTGAAGTTCGTATATGTTCTTTATAGCACATTTAAATGTGATTGATTACTATTCTTCACTATTCTTCACTTTCGAAATGGCTAATCTATAAATGACATCCGGTGTATATTTAAATACTCTTTAAAGTCATCTCAGAAACTTGGAAAAAAAAAAGAAAAAATAATGGCATTCAAAGGTTTGAAAAGGGAGAAACTTAAATTGTCTTTAAAGATTCTTATGGCATCTTCAAATCACATTCATTTTTTCCAGAGTGTGAAGGTTGGGAAGACTTATTTTTCGATTTTGCATCAGTGCGCGAACGAATCATTCCATATCTAGCTCCATATGTCACCTTTTCATCAAAATTTAGTCAAATGTCAAACAGAAGCGCCAACAAAATGTCATGTCGACGCCACAAACTAAACACGGAGCTATCAAATGTCATTTAGACCGTTACTTCTGTGAGAACGGGCCGCGAGAAGAAAATGTTTCAATTATGTGCGCCTTCCCGTCAGAAAATGTAAATCTGTGCTTACACACGCTGTGAACAAGCCTTCTCAACCACAAAAGCTCAGCAAGCCGTTCTTCTCTCTCAACAACAATCAATTGGATGATATGCGAAATTGAAAAAAAAATGGAGAATTGGAAGAAAAATGAGATGAATTAAGCGTTTTGTGCACCCCAAAATGCCCTAGGATGATGGGCCGTTTTTGGGTGGCTGGGGTGTGGTGCCCCGACTTGGGATTGGCGACTGTGATGGTGACTGGGCTGGTGGGGTCGCCATCGTTGGTGGCATTCGTTCGTTCATCTTGTCGAGTCGTTTGGCCTCTTCGAACGATTGGATCTGGTGTCCTGGTTGGACTCCGGACAGAGCTGTAATGGTGAGGGTTAACGAGTTCGATTTTTTGGTTGATTTTCAAAAATTGATCATTTTTGGATTAAAGTTTCCGTCAAAATTTTGAGAAAATCCGTAATTTCATAATTTCATCAGAAAGGAAAACGATCCGTAATTAAAATGGCCAGAACGGGTTCTTTAAAGACTTGAAATTCGAAATGAATATTTTTTTCTGGTGAATTTTAAGTATTTGAACTTGTTAAAAACCGGAACATCATTGAGAATTTAAAATTCAAGCCTTAAGATGGTTAAATCTTCAAGTTTTTCCCCATCAAAAACGCCTCTCACTATGATATAAACATTGGAATAAATTAGATTTTCTATTTTCAAGTTTTACACAGGAAATTTCCCATCTTTCATTTTACACTTTTTTCAAAATCTCGAATCTACCAACTTTCGACTAGCGTTTCTTTGCCTCCGGCCAGCGCTCCTTGAGGTAGTTTTCCACCGGGGTTGAGTCCTTTGAGTTGTATCACCGTTTCGCTCTCGTGTCTATTTTTATCGTGTAAATTGAGTGACCGTCGGATTAGAATCACTTCAAATCCACATAAAAAGTTATCGAGTTATGGCAAAATTGACACGTATGGGGTTATTGTCGTCGGATTTGATGTTTTCCGTGTGTACACCCGGGCTGGTTGCGAGATTCAATAAAATTAATCGATTTAACATTTTTGTTTAAATTTATTTGTTTAAAATTTTCGGATGTAACATTTTTGTTCAATTGGTTTCAACGGTTTCGTTAAAATTTCAAAAAACTTTCATTCAACGTTCAACAGTTTCATTAAGATTAGAAACAAGTTAATTTCATAAATGGCTTGAAAACGATAATTTAGTGGATTTTCTGTTTCATTCTCGGCCAATCTCAAATTTTTCACCAAAAGCAGAACGGAAATTTTGTAACTATCAAATACGACGACAACAGTTTTATTCCCTCGAGCTTCAACGTAGATGACAACTAAGGTTAGCTCAACCCAGGTTATAATTTGTTTGAATGTACAACAAAAGTTCACCTTCTCTCACACCACGGACACCTTCTTGCAGTACACCCATTGGCAGAGCACCGGTTGGTGTGAGTCCTTTGAGCGCAAGAACACTTTCGCTCTCTTCTCTGCAATGATGGACAATTGGGACAAGTTGGGACAAGGTTTTGTTAGACTTTGGGACATTTCTTCCCATTTTCTTGTACAAGTGAGTACTAGAAAGACGGGAGTGAGGATGCTTACTCTTTGTAAAATGCTGTCACGTATCAATCTCAAACTGCAATCTTCTCTTATATAAATAAGCTTAGGTATGGTTGGGAGAACAACTTTTGCGAAGAGCCTAGTCTCGCAAACGCAGATATACAGAGGAATTGAGAATTTTATGGTGAGGAAACTTCCTCCCCGCCGTCTTCCGTGTTCATAGAGAAACCACAGATTATCTTTTCAAATGGTCAGTAAAATTGCATTTTTCCAATTTTAAAATCATGATTACATTAGTTCATCACACTAATAATTCCATGCGACAAGAAGAAAAACTCGGAGTGAAGACGCGTTCGGTGTGCTATCGCGTGAGTATCGTACGTGAACACGGATCTTTGAAACTCGCACACCAAACACGTCACCATCTCTTCAAACTTACCGTAACACGGAGAACGCACGTGCCATTTTTCCAATGGCTCTGATCTTGTGGCGTATGACTTCCTTTCTGGCCGACGGCACTCCACCTGTAATTCGTGTTTTTAGCATGACACATCAACGTGTTCGTGAAATAATCAAGCTAGCAAGTTGAGCGTGTAGCGAGAGGAAGCAACGTGTCGAGATCATTCTAATGAGAAAAAATCATATATATATATAAATAGAACAGACGGACGTACACTCACGCACAGACATACATACGATGTGTGTGTTTTTCTATAGGGAAACTTTAGATGCTTGTACGAGCCGTGAAGCGTACCCACAGTAGCCGTCGAAAATCAAACAATTTTTTTTGAATTCGCGCGTTTACTCCAATTTTTCATTCATGAGGACCTAACTGCGATTGAAGGCGCACTGATATATTTAGGTCTAGGGTTTCTCATTTTAGTTTTATTTGCTCTCTGGGAGCACAGAAACCCAAAGTCTCACCCTCTACATACTATTTCGCTCAAATTTCAAAAATTGAAGTCGCAGTACAAAAATTTCTCAGACTGCGAAAAGTTTATAAGAAATCAGACAGTAAAAAACATTTTTGGTCAAATTATGCTTTATTACCACTATTGTGAAACATAAAAATGTAATAAACTCCCAAAATATTCGCACGCTACTATGAAAACGACTTCTCGACTCACAAAAGCACCGCCCGTCTGCCCTTGCCATTCGGGGATAAGACTGACTACCTCTCGCTACATTCTTACGGTGGTTAGAAAAATAAGAGAGTATGAATATGTGTGATAAAATGGAAATCAAAATTATATATATATAATGGAACTGAGAGAGCATAACAGAATCGAAAATATATGTTTTTGAGAATTTTGTTGTTTCTTGTTGTTGTTTCCATGCAATTTCATGCAAAATTCAAGCGCTTGGGCACCTTCTTACCCTTTTCCTGTTACATGCATTACATAGCAACGGACAGACGGATATAAAGCAAAAAGACAAAACTAAAATAAGCCAGAACTTAAAAGCACCAAGAGTCGAAAATGGTTGTCATTTTTTGGTAAAAGCGGTGAGTGAGTCATAGTGTTGGTTTTATTTTCTTCATTTTAAGGCATAAGTTTTTTTTTAAATTTTACATTCCCTACTCCGGAAAATAATAAATGTGATTTAAAGGTGCCATAAGAATCTTTAAAGACCATTTAAATTTCTTTATGGCACCTTTAAATGCCATTATTTTTTCCAAATGTGATTTAAAGACACCTGAGATATATTTATGGCACCTTTGAATACCATTTAAATATTAGGCGTTTCTGAGATGAGTTCGAAGAGTATTTAAATGTACACCGAATGTCATTTAAAGATAAGACATTTCAAAAGTGAGGAATAGTAATAAATCACATTTAAATGTGCTATAAAGAACATAAATGAACTTCAATTCAGACATAATCTTTAAATCATATTTATTATTTCCCGGAGTAAGGCATGATTTTTCAAAAAACAATTTTACATTTTTTAAAGGTTCGTTTTTTTCTTCTTTTATAATCTTATCTTCTTCTATCCACTTTGCTAAATAGAAAAAGATTCTCTCCTTCCCTTCTTTTTTTTCGTTAATAAAATTTCCATTGAGGGCCGAAACAAACTTTATTATTATTATGAGCAATATTCACAATTTTTGAATTTAACATGAAACTATTTTTTCAAAAATACATTTTGAAGATAGGTGAAGGTGACAATTTTGATATGGAAAAGCTATTTTGTGCATAAAATGTGCTCCAATATCCATTTTTCTCTTTCCAAAAAAGCCAAAAACCAACACTACGTTCACAAGCAAAGAAAATCCAAAACCGGCCCAAAAGACACGAAATGGGTTTAAACATACGAACTGCGCTATGGTTGTGAGATACTTACCCTCGCTTCCTTAAAATTTGAAATTATTATGTTTTTTTTTTATAGAATTCAATGGGAATTGTTTGTAGTTGTCGGATTTCGGGTTCAAAGAGTAGCGCCACGTGGCCTCCAATGTGGGAATCGAAGAGAGAGAAAGAGAGAGAGAGAGAGAGAGAGAGAGAGAGAGAGAGAGAGGGAGAGAGGGAGAGAGAGAGAGAGAGAGAGAGAGAGAGAGAGAGAGAGAGAGAGAGAGAGAGAGAGAGAGAGAGAGAGAGGGAGAGAGATGTGATAGAGAGCTCACCAGGCTATCAAGAATGTAAAATTTCCTTCTCAAGTGATAATTGCGGATTTCGAGATAGAGAGAGAGAAAGACAGTGGAAAACGGACGACAACTCGCAACGCATACGCACCGCATGCAAAAACGTTGATATAATGATCATATATATATATTTTCAGGCAATTCAACTACGTTTCTTTCCAAAAACTTAATTTCACCAAAAGAGAGAAGTTCTGAATGTGTATGGAGGTGACGGAGCGACAGGGAGAGAGAGAGAGAGAGAGAGAGAGAGAGAGAGAGAGAGAGAGAGAGAATGACTGACCGTTTCGCACACGCAGCGCGCAGTTTAGTTGCACGACAACATCTACGAGTTAATGGAGCCATACCTAAGTCAGCCAGCAAAAAAAAAGAACGGCATTCCAATGTTGTGAAGAATGAGAGGGAGAGAGATTTCTCTATTTGTCGTCATTCACTGCGTTCGTGGGGCAATTCAACGTCAGTGACGTTGAACCACAAACACTATGAACGACGACAATCGATGGAATTTGTACAACATTAGGCTTGTAAAGATTTCTCGTCTGTTTTTTGAAGCAAAAATTATAGGAATCTCATTCTTGAAAAATTGTCCGCGCTCTTGTACACACCTCCTTGTTTTCGCGCCCGGGTGTCATAGTGTTAAAACAGAGAGACGCAGAGACAATCCCCTTTTAGAGTTTTCTGTGAAAGTTCACGTCGCTCCCGGGATCTGTCAAATCGTGCTAGCGCGCGTGGGAGAGAGTGTATGAGATTGCGAGACGTCGACGCGTAAGGGAAAGGCGAGAGAGCGCGATGTTTTAGGAGAGCGTTAGAGTCCGTTCACCTCTGAGCAGTAAGCAGGGAGATGTGCTGTACAATGGCTAATTTTCACTAGGTGATCTTTTTCAGTTTTCGTCTAGACAGTGTGCGGCAGAGAGAAAGAGAGGAATAGAGAGAGAGAGGAGACGAACGGACAAACACATAGGAAAATTTGGTGGCTGACAGAGAAGTGACCAGAGGAATTTTGATCGTTGAATGAATCGTCTACACAGGAGGAATTGGGAAAATGTTGATGTGTGTTTTCGTGTGTAAGTGAGTGATTGGGTTAGTATGAAGCGAGCTCTCACCTTCAAACGTGTCGTCGCATTCTGCCATCAGCTCGTCGTCACTGCAGATGTTGAGGATGTGCACCAGCATTTCGGTTACTGTAAGGTAGATTTACAGGAGCTGTAGCTTCGGTGTAATGTCAATTATGAACAGATCATTCGCAAATGGCTCCATATATTCAATTGCTTTTTTGCACAGAAGTGAGGAAATGAGGAAGTCTGAGACTTGGCCCTTCACCAAAGTTGTTCTCCCAACCAAACCTAAGCTTATTGAATAAGGAAATAACAATTGGCTGCAAATTGCAGATTGAGCGTAGTACATGACGTCATGGACGCAGGATTTTATACTTTAACTTCTTCACTCCCGTCTTTCTAGTACTCACTAAAATTTCCGTCAACATGAGAAAAGAAGATAAATCGTCTTACATAAAGTTTCCCCACCCATGAAACTTTGTAGAGACGAACGTCTCCAGTCTCCAGTACCTATGCTTATTACAAAAGGAAATCACTGTTAGCTGCAATTTGCAAAATGAATATAGAGCCGATTGCTGTTGATCTATGATTGATTGTTTTTTGCGAGTATTTGCAATCACCTCACAATATGAAAACTACTTCCGATGAATTGAAGACTTTTCGCAAATAGTAAAAGGATCCAACAGTACATATCTGTGGTAGTTGAAATGTTCAAAGGGTCATTGGCGATCCAGTTTTTTTTCTTGAGTATACAAAAAGCAAACCTTTTTCCCCGACAAACGGCAGCGACCATGTGAAAACGTCCATAAAGTTTGGCAGCCAGTATGGATGAGGGCTGCAGTTGAATTGGCGAATGTTCATCACGTTGTTCTCGTATTTCAGAATGGCCGCTGGAATGTGTTGGATGAAATCGGTAACTTCTCAAAAGTGTCGTGCAGCACAACTCGGCACAGGCATAAGACAATATAACCGCTCCGCAACCGCGCTGCCGACCTCCGCTTTCATTTTCAAAAATGTTTCACTTGACATAATGAACGTTGCGGACTGTTCCCAACGATAGTTTTCCCTACTTCGAACATTTTTTCGTTACAATTTGTGAATCTGGGATGAAAAAAGTAGGTAAAGTAAATTTTTTTGGACTACAGTAACTGAAATTTGATCTACTCTATCGATTTGCTTTGCTTACACTTTCCAACTGCGTTTACCGCAGTGTGTGATACGGTGTTCTCGCTGTCAGGGGTTCAACACCTGCCCCAGCCCATGGCCAACCAGCTGTGAAAGCATCTATCCCTCAGGGAAATATGAAAATCGACAAAATCCAGGTTAACTCCGGCCAGTTCTGGTAAAAATCGACGCAACATTAGACCTACTTGAGTCAAAAAACCCTGAATTTACCAGAACTCGTCAGGATTAATCTGGCCTTTATCGACTTTCAATTCTCTGAGCCTTCGCCTACAGACAATGGTAAATCTCAGTACTTCGTTCAGTACACGCATAAAAATCCGCAGCACTAAAGTAATGCTCATGATACGAAATCTTCATTCTTGAACTTTAATAGGTGAACTACACAATTTTTAAGGGATTTACTCACCTTTATTATTGTATACATCCAGGTAGTTGGGCGCACTGAAGATGGTTATGAGGGACGGAAATCCAGTGGCTTGCGATTTTCTGTACATACGGTACCCAGCATCCTGCGCTTCGTGGGCTCGAATGATCGACAGAAGGTTATTGTGTTGTAGGAAGTCGCAACATGCGGCATAACTGAAATTGTTCATTTTTCAATGTGTTCTTTCATTGAAAATTTTCATGTACTTCTCTCTCTCTCTCTCTCTCTCTCTCTCTCTCTCTCTCTCCAATCGCCCATTTACCCCAATCGGTTTTCAAAACTTTAACGATTGATTTGGAGTTTCAAAAGTAAATTCAATCAACGTTTGTTCATTTTAGGATCAAAACATCTCTGATGGATAGTTTGGAAGAACTATGCACATAGCTTTCTCAACCTGTAAAAAAGTCTGGCCTCCGTGAATCAAGTTTTGAGTACCGTAGCAGTTTCGCCTTGAAATACAAAAACGATTTAAGTAATACTCCTTTAATTTCAACGGACTGAAAGTAAGAATAATAATTTAAATCCACAAAGATCTAACCGTTCGTTGTGAGAGTCCCGACCCTACCGTACTCATTTTACAAAAATGCGACTGGCGCGCGTTTGAAATCGGTCAGTCTTTTTTCTAGATATGTGCTATGTCAGAACCGAGAAAGATTCCTCTCTATTAGTATATTTCCGCCAAATAAACCCTATTTCAATAAGAAAAAAACTAACCTGTAGAAATAAGAGCATCCACGGACTGAGTTATGACTGAACTGCTCCGAATTGCGTTCGTTGCCAAAATCTTCAAGCGGATCCGACCAGAGCAGATCACACATTGGTCCGAATGCTGGCGGCTCTTTGAATCTGTCCAGCTTCTTGATGTCTTCTAGGGTGTGAATTTCTGGTGAAAGACCACCATGGACACAGAGGAACTGTTGGTTCATCAGAGCTGCCAAGGGTAAGGCGTCGAATGACTCCATGCACACGTCGTAGACGCGTTCGGAATACTTGATTTTACCTGGAAAGGATATTATTGAGACAATCACAATGATAAGTGAATATAGCCGCTTTGCAACCGCTTTGCAAGTCCCTCCGCGGAGCACACTTGCCTCATTATTTCCTTTTCGCACATTTTTGCTGATATTTCAACCTATTTTCGTTGTTTTCTCATCTTTATAAAGAAAAATGTGAGCTGCAGCAGCAATCAGCCGTGATACACACAGTCTATTTGAAACAGAGCATCCAAAATCACGTCTCCTAATGCTCCAATCCGACTCGATCTTTGATCGAATCCAATATCGTCATCTAGACGTTCACATACTTGTAGAGACTGTCGCGGCTTATTTACACTTTGGGGCATAAAAAAGTTCCCAAGTTCAACTGTCTCGCGCTTGTTCAAGGAGACTGTATGCGATTGAAAAATCCAATATTGTTCTCGTTTCTATTCATCCCATTCAAATGGCGTATGGAAAGAAAAAGTGGAAATTTGTCTGTCGGTTCATTTGTCCAAGTTTGAGGTAATTCCCAAAAAGTCAAATAAACTCACATTCTTGCTTGAAAGTGAAATACTCGGTGAGATGACGGCATTCGTGGTTGCCTCTCAACAAGAAGAGGGTATTTGGGTAGCAGATTTTCAGTGCCCAGAGGTAAAGGACGCACTCGATGGAGAAGTAACCACGGTCGACGTAGTCGCCAAGAAAGAGGTATTTGGTGGTTCCTGGTGACCCTCCGACCTGCAATTCGTGTATGAAACATCGTTTGTATCCCATAAAAAGCAAAACTTTCTCTCCGGCCGGGAATTGAACCCGGGTCTCGCATGTGACAGACGCGGATACTCACCACTATACTACCGAAGATGGGGTCGCATTTCTATCACAACTTTCGAAAAACACAATTTCGCAATGAAAGCCAACCTCAAACAACTTCATCAGATCGTAGAACTGTCCGTGAATATCTCCGCAGACAGTGACCGGTGCTTCGATGTCGAGCATGGTCTTCTCTTGGCGGAAGAGTTGCGAACATTCTTGGATAATTCTGATTGCTGCATCCTCTTCTATTCGCCCCTCCTGAAGATGATCAACTTGTTTCCATACTATTCAACCGAGTCGCTCACCTTTATAAAGTGATCACGGAGTACCTCGTGGCGTGGTTTACCGGTTCTTCTATCATAGCACTGTTCAACCTTCAAACGTTCCGAGATGGGGAATTGAACACCTGGAAAGTGGGAATGTGCTCTATGGAGGATGTCTGTGCATCTTCTCTCTTTCATCAGGCATTTAGTAAAATGCACCCACTTCCTACTCCTATGTATAAAGGCTTGGGCTGATCCAAACCTAACCTATGCCTATAATAATAGAGGCGTTCATAGTAATTTATAACCTTTACTTTTGAAGTAACAACAAAACTAAATTCATAATTAAACCAATTTCATACTAAATGCTAACGTAACTGTAGAAAGTCGGAGAAAAATGCCCTGTCATCACTATAACATTCATTTTTTAGGCATATGATTCTGAAATTGAGTCAAAAATTAAGATTAGGACCAGTGCGCCGCAGGCCATCTAGGTTCAGTTACGCTGAATGTTTCACTATGAAAAATGTTCAATAGCGCCTTATGCTTCTCTATCCTATTTTTGTATTTCTTCAACCAAAACGTCAGAAGAACCACGTCTCTATGTATATTCTCTCTCTCTCTCTCTCTCTCTCTCTCTCTCTCTCTCATCATTAGAACATTCACTCTTTGGGCATATGATTTTTATACGATTCTCCATAATATTTTTGTCGCCGGTATTCCTACCAAACGGCGACAATATGACGACGTACTGGCGACTATACGGCGACGTACCGGCGACAAATTTATTATGAAGATCATTTACATTGGGATAAAAACCTATTATAATCGTACAGTATTAATGATAATGTGTACACTATCCTCCATGGAACATTCTTGTAGTCTCTCATAGACAACAACAAGAAAGTGACAAAAATCATCATAACATCATAATCATACACGTCTTGATTCCATACGCCCCCGAGCCGAGGTTGAGAGAGCTTTCTCGCCAATCTCGTCCAAATCCCTTTTTGCCCATTTCGTATAGACTCGTACGGAGATTAGAAACGCAGGATTAAGGAGAACTGAGCTGGCTGACACTGGCTAACGTGGTACATTTTCACCTGTTCGGGAGAGCGCCCGCGCGCTTGGCTCGGTGAGGGTTTTTCGAACGAGAACTACTGTGTCACAGAAAGCGTGCCACTTATTTTTACCAATACATCATGAAACTACCCTAGTCTGTCGAGTGATGATAATGGAACTTTTCTCAAAAATCTCGGAACCTACCTATTTTTCAATTTATTATTGGAGAAATGCCAGAAAAATTGAAAAAAAAAATCACATTGAGAAAGGTAGCCAGGGATTTTTTTGCTTTTTACTCTTATGAAAACTCACTTTTCACAAAACGTTCGGTGAACTGTCTCAGATCACGTTCACGGTCTCTGGAGTTGGATGGGGTGAGATCTGCAATGAAGAGAATCAAGTTCATTCCCTTCTTTTTATCGGCTCAAATGGGAAATTTGTAAAAACGAACCTCCTTTAGCGTTAGTTTGTCCGGATGATGTTGAAGCCATGTTCTATGAGAGCTGAAACGTATGATTCAGAGTTTCCACACGATAGACTGCTTTTGTCGGTCTTTTTTGTATATGAGCTGACAATGTGACTCATGTTAACTCAAAATTAAAAAAATTATGATTGGAGGCGGAGTCTTGAAAATGGCGCGAGTCACTCAATTTTTCGCTCCGGATGACCGCTTTGCATTCGACTATTGATTTTTAGATCCTATTATTACATGAACTGCCAAATTTCAGTCCAAATTGAAAAATATTTTCAAAAGTTACTTTAACATTTCTCTCACTTTGATAATTTTCAAGTGAGCAATTTTTGACCGACCATCCTCGCCCCCCCCCCTTCCGACAAGCCTACTTTTCGAATGGCCAAAAGTGATACAATGTGAAGTTAGTATACCTCTCGCGCCTTCTGGTTCAAAACTGGACTGTGGTACATTGCAGCCAAATTTGTCAGAATTTCATATTCTAATTTCCAAATAAAACTCAACCCACCTTCTGGTTCTGGATCAACTAAGTTTATATTGAGTCAAGCTAACACCCGTAGCGAAGATAAGTATGTGTGTCGATGGTTCCACAGCGATCAGCTATCCTGCAAGACTGGGTTTTAAGATGAATGAATCAAAAGACGGCGTGAAAGGGCTTTTCGTATCAAAGAAGAAGACGTTGCTTATCGGCTGGTTACATGTGATCTGTGCAATTGGTAGTTGCGTTGACTTACTGGTCTTTGACCAAATCGTGTCAATGAGGGTTCAACTTTTCATACGCACTGCTCATGTTCCTAGTTTTTCCGCGTTTCTGAGACTTGGCTCTTCTCAAAAGTTGTTCACCCAACATTTCCTAATCTTATTAGGGAAATTACTGTTGACTGCATATTCTAGATCATGGCATCACGAACTACTTGCAAACTTCAAAAAAATGAAGACCTCTTTCAATATAATACGAAAAAGTGTACTGAATCGTTTGAATCAAGAATCATTTTTTCATTTATCTTTGTCGACACCTCAAATTTTAGGCTTAGGTAAAGTTCAAAGCACTAGTTAGGTACATGGCTAAGATTTGATCAAACTTGATTATCACAAAAATTTTCACCTTGTAAGCTTTCCTTAAGGAAATGATTCTTGATTCAAACGATTCAGTACAATTTTTCGTATTAAGTACCTCTTTCACTACTTCTTACAAAACTTACGAAAACCATTAAAATATACTCACTCAAGCATTAGAAGTCAGATAAAACCACTGAAAACTCGGAAAACAAACACTCTATTGATCATGTTGTTATTATGAAAAGAATTTCAATCATAAGTGAGATTGTCATAATTCCTAAAAGTTGGCTCAAGTTGAAGGTCGGCAGCGGTTACGTTTGAATTATTTATGGGCTAGAAATCGACTAGGCGGAGTAGTGAATGAGAAGTGTGAGAGCCAGAAGGGTGATATGGCTTATTTTATACGAAAAACTAGACTGAATCATGAATCAAGAATCGTGAATCCTGAATCTTTTTTCATTTATCTTTGTCGACACCTCAAATTTTAGGCTTAGGTAAGGTACAAAGCTAAGATTTGATCAAAGTTCAAACTTGCCTACCACAAAAAATTTTGCACCTTGTGAGGAAATGTCGATGATTCAGTCTAGTTTTTCGTATTAAGTATATGGCTTCAAGGGTGGATTTCGAGTGCGGCGTAGCAAACTATCGGTCAGTTATATTCGCTCTTGTCACATGTGGAACAAGCACGAACGCCTCGCTACGTACGAAAGCTTTATTTCTTTAAAAATTCACATATGTGAGCAGTGAATGAGGAGATTTGAACACTTCTTCGAGTTTTTCTTTGCGGATGAGAAAATAATCCCAAAATCGTTTCAAAAACTAGTTGAAATAATATATTCACATTTCTAATTAATAATAATAACTTTATTCCTTGAAAATAAAGTTCATAAGCTTCGTGACGACCAGCAACAGCGGTCATGAGCACAGATAATGGGCGTGAGAACCGTAGGAGAACCTTTTAAAAAAGCTGCTGATTACTTAAGCTAGAATGTCAAGCAAAACTAAAAACTACGTTAGTACTGCGATAAGAAAAAAACTATCCATTCAACCCTCAGACTACGATAAATGAGTACATTACCATACGCACACACCTCTCCAATTTGCCCGGAACGTTTCCTACATCGTAAAAAAGACCCATTTCAACGCTACTGACAAGGGCACTAAAGCCGGAACATTTTCTGCGGATGAGGGTGGGATGAGTAACTTTGTCACAGTGGCAAAGACAAATTTGGAGAGAGAAAAAGAGAGAGAGAGAGAGAGAGAGAGAGAGAGAGAGAGAGAGAGAAAACATGCCACAAAACGAAAATGAGGGTCATTTTAAGCACAAATTTGTCCGTTTTAGACTTGTTTTTTAGAAAAAAAATAGCTGCAGGAGTGAAATGTAAACTGAAATTTAGTAATAAAGCAATTTTTCAGTTCTAACGGTTTTCGCCATAGCAGAACAGAAAAATGATTCAAAATTCCATTACATATTGTTGAAAAATATGCTCCAAATGATAAAATTAAACACAAAACTTGAACATTCTCCATCGTGAACACACCATTTTTTCTGATATTTGATAACACGAATTGTAATTTCATGTCAGTTTCAGTCAGAACAGGAGGAAACTACTCAAACTAGTTATAGCTTTCAAAGCTCTCAAGTCAATCGTCCAAAAAGTTTTTTGAACCCCAAAAGGCTCAACTAATTTCTTCGGGTGTAGTGAACAAGTGTTTTGGGAGGTAGAACACAAGGTTCGCAGAACAGTAGTCAACGGGCCAAAATTTTTGCATAAGCAAGTAGTCATTCTCCCTCCCGCGCGCGCTAGCCTGAATCATTCCGTTTGAAAGAGAAAAAGAAACAAATGTTGATTATGCTGACTATTGCGTCGCGTTCGTGTGTAGAGTGTGTGTGTGTGTGATAAGATGTGTTATTACTACTGTGTTAGCGTTCTATTAGGATGATCTTTATCGAACTAATGGAATTTGGCAGACATGGAGTGAAAAAATTGAATGGCTCAACAAAGAAGCTTATACAATAGTGTTAAGACTTTTAAAGATTACAGCGCACTGGTCCATTTAGGTTCAGTTACGCTCATTTCGGCTTGAAGTGGTTAAATCTAGTTATATGAAGAACAAACATCTATAGGAATGAATTGGAAAGTCGGTACCTAGTATTTTCCGTTCACGAAGGTTGACATTGGAACCATATAATCAACTGTTTTCCGAGTATAATAGGACAACGCAGACTTTCAGTTCGGAACTTTGATTGAGACCTTCAATCAGTGATAACACGAGCTACCTAATCGATAAAAGATAACGGAAAATAGGCAGGAGAGGGGCAGTGATATGGGGTGGGATATGTTTATAAGAGGCAATGACTCTAGGCTTTCAATCTTTCCTTCTCATTCCTCTCTCCCTCACCGCCGAACCCATCGACTTTGTCGACAGC
This sequence comes from Caenorhabditis parvicauda, assembly GCA_963978915.1. Taxonomy (NCBI): domain Eukaryota; kingdom Metazoa; phylum Nematoda; class Chromadorea; order Rhabditida; family Rhabditidae; genus Caenorhabditis; species Caenorhabditis parvicauda. Next base: position 13,093,330 of record OZ022253.1, on the reverse strand, counting down.
CGGTCTGCGTCTCGCCGTTTCACTCGGCGAGCAACCGACGACCAGAGTTAAACCGCCGCACGATAATAGAGAAAATACATGGAGAGATGGGGTGAGAGAGAGAGAGAAAGAGAGACAGCGAAGGTCTGTGTGTGGTGTGTGTGGTGAATCGATATACGTGAGTGTACGGTTGGGGGTCTCTCTCACTCTCCCTCTCTCCCGATGCAAGAGCGCTGGCTCACGACAAGCTCACCGAAAAGCCATGCACGCACACAGAGTCGCACACACCCGACACGAGCAGAGAGAGAGAAGTGAGAGGAAGAGACAAGTAGTGCACCAGGCCAAGAGAATGAGTGTGAACTACTACTCGTCGTCAACTTGTTTCCCTGACGACCGGCGAGAAGAGATGGAGAGAGACCCTTCTCCGCTTTCCACGACGACGACGACAACGATGAAATCCGAAAAGGATTATCGCGCGTGCGCGCCATCGAGCTCTCTTTTGCTCACACCATGTGGTTTCAATTAGTATGTGAGGTGGGGGAAGATGGAATCAAAATTTACAAGACAAATCGTTGTAAGCTTAAAGCTAAATGAACCAGTCGAAAGTTAATGGTTCAAAGCGAACCAGTAATATATGGAACCATTTTTCCTATTACTAGTTCACACAGCTAGGACTACTGTAAGTGGAGCAGGGATCAAACTGTTGCCACGTGCAACGGCCACTATAACGTCATTTCACCATCAAAATTAGAAAATGGTGTTCTTTCTGGAGAAGTATAGATTGTATGTGCGCTTTTCAAAACGTTAAGAGTGTAATGAGAAACTAAGAAATCACATTGCAGAGAATCAAAACGTCAATTTCTCCACGATAATTCGTGAAAGGCTGTCTTATCAACCTACATTGTATATCGATAACCAAGCCAGTTTTGACATTGTTGTTGACAAAAGAAGTGAGAAGCCGTACGTCATGAATTGCATGGGAAAACGACTTCAATTGGTTTCTCTTTTTCCAATATTCAACTACATGTGCACGAGTGGCTACAGTATGTACATGTGCACGAGTGGCTACAGTATGTTTGAAAGTTCAAACTAGCGAAACGTCGTTCTTTCTATGGAACAAATTGCATTTAGTCATCACGAATTGACTCATTAAAGAAGCCATGGGAGGAGAAATTCAGTGAATGCGGGAGAACAACAAAGACTGTGGCGCGAAATTCAAATTTGAAAAGTTCGGCTAAAACGGCTAGATAACTCTAACTTAACAGACATGTTAGGAGCGTTCTCCGTATCTGACTACTATTAAAACAAACGTACTTCAACTTGAATAAAATTCAGTTATTTTCTCTCTGGTGATCTAAAAAAAAATCTATTCAGTTTTCACGGGAAAATCACTGCTCTGACAAGAGCAGTTTTTAACACAGGTTTTTACAGTACGGATTATCACAGCTCATTTCTCATTGAGCTTATAACGACCTTTTCCGATTTTTGAATCGTGGGAATTGGTGGCCATTCTAGTGTAACTAACACTAGCGGATTGGATATGCGCAAAACTTTTCAATTTCAAGACACACCGAGCTAAAGGTGATTGTTATCGATTAGACGCGTTGCTCGCAAATTATATTGTACGGAAATTCGCTATAGAGCGCGTTCGCACATCAATAATTCTTCATCCTTTTCTCCTATTTTTCTCAAGTTAACAAGCGAATTTGGTTCGACGATTGCTATTGAAAAATTGCAAATCATGTAACTTTCCTTCGTAACTAGCTTTTTATCATGAATTTTGAGAAAACGTCAGAGAAAAGTTTTTTTTAAAACTACAGTAACTGTAATTTGATCTACAGCGGTGCAGGATTTACGGAGGGGCGGGGTTTGTGCTCGCTGCTTATTGGTCGCCTCCCCTCACTGCTTGATCCGACACTTTTCTACTGCGCTTGACGCAGTGTGCAAGAGTGAAAAGAGAATATTTTTACAGGGAGCCACTTTAGGACGAACACTTGACGAACTTAAATCTAGCCTCTCCAAGCTTCTCTCCAAATTCAATTCTCAGTGTTTTGGCCAAAACACTGGAGGCTCCTTTGAAGTTGCAGCAGCGTGGGTGGTGGAATATGGGGCATTATCATTCAGAAAAAAAAAAAGAAAAACTTCAAGAGTGGCTTGAGTCGATCATTACACAAATAGGGTCTAAGCGGAATAGGAAATCCGTCAAAACGCGCAAAAACAACATCTTCGGCGAATTTTCGGATAACAACAGGTGGAAAAATTAACACAGATGTGTGGTTCTTCGTTTTGCAGCAGCTGGTTTACAAGACTGTCAACAAGGTACGGCTCAGCTTGCACCTTGGAAAATTGAAAAACCGATTCACACTGCGGCAAACGTAGTTGAAAAGTGTAAGCAAAGAAAATCGATAGAGTATATCAAATTTCAGTTACTGTAGTTTAGAAAATTTTACTTTTTTCGTCAGAGATTCACAAATCGTAACGTAAAAATGTTTGAAGTAGGTAAAACTATCGTTGAGAACTGTCCGCAACGTTCAATATGTCTAGTGAAACATTTATTAAAGTACAAACACTTTCAAAAATGAAAGCGGAGGTCGGCAAAGCGGTTTTATTGTCTTATGCCTTTGCCGAGGTGTGCGATTCTGTTACCTGGAAGAACAAGAGCCACGTTGACCCTATGAGAGTGAGAAACTGTTATAATGATACTGACTCTTCGAATTCACAACGTTTCCACGGCTTAACAGTGCACCGTTTAATACACGATTAAACTATGAAAAGACGTGAAGGGAGACAAAACGTGACAAAAGAGTAGAAAGAAGCTACTTGCGATAAGAATAATCGTGATAAGGAGAACCCGGGGTGAGAGAGAAAGAGCTGTTTCATTCTCTCTATGACTCTGGTTGTTCGAGTGAGTCGACGACGTCATCAACAAAGCCTCCACCCTCGCGGTGAGGGTGAGAGATGCAGGAGGAGAGCCAGTGCTACGCTGCGGAAATAGAAGACCGAGGTGGAGTTGCTCTCTCTTTTTCTCTCTCCCTTTGCCAGAGTGAGATGGAGAGAGAGAGAGAGAGAGAGAGAGAGAGAGAGAGAGAGAGAGAGAGAGAGAGAGAGAGAGATAAATGTAATTTACATTTATGCTGTCTTGCATCCCCCTTCACTGCTCTCCCATGTTTACTGCACCGACAAAAAAAAGTTGAGAATTAATCGCGGAGCTAAAGGGGAGAAGGAGGAGGAGAGCTGGATGTTCGTTATATGCACACTTATAGAGACACAAAAACCCACTTATTCAGACGTCGGATCGGATGACGTGAGGAGGAGGGATGAAGAGAAAAGAAAGAAAGGAAGAGAGAGAGAGAGAGAGAGAGAGAGAGAGAGATAGAGAGAGAGAGAGAGAGAGAGAGAGAGATAGAGATAGAAAGAAAGAGGGAGAGAGTGTGAGAAAATACAATCTATCGAAAAAACAGACACAATGATAGACTAAGCCTATTGGAGTCGGAACACTATCAACAGTTCCGAGCATTCCTATTTATTCGTCATCTAGAACATGTGATAGAAGTCTATTACATTGAATTGACCGAGAAGTGCTTTAAATGCCAACTCTATACGTCTGACAAGATTCGATATCAATGACCGGGGTAACTCAAACGTGCTTCCAAAATCGAATGAACTAAAATGTAATGAACTCATCAGAGCTGAGCGGATCATTTGGGGTTCAAGTTTTCACATGAAAACGTAATTATTCTGGCTGCTTAACATATCCGGCTAGGTCTCCACTCTAGTCCAGAGTAACATTGTAAACATTTCTCAATGAAAAAGAAGAATGGTCAATTTTCTCTACACGGACTGCACATCAATCTTACACGTTTGCGGCAAGGTGCCCCAAGAATTCTAGCGGTATTGAGTGTGTGTATGTGTGCGCGCGTATATGTGCAGGAGATTCATGAGCACTGAAGGATCATGTCCATAAATTTTCAATGCGCACTCCCTCATCTCGAGCTCCTGCACACACAAAACATTCATCGGGTGTGAAATTTGCCCGAATCCACAAGCGATTCGGCGTCTGGGAATATAAGCGCGTAGAACAAAGAGTGTGTACGTGAATTCGAAAGCGATGAAAGGATGCTGAGCGAGGGAGGAGGAGGAGTATGGGCTGTAGAGGGAGAAGGGAGTCCGTCGACTCAAAAGAGGAAGTCAGCAAATGAATGGCGAAAACTGAGACTAGTGGATGTGAATTAATCGAGAAGCAGACCAATGTGATGACTACACGCATGATGTACAAATGCACCTTGATCTTCACGCGTTGTTCAATTAATCAACTGTTTTTTCAGAGATCGAGATAAACATTGTACATGATCCTCACTCACCACTTGTCCAACTCATCTCGTCAAAGAAGGGAAAGAGGTTCATGGAATAACGATCTAGTCTTCACATGCCTCTCAATCTAGCAAGCACTACACGTCCTGAGAAAGCTTCAATCTACTGTGTCTGCTCGACTATTGCATCAACAACCGGACAGTCTCACAAGCTGAAGAAAATGGTCAACATTTGGTATCACATCAACTAACATACCTCAAGGCAGTCATGACTCGCGGTCTTTTTCGGATCTCAGATATCTCAGCCACACTTTTGGCATACCCAAGTCAGTAGTATAACATTTTTTCTACAGGATTTACCTCGTGTGGGTTCTTTTCCATTCCTTAATCTTATTCATGTTCACCGCTCCACAACTTTTCTTTATTTATGTTTACGTCCACTTTTAATTATTATTTAAAATGAAATGCAAAATTGTTTTATCCCTGTTTTATCAACATTCGTGTTTGTTTCTATTGCGGGCTTTCCCCAAAATAAATATTATTATTATAACCAACAGTAGCTACATTCATGTTTACAGGACAACCATCGGAAATCAGAAAATGGTTCTGGGCAAAATAGAAAAAAACTGAAAGCAGATTGAGCGAATGAGGACACACCTATACAGAATTGTGAAGAATTATTGTGAATCAGCGTTGAACGTGTTTTGGGGATGGATTCTATACATTCCATCCACCTATTCACAGAAGTGTTGCTCAGTGGTAGCGCAAGGACTGTATTCCTATCAAGGTTCTGCACTGAGCGGGTAAACTATCCAAAACATCACACAATCATTTTCTAAATTTCTCTGTGCCTCGTTCGTGACGTTTGAGACACGACTATATTGGTGAACGAGAAAATGCACTACAAATGAGCACACATGTCCTAGTCAACGTACACAGTCCAGAAAAACTATCCGTAAAGCGTAGGCACAACTTTTTCACAATCACGCAAATTACTGCAGCGCACAGGCTTTGCCTATTATCCTATGGCGGAATGTGATTGGAATTTGGAAATACTGCTAACTTAACGTTCTCAGTGTCAGAAAATTGTGGGGTTTTTGCTGTTAAAGCTTTGGTGTCGAGGAATATGTTGGAACACTAATTTGGGCAAAAAATGTAGTCAGTATCGCCTGATGATTTTTTTTACTGCAAATTAAATCTCATGGCTTGAATTTCTTGTCAATCACTTCACTCGAAAATCGTTCCATTCTAAAATAAGCATCGTCTTACACGCCAACATCCAGAAAAATCCGTTGTCAACAGTTCAAATTCTATAAGCCCTTGGTATCCAAGGATTAGCGTAAGCCGAGAACCCTCGAGCTTTAGTCACTGACCCACTGCTTGCAAATCGCGACAAGAGGGGTGGATTTTATATTTATTTTTGATTAGGTGATAAGTGTCAGAACGATATAGGTCACAAAGACCACATCGCACCCAAAAGACTTGTCATATGAGAAAATCTATGGTTAAGCGGTCAAAACTCAATCAAAACTCCAGTCATAACCATAACACAGCATAAAATAATCCCTTTTCAATCACGGAGTGAGAAATGAAAAATTGTAAGAACATTAGTTATCTTTCGATCTTTTTGGGCACAATATATTAATAACATGAAAAAACTAATTCTGACTTGCTCTCTTTTTTTTACGGTGGTGAATGTTCACATGATGAATGAAAAAAGACCACCCGAAAATCGGCTTCATGGAAACTGGACGAAAAATTCATCTTATATCAAAATGACTTTTCAAGTCGGGTTCTCATAAAACAAGGAAGTTTAAGAAGCTGATATCAGATAAATCGGAAATATCTAAAATTCCGCGATGGAATAAGATTTTCCCGTTTTGCTCATTAAAACACCGAAATGTTCAATATTCTGCGATGGAATAGCCTTCTATGAGGCTCGATAAAAATCCACTATGAAACGTGTTCTATGACAATAAACTTCTTTCTGTCCGATGATCGACAACAGTTGGCTTGTTAGATTGATGTCTGGAGGATGAGAAAAACCTCGATTACGTGTCAAATGCGACGAGAAATATCATGAATGGCTTCGTTGTCGGAGGGAAAGGACAATCTTTCGCTAGACTTTAGCCCAGGGCAACATTTTTGAAACGAAACCATACGATATAAGATACCACATTAAAGCAAAATCTAGAACAACTGAACCTGAATGCTCTCACATCCTTCACAAAGAGTGTTAGTCGTTCATAGAGGTGAGTGAGGATTTCGCCCATCATGTACACAATCTGCAGTCTCCAGTAGTTTACTTTTTACTATGGGAAAGTTTATCTAACAACTTTTGCAATGAGTTGAGTCTTGAAAAAACAGGTGAAGTAAAAAAAAATTGCCGTGAATCGTGTGAAAAGTTCCTTACTCTAGGTTTTCCAACACTGCATCACACATATATCGCTAGAAGCATGGCCGTTTTCAAACGCGCTCTAATCTCAATTTTGCAGAATGAGTACGGTAGGGTCGAGACTCTCACAACGAACAGTTAGATCTTTGTGGATTTAAATTATTATTCTTACTTTCAGTCCATTGAAATTAAAGGCTCATTACGTAAATCGTTCTTGTATTTCAAGGCAAAACTGCTACGGTACTAAGTACCCGATTTACGGAGGCCATACTTTTTTTACAGGTAGAGGAAGCTATGTGCATCACAACTGGGATGGAATAACCGCAAATTCATTGAGAATTCAAATCCATGATTCCACAATGAGAATCTCTAACCATCGCAAATTACCATTTATGACAGTTTTGTGCACATCTCATTAGCCGCGGAACCCGGCACGTACACTTCGGCTCAACGGCCAGAAAGAAGACAAAAGAGGGTGGAAAATAAATGCCCTCTCATAATTAGACCATCTCTAGAGACTGGCTCCCACATAGCCCATTTCGGCTTTCCAGGGTCGTTGTCTTTTTTTTTTCTCGTCTGAATGAGAAGTGGGGGAGGATGGAGAGCATACAAATGTATACGAGTGGGGGAGGGGGGAGGGGGAGAGGAGGCTGAGGTTGTAGTGATCAATATGTATCTGGAGATGCCCGGCGAGAGCCTGCCAGATATTACAACCAAACTATTGGTCACTCGGTTGCCAGTGAAAAAGAACAACTAACCCGTCGATTGGTGGATATGATGGGATGATCAAGTTTTTGATGTTGAGTGAAAAATTGCTACCATAGTTAATTCAACGTTAACTGTTCTCCAGTAACATGTTATAACATCCCAATAGGGTCAGATTAACATTATCAGTCAAAATCTTATTCGATTCGATACTTTGATCTTGGGAAGATCATTTGTTAAAGCTCGTGGCACACCTCGGCAAAAGGCGCACTTCGGCAACGGCGTTTTTGTAAAATGAGTACGGTAGGGTCGGGACTCTCGAAACAAACAGTTAGATCTTTGTGGATTTAAACTATTTTTTATTCTCAGTCCATTCTGAAATTAAAGGCCCATTACGTAAATCGTTCTTGTATTTCAAGGCGAAACTGCTATGGTACTGGTACCCGATTTACAGAGGTCAGACTTTTTTACAGGTAGAGGAAGCTATGTGTGATGCGAATTATCTTTTTTGCAGAATGGCTTTCAATCCGGATTAGATCTACTTGTATGAACAATGGGGAGGAGACTTTCACCCAAACTATACTGAAATTCGTGAAAAAAAATCATCCCGCCACATTTTACACCGGTATCGGACACGTTTTACTAATACAACTCCTGACACCATGCTACAGTTGGGTATTAGACAATCGTTGGTGTAGAACATTCTTTCCGCATTTAGTATCGATGACTCATTCCATCATTCTACAGCTGGTCGGAACATGCACGAAGCGAAATCTCCGAAGCACTACTCACTACACGTCACATTAGAGTTACGCTGAGTTCATATCTAACTTTCTTCAAAATTATCAATTTCACATAATGAATTTCATCGAAAATGTGAAAAAAAAACTAGCAAAGTTGAATGAAATAGACAATATTTTCATCAAAGCGACACAATTTTCCGACAGCATTTTCAATTTTTTTCTATTTGCAAAATTTCACTTCCGTGATTGATTCCTTATGCACACTGTGAAAATGTTCAAATCGGCAACAACTGATGTGGCGACGTGTGGTGGTGGACACTTTTTCGAAATGTTAAAACGCCGACTCAAACCACATGTTTCCGGGCTGCTGACTCGTGCCGCTCAAAGTTTCCGTTGTCAGTGAGAAGAGTGTGTGTGTGTGCGTGTTCAATAATTAGACAAAAAGCGTGTAATTATCCAATAAGAAAGAGCCCCACTCGGACACGGCTAATTTTCCCTCTTCGTCTCAAAACAATTTCGGGAGAGGGGCGGTGCGGGACCAATTTTCTTCATGCTTTTGGACAGGGATGAGACCAATGCTATTTTTAGTGACATGGTGATTCTTTGAGAAAAAACCACACCCTAAGGGCACACCGAGCTAAAGAAGGTCGTCATCGATTAGTCGCGTTGCAGCAAAATTATATTGAACGAAAATTCGCTATAGAGCGCGTTCGCACATCAATATTTTTTAAATTCTTTTGTCCTATTTTTCTCAAGTTAACAAGCGGATTTGTTTCGCCGATTGCTATTGAAAATTGCAAATCATGTAACTTTTCTCTGTAACTAGCTTTTTATCATGAATTTTGAAAAAAAACGCGTTCGAGAAAAATTTTCAACTACAGTAACTGTAATTTGATCTACGACAAAACACGATTTACAAAGGGGCGGGGTTTGCAGTCGCTGCTTATTGGTCGCCTCCCCTCGCTGCTTGGTCCGACACTTTTCTACTGCGCTTAGCGCAGTGTGTAAGGGTGGACAGTACAAAGATATCAAATGGTCGTAGCGGAAAATATTATTTTCTATGTGTATGAATGGTGAACTACATAATTGAAGCAGATTTAGTGGGAGCTGTACTATATGAACGCTGTTCTTTTTAACAAATAAGAAACAACCATCGTTCCAGATTTTTCTGGAGCGATATTTAAAATTGATCGATTTCGAATTATCAATTATTCGAAGTTGACAATACATGAACACTCTTCAGAATCATGTGTACATACCTGAATAGACTAGGAACAGTTAGAACCCATTGAACGTTTTGTACCAACAGAAATGAAACTCTTGCAACGTTTAATATATGAAACGAGCAAATCAAAATATATTTATTGATCCTTTTGATAAATTGATGCTACAATCATCGCCGTGACCAGATACGGGTCGCAGTTGGAGGATGGACGACGATCTTCGAGATAACCCTGAACAAATTATAGTCTACGGATTCTGCAGCGAGCGGTTCTAATACACCCGTGCATATGTAAATTAAAGCTCACCTTTCCCTCCATCGCAACTTGTCTTGGAATTCTTACAGAGCAACCACGGTTGGCGATTCCCCAAGAGAATTCGTTGGCAGAACTTGTTTCATGTCTTCCGGTCAGTCTTTTTAGGTTATCATTTCCACCGTTTGGATCGTACACAGTCATTGCCTTCTGGTGGGTTCTGGCGAGGTGTGGCATTGCCTCAAAATCGTTCATTGCCAAAGTAGATGGAAAGTGCTTTAATCACCTGTTTGATAACCTCCAAACCACCTGGTGCACGCATTTCCTTGCTGGAAAAGTTCGTGTGACAACCGGCACCGTTCCAGTCACCCATGGTAATTTTCGGCTTGGGGTCAATCGAGATGACAACACCAAACTGTTCGGCTACTCTGCAACATTCATGGGTTTAGATAAGTGGACAACGCAGAGAATATTCGCTATTAGAAAGATTATTCCAGGCAGAACTCTGACATTATCGAAAAAAAATCATATTTCGAGACGTGAACGCTACTGCTCTAAATAAAGCTGTACTTGTGTACAACATGTGCTACAGCGCATGTACAACATGTACAGCGTACGATGTACATGCGCTGTAGATATCTGCAAAACATGTTGTACACAAGTACATCATTTTGTTTTTAGAGTGCTAACTAACGAGGAATAATTCAAAACTTTTCCAAACAAACCCAACCTGTGCAAAATATATCTCGCTACCCAGAGCTGATCACCCATTTCAATACCTAGACAGGTACCAATTTGGAACTCCCACTGACCGGGTGTCACCTCTGGAAGAATGATGTTATCAGTTACTGTGTTCATGTCATGAAAAACCTCCATTAGTTCCAAAAATGTTGAGTCCCGCGTGAAGACATGCACGGTAGTGTGTCTCGACAATTTCTCTTCCAAATGACCTGTCAGCACCGACACTGCAGTAGTAGGGGCCTTGTGGGGCAGGGTACCCGTGTTTCGGCCATCCCAGTGGGTGACCGTCACGATCCATCATAAGGTACTCTTGCTCCATGCCGAACCATGGTTCGTGTTCAGCCACTTGTTTCATCAGGTATAGACACTCGTCACGATTGTTAGTTTGGGTCGGCTTCATTTGGTGGTCCAGGGTGTCGCACATGACTAGTTTGTTGCGTCCACCCAGAAATGGGTCGGAGAAAACGGCGGCTGGCTAGAATATGTCATTTTTAATATCTTCACCGACATCCAGTTTTTAAGGATTTTACATCAATAACAACAAGGAATCCAGCTCACAACCCGTTATTACGGTTCGATCTTGGCTCATAGATTTCAGATCAAAACTGTCTAGCATTTTTCAAAGCTGAATATTAACGCGGAAATGTCCGAACGCGTGGTAAAATTTCAAAATTTCTCTTGATTTTCACATCTAAACGTGTCCTCAACGTGACCGTTTTATCAGTTATAATTTTAATTTTTGTGTGCGTGAAGCGGCATTTCAAGCACCTACGGCGAAATGGAGAATAAGACGCAAACCTTCTCGGAGACGAAAGAAGTTAAACAAAGTGCAATTCCTTGCGGTAACTGCATTCGATTTTTCGATTTCACAGTTCGGACACTGGAACCGTTGGTCACATTCAACCTGTTACTGGTGAGAAAGATACACTAACCCTGAGGTACAGGTCGGAATCACGCCCTTTTGCCTGGCCAGTCGAACTTCCATCATAGTTCCAAAGAGGGTAGTCCTCTACTCTTGTGGGCAACGTGTCCATGGTACGCGTCTTACATCTCAAGTTCTCTCCCGTCCCATCAATCCAAATATACGTTGCTTGGATCTTGGTTGGGTGATTCTTCAGTCCGAGGAACTGATCAACCACAGGCTGACCCAGAGGCATACGTGTCTCGAAATTCAAGTGAGTCATTTTTGTTCTGGAAGATGATAGATTACTAGTGGCCAGATGTTCCGCGTACTTGCCTAGTGAGTAAAAACCTTTGAAGAGTTCCTTCTATCTACTTTTTAGTAGAAATGATTCGCATCACGTTTCTTGTGCTTGTTTCGACAATTCTGTTGGTCACGTTAGTTTATCGTACAATTAAAATTTCCAATTTAGTTTTCCGTGCATCATAGGCATAATCATCATTCGGCGAAAACAAAAGCGTTATGAAAATCGAGAAATAGCGAAAAGGCGGTGGATGATTCAAATATGAATCATCTGCCTTCGCTCTTCCCTACAAACAATTTCCTTCATTTCATTGCTTCAGCACCACTCGCGCCATAGTTTAGAGCAAAACGGTAGGATTTAGTTATGTAGAGCTGAAAGTTATATAAGTTCTCTGAAACAAAAGTTTATAGCTGAAACACTTGGCTGCTGATCAGAGGCTAAGTGTGAACCCTATTCTCAATGAATAAAGTTATTATAGTAACTACTTTTGTAATGATAACTTCTCTCCCTCCCCCTCTCTCTTGCAAAACGAGTTCGCTTACTATTTCAAAGTGTTTTGCAGGACCTGATTGAATGAGATTTGTATCCAACTCATAAAGTTTCTGGTAAATCACAAAACTAATTTCAATGTGCGTGATCCAAGAGAAACAAAGATTGTTTCCACATTCCCAACGCCCTGACTAGTTTTTAGTGGATAAATCTTACTGATCCAATGAAGGTGAACCCCCCTCCACGATACATTCTATAATTAGATCCCGTTGCTTCCAAATAGAGATATTGCCAATGATTGGCAGTCGATTGGCAATGCAATTTGTTATAACACCATCTTGAACGTCGAGAAGGCCTAGAAATCAAAATCAAGTCATTTAAATTGCATTACCAATAGACTGTCAATGCTATTGGCAATGGAAAAAGGTATTGCCAATCGACTGCCAATGATTGGCAATATGCCCATGCCTACTTCCGACCCCTATAACGCTTGACGACATAGTTCAAACCCTGAAGGCACTCGGCTCGAGTCACATGACCACCGAGTGGATCGTGCGTGATAGTGAAACTGCTTGCAGAAATCAATGGCGAGCGCGCGCCACGAGTCAGGTGGTCCGTGGTTCAGACTTTTCTCCTCGTTTTTTCTCATCACACACTCGCTTTCGCAGGCGGAAATTAAATTCAATAGGCATTTTTCATATCTGCTAGAAGCTTCTTATCATAATGGACGCTTCCGCCCGCTGTCAGGAATGGAATTTGCTGATGTGATATGCTAACATCACTATTAGAAATATATATATATCGAACGGTTATACTGATCTGTTAGCGTACAAAATACTAGTACAAGTTGTGAGAAATTGAAAAATATAACCATGCATGAAATTTCACAAACAATATCATATCTTCTTTCCGTAATTATACTTTTCTTTGAGCGATATACAATCTTTACGATCATGTAAAAGTCCAAGACGTAAGCTATTCGCACCATTGAGAATGCCCTAAATAGCATTGGATAGCCATCACCGGAAGGGATCATGGAATGCATGTTTACGGACGTTCTCCTTTCGCATATCTAACGCATCTGGACGCGGACTGTCGAACACGTGGCACAGGCTCCTTTCTCTCTTCGTCCTCTTATTCTATTTCTTACTGTTGCTGTCTTTGCGCGCCCATCGTGAATCATAGCAGTGTGCTCCCTATGATTCATATATTCATGCCTCTCTGTCTGTACGCGTTCTCACATCTTATCGCTCACTTTGCCTGCCATAGGCCTTCTTAGTGTTTTTGTTTGCGCTTTTCCGCTGTTTCTCTTTTTCTCGAAGTTTGTCCGTTCTTCTTTCGCTTATGTATCAAATGTATTTCACAGTGAATTTGTACATAATTTTTTATTAATAATATAGCTTTGGAAAAAGTACCTCAATGACTCCTCGATTGCCAAAACTCTGAATCTACTGTGTTAACATCCAACAAATTTGATAGATTTACTCACGAAAAATGAATTTAAAAGAAAAAATTATTCAGCGAAGCGCTTTTCGAGTTTATTCCATGTTCCGCAAATGTTCCAAACGGATACAAAGCATGCGAACCATGAATACATGTTGCTGACCACTACCGCGCGCTCATGGTCATATTCAAAATACAAACACAAACAAACGGCCGACCATCATCTTCTCAACACATTTTTGTTCTGCTGCAGCATGCCTCGGTTCTGCGCCTCCGATTTCTTTCGTTCCGACCAAAACTTTCTAGGTCACTCATTTCTCTGTGCCTCGCGCGATTACGCGCTGCCTAACATGTATTCTCGCTAATTTACATTTGTAATGCATATCTATGCGTTCGGAATGTAAGTACAAAACGTTCAGTTGCAGTCAACTATTTTTAGAGTCACAGTTCCTGGTGTTAATAGGTTCAATCACATATTCTTAACGAAAGATAATGAATGATATTCTCGTACTGTCAACTTCTCATAATTCAGGATGTATTACCACCGGAATGGTGGGTACTGGGAAATAATTAAGTCTCTTAAGACGTTTTACTAATTCAAATATCGCGCTAACTATAGTTCACGCGTTCTCAAGAGACTCGACTTCTGAGAAAAACACTCTTTTTTGTAAACCGGAGAAACTTGATTATTATTCATCTTCTTAGCCTCTTTATTCACTCACTCAATTTCGATGAAAGGAATTTTGGTGATTCATAACTAAAACAATAGACCTATGAGTTCCGGTTTCGAAATTTTTGTTAGAAAAAAGTACCTTGTTAGTCATCTTCTCGACCATTATGGTTTTGACATTCTCCGCCTTCATATTGCTCCTATCTTTCCATTCTTTCCAGACCATTCTCCGTGAGAACCAGCAACGCGAGACACCTAAAACTTCTATTGATCTTGCTACGTATAACACTTACCGTATTCAGAAACGCGCATTCAAACATAATTTTCAAACACAGTTACAACTATTAAAAATTCAGGAAAACTAAGAACGATCTCGAAAATCGATTTTGAAAGTTCAAATTAATTAATCAAAATTGAATGCGCGCGTAAGAAGTTGAATTAGTTACTGTAGCTGAAGATCAAAATTTATAACTCGCGTTCTGGTTTTCACGTCTTTTTGCAGTTATACTCTTTTCTCTTCTCAACTGTGCTAACATCAACTGTGTGTTTGCAGTTAAAGTCGACGAAAACACTTGGAAGAGATGTCGCAGAAGATCCGCGCTCTCGACCAAGAAGAAGAGGTGATAAAATTCGCCCTTTCTCTTTCAAAAATCAATTTCAGGTAGTTCCAGCGATCCGTGGTGAAGATGCGGACTGGAAGATTATTCAACAGAACACTTTCACCAGATGGGTTGCAAACCATTTGCGAAAAGTTGGAGAGAACATTAATAATCTGGTAAACAAGAACTTGCGCGGTGTCGTTTTTATCCGTTCAATTTACAGGAGACCGACTTTTCTGATGGATTGAAACTCATCAGTCTTGCCGCGGTTCTTTCTCAGAAGAATCTTGGCAAGTTCAATAAGAAGGTATTCAAAAAGCAAAGGATTTTCTGGGATATTCCATTTTCAGGTCACATTCCGTTCTCAGAAGCTTGAAAATGTGTCTCTCGCTCTGAATTTCTTCCAGAAAGAGGAGAACATAAAAATCATCAACATTGGTCAGTGTTATACACTCTTGCCTCAATATTGAGACAACCAAGGAAATGTTCACCAAAATATAATTTTCAGACAGTTCTCACATTGTTGATCACAACAAGAAACTGATCATGGGACTCATCTGGACTCTCATCCTCCACTATTCCATCTCCATGGGATGGATCCAAGAGCGCAGCGAGGAAGGAGCACCACAAGAAGAAACTCCAAAACAGAAGCTGCTAAACTGGGTGCGCAACCGTCTTCCAGGAGTTCCAGTGTCCAACTTCACTTCCGACTGGAACGATGGAGTTGCCCTGGGAGCATTGGTTAACTCCATGGCGCCAGGAGCACTTCCAGACTGGGAAAACTGGTCACCCAAGGAAGCGCTGAGAAACACCGACAAGGCTATGAAGACCGCACAAGATCTTCTCAATGTCGCTCCTCTGATCACTCCGTCAGAGTTGATTCATCCAGAGATTGACGAGATGTCGGTGATGACGTATTTGGCGCAGTTCCCAGCAACCAAGTGAGTTTGAGAGTAGTTACCAGGAAGTCATTCTAGATCTTACAGAATAGCCTTTTTCGATTTAAAGTTGTACATAAATTTAATTTGGTTGGGGAGATAGTGTGTCTGTAGGGTGATGTGTCATGTTGCAGCTACCATTTTAGTAATCTGAAAAGCTAATTTCAAGGCCTGTCGTCGTCACTCCAAAAGTCAACGCCGCTATCCTCAACCTCGACGAGAAGCCGATCATTGGACAACCCTCTGAATTTGATGTCAAGATCTCACTTTCCGGCTATAAGCCAAAGCTCTCACTCCGTGATGCGGAAGGCAACGACGTCCATTCTGTCGCAACCAAAGTCGCCGATGACGTTTACAGAGTGAAGTACACACCACAGCGAGTCGGACCACTGAAGGTTGTCAATTTTTCCATTTGATTAAAAACAAAAGTTCGCTGTTGGATCTGTTGAACCTTTTTAAATACAAAACTTGTTTTTAGATTGATGTCAGCGTCATCGAGGTTGAATCTTTCGTCGCGACGCCAATCGATGATGCCTCCAGAGTCGTTCACGTTCAACCACTTGCCAGACTCTGTGAATACCCCGAGAGGGTCAAGGTCGGTGACAATGTCAAGTTCAAGGTTGCCGATGCCGAAGGACCTGTCGATGTAATCGTCGTGGACCCTGTTGGAGCTGAGCACAGACTTCCTATTCTGGGTTTGTTTCGTTCTCTATGAAACATTAGGGACATTTTTTAAAATTAGGTTTTAGTGAATTAACAACTAAAACTTCAAGTCGATAAAAAAATTTCCGAATTAGGAACAACACTCTGTATTGAAATTCTTGTTCATACAGTAATGAAGTGAACAGTTACAGAAGACAATTCGACACCAGCTCTCCACAGCTTTGAGTACGATGTTCTGTCACCTGGACTCCATTCGGTCAACGTCTTCAACCGCAAAGCTGTTCTTCCAGGCAGTCCATTCCCGCTAAGAGCACAGCCAAAGAGTACGCATTTATCTTCTACGTTCCAACATTCGCGTTTTCAGATGACTTCAAGATCTGGGGTCGTGGAACCGTCCCAGACGGCGTACGTCAAAATGACAAGGTTCAAGTCCATGTCAAGTGCAATGATCCACAGGATGACATCAGAGAAGCCAACGTGGCTTTGGTTGTTTTGCAGCGTGAGTTGTCGTGAAGAAATTTTTATACTTAAAACATCAATTCAGCTGACGGCAATGCCTTGCCAGTCACCGCGAACTATGACGATGAGCTCGAGATCCTCACATTCGACTACCAAGTTGCCGAGTTGGGAGAACACGAGGTCACTGTCAAGTCTGCTTCTGAGCCTGTGAAGACCTTCAAAGTCAATGTCGCACAACCAACAACGAAGAACATTCGTGCTTTCGGCCCAGGACTCGAGCACGGTATTGTCGACGAGCCAAGTGTCTTCAAGGTGGAGACGAACGGTGAAAGCGATGGACTGGCTTTCATGGTCGAAGGACCCAGCAAGACTGACATCGAGTGCCAAGACCGTGGAAACGGTGCTGCCGTGGCTTCGTATGTGGTAGGTTATTTCAATTGCACTAATAATCAAACAAAAAAAAGTAGAATAACAGTGTTGTTTTCAGCCAAAGGAGGAGGGTGTGTACAAAGTGAGTGTTCTCGCCGACGGTGAACACATCAAGGATTCGCCATTCGTTCTCTACGCTAACAAGCATATCGATGGTCTCAAGCCAAGTGCTGCTCGTGTCACTGGACTCGACGAAGCCAAGAAGTACATTGTTGACGAGAAGGTTTCTTTTAGAGTCGACACTAGACTCGTCGGAGGTTAGTCATCAGCAGGGTTACAGTAGAATATTCCGATTTTCAGCCGACGTCATTCCTAAAGTTACTATTCTCAACAGCCAACTTCTCCCGATTAACCTTGGTGCTCGTGAGGTCACTCCAAGTGTCTTTGAATATTCTTTCACACCGAAAGAAGCTGGAAAGCACCATGTGGACGTGAGTGTTGGAGGAGTTTCCGCTCCAGGAGCACCCTTCGAGGTTTGAATTGCTCTACAAACAGGAAAAAACTTCTTGTTCAGCTCAAAGTTGCTGAGCCAAGTGACCCATCGAAGCTATTCATCTACGGACGTGGTGTTGACGGACCAGTGTACGCCCAAGAGCCCACCCACTTCACCATCGACGCCAAGCAAGCTGGTCCAGGTGCTGTTGAAGTCGCCCTGAAGGATAACGCTGGCGAGCAAGTTGACATTGATGTCTTGGACAACACTGATGGCTCTTTCACCGTCAAGTACACCGCACCAAGACCAGGATCTTATCAGGTACTCTCGAGAGAGTTTCATATTTTATGGAAATCAAATTTAGCTGAACGTTGTCTTTGCTGGAGAACAAATTTCGCCAATTGAGATCAATGTCAAACCTCGTGTTGACGTTTCTGGAGTTAGAGTGGAAGGATTCGAAGATGGTTGGTTTTTTTTTTAAAAGTTTTCCATTCTTAACAGTTTTGATCCATTTTTCTAACTCGCCAGTATTTCGTGTTTCTCACAATATTTTTATTTAAAGTTTTTCTCTCTCTTCGATTTCATTATTGTTTGTTTTCCTAACTTCTCTCATTTTTCATGCTCACATCATTTGAAGGTATTAATTTTGTTATTTCATGTTTTGTAACATGCATGCCTTGCCGTTTTCCAGTGTTTTTCTCATTGCAACCGTGTGAAAGGGTAAAAGTAAGTTCCTAATCTTCAATTTTCAGCAATCGTAACGGTGAACGTCGAGAAAGAAATCCACGTGTTTACGACAGACGGAGAAAATACTCGAATAGTCATTACATCACCATCTGGAAGAGTAGTCGAAGCGATCATCGAGTCTACCGAGACAGGATTCAGAGTGCGCTTCACACCATCTGAAATTGGTGACTACACCATCGATGTCACCTATCAAGATGTTCCAATTGACAGTGCACCATTTTATCTACATTGCATTCCTGGAGATGATAACGAAGAAAACACTGATCCGCAGAATGGATCTAATGCAGTAGCTGAAGCAGAATATGTAGTTAGCGGGTCAGGTCCTCCACGTGCCGATCTAGTAACAGTGTCCGGACCAGGACTCGGCCCTGTCGCTGCTCTACGACCAACCCACGTGACAATAGACACGACTCAAGCTGGTTTCGGTGATATAGATCTTTTCGTCGACGGGCCGACCAGAACACCACTACATTGTGTTGATAACCAAGATGGACTGCTGACGATGTCATTCACCCCAAAAACGCCAGGGCTCTACTACCTCCGAGTGATTTTCGATAATGAACATGTTCCTGGTAGCCCATTTCAAGTTGTAGCTGTATCTCCTTTGTTGGGTTCACCGACTTTAATGCCGGATCGTGGAAAGACCGAAAGTCCCTTCTCATCGCTTTCAAGTGGATCCTCAACACCTCAAATCGCCAGATGTGTCTGATTCAAACGTTTTTCTCTGTAATTATCATTGTGATCTCCCTACTGTGATACATGTGTATCATCACATGCTCGTTTTCAAATTTATCCAGGAATTTTCTCCGTGAATGATTGAGTTCTGAAATCAATAAATATTCTCTCAATCTATCAAATTAAAACTATAACAGATCTAACGGATGGAGTGAACGAATAACAATCTAACCTTTGCAGGTCAAAAGCTTGTTGGAGCCAGCATCTCACCGGTTGTTGACTTGAACGGGCTCAAGCCACAGAAGGCAGGATTGGTCCTGACTGACGAAGTGAATGGAGAGAAGTGCAAGTCGATTTTGCGACCAGCAGAAGATGGTACCTACACCGGAAACTTCAACCTTCTCAAGCCTGGAAAGCACAATGTTGAGGTTCTTGTTTGTTGGTGTTTGTTTTTAGTAGACTAACATTTTCAGCTTCTTCTTGACGATGTTTTGGTAAAGAAGGCTACATTTGACGTGAAGAAGGGTACCGACGTCAGCCAGGCCAAGATCTCTGGTCCGGGACTCTCCGAAGCGGTTGTGGGAGAGAAGTCATCGTTCGATCTTGACCTTAATGTGTGTCCTTAAATTTCTAATAGTTTGGCATTTTTTCTTACAGAACTGCGGTGAAGGATCCCTGCACATCGAGATTGAAGGCCCATCCAAATCTGAATCGAGTGTGGTCGACAACGGTCACGGAAAGTGCGCTGTCGACTACATCGTCAAGGAGCCAGGAGACTACAACATTGCGATTCTTTTCGGTGAAAAGGTCAAGCAACACATCAAAGGTATTCAAGGGCTATGAATAAGTTTAGTATTAGAATATCACAGGATCCCCATTCAAGGTCAAAGCAGACTACAAGAAGAACCCATCAAAGGTGAAGGTAGAAGGACTTGACCGTGCGAAGGTCCGCAGTGGTGAACCGCTCAACTTCAAAGTTGATACTTCCAAGACCAAGGATCTTCCAGTCACTGTGTCTGTTCCAGCAGGTCAGAATTTTAGTAGAATTTCCAACATTCAAAAGCTACTCTTCAGACATTCAAAGACCGACTATCGAGCGTGATCCGAAGAACCCACACATCCACTACGGCAAGTTGGTCCCTGTAGGCGAAGCTGGTTCCAGAATCCCAGTCGAGGTACTATACGACGATGAACCAGTGCACGGAAGTCCATTCAACGTACAACTTCTGCCTAACGTCGAGCCAAACCTACTGAAGTTCGGAAGTATCATAGGAGAGAAATGCAAGGACGTGATCGCTTCCAACGTTGCTCACTTGCCCGTCGACGTTCGCGAGTGTGGACAAGTCAAGGATGTTGGTGCTGAAGTTGTCGTGAGTTGACTCTTTCATTTTTCGATAGGGGAAATTATGCATAGTGTATCACTTTTCACCGTTCCAAAAGTGGGGTGGTCGGTCAAAAATCGCTTATCTGCAAAATTTTCTAAAAGAACTTAACTACATTTTCTATACCAGTACTGGTTAGTCTCCTCGAAAAATGTTTCAGTAACTTAAAAAAAGTTTTTGTTCAATAAAAACTAAAAATTTGACAGAATATTAATCTTGGATCTTGGTATACTGTGTTACGTTGTATCAATTTATTGTAACAAAATTTTTACACCCAACAAGTTCATATTTTTTTCAGGGACCAGATGGAAGACGAAGAGAGCACACATTGAAACCATCTGAAACCAACGGTGTCTTTGACTTGGAGTTCCCAACCGATGTCTCTGGCGAATACACGATCAACGTGTACGTCAATGGAGTCAAAGTAGAACAGACGATCAAGACGAAAGCGAAGAAGGTCGGAAGCAAGAAAACTGTCACCAAGGCTGGTGAGATTTCGTTAGAGCTTGCATAGAAAATATATAAAAAAAAATACTAGTTCTCCATTGAAAACTTGAATTTCCAGATCCATCCACAGCAGCTCAGACTCTCGAGCAGAACAAACCGATCAACCTAGCCTACTCTCATCCTGATCAAGCGTTCGCTAATCTGTCAGTGATTGCGGCCAGACCTGACGCAGTTGATCTGGAACTTGTCAGAAAGTCGGATCCCAAGAGTGGAACCGTTGAAGAAACGTTGGTTGTGAAGCCGACCAAACCAGGTGTCAATTCGCTCGATGTTTACTATGGTGGAGAGCATGTGGACCATGTTGATTATGAGGTAATTTTCTTAAATCTGAAAAAATTTAATTTTCTGACTCGAATGATAAGAACAATTTTCCGAATCGTCTCCAACTTTTTACAAAATGATTGAGGGTCAATCAGGTGTACCCAAGTAGGGATGAGCAAATCGCCAGTTATTGGCTAACTATTGGCCATTCTCTTTTTGTTAGCCAATTGCATTGGCGAGCGGGTGGCTATTCAATTGGCGAGCGCCTGGAGTTGTGCTTTCTGAGCCTTTTGGACGATGAAGATAGTGTTCTTCAGATGACATCATTTTGCCAATCGCTCGCCAATGCAATTGGCTAATGAAAAGAGGATAACCAATCGTTAACCAATAGACTGGCGATTTGCCCATCCCTATGCCCAAGGTCGCGGGGGTGTCAGTAACCCCGAAACCCTCCGCCTCTAGTCGAGAGTGAAAACAAGACAATTGTCAGTGTGTTGTTGTGTGCCATAGTGTCTCGGCGTCTCTCGATCTGTCCTTCTCTAGGCCTGAATGCCATCTGTCGCGTTAATGCCCTATGGCAATTGGTAATGGTAGTAGCACCTCTCCGGAAAAATAGTCAGTCACACGAATTTCAACTCGTTGCACCCACTCCCCCTCCTCCCTATTTGCTTGTTTTCGCTCCTGCGCTCTCCTCGAAACTCACGATATCGCTCTCCCCTTCCGACGAGTAGTGTATTCTATTGACGACGACGGCATGGCAACATTTTCACAATAAAACCCACCCTTCGACCTTATCGCTCTTCCCCTGTTATTTCACTTTCTTTTTTTGCTATCAGAGTTCGATTTATTTTTTCACTAGATAAACGCTAGTGCTGAAATCCTATCCGAGTTTTTAGTTTTCCACAGTAAGAGTAACCCTTAATGCTTTTCACAATTAGTTTTATCTGCGTTCATAGATTCTATTATCATTGTAATATTCAACCTGAGCTTTTATGCCTCACTTTCTGAGTTCTTGAATATATTCGATTCAGGGATTTCGAAAATCCTATTCTGCTAGTTCGATTTATTTTTCAAGTTTAAAAAGTACTAGCATGTTCTGTCTGGCTTCTCTAAACTAGTCTTTCCGAAGTTTACGACTTGAATATAGGTTTTCTAGAGGAAATTTAAAAGCAATTGCGTCTGGCACATGAATTCTTTAGAGATTTCCACAGTACTCAGTTTCACTCTGATACGTGTATTTCGTTAGGATGTTTCTTGGAACTCTTGACACAGTGTAATTCCTGAGCAGAGAACAACATTCGGTGAATCTGCAGACAAGCTCTAAATTCTCATCCATCACGTACGATTCGAGTCCATCACTCTTGTGTTCTGTTTTTCTGAAGTACACTCATCAATATCAGAAAACTTGTAACTTGATCCCGTAGCAGTAAGAGCTCCTGATCAAGTCTGTGATCTCCTTTTTTTCACGTTTTACTGAATGTTCGAGTCATAGTTTGGATTTTAAGAGTGAACCTTGTTAGTTTCACTTCTTGGAAGTTTCAGACTTGAACAGTTTCTTTGGAAAATTGGATGGCGGTTATATTTTATTGCCAGAAAAATATTTTTTCCGCAGTCATTTTTAGTTTCATAGTATTTCAAATTTTAATAACAGTACTTGAAGTAAATTTTTAGATTTTAAAGTTATGCATTAGTTTTCGGCCAGATAATTCAAAAAAATGTCGATTCCAAATTTATTCATTCATTTTTGAGAAATTTGAAGAAATCAAACTCGTCTCCTTGCCTTTCTCCGACTCTCTCGGCAAATCCTGTCCGTGCTTATGTTACTGCGTAAACCCAGGATTGAATGATTGAACATGTGCAGCTACCCCTTTATTTCTATATCATGCTGCTCTTTGGAAAGCTATAGAGATCGCAGTAAACCTCGTGAAATGGTCCCTCATTCGAGATAAAGTTCAATGGAATGATATAGCCATCTGGTTGCTGTTTCACTGTGGTCTTGGAACTTTTAACAGCCAAGGGATGCAATATCGGAGTATTCAATAGACTATCTTCAAATTATCATTTGTAGGTTAGCATCAAAAGTGATTTAAGAATGTTTTAACAAATGGAATGATTAAAATTGAAATAACTGATAGTATTAACAGATTTCTCAAACACATTAATTTTGTAAACGCCCCAGATAACACAATTGATCAGGAAACTCCGGTTTCTCTCATTTTAAACCTTTTTATTTTGAGAAAGTTAGGAAATAGAATAATTTATCGAATTTTCCTTACAATTATCCAAGTACTCTGCTGTTTCTAATTGGTGAAGAAAGCACATAGCTTCCTCTACCTGTAAAAAATTCTGGCCTCCGTAAATCGGGTACTTAGTACCGTAGCAGTTTCGCCTTGAAATACAAGAACAATTTACGTAATGAGCCTTTAATTTCAATGGACTGAAAGTAAAAATGATAATTTAAATCCACAAAGATCTAACTGTTCGTTGTGAAAGTCCCGACGCTACCGTACTCATTCTGCAAAATTGAGATTAGAGCGCGTTTGAAAACGACCATGCTTCTAGCGATATATGTGGAAAGTGAACGAACACAGTCATTAGAAGTTCCCACTGTTGCGAGAAACTCTATCATTTTGAGTGAAGGTCAGACTTGTTAGATTTTCGTACCACAAAGTTGTTCCGACGACAATGTTTTGCACTGGTCGCTTGTTTTGTCGTGTAGCAAAGCGCATGGTCGAGTACGGCTGGAGCATCGCGAGGCGGCTGGTAACAGTTGTTCTCGCTCTGCTGCCCATCGTCAATCTATCTCTTCGTCGAAAACTGGACAGGATCCTCGGTGTAGTCACGTACCATGTATCCTTGTTCTCTCTGGTTTTGTCGCTTCCCTTGTAATTGTACTCTTTTTTGTAATGGAAAAGTTTGTGTGATGATTTTTTTACTAGAAAGCTATTTATCATTCATTCTCTGTGGACGCTATTGAAATTAATTTATGAATTCGTATTTTAGATGACAAACAAACAGTGGATGTTCTCAATAGAAATAGGTACTGTACTACTTGATATGGATTTTGTACGAATTTATTCATCGGAGTATGAACATCACACTAATCGGTTTCTCTGGAAAATGTTAGAATTAGTGATATTCATTTTTAGATCCTGATAAGCACCTAGAGTATCATAAAATTTTGTGGCTATTTCACACTATATGAAATTTGTAACCGATCTATTTTTGATATTTTTCAATAAGATTCGATCAAAATTATGCTTTAAGTGTTTTTCTGTTGATGAAAATTCCCGCTTCTGTCGAACTCACACTAGTTTCGGCGATCATGGGCAGTTGCTTGGGGCTTGTTTTTCATTCATCACAACCTTTTGGCTCTTCACACAGCCGAGGCTTCTCAATCCTCGACCTAACCTCGTGACCTGACATCACACACGCTCACAAATCAATCCTTGTTTTTTCAGACCCTCAGCCCATCGGACTTTGCGGTCTACCAACAGCAGCAAGAACAACAGAAGGCCAACGTCAGCACTCACCCGACTGACGACGTTGAGAAGTACGAGAAACTCTACTATCAAGTAATTTTTTACTTCCTACTTTTTCTCCTTATCGTAGCGCTCCTTTTTAGAGCTTCGACCAGCAGTGACCAATGTTTCCAAATTCTGGAACTTATTGGTTATTGCTTATAAAAATGCGTAGAAAAAATGTGCATTTTTCCAGAAAATTTTCCATGACTGTGTTTATTCATACCTGTTCAATTACCCTGTGATCCTTTTCCTCATCTAGTTCTAGCAATACGAGTCCTGTACCAAACCTTTAAAATAAATAGCCTTTCCTGTGTCGCATAGAGTAGAAACTTTGATGAAAGCGCATCTAAACCCGATTTCACGGCGCCCGAGTTGAACTTTGAACTTTGTTACCGTAGTTCAGTGAGGTGAGGGATGAACCAGTTAGCACACATAACCATTACTCTAAACTCGGTGTGTGGTGTTTTTCTCATGTTTTAATAATCACAGGGAGGAACGACTGCTTCGAATTCCGGTTCACGACGTCATTCGGTCGCTTCGAACAACAACTGTGACCCCAACGGCAACGAGCTCGACGAGAAGACCTTCTACGTGCGAGAGTTCAAAGTGTGTTTTTGGTTTCTAACACAGTCCAGGGTATTTGATTAGAGTGCTAAAAATAGTGAAAAATAATTTAGGGCATCAGTTTTCCTTCCACACAGTTTTAGACAATGGAAAGGTATCATAAGCACTCTAAAAACAAAATGATGTACTTGTGTACAAAATGTGCTGTAGATATCAACAGAGCATGTACAGCATACGCTGTAGATAACTTACGGCACATGTGCTGTAAGAAATCGCTTTATGTACAGCATGTGCCGTAAGAAATCTCTCTATGTACAGCATGTGCCGTAGGAAACCTCTCTATGTACATCTTCTTCCGTAAGTTATCTACAGCGTATGCTGTACATGCGCTGTCGCACATGTTGTACACAAGTACAGCATTTTGTTTTTAGAGCAGTCAAATCTTTCCATTTATACCACCTTTTGAGTGTAGCGATATCGATCTCTAGAATAATTTATTGTCTGCATAGCTAAATAGTTAGAGCGAGCAAGAAAGTACTATCAAAACAAGCGAATTTCAGTTTGCAATCGAAGAACCCGAAATCTGCACCAAAGACCTGACAGCATTCGTGATGGCGCCAAGCAACAAGCAAGAAAACGCCGAGATCATCGACAACCACGATGGAACCATTCTGGTCAAGTACCAGCCGACCAACATCGGATCACACGAGCTCTCCATCCTCCAGAACGGTGCTCAGCTCCAGGGAACCCCGATCAAGTTCTACGTTGACTCGTACGGAAGCGGATACGCGACTGTCTATGGACCAGGTCTGCAGAACGCTGTGGTGAGTAGGGTGCTTATAGAAATCTTTGAAAAAGATATAAAAAAACATCATGCGTCTTATAGACCATATTTTCTCTGTTCTAGTATTTGAGAAGTTTTTTAACGGTGTCATAGAAAGACGAGAGTGAGGAAGTTTACACAGCGTAAAATCCTGCGTTCATGACGTCACGTGTTATCCTAATCTGTAATCTGCAGCCAACAGTAATTTCCTTTTATAATAAGCTTAGGTGATGTTGGCAGAACAACTTTTGTGGAGAGCCAAGTTTCGAATACCCAAGTACATTGTGAAATTAACTTCCTCACTCCCGAATTTTTCAAATCGAAAAGTGAAAAATTAAGGTTGGCGAACCAGCTGCATTCACAGTATGCGCCAAGGGCTCGCAAGCCAAAGAGCTCTCTGTGACGATCGAAGGACCCGCGCAGAGCAACATCAAGATCCACGACAACAAGGACGGTACCTGCTCGGTCACCTGGGTTCCACCAGTGCCAGGAGAGTACAAGGTGCATGTCAAGCTCGGCGGAAAAGACGTCCGCGACTCGCCGTTCAAGGTGTTGGTCATGGGAGAAGGACAGGTAACCTATTGCTTTTCACTTTTCTCCTCAACAGAAAAAAAGCATCAAAAGTACACATTTTAGAGAAAACTTTTCACCTTCCTTGACAAGGTGAGTCAGTCAATGTTGTCAGGTGTTGTGATGGGGATGTCACGAATGAGCAAAACAAAAAATGAGCACATGTGTAGATGAACACATATCCCATTGCCAAAATCAAATGAACGTAGTTTGCTCCAATGAACTTGAGAAATGTAATGAAAGGTCGATTACTGAGCTGATAGTTAGAATGACTTAGTTTGATTACATATATTTCTCTCACTAATTCTAAACAATCTTTTTTGAAGTGTTGTATGTACTGAAATGCTGAAATTTTCATCGGGTCCACCACTTTTGAAATAATTATCATTATCGACTGTCTATTTCATCAAATCATATCACATACAAATACGGACAACATTCACCCACATAATAAATCAGCCAAGTTGGTTGGAGCAAACTGTGTCCTACCCGTGTGTAAAGCATGAGATATCGACATTCCAATTCAATGCCACCTGCTTGCCGCAGCCCGTGCCAGCCATGAACGCAATATACCCAGCATGCACAGCAAAGCACGAATAAGAGAGACATTTAGAGAGCTATTTTGTGAATGTTCGTAGGAATGGCTGTACTGAATTGAGACTATTTTCGAGAGATTGGAGTTTTTGAAAATTCAACGAGTTAACGTAAAAATAGCTGTTATGAGTCAAATTTTAGTTTTCCAAGTCGATATTCGAACATTTTGCATGACGTACTATCTTGATTGAAAATGATTTTTCATGTTCATCAAATTGAATGGCATGTTATCACAAAACGGATTGCAATATAGAAAAAAGCTTCGGTTCTTTTCCCATTAAGTACAACAGAGTGCATCTTCTCAGCATACGAATACTTTACAGAAGCACTCCCACCTTTCCGTCGGATCCACCTCCGAAGTCGCCTTGAACATTGCTCAAGGAGAACTCAAAGGAATCTCAGCATCGATCAAGTCACCATCTGGAATCGAAGAGCCATGCTTTGTCCGACTTCTCGATGGTGGAAAGCTCGGAGTTTCGTTCACCCCACGTGAGGCTGGAGATCACCTGATCACCGTCAAAAGGGATGGAAAGTTGCTTCCAAAGGCTCCGTTCAAGATCAAGGTTTTTTTTTTCCACACGGGATTTGAAAAATATAGGCGTGAGTTAGGAAGGTTCTCGTATCATTCCACTAGAGTTTCTTTTTTTGTTGGTAAAATGCAGATAAAAAGGTCTTTTTCATTATCACAAATGCCAATAGATAACTTTACTCGGAAGTTGTAAGTGCAGAATAAAACCTGAAGGGAAATAACACGAAATTAAAAATTTTGTTTAACGGAAGTCTGAAGTTAGAAAAGGAAACTCGGAATTCCGTGAAAGTGGAAAAAACAATGCCTTTCAGGTTGACCGCGCTCAAGTCGGAGATGCTTCCAAGGTTGAAGTGAGTGGAGAAGGAAAGGCCAAGGCCATCACCCTCCACCCCAACGAGCTTCTGATTGACACCAGCAAGGCGGGATACGGAGGTCTGTCCATCTCCATGCAAGGACCATCCAAGGCCGATCTGACCTGCAAAGAAGTGAAGCCGGGACTCATCAAGGTTCTCTACACACCAACTGAGCCAGGAGTCTACGCCATCTCCATCAAGTTTGCCGATCACCATGTTAGAGGTGAGTTGGAGTTGGGGGAAAAGGTCATGGAAGGTGGCTTTGATAGCATAACCTGGATTCACAATTTCTATAGGCTGAGGCCAATCAGTTTTTTCTACTTATCTTTGACAAAAACATGGCCTGTCTGCACAGTGTATCAGTTTTCTAATTCAAAAGTGGGCGTGTCCAGGAGCAGGACGACCGAGAATCGTAGGCCAAAAATCACTTACAAAATGTTTTTTTTCAATGAGGGATAAAATTAGTACAAAAAGGTTTACGGTTTTCAAAGCATACATAAAACATTGATAGAAGGCTTCTGACTTTCTGGCTATATTATCTGAGAGAACATGATGGTCTGAAAATTCAAGAGAAAATCATTTCGCCTTTCAGACAGCCCATTGACGGTCCAATGTACCGGAAAGGGAGCTGGACGCGTGATCCAAACAGTCCAGAAGGTCACAGAGCAGGTTCCAATCAGCCTGCCAGGACAAGAATCTCAACTCTTCCTCAAGCTGCCGAACACCTCTCCAATGAACATCACCGCCAAGCTCATGGACCCCAAAGGACACACGGATGACGTAGAGATGCGTGACTTGGGAGAACAATACTACCAGATCAAGTTCACCCCAGCCGTTGAAGGAGTCCATACGCTGTCGGTCATGCACAAGGACGCTCACGTCAATGGATCTCCATTCCAG
>OZ022253.1:13050815-13064025 GCA_963978915.1 Caenorhabditis parvicauda | reverse complement strand
TCAACATGACGATACTAGAACACATTTTTAGAGTCTTTCAGTTAAAAAAAAACAATCGAAAACTTTTTGTTGGTTCGATTCTCGATGAAGTTATTTTTTGCTATTTCTGTCATCTTGGAACATTAAGAGATCACTCAGGAAATTGGAACTTTATAAGACTTGGTAAACTTCACATAAGATGCATGTAACCTTGTAGTAAGATCCCCATAACCTACGTATAAGACCTAAGTCAGTATAAGACCTGGTAAGTTCGTCATAAGACCTGGTAACCTCCATACCAGGTCTTGCACTTTTGGAATTGGAGGTTAAGGGGATCTTACTACAAAGTTACATGGATCTTATGTGGATTTTAGTAAAGTCTTATAAAGTTTAAATTTCCTGAGCAGTGAAACTGTTCCGTGGGTTCGAATCCGCATGACGGCTAGTATTTTTGCTTTTCGTGCCAACTTTCGCAATGACGAAATCATAACGATCAATGTATGAAAATATTTGGGTTCGATTCCCCATTACGACTAGTATTTTTGCATTTTATAAAAAGCGAAACTTACAGGACGGAAACACCCATGTCGAGTACAAAGTCCAACAACCAGGAGAGTACACGATTGCGGTCAAGTTCAACGACCAGCACATCCCAGACTCGCCATTCAAGGTGTTCGTCGCCCCAGCTACCGGAGAAGTGCGCAAGCTCGAGCTCGCCCAATTCCACGACCAAGGAATTCCATCGGGCAAGGCGTTCACCTTCACCGTGCTCACTCACCGCGCCAAGGGTCACCTTGAAGCGAAGGTCGTCAGCCCGAACAATGAAGTCGACACCATCGACATTGTGCCGATTGAGGAAGGAGAGAGCTATGCGCTGAGATTCGTGCCCAAGGATGTGAGTTTCTCCCAATGCGCAGCTTAAAACTACGCATTTCCGTACAGTTTTGGAGAAAAACACTGATTGGCCTGTTTTTCTTGGTTGAAACATTGTTCACAGTGAAAATTTACGGAAACAGTTTTCAAATTGTACAAGAAGAGATACTCATTCGATTTGTAAGCTGGAAAATAGAGAAAACAGGATTGAAACAAGTTTAAAAATTAGCTTCATTTTTTTTCATCAGTTTCTGATTTCGAAAAAATAATTTTTAAACATGTTCAAAAACGCCTGTTAATGTTATTTTATTACAATTTACAAACGATCAAAAACAAAGTTCTTTTAAATATTTTCTATGCTGTAAAATAGGGAAAAAATATATGGAACGAGTTAAAGAGAATAAGCTCGTTATTTTCTTCAAACATGTCCTGAAACTCGTTCCTTTCAGACCGGAAACCACTACATCCACGTGACGCTTGACGGAGCACCGATGCGCGACTCTCCATTCCGTCTTCGTGTCGGATGCCGTGACCTTTGCGACCCAACCGCCATCTCGGCGAGCGGTGAAGGACTCGTCAAGGGAACCACTGGAAACGTGAGTAAGAGATAAATGAGCAGGAACTAATGCTACATCCTTCCAGAAGTGCGAGTTTGTCGTTAGCACCGCCAACGCCGGAGCAGGAATCCTCCAAGTGCAGATGGATGGACCAAGCAAGGCCACTCTTGATGCTTACGAGGTAATTTTGTTCAATGGAAAGTAAACAAAAAAACTTCACCTCCCCCTACATATAGTTTCTTACAATTTTTTTGGCGAATTGTCAAAAAAATGGAAGTGGAATTTCTCGATTGTGGAGATTGTGAAACCGTGTTGATCAGAATTATATGAAAGTAAAGTTTGACCAAACAGAAATCGGGTAAGATAGAAAAAACCGATTTTTTTTTTGTAACCTTCCATTCTCATGTTCAAATGAAGTAGAAATTTTTTTTAATTTTTGCAAGTGAAAAATTTATGGAAGTCGGAATTTCGTGCAAATGTGTTGTGTGGATAATAGTATCCAAAACTAAAGTTTTTATTTTCCATAAGGTCACTAGCGTCGACAATTTCTATGATGTACTAATTATAATGTCACGGAATCCGCCTTCGGCGCACTGGGTTCATGATTTCTCATTTCATTTGAGAATTGGGGGCACAAAATTTCCGACTTCCGTGAAAAACGTTCTGGAAAGTTAAGTCATCGTTCTGGAAAGTTAAGTCATTTTTTAATCCCCCCTCCCTCCCCCAATCAGAACCAAAAAGCTTCACTAAAAAAATCGGCCTCACCAAAAGGGGGCGGGGCAGTGGGCGGAGGATCCTTCGTTTATATATATGATTCAATTTTTACTTTTAGCTCGACAAGGGATACAAGGTCAGATACACCCCACTCGCCCCTGGTGACTACTTCTGTGCCGTCAAGTACAACGGTAAGATTTCAAAACAATTTCCATTAGTATGCTCCGTTCTTTAGGAATCCACGTTCCCGGATCTCCATTCAAGATCCCAGTTGACGGAAAGGTCCTCGGTGGAAACGGCTTCAACGAGTCGTCGACGGTGAAGATCGATGCAGTCGCCAAGACCACGACCGGAACTGTCGCCGTCGTCCCAGAATACTCTGGAGACGCATCCAAGGTCACCGCCAAGGGAGCCGGACTTAACAAGTTCTTCCCAGGACGAGCTGCAGCCTTCCAGATTGACACTGGACTCGCTGGTAAGAATTTTGTGTTAAAAAAATAACTGAAAATTAGTATGGAATTTTTCTCCGCTTAGGGGGGTTCTTGTATTATTTCCTTACAGTTTCTCTTTTTTTTAATCAGTTCAGAAATTGTCTTTTTCATTATCACAAAGGCAGAAATAGGTAACTCTACTTTGAAGTCGGATGTCCTGAGTGTAAGAAACTCGAATAAAACCAGAAATATTGTTTAGCTGTGTAATCTCAGACAAACTAGGCTAACCAGACAAGGTTTTCACTGCTTTTTTTCTTGGAATCGAAAATTTGCGCAAAAATAACAAATTTAATGGGAGTCGAAATTTCGTTGCAACTATGTGTCCTGGTTACGTCATCTTTTACCATAATTCAACTTGAACTTTGAAAAAACCAATCTAAATTACTCATTTGAAAATGTCTTATTACAGGACACAACCTGCTGCTGGTCGGAGTAGTCACCACGAAAGGACCATGTGAAGAAGTTGTTGTCCGTCACCAAGGTCAAGGTCACTACGTGTGCTCCTACAAGATCCCAGACCGTGTCAAAGGATTCATCTTCATCCGCTACGGAGACAAGGAGATCCCAGGATCACCATTCGCCATCGCGCCATAAATTTGGCCCCCACCATATCTCCAAATATCACCCACATGTTGCCTTCACACAAAGTTTCTTAATCAATGTGCCTTAATGTTTCTAAAGTTTTATACCACTACCCAACCAGAACAAACGCTTTAATGGGACCAAAGACGCCCCTCTTCTCAACTGATAGCTGATGACTGACGTTTGAATAGAATTACTGCACAATTTTCAGCTATTAGATACAGAAACTCGCAAAAAATTATGTAACTTAATTATTCAATGTTTTTTTTTAATTCTTGTGCTCAAGGAATTGGTGGGTCCCACCATCTCTGCCATTTTGTACCCCGTTTTCGGCCACCCCCGTGTAGCATTTTACGGCCGAACCTAGCCATATTTGCCTGTCTGACTTTTTGTTCGAAATAAAGATTGTACGAATATGACGACAGATTTACAAGGGAATCGAATTCGCGTAACAAACGGGACACGTGCTGGTAACAGCAAAAGTTGAAAAGGGGTGGTTATAGTTTGTGAATGCCACGATTGAGGCACGTGGTCGCCACCAAAAATTAGGTGATCAAGTTGAATAGACGAGCGTCGAGTCCGAAGGGCGTAGTAGAGAATTGACGTGTTTGGAAGATTTCATGAGATGACAAAAGTTTCCTTCATCACTGTGGTCTCTGAAATGAAGAGGTGGCACGCTTTTGTTGAAACATCTGAATTTCTCTCGGAAGAAAGGGAAGAGGGAGAGAGAGAGATAGAGAGAAAGAGAAAGAGAGAGAGAGAGAGAGAGAGGAAGAGACAGACAGACAGACAGAAAGAGAGAGAAAGAGAGAGAGAGAGACAGGCAGAGAGACAGACAGACAGACAGACAGAAAGAGAGAGAGAGACAGAAAGGTGGAGAGGGAGAGAGAGAGAGAGAGAGAGAGAGAGAGAGAGAGAGAGAGAGAGAGAGAGAGAGAGAGAGAGAGAGAGAGAGAGAAAGGTGGAGAGGGAGAGAGATTGAGTGTCTAATTGGGAGGAAAGCTTGGAAAGAAAAACGGTAAATTGAAGAGACCCGAGCGTAGCGAGCAATACGTACTCGAACCAAGAATTCAATAAAACTCACCTACAATCACTGTTTCCGTCACATACCAACGTAGGCGAGATGCATTTTGACGAGTCAGTACAACGAAACCAAGAAGGTGGACAACGCCTCGCTATCGGTACCACTTTTGCGTTCTGGAAAGTTGTCATATTCGACCAAAAATGTAACTTACCGTCTCTGATCGTCGTCCACAGACATTGGACAGCTCGTCAGAATGGTCTGCACAGTCGAAGTGTCCATCACAGACTTGTCGCTTGCTCACACACCCGAGGCCGTCGAAACAGCGAATTTCGGTTAGAGGGCGACAGCTGGATGGTATTGTAGGAAAAAAAGAAAGGGGCGCACCGGCAGTATCCGTTCCGTGCCCTGTGTGCGCCTCGAAAAAAACTAGCGAGAGGGGCGAACTTGTGTTTTTTCGAAAACCAGCGAGAGCTCAGGAAAAAAATCAAGTTAGACCTGGCAACTTTGGTATAAGACTTGATATGTTAATAATAGGACCTGGTAACCTCCACATAAGACCTTGATAATTATAAGACCTAGTAAACGTGGAGTATTCTCAGGAATCAAATTTTCGCACCATCAAGGTGTTTTATAAGACTTGATTTTTTTTTTGATTTTTTCCTGAGAGGAAGAGGCGCACACGGGGCAAAAAACGGATGCTGACCGTTTTCTCAGAGAAGGCAACTCAGATTGGATCCAACCACATCTAGTTTGGGAGAAACTGGAATCCAATCTGATTCTTTCTGGATCCAATCAGAGTTGACTACTCTGATTTTTTTGAATGCTCCAGATGTACTCGAAACGTGAGGTAACAGATAGATCATGAACAAAAGTATTATGGAATGAATCATCATGATGTGTCCCTATTTTTCATCAAATAATAATCACTCACCTAACCAGAATTTGAGTAGATTCGACATTAGGTAACAAGAACGATGTGAATAGAGCAGTTAGTACGATCATTGTGAATGTTTATTCAATCTCATAAGATAAACATTCAGAAGTCTTGATCAACTTTGATGATGTTCACGTAGATGTTCTTGTCGATGTCATTTATTGCACAAAATGCTGAGAGCTGGCTTGCACGATCGTCGACATAGCTGTAAATGAAGTTGAAAAAGTCTTGGAAAACCTCGTCTCTGGCTACGGTATTGAGAAGCGAATAGAAACGTGGAGACGTGAAAGCTTGTTTCGAAGCGGCAATTCATAGTGCTCATCAAACTTCTGACCTACCCTCTGGTTACTGTATCGAAAAAAAATGATCAGTAAATGTTAGTCCTAGCCTTTGGTTACTGTATCGAGAAAGGAATAAAAACGTGAAGACGTGAAACTTTATTTCGAGGCGGGAATTCAAAATGGTCAGTAAATGTTAGTCCTAGCCTTTGGTTACTGTATCGAGAAGGGAATAAAAACGTGAAGACGTGAAAGCGTTTCTCGAGGCGGCAGTTAAAAATGTTCAACAAATTCTTGAAACAAAACAAAGCATTCAATTCCTACATCCTTTATTTTTCAAAAACCTTTTTTTGCAAAATCACTTTTGCTTCCACAAACGGGATGTTGAAACTATCGAGGGATTATGATGTTTTTTTCAACTGAATAATTAAAGAAGAATCTTTACCTCTTGACCCGATGATAGGAAATAACAGACACGAGCCACATCCCACCTTGCTCGGTGAAATAAGCGTCCAGGGCTTTTTCAATATTTGATTGGAGATTGTCCACACTCTCGGAAGAGTTTGAAAGTGCTTGAAGTTGTTCCGTGACTACGGTGAAGATCACTTCGTTTTCGCAGTAGAGGACTCCTGAAGTCTTCATCAGAGAGGAAGAGAAATGAAAGTACATAAGTTTCGTATGTGAACACTGTATGAGTGGAATCGACGGGGCATTCTCAGAGAAGTCAACTCTGATTGGATCCAGAAAAAGTCAGATTGATCCAGAGTTGTGTTTACAATCGGAATGAAATTTATTTCAAAATACTCGTGCTGACCAAAGATTCATCGTTTTATTTGGGTTCGGCGAGAAAATAATTCTACAGGGCATTATAGTTATTTGAAGGGACTTCATCAGGTTGGATCCAATTCTGTCAGATTGGATCCAATTAACAGTGTTTCTATTTGATGGTAAATGGACCTATAACCATGATGACACTTAGTGATGATTCATTCCATAATACTTTTGTTCATGATCTATCTGTTAACTCAAGTTTCGAGTACATCTGGAGCATTCAAAAAAATCAGAGTAGTCAACTCTGGTTGGATCCAGAAAAAATCAGATTGGATTCCAGTTTTTCCCAAAGGGCAAGTTGTTTATATTGTAGAGCAGGCTCAGGAGGGAAGGAGCAAAGCTCACATATCAAAATCGGGAATTTTGAATGCATCAACCTTATACATTCTATCCTTTTGATGAAAACTTTTCCGGAGTACTCTACTGCGAAATCGGAGTAATCTTCACCGTAGTCACAGCTAACATTGTACCACCGAATAAAAATTCAATTTCGCAATAAGATTTGTTTCGGGCGCCCATGCGGACAACCACCGGACCGTTTTGCGCCCTATGTGCGCCCGAGAAAAAATTTTGGAGTGGCAAGCTTTTAGTGACACGGCCTACACTTTGATATTGTTTCGAAAATTCGACCAACCATTAGCTCGATGCGTGTCTTCTAATCCTGTGACAAGAAGTAGACTCAGAAAAGACAGTAGTAGTCCCAGAATTCCGACCATTTCTTATCATTTTCGATAAGCAGTTGACAATGTGGCAGTCATCTTGTGAGAAAGTTCTTTGAATCAAATCGGTAGAAAAACGTCACTGACACCATGTTGTGGTATTTTCTCTCACGCCTACTCAGAGATGTCAACTCTGATTGGATCCAAAAAACATCAGATTGGATTCCAGTTTTTCCCAAACTAGATGTGGTTGGATCCAATCTGAAACTGCTACGGTACTAAGTACCCGATTCACGGAGGCCAAACTTTTTTACAGGTAGAGGAAGCTATGTGTGTCCTTCTAAAATCACCCACTTGTTATTGAACAAGAAAATCTGCAATTTTCGTGACCAATTCCTTGGAATGGCTGATTCAAGTCTGTTTATCAATAACTCCAAGATAAACTTTCCAACCCGTCTCTCAATGTTTACAAAAATCTCGAACAGAAATTATGATGGTTGTCCTTATAACATGTTTCTCGTATAGTTCAGAGATGAAAATCGCGTAACACACTGGCTTGTTCTTATCTGCTAAGTGATCTCGATCACGGGAGAGAGAAGCTACCTCATACGTAAGCCAGTGTAGTCTATGTACAACTGATTCTGGATAAATAGAGAGAGAGAGAGAAAGAGAGAGAGAGAGAGAAATAGAGAGAAAGAGAGAGAGAGAAAGAGAGAGAGAGAGAGAGACTCACCATCTTTCAACCCTTGACTGTGTTTCTTAAGATCCTCGAGTTCTTCTGGACTCAGAACTGATGAGTCGAGCAGGTACCCTTCTCCATCTGGACGACGATTCTTCTGTTCATCAGAAGTTGTGAGTGAGTGAGAGAGAGAGAGAGAGAGAGAGAGAGAGAGAGAGAGAGAGAGAGAGAGAGAGAGAGTGCGCGGCTGGTAACAAGTAAGTTTTTCCTCTCTTCATCTTTGGCTTGGCCAAAAATCAAAAATTTCAGAGTTGTAATAGCACCCTTGTTGAATAAAATTCCATAAAACCATAAAATTCTCCAAATGACGAAATCAGAGAAATTCGCGTACAGTACCGTCCATCCACCCGTCGACCACACCTGTTTTTATCTGCAGTCTCGATGCCGAATCCAGTTTACGTGAGAGAAATGCGAGTCGTTGCGCGTTTTTTTCGTCTGCGGAAAGGTTTGTCAGGATATACGCATATTATGGATGTCGTTCCGTTTCATTGATAACCTCAACCACCAACACCTTGCTTGGTCCTTTTAGCCATGCTTCCGTTCCAATTGTTGGAGACTAGGGAATGTTCATGCTCCAAAATTTTTCTCGGTTGGACACAGTGGTGGAAACGCCTGGTCAGCTCCGAGAAAAACTTTGGAGATATAAGACCTAGGAATTAGGTCTCCCGTTCTCCAGGTATTACACCGAAGTTTCTGGTTCTGATTATTTTTTGTTCTGAGAACATTAAGAAAACTGCGGTTATTCTTGCTCTCCCTCCTCTCTCCTTCTCCCTCTCTCTCTCTCTCTCTCTCTCTCTCTCTCTCTCTCTCTCTCTCTCTCTCTCTCTCTCTCTCTCTCTCTCTCTTCTCTTTCTTTCTTTCTCTCTCTCTCTCTCTCTCTCTCTCTCTCTCTCTCTCTCTCTCTCTCTCTCTCTCTCTCTCTCTCTCTCTCTCTGCCTCTCTCTCTCTCTCTCTGTCTCTCTCTCTATCTCTCTCTCTCTCTCTCTCTGTCTCTCTCTCTCTCTGTCTCTCTCTCTATCTATCTCTCTCTCTCTCTCTCTCTCTCTCTCTCTCTCTCTCTCTCTCTCTCTCTCTCTCTCTCTCTGTCTCTCTCTCTATCTCTCTCTCTCTCTCTCTCTCTCTCTCTCTCTCTCTCTCTCTCTGTCTCTCTCTATCTATCTCTCTCTCTCTCTCTCTCTCTCTCTCTCTCTCTCTCTCTCTTCTCTCTCTCTCTCTCTCTCTCTCTCTCTCTCTCTCTCTCTCTCTCTTTCTTTCTCTCTCTCTAGCTTTCTCTCTCTCCCTCTTATCATCTAATTGTCCATGCCAAATCCAAATACCTCTTTGTCATTAATGTGACCCAAGACGGGTTTGTACCTATCAGTCAGATTCACGGTAAATGTCCAATGTGAAAAGCTGCAGAGAGTGATGTTTTTTTTGAATTTTAGAATTCACTAGATCTAATATTGAATTGATCAGGTGTTTTTACTTGTTTTTTGTGTTTTTAATCATTTTACTCACTTAATTCATGCCATGACCGCTCAAAGGAACATTATCTTATTTCTATGCACTAGAGATTTTTCCTCATCTTAGATTCTGTAATTTTAAAGAGTTTTTTCTGAGAATGGAAAATCTACAAAGTTCAGGTCCATGCCAGACTTGGCGTGCTGTTTAAAATCAGGCAACTCCTAGTTGTTACAGGTATTCCAGTTAATCCAGGTGTCAAATTAGGTAAAGTTCTGGCCAGATCTGCTGAATTCAGGCCAGATAAGGTTAAAGTCCAAGTTTTTGTCAACTCAAACTGATCTAATTCACATAGCTACCTCTACCTGTAAAAAAGTCTGGCCTCCGTAAATCGGGTACTTAGTACCGTAGCAGTTTCGCCTTGAAATACAAGAGCGATTTACGTAATGAGCCTTCAATTTCAGAACGGACTGAAAGTAAGAATAATAGTTTAAATCCACGAAGATCTAACTGTTTGTTGTGAGAGTCCCGACTCCTACCGTACTCATTCTGCAAAATTGAGATTAGAGCGCGTTTGAAAACGGCCATGCTTCTAGCGATTGATGTTTAATTTTTGTCGATATTCACCTCGGTATTGTCATTTTTCAATTCTCAGAGTACCTTTAAAAATGTTCACTACATTTCAATATGACAAATGCTTCTGACAGTCACATTCGCACCACAACTCCTATGGATTTCACCACATACAAACCAGTTGTCTCCGAATCAGCTTATCATTAATTCAATTGCCATTGTCCTTTCCTGCCATCGACTGTTGTTCATACCAGAGAAAATGACTCGAGAAATATTCCTGTTGCTGTTCGTCACTACCGTAACTGGATACGGTAATGCACCTGGGACGTACCCCAGGGAAGAGCTCAGCGATTACGTTCCAACCGTCCCCCAGAGTCCGTATGGTAATGGTGGAGGATATCAATTCTACTATGAGAAGGACCCTCCCAAGTCTTTAGGTTGGTTTTTCCATTTTCCATTTTCCATTGATAGAGTAGATCAAATTTGAGTAACTGTAGTTCAAAAAATCTTACTTTTCCCACTTTTTTCATCCCAGATTCACAAATTGTAACGTAAAAATGTTTGAAATAAAACTATCGTCGGGAACAGTCCGCAACGTTCAATATGTCTAGTGAAGCATTTTTTTAAAGTACAAACACTTTCGAAAATGAAAGCGGAGGTCGGCAATGCGGTTGCGAAGCGGTTTTATTGTCTTACGCCTTTGCCGAGGTGTGAGGTACCTCTTTTTGCCACATCGAGTTTTCTATTCAAAAGCTTCTTCATCTCTCGCAAATACTTTCCCGCCCGATCTTCCACCTCGAGATAGGTCGACCCGGAAAGTATTTGGATCAAGTTCAACAAAAACTTCAGGAAAAGGAAAGCTACCCCCATTCAAGCCAGTCGTCGTTGAAAAGGAATCGTTTCCAAAGCGCTCAGAAGACTTGGATCCAACCGCAGTCGACGGCAGTGATGGTGCATTTGCTGTTTATAACAGTGGTGAGTACTGTACCGGTCAAAAGTATGCTCAAATTGTGTAATAAGAGAGTTCTGCTATTGAAAATCGACAAAATCCAGGTAAGAACAGACTAGTTCTGGTAGGAACATGCCAGATTTATCCATTTTTTGTTGACTTAACTGGGTCTTATGTTCTGTCCATGTTTACGAGTACTGGCCAGGATTTACCGGGATTTTGTCGATAACGAGAAAAACGAATTCAACAGACTTTTGCAATTAATTATTCTTACTCATAGCAAACGTC
Organism: Caenorhabditis parvicauda; assembly: GCA_963978915.1. Taxonomy (NCBI): domain Eukaryota; kingdom Metazoa; phylum Nematoda; class Chromadorea; order Rhabditida; family Rhabditidae; genus Caenorhabditis; species Caenorhabditis parvicauda. Next base: position 13,053,114 of record OZ022253.1, on the reverse strand, counting down.
GAAGAATGGGCAGGTAATTGTCAAAATTTGTGGAATCTTCGAAACTTCAATTCACAAATTTTAGTTACACCTTATTTCGACACTTTTCAATGTTGTGACGTTCATAACATTGTGAACCAACGCTCTTTCTGAGAAGTATTTCGCAGTTGACATTTGATAATTGACTCTCGATCGGTTAATTTTCAGCTGAGGACAACGATAGCACGACACCTTCGCCAAAGTCAAAGGTCACCATTATCGACACCAAGGACACCAACACGCAACCCGGTGAATATTCTCCTTACAGCATCGGTGAGTTAGGCACACTACGTCACTCCACCTTTTTCTAGGAGAAAAAACAAAAAGTGAGCCAGCAACACCAAGCACGAGCACACCAATCACCCACATTGACAGCATCACGAGCATCGGCACCGATGACGTCGCTCCGGATGTGGTCGATCCATATGGAGGTGGCGATGACAGCAAGAGTCACGTGCGGGATGTTCAGGTTGTAGTTGAAGAAACAACGGCAAAAACGACTGGGAGTACACCAATGTTCACCATAAGCACCAGGAGTCCATCACCCACCAAGAATCCATCACTCCCCAGGAGTCCACCATTCACCAACAGTCCACCACTCACCAGGGGTCCATCGCCCACCAAGAATCCATCAACCTCCAGGAGTCCACCATTCACCAACAATCCACCACTCACCAGGAGTCCAAAACCCACCAAGAATCCACCACCCACCAAGAAAACCAGCACATTCGAAGGTTTCTCATAGTTTTCGTTTTAAACTCCAGAAAAACTAAATAAACTAGAGTTAATAGAGAGACCTCAAAAATGAATTAATGCCGAAAAAAATTTCTAAAAACTTTCATTTTTCTAGATAATAAAAATCCAGAAGGCGAAAAAGAGAACACACCCTCACCAACAGTCACAGTGAAGTCGAGCACCACTAAAATGCCTATCACCACAGGTTTTGTTTATTTATTCAAAGGCACTTTTTAGTTTCGATAACACCACACATTCAGTACTCACAAAGCAGGCGAAAATGAACGAGAAGAAGCCTGATGAAAAGAAGATTTCACCACCAACAATCGCACTTTCCACACTTACTATTCAATCTGCACCACAACACCCTAAACTAACCGTCAATCAAACTACTGTAAACTTTATGAACAAGACATTTAAAGGAACGGAAGAAACCGAAGTGTCTGCAGATGCGTCAAGTTTTAAGGTACTGCACGACTAAAAACCCGATCAAACTCTAACCTTTAGGATGCTTACAACGACTGGAAGAATAAGAAGCCAAAATACGTCAACAGCGGCGAACCACAGTAAGTGTCGTCAGATCTGCTGTCTATTCTGCAGTGCACCAAAATCATTCCACTCACGAGATTCAGGGAAGAACGCCTGTCTGTTATTGAAGATGTAGTGGAATCTGCGGAAAGCATCGACACGAATGATTACTTTGAAGTTGAACAGTTCAAGAAGAAATCGAGAGAACCTTTGGTCAGAGAGCAGTTTCTAGGTAACACGAAGGATGTGGTTATGGAGAGAAGTGGATTGGACATGGTAAGCGTGTAGAGGATTACTGTAACGAGAAGTTAAGAAAAATGTGGACCTCAAAAACGCGAAACAGTGCTGCTCATGTTGTGACAAGACGGAACCAGTTTTGAGAAATGTTGAAACAAAGGTGGAACCGTCAGTGTTGGTCGACGAGGCACAAGGTAGGTGAAATTTTGTGGCCGCGTGGCGCAATGGATAACGCGTCTGCCTACGGAGCAGAAGATTGCAGGTTCGAATCCTGCCGTGGTCGAAATGTTTTGCTTTCCGAAAACACTTTTCTTTCAGATACTGGTGACAATTATTTGAGCAGTCCAGGGTAAGTCGAAGTTTTGTTTTCTTTTTCAATTTCGTATATAAGGTCTTCTCAATATGGACGTGTAGCGTCACCCAGAGAACCTCAAGCAGATCAACTTCTAAGTCCTTATGCGCGACCACAGTTGCCGGTCACAGTCAAGCAGAATTCACAGCCGATGTGAGTCCCGCCTTTTCTGTTTGTAGTATAGACTTTCAGAAGTAATCTGCCAGAGTTCCAAAACGTTGGGTATGTCGATGTTCCCAAGTACGGTGTTCCTCAACCACCACAGTACCCACCACAGTACTCACCACCGTATCAGCCTCAAACACCTGCATGTGGATGTCAACAGCCAGTTAGTCAACCATGTTGTCAACCGATTCGACCCTGCTGTCTACGTGAGCTCTTTTGTTCTTTGTGTGACTTCACATGGCAAATTTAATGCTAAAAGGTGTA
>OZ022253.1:12922478-13050615 GCA_963978915.1 Caenorhabditis parvicauda | reverse complement strand
TTATGCTGATAATATGTATGTCATGAGGATCGGTGACTATGCTTGTCCTTTCAGCTCTTCTGTATATTACTCAATTTTTTCTGTGTAAAATGGAAAAATTTCTGGTTTTTCCAGGTATGACAGGTTACTCCTGGTCAATCCATGGCAGATTAGATGAAATTTAGGTAAATCCAGTTTTTTTCGACTGAAATGGTTCCAATTTTGTCGATAACCTAGGTTCCAGAGTTACAGGAAATTTCAAATTCCGTTAAAAAAAACTATTTTCAGTTTATGATTTTATGAAACATTATTATTTTTGTGCAATTCTTCAGTAGAACTCAACTAGGAAGTTCATAGGTCGTTGATAGCAGTTTCCTCAGTAGAACTCAACTACTCTATAAACTGAATACCGTTGATATGAAGTTCATAGGTCGTTGATAAGAAATTAGGAAGTTCATAGGTCGTTGATAGCAGTTTATGCAGTTCATAGGTCGTTGATAACAGTTTATGAAGTTCATAGGTCGGTGATAGCAGTTTATGAAGTTAATAGGTCGTTGTTAGCAGTTTATGAAGTTCATAGGTCGTTGATATGAACTTCATCGGCTGTTGATATGAAGTTCATAGGCCGTTGTTCATAGGTCGTTGATAGCAGTTTATGCAGTTCATAGGTCGTTGATAACAGTTTATGAAGTTCATAGGTCGGTGATAGCAGTTTATGAAGTTCATAGGTCGGTGATAACAGTTTATGAAGTTCATAGGTCGTTGATATCTACGGCCTATGACATTGATGTTATGTTGATATCAACGACCTATGAACTTCATATCAACGGTATTTAATTCATAGAGTAACCTCAAATTCTTTCCGTTGCTCTTTTCGATTTTATAAGGATGACATTTTCATCATTTCTCACGAAGGAGGTTCACAAATTTTGGCAATTATCTTTCCTTCTTCTTTCCATCGACGTATGCAATGAGTGAGAATAATAATTTGCAAAAGTCTGTTGAGTTCGTTTTTTTCGTTATCGACAAAGTCCGAGTAAATCCTGACCAGTTCTAGTGAATATTCATCAAAAAATCATATTATTAATTGACAAATCCTCCGCCCCCTTTTTCGTGAGGCAAATTTTTGGGTGGTCCTTTTTGGTTTTGGTTGTGGGGGGGGAGGGGTTGTGCAAAAGTGGCCGGTAGTTGACGGGATTCGAACGCGCGTTGAGCGCGTAGAAATCCAACGCTTTAACCACTCGGTCACCGCTGCACATTTTTTGCGATCGCTGCACACGTGACCACTGGGGGCCCACAAGTTGTTGCATTGGTTCTAGCCCGACTTGCATTAGTTTTCGCCGTACTTGAATTGAACAGGGAGTGTGAAAGCGAACAGGGAGTGAAAACTACTTATTTTTTTCAATAAAAAGGTCTGAATATGTGTTTTTGTAATGAAAAATGGCTCTGAGCGTAGCGAGGACTACCTGCTTGTCCAGTTAAAATCGACAAATACCTGGTTTTATCAGAATTTTACCCAGCCTGGCTTGTACCTACTAGATCTCATCAGAATTCCACCTTATCTGGCCTGAAATTACCCGGATTAACCTGGCATATCTGGAAAAACTAAGAATTGTCTGAGTTCACATGGATCTAGAATGCTTTTACCACCACCAACCACGATTTACAAAATTTCACCCTATGTTAGGTCACTTTTCTCAAAAGTTATTTATTCATTGTTTTTTCTTCTAATTTTTTGGACCTTTCGCACATGCGTTAGAAATCAGAGAAAAACGCTAAACGCCTCAGTTTTATGTCCAAAAATTTCCCATAAACCATCATAGAGCTTTTTATTGCTCTAATACACGCCATTTTATTAGCAATTGAGGTCAGGTTTAGTTTGGCTTAAATTCTTTAGGTTAAAACCAATCTTCACACTCAGTCGTTCGAGAGCACTGATAGTACTATTTTGGAACACTTTTCGTGTGGTAAAAACTCTTCTCATGCCTATAGCTCCTAGTTGTATGAACTCAAAAATATTATACCCAAAGGAAAAACGATGAATATAATTTTGCGGCTTGTCACAACTCTATTTTTGAGCGTTATTTTTTTTACTTCAAGATTTACTTCAAGATGATTGCTTTGGGAAAAGTCAATTTTAAGTGGGTTTGAAAAAATGATCTTATCCAATCTCTAGAAACTAAATACCGTTGATATGAAGTTCATAGGTCGTTGATATCTACAGCACATTAACGTCATAGGCCGTAGATATCAGCAGCCGATGAACTTCATAGAGATTCTATCAACAGCCGATGAACTTCATAGAGATTCTATCAACAGCACATTTTTAAGTGAAAAAATATTATTAAACAATGTGACCTCCCTTCATTGGGAGATGGTCACCGGAGACACCTCCGGTAGGCCGTGACAAAAATCTTAGGATCTACATCCTGTTCGATAGATCAGACTTCGCACTTGCTTGATGAAATGCATGATCTTTATGTATGTTATCGTGCGCCGACCTTCTGCGGGTTTCGCCTAACTAACGTGTTTAGCGACTTCTGTGAGGTGTATGTAGTTTTTGACAACATTACTGAGGTTTTCCACCATTCTCTTTCACATGGAACAACTCAAATGACACAAAAAGTGATTACAAACGGAGAAAATTTGATATATAAAATTAATCGACCATTATTCAACAAAAAAAAGCGATGTGCCTACTTGTAAGGTGGTTAAATATAATTATTTGAGCAGCACCTAAAAACATAGGAAACGTATAAAAATATCCGTATTCCGATTAGATAGTGAATCTATCACCTTCAGTGTTTATCAATGTCTGTTACTTCAAATGATGAGTTCGTTGTAATCGAAAACCGTGTTAGTATTGACAGCGAATCAACAGCACATGCACTTCATATCTACAGCACATGAACTTCATAATCTGCTATCAACGGCTTATGAACTTCATATCAACAGCCGATGAAGTTCATATCAACAGCTGATGAAGTTCATATCAACAGCCGATGAAGTTCCTATCAACAGCCAATGAACTTCATAAATTTTTATCAACGACCTATGAACTTCATAAATTTTTATCAACGGCCTATGAACTTCATAAATTCATATCAACGACCTATGAACTTCATAAGTTTATATCAACGACCTATGAACTTCATAAGTTTATATCAACGACCTATGAACTTCATAAACTGCTATCAACGACCTATGAACTTCATATCAACGGTATTTAGTTTCTAGAGATGCGCAGTCATGTCCTATCGTTCTCATTCTCTCAATTTTTTAAAATAAAAATATCTCGCTTGAAACAACCCACGCGCAGAAATTTTCTACATGAAAACTTCTTTATTCGAAATGCTTGACACATCTGGCTAGGTCTCTCTACATCCTAATAACGTTCAAGGTCAATTCCTGTTTAGACATTACATGAAAATATTTTTCGACATCTCTGAAGGTTACAGACCAATCCGAAACTCCAAGGTTGATATAAAATGCCAGAAAATGTCAGAGTTCGTATCTTTATGGACGTTCAAAACTCATGAGACCTTTTTTCGGTTATTATGTGATGAGTCTCATTATTTCACAAGGTGATCTCGATTTTCAAGCTCTCCGTTTTCCCTCACTAGGTTGTATCTAATTGGCCTGTCACACGTGTCAACGATGCCTCTTTTTCTCCAGTAGTAAAGGTTGCAAGTAAAGTTCATTTCTCTTTGTTTTTCGACCCATCTCTAAGCCATTTCTCTGGTTCCGATATTAATTCATCCAAATATGTAGAAAATTTCATTCTTTCCTCGAAATTTTCAAGTTCGCGCGCGAAAATCGCAAGCCGATTTGAACTTTCTGTCATTTCTCAGAAACAACACAAAAAAGATCTGCTTTTCATACTTTATACAGTTTCTAACACCCCATTTCTCCCGAGCACATAGCTTCCTCTACCTGTAAAAAAATCTGGCCTCCGTAAATCGGTTACTTAGTACTGTAGCAGTTTCGCCTTGAAACAGGAACGATTAAGTGATGCGCCTTTAATTTCAATGAACTGTAAGTAAGAATAATAAATTAAATCCACAAAGATCTAACTGTTCGTTGTGAGAGTTACCGTACTCATTCTGCAAAATTGAGATTAGAGCGCGTTTGAAAACGGCTATGCTTCTAGCGATATATGTGCCGAGCACTTTTTCTGACTGTGCGCGTTATTTTGAAACACGCGGTTTTTGGTTTAAAATTTTGAACCACTCGACTGATTGAGCTGAAATTTCGCAGTATTTAGAAACAAAGAAAAAGAATTTACTTTCACCGTTGAATCATTTTATTTTTGTACCAGATAGAACAATTTTCGAAAACACACCATTTTTCATGAGCTACATTTTTGCTTGTGCGTGTTATTTTGAAACACGCTGTTTTTGGCTATATCTTGCACTACTCAGCTGAATCTTCGCAGTATGAAAAATACAAAAAAAACTTGAATTTACTAAAAAAAAAAGTGATCTTCGTACTTGGTGGAACAGTTTTTAACACAAGTTCTAACATCCCATTTTTCCCGAGCCCTTTTTCTCCCTGTGCGCATTATTTTGAAACACGCTGTTTTTTGGCTATAACTTCTGAATCACTCTTGAGCAGTATCACAGTTCAAAAGGTGGCAAAACTTAATAAAAGCTCAGAAATAGAAAAATAGAAACACTTTTTTCACTCCATGTCGTATTTTTTCTTTGAGGAAATGAAATTAATAACCATTTTTCTCTCTTTCTACTGCTATCCTAGCACAACGACAAAGATAATGCTAATCTGCCGAAATCTTGAAAAAGATTTCTCCACTACCAAGTGAAAACTCAATTACAAATTCTCTTAGTCAAGTCTTTCGAACTTTTCTGTTTTACCTTTCACCGAAAGTGTTTGAATCGTAGGGTTAGGCTTAGGCTTGACGATAAAACACGGCACCACAGCGTGGTATCAGTGGTGTTTTCTATTAATTTTCCTTTCAAAAATAGGAGACGAAAATTCGTCGAAACCTAGTTGCAAAAAATGGTGAAAAGATGGAATTTTCTGAGTTTCTGTAAATATTCTTCCTGACATCATCACATGCAGGCATTCCTTGCACTCGTCGTCGGGACTAACTAGCCTGATCTGTAGCATCATTCCGTATCAACTAAGCCAATTTCATAGATTTTTGCGAGCCTCGGAAAAGTCACAAAGTTCAGAGGCTTGCGAACGCGGCCTCTTCATTAGGGCAAGGGGTGTGATGGAACCAATTTCGTAAATCTACAAGTCGGCTCTTCGTGCTGAAACTTCTCTTACATGCTTTTTCTCGATTTCCTTAGTGATTATGATGTTGAGTAATACTTTTTGATCCTAACTGTTTATTTTTTAAAAAGAGAAGTCAAAACACAGTGGACCCTAAGTCTGAGACTAAAATCTAAGCTTAATCGTAATGTTAACAACGTAGTGTATCAGGTCGACCCACCAAATCAAGCAATTTAGGCCAATCCTAAGCCTAAATGCACCAGTGCCAAGCCTACATGCACCAGCGCCAAGCCTAAGCCTAACTCTGAACTGACTTAAGGTAAAACGCGGCATCATATGTTTCTCAGTAAACGATTTTTTAAAAAGTGGGAAGAAACTAAGTTATTTATTTTGTTTAAAAAAATCGACTCACTTTCTCTTTTAGGCTAGATGTAAACAACAAGCAACGCTAGGTCCAAATGTCACGTTAGCCTCATTAGCGAGTAAGTAATAAATATGTTAACAAATTTCTTACAATCCTTTAGGTCGACTTAGTTAGATTGTAACTCCTTTTTCCATGTCCTATAAGATTTTTTCTGGTGGACAGAAGCCTATGGAAATCGAAAACCACCTTATTGTATTTCCCAACTGTTTCCAACATGAAACAATCGAATTCGGGTGATAATTAGCCTTGTCCACTCAGAGAAGGCAACTCAGATTGGATCCAACCAGATCTAGTTTAGGAAAAACTGGAATCCAATCTGATTTTTTCTGGATCCAATCAGACTTCACTTTTCTGATTACTTTTAAATGCTCCAGATGTACTCGAAACTTGAGTTAACAGAGAGATTACGAACAAAAGTATTACACATATCTAGCAAAAAGTCTAACCGATTTCAAACTCGCGGCAGTCGCATTTTTGTAAACTGATGTGAGTACGGTAGGGTCGGGACTCTCACAACGAACAGTTAGATCTTTGTGGATTTAAATTATTATTCCTACTTTCAGTCCATTGAAATTAAAGGCGCATTACTTAATCGTTCATGTTTTTCGAAGCGAAACTGCTACGGTAACTAAGAAACCGATTTACGGAGGTCAGACTTTTTTACAGGTAGAGGAAGATATGTGTATTATGGAATGAATCATTATGATGTGTCATCATGGTTATAGGTCCATTTTCCATCAAACAAAAACACTGCTAATTGGATCCAATCTGACAGAACTAGATCCAATCTGATGAAATCCTTCAAATAACTATAAAGCCCGGAGAAATATTTTCTCGCCGAACTCAAATAACACGATGAATCTTCGGTCAGCACGAGTATTTTGAAATATGTTTCATTCCGATTGGAAACACAACTCTGGATCCAATCAGAGTTGACTTCTCTGAGTGAGCATAAGCACTAGCCATTAGGCATGGGCATATTGCCAATGATTGGCAGTCGATTGGCAATGCCTCTTTTCCATTGCTAATAGCATTGGCAGTCAATTGGCAATGCAGTTTGTTATAACACCATCTTTAACGTTAAGAAGACCTAGAAATCAAAATCCAAGTCAATTGCATTGCCAACCGACTGCCAATGCTATTGGCAATGGAAAAGAGGCATTGCCAATCGACTGCCAATGATTGGCAATATGCCCATGCCTACTAGCCATCACACGACAAAACCATCCAATTCACAGAAAAAGCTTTGTTTTTCGAATTCGACGTCTCGATACAACACGGATTGCACTTAAAGTTTATATTTTCGAGTTTTTGGCGGATTTTGATTGGTCTCTGCGGAATTACAGTTAAAGTTCATACTGTCGCGCCTACATATAAAAACATGTTTTGTCTCATACAGATGTAGTTTCTCCATCTTTCTCTCTCTCTCTCTCTCTCTCTCTCTCTCTCTCTCTCTCTCTCTCTCTCTCTCTCCTTCTCTCTCTCCTTCTCTCTCTCTCTCTCTCTCTCTCTCTCTCTCTCTCTCTCTCTTCTCTCTCTCTCTCTCTCTCTCTCTCTCTCTCTCTCTCTCTCTCTCTCTATCTATCTCTCTCTCTCTCTCTCTCTCTCTCTCTCTCTCTCTCTCTCTCTCTCTTTCTCTCTCTCCTTCTCTCTCTATCTTTCTCTCTCCTTCTCTCTCTCTCTCTCTCTCTCTCTCTCTCTCTCTCTCTCTCATCACAGCTGACGTAGTAGATTGACATTGGCCGAATCTATTCATTAGGGCCCGTTTTCATCATCATCTCACAGCCCGCAAAACTTTTTGTTCAAGTCGTTTCAGAATGTTCTGTCAAAGACCCAACACCACGGATCTTCAGCTGTTCAAGACGGAATATTGGTGAGTTAAGAAAGTTTTTCGTCACACCTAGCCTATGCCTACAACCTAAGCCTAATCATCACACCCAAGCCTAAACTCTTTGAAAATCGGTCAAAGTCCAGGTAACAGCAGGCCAGATTTGGCGATCCTTGTAAAATCAGGAAGTCTCTAGTTTTTCCAGGTATACCTGGTTAATCCTGGTGAATCCAAGTCAGATTAGGTAAAATCCTGGCCAGGCCAGTTTAGGTAAAAATCTGATGAATCCAGGCTTTCGTCGACCCAAATGGGTTCAAATTTTTTCCTAAGCCTAGCCTAACCACGAGTGGTGTCATGATGAATTCTACTATTTTCCGTATTTTATCTTGTCTTATGCCTATGCCTATGCAGGAGGAGGCTACTTCGAGCAGAACTGAAGAGCTTTTCTCAAAACAGTACATTTTTACGCCGCGTAGCGCGACGCGGAAGGCTTCAAGAAATTTATCGTAGCTTTTCTTCAGAAACAAACAGTTAAAGCAAATTTATAAAAATTTTAGTACTGCGATTCCATGTTGAGCCTCAAATAAAGCCATTTCAGCATTGCCTAAGCCGTGTCAAGCCTAAGCCTAACCTGAAAGTCTTGCAGTGTCAGGGTGTTGTGTTTTGTAGTTATAAACTTAAGCCATAAAGCCTGTTTAGCCATGCTCAAGCCTGAATAAACCTAAGCCTAACCTGAAAGTCTTGCAGTGTCATGGTGTTGTGTTTTGTAGTTTTAAACTTAAGCCATAAAGCCTGTTTGGCCATGCTCAAGTCTGAATAAACCTAAGCCTAACCTGAAAGTCTTGCAGTGTCATGGTGTTGTGTTTTGTAGTTATAAACTTAAGCCATAAAGCCTGTTTGGCCATGCTCAAGCCTGAATAAACCTAAGCCTGACCTGAAAGTCTTGCAGTGTCATGGTGTTGTGTTTTGTAGTTTGAACCGGCGTCAAGCCTAAGCCTAATGGTCATTCCTGAGCCTGAATACACCAGTATCATGCTTAAGACTAAGCCTGAAGCCTAAGTCTAAATGCACCAGTGCCAAACACGGCACCACGACGTTTACCTTTAGTCAAGAGTTCAACTCTCTTACCAGGTTTCATTCTCTGTTTCTCTCCAGATGCACTTGAAAATGTGATTAGTCTCCTGCCCTGAAATCCTTAGAGCTGTTGCCGTTCGCCTTTTTTTGGTTCCTATGACCACATGCCCATAATTTTCGTCATCTTTTCATTCCTCCATGGTGAAAGTTTCATTCTCTTTTCTTGCAACGGCACTTTGATTAACCTAAAAGGCTCCCTTATAACTTATTAGCGGATCCTTTCACATTTATTGCATTATTAACGCGGTCTCTGCAACTAGTACTTTCGGAATTATTATTTTCCTGGAGCTGTACGTTCAAGATCATGTCCGTTCATGTAAAAATGATTTCAGTCAAGAAATATCTCTGTCTTTTCTTTATCTTCTCTTGCTATTTCTGAGTTTTTCCAACATTTTTCTTCCATTTTCCGACTTTCGTTTGATCGCTTCTATTCTTCGTGAAACATTGTTTTGTATTAATTCAATCTCGGTAAAAGACTTGAAGTCATTACATATCTTCATAACTTTTTACATAGCTTTCTCTACCTGTAAAAAAATCTGGCCTCCGTAAATCGGTTACTTAGTACTGTAGCAGTTTCGCCTTGAAACACAAGAACGATTAAGTGATGCGCCTTTAATTTCAATGAACTGTAAGTAAGAATAATAATTTAAATCCACAAAGATCCAACTGTTCGTTGTGAGAGTCCCGACCCTACCGTACACATATATCGCTAGAAGCATGGCCGTTTTCAAACGCGCTCTAATCTCAATTTTGCAGAATGAGTACGGTAACTCTCACAACGAACAGTTGAATCTTTGTGGATTTAAATTATTATTCTTACTTACAGTTCATTGAAATTAAAGGCGCATCACTTTATCGTTCTTGTGTTTCAAGGCGAAACTGCTACAGTACTAAGTAACCGATTTACGGAGGCCAGATTTTTTTACAGGTAAAGAAAGCTATGTGCCGTACTCATTCTGCAAAATTGAGATTAGAGCGCGTTTGAAAACGGCCATGCTTCTAGCGATATACAGTCGCGAACATAAACATTTCCACTTTTGGTTTTTTGGTAATATCTCAGCCATAAGTTGTCCGATTGCTTTCAAATTTTGACAGATATTTATTCAAACGTATCTAAATATAGCCAACTCAATAAAGTGTTGATAACTCCCGAAATAAAAACATAATAAATATTTTCCCTAGACATGTCTAAAGTCGACTTCATGGTTAACCTGATTTCACTTGAATTCAAAGCTTCTGAGAAGCCAAAACATCAGAAACTATTGAATACTTGTTGATTCAGTGTTTTAAATCATGAAAACATCACATATTCCAAACCTGGGCTCCAGAATCCAAATTCGTGGACTTAATCAGTGAGGATTGCACTTCGCAGGAGTTTTTGCTATTTTTTTTTCGGATTTCTGAATTTTGTTTTCATTTTTCATCTCATAAAGCTTGACAAAACCTATACGCCTGATTTGAGTTTAGTACTGAAGACAGTCGTCTCACAATTAACATGTCCTTCTGACGGAACCAACATCGCGCGAGTCGGTTTGAGTGTTTGGAGTTGTCATCTTGATTGAAAATGAAGCTTCATCCAAAACTCCGAAAACAAAAAAGGAGTGTCTTATGTAAATGAATCAGTTCCCAAATCATCTTTGTCATAATTTCAAAACTCGTGACTTTACCGTTGACTTAATGAGCACTGGAGTAGCCCTATAATAACGTCATGAATAGAGATCAGCCTCTGATTCCTAAGAAAAAGCAAACGAGCTTCATTTTTTCTAGAAACATTGTGCAAGAGATAATAAAGGTTTAAAACTTTGTTTCGGGGTTCCTAACAGTTTTTACCCAAGGGATAGAGATCTAGCCCAGGTACACGCCAGTACACGCTAGACAATCTGCATGTAAAGTCATCATAACGGTTACGAATGTTAAATTCATGAGTTACTGAATAGCACCGTTTGTTTAGAAGACAGTTGGTTTTTATATTCTTATCAGACTTCAAGAACAAGCTTCATTCTCTATTAAAAATGACGAGTCCAAACACTTCGACTGACTTGTAGAAAGTTGGTTCCGTCAGAAAGACATGTTATTTGTGAGACGACTGTCTTTAATTCCTAACTCAAATCATGCGTATAAGTTATGTTAAGCTTTACAGAATGAAAAAAAAGAACAAAACCAAAAAATCCGAGAAAATATAGCAAAAACTCCTGCGAAGTGAAATCCTCTCTGGTCAAGTCCACGAATTTGGATTCTGGAGTCCAGGTTTGGAATATGTGATGTTTTCATGATTCAGAACACTGAATCAATAAGTATTCAATAGTTTCTGACGTTTTAGCTTCTCAAAAGCTTTGAATTCAAATCAAATCAGGTTAACTATGAAGTCGACTTTAGACATGTCTAGGGAAAATATTTATTATGTTTTTATTTTGTGAGTTATCAACAACTTATTGAGTTGAATAAATTCAGATATGTTTGAATGAGTATCTGTAAAAATTTGACAGCAATTGCATAACTATTGGCTGAGATATTACCGAAAAACCAAAAGTGGAAATGTTTATGTTCGCGACTGTATGTGCTTTTTTATAACCTTTCACTCTCAAAGTATCTTTACTACGGTATCTTTATTTCTTTCATAGTTACTGTACTCTACTACAAGTTCATAACTTCAAAAAAATCAAGTAAAGCTGCACTAAATCAAATTAGAACTCGATTTTACACAATTTCGTAAGTTTTTTGTAACATTGACAATTACATTGTGATTTTTTGAAGGAATCTTTACTACGGTAGCTTTGTTTCTTTCATTAATACTGCAGCCTACTATGCCCGACTAATTTAAAAAGATAAGTTTCACATTAGCTGAAGTTCGTAACCGATGTCCTTTTGAGATTTCCTTCTGGAATCAAGACCATGAGGCAACATCCAGACTATTTACCTTTTGGATAGACGTTCGAGGCCAAATGAAAAGTTTAATTTTCCCCATCATGTGCTTTCATTAACATTCTAATTAACTTGCAAATCTTTACTTTTTGAATGTGTCCTTCTTTTTGATCCTAGTTTCCGGTGAACTTTAGTTTTACTTTTCATTTTTTTGAAAAATACTCAGGTTATAATTGAACAGCAAGTTTTCATGCAATCAAAGATACACACCATGAAGTTACATACAAGTTACGGAACTTCCCTAAAACTGTATCAGGACATAGCTAATTGAGAGAAAGATACGAAGAAATTTCACTATTGAGTGGCAAGAATTTACCGTATGACCTTTCAATCGGCATATTGTGATACCAGTATCTCGGCATTAAAACAAAAATACAAGTTCAATGGGTTCAACCCCAACCAGTCGCGGACCCGCCGCCGGTTTCAAATGTCTTAATTCTGATTGCCTGAGGTACTTCAAATAATCCTGGCAGTACAGTACGCCTCTGGCAGTCAACCAAGCAGAATCTTAATCCTCAAAGATTACGGTATTCAGTCCATGAAGCTCATAAAATTTGATGAACACAATGATTCCAAATCCTCTTCAAATATCCCCATCATTAAATTCTTGATTGGTTTCTGCGTTCTATTTTCTGGAAGAAATCCCATACAAGACTGCCTTCCTTCCGTTATGAATTCTGTTTTCCTACTCCGATGGTCCAAACATAGCAGTTTATGAAGTTCATAGGTCGTTGATAAAAATTAATGAAGTTTATAGGTCGTTGATAGAAGTTTATGAAGTTCATAGGTCGTTGATAGAAGTTTATGAAGTTCATAGGTCGTTGATAGCAGTTTATGAAGTTCATAGGTCGTTGATATGAACTTTATCGGCTGTTGATATGAAGCAACGTTGTTCATAGGTCGTTGATATCTACGGCCTATGTCGTTGTTGATGTGCTGTAGATATCAACGACCTATGAACTTCATATCAACGGTTTTTAGTTTATAGAGTTATCAAGAAAGTCATGGTATATCTCACTGTTTTTCGAATTTTCCTGGATCAAAGCGATTCTAAATGAAACAACAGTGCTGAAACAGTTTTGTACTGTAACCTCAAATTTCATTCTATTTTTCGTCACTCAAGCTGATATAGCAGTTTTAATGATACCATGTTCAAACCTGTATACCTGTGAAATCAGTCAATTCCCAGTTCTCCAGATATGCCAGGTTAATTCCAAAGCCAAACTATGTAAAATTCTGATAAATCAAGGTTCTTGTCGACGCAAACGGGTCTAATTTTCGTACCAGAACTGGCCAGGATTTACCTGGATTTTGTTCACTTCGTCGTCTTCTTTTCGTCTTCGTCTCGTCTCGATTTCGTCACAACCACTCCACTTTGAGTATAAAAAACATTACACGAACAGAGTACTGTATCACTATTTCCACCCTGTTTAGATGAAATGAACTTTGCAACTTTCAGGATGAAATACAAAACCTGTCTGAACGAGGATTTCGCCCAAGTGTTGGCGATGAAAGTTCAAGAGGGGAAAGAAGACCAGCTTTTACCTATGCTTCCGAACAACGTCTACATCACCTACTATCGCTACGTTTTCCCGTTTCAATTCCTTTTCGGGGTTGTGGGAAACGTTCTCAACTTGTTCGTTCTACTCAGCAGGAATATGCGTAGCGAGGTGTGTCGAAGCCTTTTTGAGCCTGACCCAATAGCTCAAGCCTAACTGCCATTTATGAGTCTACAAGCGGCAGGCCTAAGCCTATGCCTGAACTGCCCACTACACTATGTAGGTGGTTAGGCTTGGGTTTTCTGGGGTTTAAGCATAGCTGCAACGTAGTATGTCAGGTCGACCCCCTAAATCAAGCCATTTTGCCAAACCTGATCCCAATTGCTGTAACTGGCCCTAATAAACCCAGCAACAAGTCTAAGCCTATGCCTAAAACCTAACCAAGTCGCCATACCCATAGCATGTGTGGAAAGTTTAGTGAGAATTTTAAAAAAAAACAGACCATTTTCTCGTTTTAAGTGGATTTCTCATGATCTGACGTGGAATTGCCACCAGGACACACTAAATAGTGAATTCTGACTGGTCACTGCTCTCAAAAATTGCGGAACTGATAGATGTCCACTTTTCTTCCTAATTTACACGTAAACCTGGTGACGATCATAACTCGAAAACCAGGTCGGTTCCGCAACTTTTGAGAGCAGTTTCACCATCTTCAGCATATTCGAAAACCTTGGAGACCAGTCAGAATTCACATTTTTAGTGTGTCCTGGTGGCAATTACATGCGAGAACTTTTGAATTTATGAGAACAAGAGAACTTTTCCGAGACAAAACTTTTCAGGCCAACATTCTGCTCGCCGCAATGGCAATTAGCGACTGTCTACTTTTGACTATTAACGTCGTTCAGTCCATGAGCGTTACAGAATACTTCTACATGAACAACAACTTCAGGTACGGTTAGATGCAAGTATCTGACTGTACACTCAACTTCCAGGCTTTTCTACACTCAAACAAGTCTATATGTCAACTTTTTGAGCAACTTTTTTTCCACCATCACGTCATGGCTGATCTTGTTCGTTTCTGTTGAGAGATTCATGGGCATCAGATCACCTATTCATTTCCGTTATCAGTGGCAGACATCTAGAGTTATTACCATCATTTTTGGCGTTGGTTAGTGGAGAGAGAGAGAGGGGGGAGAGATAGAGAGAGAGAGAGAGAGAGAGAGAGAGAGAGAGAGAGAGAGAGAGAGAGAGGGAGAGAGAGGGAGAGAGAGGGAGAGAGAGAGAGTTAGAGAGAGAGAGAGAGAGAGAGAGAGAGAGAGAGAGAGAGAGAGAGAGAGGGAGAGGGAGAGAGAGAGAGAGAGAGATAATTCAGTCGTTGGTTCATTCCTCATCACATTCTTCCATGTCTTCGAATACGAACAAGCAATCGGAACAATTCACAATGGAACCATAGTCGTCAGCAACCCAGTGAACATTATGCTGGTGAGCGTGCCGAGGTTAAAACTACGCTCAAGTCAACATTTAAGCTGAAAGACGTATCCCAGTTCAAGAAGAGAACCATCAAGATCTGCAAACTGCTACAGATCATTTTCGGAGTAGTCGTGCCGACTGTTGGTGAGTGCACTTTGAACTACTATTCTGACGACAGATCGCACAATTTTCGTTTCGTTTAATTTCCAAACTGAGCACACATAGCTTCCTCTACCTGTGAAAAAGTCTGGCCTCCGTAAATCGGGTACTTAGTACCGTAGCAGTTTCGCCTTGAAATACAAGAACGATTCACGTAATGAGCCTTTAATTTCAATACACTGAAAGTAAGAATGACAATTTAAATCCACAAAGACCTAACTGTTCGTTGTGAGAGACCCGACTCCTACCGTACTCATTCTGCAAAATTGAGATTAGAGCGCGTTTGAAAACGGCCATGCTTCTAGCGATATATGTGGAGCATCATAGTTCATTGAGAGAGAAACAGAGAGAGAGAGAGAGAGAGAGAGAGAGAGAGAGAGAGAGAGAGAGAGAGAGAGAGAGAGAGAGAGAGAGAGAGGGAGAGGGAGAGGGAGAGAGAGAGAGAGAGAGAGAGGGAGAGGGAGAGGGAGGGAGGGAGAGAGAAGGAGAGAAAGAGAGAGAGAGAGAAAGAGAGAGAGAGAGAGAGAGAGAGAGAGAGAGAGAGAGAGAGAGAGAGAGAGAGAGAGAGAGAGAGAGACCTTCAGGTATCGCCCTACTCAACCTCCAAATCATCAATCTGCTTCACAAGAGCGAATTCCTTGTTTTCCGTTCCCAGGAGAAGAAGGAAGACGGATACCGTCACACACGTCGTTACAGTGATTTGGATGCAAGACAGAAAAGAGACCTCAAAGTCACCTTTACCGTGCTTGCTATCATGGCCTGCTTCTTCTTGACACATGTAAGTGGTACTTCTGTGACTGTACGACTACCGATCGGATTCCGCTTTACTGGCTAAAGTATCCACTTTCAGGTTCCGTCAACCCTGCCCTTCGTCATTGAACTTTTCGTCACGAGCATGCCCGAGTTCGTTACAACTCAACTCGCTCCTCTTCTTACCGCTTGGGTGCTTACTGGAAAGGTAGTTCTCGCCGCAGAGGCAGTACCGCGCGGCGAAAACCCGCCGCGTCTATCCGCTGCACATTGCGGTGAACGCAGTTGAATAATGTAAGCGAAGCAGGGGGTAGGTCAAAAGTTTGAATTCCCGCATCGAAATTAGCGTCATGTTTCCTCCTTTTTATTCCCTTCTGAATACAGTAACCAGAGAGTAGGTCAAACATTTTGAATTACCTAAACAAAACAAGCTTTCACGTTTCCACGTTTTTATTCCCATCCCAATACCGTAACCAGATGATAGGTCAAGCAATTGTTGCACATTTTGAATTGCCGCCTCAAAATGAGCTTCCAAAAAGATAATGAAGAACTGAAGAAAACGTGTGAAAAATTGTGAATGTGAGACGAATGCGCTCCGCGGTGGTACTGCAAAGCGGTTGCAAAACGGCTATATTCACATTTCTTTCAAAGTTGGAAAACTCTTATTTTAGATGGCAAACTTTGTTCTTTTCTGCATGTCGTCTGTTTACTTCCGTCGGAGACTGATGACTGTCTTGAGAACATGGGTGAGCAAGTGGGCATGGGAGAAAGAGAGAAAAAAAGAGAGAGAGGGAAGGAGAGAGAGAGAGAGAGAGAGAGAGAGAGAGAGAGAGAGAGAGAGAGAGAGAGAGAGAGAGAGAGAAATGGAGTTTTTAAGTGCGGATCGAAGCAAAAGAAGATGTCCTCAAGCGCTCAATCGGTCAAGGGACAAACCTACCGTATGACAAGGTGAGTTACAGTACCTCATATCTCTCTGTTTATGCTGAGACATGGATGAGACAGCGTTGAGGCGGAGAGACGCAGAGACAACCCGTTATAGAGTGTTCTGTGTCCGTTGGTCTTTGCCGCCAGACCAGCGCATCAGAGAGAGAGACGTCGACGCGTAATAGAAGGCGAGAGAGCGTTCTGTGCTTAGAGAGTGTTAGACGCCCAGACATCTCCAAGCAATAATGCGTCTATCAGTACTGATTGAATTTCTTTGAAATCAAATTTCAGATACAAGGACCGCGAAGAGGTGGTCCGTCAGAGTAGTTGTCTCACAACTCAGCTCGACTAATCCCAATCATCTTGTGTTACAATAGCTTAAAGCAATTGACTTGTACCATGTTTGTCCCGCTAGATAGCGTCTGTTGTCGATTTGTGGCCGACATGGTGGCGCGTAAAGCTCCATAGATCATTTTTATTCAAAGTGACTAAACATGAAAACTCCACTAGCTGCTTAACACATCTGTGCTGGGGTCAACTTTTAGGTCAGAATAACATGGAGAATTCGTTTTTTCGAAATATCCGAGGTGTCGGCCACATGTCGACGACTACCAAATTCTGTTTCTGAACTTCACACTTCTTCCACCGGCTAGTCTTCTGTTCCCGATCTCCATTTCTCGCTTGGTTTTTGCACGTACACATTTCATTCCCACAAAAATCGATCTCGCGAATCAATCAATAATAGCCCCCGCCCCCTTTTTCGTGCAACTATTCCTGGTGGTGTGCTTTATACATTTCATTCCCACCAAAATCGATCTCGCAAATCAATCAATAATAGACCCCGCCCCTTTTTTCGTGAGACAATTCCTGGTGGTGTGCTTGTAACATTTCATACCCAAAACTATTACTCTCGCGAATCAATCAATGATAGACCCCGCCCCTTTTTTCATGCAAAAATTTCTGGTGGTGTGCTTGTTACATTTCATTCCCAAAACCATCAATCTCGCAAATCAATCAATAATAGACCCCGCCCCTTTTTTCGTGCAACAATTCCTTGTGGTGTGCTTGTTACATTTCATTCCCAAAACCATCAATCTCGCAAATCAATCAATAATAAACCCCGCCCCTTTTTTCGTGCGAAAGTTTTTTCTTGCAATAAATATTGATCTCGCGAACTCATCAAATAGATGTTGGACAAAAAGCAAAACAAAGCTGGTGAAGGGGGTTCGAACTCGCGAATGTC
Organism: Caenorhabditis parvicauda; assembly: GCA_963978915.1. Classification (NCBI taxonomy): domain Eukaryota; kingdom Metazoa; phylum Nematoda; class Chromadorea; order Rhabditida; family Rhabditidae; genus Caenorhabditis; species Caenorhabditis parvicauda. The sequence continues at coordinate 13,033,048 of OZ022253.1, read as the reverse complement.
TAGCCTTACGCACCTTTTATGTCTAGCCTTACGCACCTTTTATGTCTAGCCTTACGCACCTTTTATGTCTAGCCTTACGCACCTTTCAAAATACTCGTGCTCACCAAAGATTCATCGTGTTATTTGGGTTTGGCGAGAAAATAATTCTCCGGGGCATTATAGTTATTCGAAGGATTTTATCTGATTTGATCCAATTAGAAGTTTTTATATGATGGAAAATGGGCCTATGAACATGATAACAAATCATTATGATTCATTCCATAATACTTTTGTTCATGATCCATCTGTTAACTCAAGTTGCGAGTACATCTGAAGCATTTGAAAGTAATCAGAAAAGTCAACTCTGATTGAATTTTGAAAAAAGCAGATTGGATTCCAGTTTTTCCCGAACTACTCTAGAAACTAAATACCGTTGATATGAAGTTCATAGGTAGTTGATAGCAGTTTATGAAGTTCATAGGTCGTTGATATAAATTTATGAAGTTCATCGGCTGTTGATAGGAACTTCATCGGTTGTTGATATGAACTTCATCGGCTTTTCATATGAAATTCATAGGCCGTTGATAGCAGATTATGAAGTTCGTGTGCTGTTGATTTGCTGTTAATACTAACAGAGTATAAACTTCATATCCACGGTTTTCGATTATAACAAATTTATCATTTGAAGTAACAGACATTGATAAACACTGAAGGTGGTACTTCATGTACTTTACGATAACATATATAAAAATCATGCATTTCATCAAGCAAGTTCAAAGTCTGATCGATCGAACAGGATGTAGATCCTAAGATTTTTGTCACGGCCTACCGGTGGTGTCTCCGGTGACCATCTCCCAATGAAGGGAGGTCACATTGTTTAATAATATTTTTTTTACGTAAAAATGTGCTGTTGATAGAATCTCTATGAAGTTCATCGGCTGTTGATATGAAGTTCATCTGCTGTTGATATGAAGTTCATAAGCCGTTGTTCATAGGTCGTTAATATCTACGGCCTATGACGTTGATGTGTTGTAGATATCAACGACCTATGAACTTTATATCAACGGTATTTAGTTTATAGAGTAGATGTAGTTGGATCCAATCTAAGTTGCCTTCTCTGAGAAGAGGGGTACGGTACATGTTCTCTCCAACTGCACGTACATCTCTTCTCTGGATCCGTTGCTAACCGAATTCGTCATTTTATGGGCATCATTATTTCATTTCTTGTGGAATGTGAATCCAGTCATCCATAAATCTGGTCTAAATTGCCTTCTCTAGGAATTTAGTGGGCTCACGCGACTCGGAATGGGATTTGTGATAGTTTTTAATTTTCGAAAATTAAAAAAAATAACAGAGAAATATTCATCATTAGGTACAAGTTAACGACACATAAGAGTGAAAACAACACCGTTTCAGAGTGAAAAGATAGAAGGAGAAAGAACGTTAAGATGGAAATGGTTGTGCAACGTCAATATAACTTTTTTCGGCATTCAGTAAAAAGCAACCCACACCCGGGGACATGATCTGACAGCAAAGACCCCAGGGGAACCCAGGTGAACTAACATGGGGTTGTGTCTGCGTCTCTCTGTCTCGACACTATCTCACCAGGCGCGTAAGGAGATGTGTGGGGCGACATAGACTACTTTCTACCAAATGCCATTTTATCGTAGAGTGGGTACGTAACAGAAATGATTTGGAGCGGTTCGGAATGGTAGTCGACTATGATGTTCCCAAGTACTGATAGAAAAAGATTTTTGCAAAGAAAAGGCAAAAAATCAATTTCGACGAGTGGGAGCGAACTTGCGTTCTTGCGACAATTACTAAATCCATTCCGAACATTGAATTGACAATAACGAATCAAACTTACATATAAAAATCATTCAAACAAGGTGAAATTTGAGTACTGATCAGATTTCTAAAAATTTTGGCAAAAAATCAACATGAAAATTTACAGATACCCCAGTAGGCTCCGTCAAGAGGTGGGGCGGCGAGACCAGGGCTAGTTACCAAATTGAAGATTTACCGAATTTGTCAAAATATTTCGTTAAATTGATTTCAACGGTTTCGTTAAAAATTCAAAATCGTTAATTTAACTCTCAATAATTCCGTTAAAATTAAAAGTTGGAAACGATAGATCACACATAGCTTCCTCTACCTGTTAAAAAATCTGGCCTCCGTAAATCGGGAACTTAAATTCGCCTCGAAATACAAGAACGATTTAAGTAATGCGCCTTCAATTTCAATGGACTGGGAGTAAGAATAATAATGTAAATCCACAAAGATCTAACTGTTCGTTGTGATAGTTACCGTACTCATTCTGCAAAATTGAGATTAGAGCGCGTTTGAAAACGGCCATGCTTCTAGCGATATATGTGGATCAGTGATTTTTTTGTTCCACTTTGATCAATATTTCTTTTTTCAACAAAAGTAGTATCAAAAATAAAAGTCTAAATTTGACAGATTTTTAAGTTAAATTTAGAATATTAGCTGATTCAACGATTAACGGCTTAGTAAAAAATGAAAAAAAAACGCTTAGCGGCTGGGTTAAACCGGAAATTTCATAACCAGCCCTGGTCAAAATCAATTCAAAATGTTCCTTTTGAGATGGACAAAACAAAACTTGCCACCATTATCAAGCGTGTCCTGCCCACAGGTCACCATATTTAAAGTCCGCGAATGCACGATTCCCATATCCAGCTGGCATTATCTTCCGGATATTAAGAGGTTTGAAGAACTCCAGTCGATGAAAGTCCGGCTCCTGAACATTTATTCATGAAAAAAGCTACGATACACACCTCGGCAAAGGCATAAGACAATAAAACCGCTTCGCAACCGCTTTGCCGACCTCCGCTTTCATTTTTGAAAATGTTTGTACTTTGATAAACATTCAATTGACATAATGAACGTTGCGGACTGTTCCCAACGATAGTTTTACCTACTTCAAACATTTTTTCGTTACGATTTGTGAATCTGAGACACATCTATCGCTAGAAGCATGGACGTTTTCAAACGCGCTCTAATCTCAATTTTGCAGAATGAGTACGGTAACTCTCACAACGAAGAGTTAGATCTTTGTGGATTTAAATTATTATTCTTACTTACAGTTCATTGAAATTAAAGGCGCATCACTTAATCGTTCTTGTGTTTCAAGGCGAAACTGCTACAGTACTAAGTAACCGATTTACGGAGGCCAGATTTTTTCACAGGTAGAGGAAGCTATGTGTGGGACAAAAAAAACAGGAAAAGTAAAATTTTTTGAACTACAGTAACTGAAATTTGATCTACTCTATCGATTTTCTTTGCTTACACTTTTCAACTGCGTTTGCCGCAGTGTGCGATGTAACTTTCTTGCGGAAATAAAAATTGATAAAATGCGTGTTACATCTTTCTTTGAACAATAAATTCACACACACTTTTTTTAGAAATATGTAAAAGTGAAACTTTAGTTGAAAGTTAAATACTCTATCTTTTAAATATTCTGAACTGAATCTAAATGTATCAGTGCGGCGAAAACCTAATGCAAAGTTAAGAAATGAAGAAGTTTTTATGGTGAAGTTTTTTTTAAATAAAAAGGAGATTTCCAACAACAACATAACAACAAGATATAGTGGTCTAAAACTTTCAGAGGTGCGAATTTCATATTCTATTAAAAATTATCACGACGAGTGGGGATATTTTTTCCTAATAAAAGCTAAATTTTCAACACTTCTTTTTTTCCGTTTTTTTCTTAATTTTGCAAATTCTTAACTTAATTATCAAAATGTAACCAATTGTCCTGTACTTGTTCTCCAAAAATGGTACCTCTTTTCACATAAGCGAGTTCAAGACTGTGAGATGACACTCCTAGGGGTTAGATCCTTTTACCGGTTTTTATACAACTGTTTTTGAAAAACTAATTTGGTCTTTTTTATGCAAAATCTGAATTCTTCTCCATTTTTTCCAAACTTACAGAAAAGGTTCCGTCCGTGACTGGGTTCAAAGCCGAGTAGGTGCGTTCTCCATCAGTTCCGTGAATGTGGTAAACGTTGTACTTGGAAACGTCTGAAATTGCATTTGGATCGAGTTTTGGAAAAATAACTTCTTGTTTTTATAGCTCATTTTTACAACTCCGGTTAAACTGGAGTGCTCAACTTCTGAAATTTACTGCGAACACTTCGAACAATCAAAAGCACAATTATAACTTTAGTATCATGAATACTTTTCATCTGGTACCATTTCTGTGTTTTTCGAATAAAAAATCTTCTTTTGAGGCTCTTTACAAATAGTAAACATCAGAGTTGCACGGAAGTAAAATTTTTCAAAACGGCAGTCGGAAGTCGGAAGACGGAAGTGAAACTTTTTCTCGGAAGTCGGAAGTGAAAAAAAGACTTGAGTTTGAAGTCGGAAGTAGAATTTTTCAACGGTAGTCGGGAGTGCAAAACAGTTGGAAAAAACCCATAGATATTGTATAGCCGCTCATTCTCAACAGGTGAAGGTCAATCTCTGACTGAGTAGAAACAATTTCACGGTCTTTTCGTCATTTTTCACGAGAAAAAATTTTTGACGGAAGTCGGAAGTGAAAAACGGACGGAAGTCGGAATTCCGTGCAACTGGTAAACATATTATGATGCGAAAATTGACTGAACAAAAGATACTTTTCACCAAGTTTCTACTCCAAAATGATCGATTTTAAAACTTCTGGAATATTAATGACTCAGAAATGAAATCATACTGGCTGGAAAGTAGGCAAGTGGAATCTCGACTTGTCCAAGCCATCGATCACCACACCACTTGTTCCTTACTTCTAGTTCGAGTTCTTCACCTGAATTGAAAATTCCAATATGAAATGAAAAACTTTCATACCGAGATTGAAAGGTTTCCGAACTCCGTCGAAGAGAAGTGCCAGCCAGTGGCCGTGTGGGCCAACTTCTACTTCCAAGTATTGTCCGTTGTTGTTAGCGAAGAAAAACTCCATAACTTCATATTCCCAAAGCTGAATGTTTGAGTTTGTTGAAGGTGACATTTTACGATATGATCCACACCTAGGCAAAGGCATAAGACAATGAAACCGCTTCGCAACCGCTTTGCCGACCTACGCTTTCATTTTCGGAAGTGTTTGTACTTTATAAATGTTTCACTTGACATAATGAACGTTGCGGACTGTTTCCAACGATAGTTTTACCTACTTTAAACATTTTTACGTTACGAATTGTGAATCTGGGACGAAAAAAGTAGGAAAAATGAAATTTTTTAACTACAGTAACTGAAATTTGATCTACTCTACCGAATTTCTTTGCTTACACTTTTCAACTGCGTTTGCCGCAGTGTGTGATCGGGCTTTATTGGCTCAGAAACACGGTATGTTTCAGTTTTTAATTCAAACATGTCCTTAACGTGACCGCCTTAGAATTGGTCATTTCAATTTCACAAGATAACTTTGAAGTAGCCTCGTAAATAGTCCTAACTTTCACAAAGTAAAAAAAACCTTGTTGGTGATTCCAGGTGGGTCCATGGGTTCCGGATCATCGAAAAATGGTGCCTAGAATACAATTTCTTTCGGATTGAATTCAGAAACTCACATCAAAACAAATGACAACTGAACGTTTGTGTGGACGGTTTGTGACTTTCTCAAAAGCCCATTTCATTTCTACCTAAAAATGGAAATGATAAACGACCACGTGATCAAAAACCTGAATGGGGTCGTGAAGAAGTGGCATTCCTTCCCACGTTTTGTCGACAACACATTTCAGTCCTGGGACATTCTCTTCAATCTCTGGGAACTCCATTTTTTCTGAAATTAATTTTTGAGGAAAAAAAGCGCCAAAATATTGGGAATCTGTGTAAACGAAGCTCGAAAGTTGGCATATGGGTTAGAAGATGGAATCCTATGAATATTCTAATGTTCAACGTGTCCCGATAAGAATCTGGAAGAAGGAGATGACACGAATTAATAAAAAGAAAAATGCGAAAGTTGGAAGGTTGCAATCGTGCTCTATTGGCAACATATAACACTTTTTACGCAACGTTAGGCGCGCACTATTAGGCTCGACTGTTAGGATCGATTTGGCTTTGAAGCGAAGTTAGGACACAAATGCGGAAGTAAGAAACTTTTCAACGTATAAAAGCCTATCCATCCAAAATTATCGGGATGTACAATTTATTACAGTAAAAATATATATTATGCTCTGACAAATAAGTTATAGTACCGCCTGACTGACTGTCAGTGAAACTTCTTAGAAGTGTGGTGGTCCTCCTTTTCCTGGCTTCTCGCTCCACAGATCGAAGAGCTCGGTGCGGGCGGACTCGGAAAGACCGTCGATGATCTCGTGCTTCTGCTTCATCAGGTTGTCGATCTTCTCCTGGGCGATCTTGGCTTCTCCGGTAAGCTTGGCCTTCTTCTCTTCGTACGACTTGCGGTGAGACTCCATCTTTTCATGGAACTCGGTGAACTCCTTCAGAAGGTCTCCGGTAAGGACCTGTAAGCGTCATTTCCTATTAGATAACTACATAGAATGCTTCTCCTACCTTCTGGGCCAGCTCGTAAAGCTTCTGTGGCTTGTCTTCGTGGGAGATGGACTTGTCCTTGAAGATGGCTTCAAACTTCTGCTGAATCTCCTTTGGTGCCTTTCTGAGTGGTGGTGGGAGTGGTGGTCCGTCAGGGCGGAGGGACTTCTTGATGTCCTTTGGCAGAGCGTCAATCTGCAGTGTGGAGAAGATTAGGATGAAGTTGAAGAAAAGAACTTACGATTTCTCTGGTGAGGCCGTGCTGTTCATAGCACTTGTCTCCTTCCTTGTAGTTGGCCCAGATAGCCTTAACCTTCTCTTGAGCATCAGCTGGCAGCTTCTCCAAGAATGGTGGGAGCCCGCATGGTGGTGGTCCACGTGGTCCTGGTCCACCGCATCCGCCAAATCCAAAGCCACCACATGGCTTGGCAATGGCGATGGCGCAGAAAGCAGAAAGAATGAGAGCAGATCGAAGCATTTTGCTGGATGGTTTGTTCAGACTCCTCAGACTTCTTTTATACCCGATCCCAGGGGGGTAGTGGACTGCCTATAGGCGTGTTCCCTGTTCGCTGAATTCAAAATAACGCGAGACGTCTGCGCCCTCCTGTTTATCTCACGCGTCTAAGCAAGTGGTCTTTGAAGAACAGTAAAATCAAGGTAGAAATCACAAGGAATAGACTCTTTTTGAAGACGTCTGCAGTGATAACTAGTATAACAGTCTTTTTTATTTACTCTCTGTTGGGTGAGGTTGTTTGTATGTTTACAGAGCTCAATTTCAAGAAAATTAACTGGTGAACATTCTTCTTGCTTGGCCTAAACTGACCTCAAACGTGCTCCAGACCGATACTCACATACCTCATGAGGAAAAATCTTCATCTGTAGACACACTTTCATAAATCCAATCAGAAAATTCCGTTTGGATAAACTTCTAAAGTCAGCTAAGAAGCATTCTTTAATAAGACTCATCAAATCGACGTTTATCGAGGTGAATTTCTCTTAAAATCCGAGCTGGTGAACACTTTCGGTCTTTTCTCTTCTGGTGGATACAGTTTCTATCGGATCGGGTCTAAACTTTCCAGTATTCGATAACTATAGTTCACTTGTCTCTCTCTCTCTCTCTCTCTCTCTCTCTCTCTCTCTCTCTCTCTCTCTCTCTCTCTCTCTCTTTCTCTCTCTCTTTCTCTCTCTCTGTCTCAATCAAGAAGTCATCTTCTTCCTGTTTTTCCAATTTCTTTTTTGCCTTGCATTCTCGTTGTTTGTCCATCCGAAGCACAGACTGTATTAGCATGATTCTTTCGGGCAAACAACACCTCGTAGAGATCCTTTTTTAGCCGAACGAACGGCAAGAGCCCGTGTCTTTTGTACCCGATCTATGGGAATGACGTGATCTGGCAGAAGACACTTGTGTTGTGTTCGCCAAAGTTCTCGGATATATCACACCGAACAGGAGCTCGTGTCAAATTGTGTAATGTTGAATATAGTCCAGTTTTTCTCGCTATGAGCAGGTCGTAGGTCATCCCCTCATGATCTGCTGAGCAACCGATAGCTTGTTGTGGTTTTTAGCGAACATTTTCAGCTAATCATCGTTCAGCGAAGCAATCTCTGGGTCTGATCTCTATTCGTGACGTCACTTTGTTCCTTGTTGGACGAATGAAGGTTACTCTCCTCCCATGATCAAAATATACACGTGGTGTACTTTTCGACTTCTCAGACATCAAAAGGGTTTTGTTTTTAAACGCAGTTTTCTCCAGTTTCAGGTGTAAATGTAAGAAAACTGCTATCATCATCAGTTAGGCATAGGATTGGCCGGCTTGATTTGATCAGGCTTAGGCTTTGCACTGTTGCCTCTAGGCCTAGGCTTGAGACATGATAAAACACGACATCGCCCGGCACCACAGCGTTATGTCATGTTGCGTACCGTACATCAGTGGTGCTTTAAAGTTCATTCCCAATTTGACTGAGTCTAACCTCGATCAGTCGCGGACCCGCCGCTGGTTGAGAATGACGAGATGTTCCAAGATATGTCCTGATACGTACTAAATTTCATCGAGCAACAAAACTTCCATATCTTCGCCCTAACTCTAGCATTTGTCTCTGTTTCGAAAGTTATGGAGAAGATACGTAAAAAAAAATGGTCGATTTACAGATTCTCAGCGTACTTCTGGTTGCCTGAGTTTTACTATCTGCATTATCGCAAAAATATTGAAACTCAATAGTCAGATGATTTCGATAGATCGACAGAATCATTTCATCTAGTTGAGACCAAAATAATCTTTTTTTTCGGGGTTTCCTGTCTCGCGTTGAACATTGAAGAAAAACTACAAAGTCCAATTGCCCGAGATCCGGCCGAGGTGTTATGTGAAAAACTGATAAACACAGTTCTCACGGCCAGTAAACAACCCATATCACGTTCTATTTGGTCAGTCCAGGGGAAATATTTGCATTCCCAGTTTTTTTCCAGCTCAGAGTGTTTGCACACACTTTGATACATGTTGTTGTTGAACCATATCAGTCCGGGAGAGTGGTATTTTTAAAGAGCAACTCACTGCGTATAACTCTGTGATTTTAATGTGTCAGGAAGAATGTGGTCGCGCATCCGATGAGAAATATTAATATATGAAGACGAGTACCTATCTCAGTCGAGACACGTGTCTGCCACAATCTGGACACGTGTTTGCCACAATCGTAGCGCTTTCTGTGCCTTCTCGACGTTGAAGATGGTGTTTTTCAGATGACTGAATTTCTGCTTATGGTGACGTTGTTGTCCAGGATTCATTACCGAATCTGATAATTGGTTTCGAAAAAAAGTTTTTCAGGATTTATTAACGAATTATAGAATCTGACATCCGATTCCGACAAAATCGTCGGTGACATCTAGCACACATCTCCATATCTCCACAAGCGCGCTACCACATTCCGGACACGATCGTGCCACGTTCCTGCCACTTGGAAATTACAGAGAAATACAGGAGAATGATCTCGATGTCCGTGTTCTTCACAACAGGTTCTCTCGGTTGAGAAAACAATTACCAGCGTGTGGACAATTTTGTGTTGATTATCAAGAGTTCAAGGATGTTCTGCAGAAGTTTTCTTACTGTATTCTATCGCTCATCTCAGGCAATCGCAGAAAATTCGTGAACCAGCCATTTTTTTTACGTATCTTCTCTGTAATTCATGAGAAAGAGCCGGATGCAGGACATGCGGCAGAGATATGGAACTTTTGTTGCGGGATGAATTCGAGTACGTATCATGCTGTTCTTGAGGTATCTAGCCATTTCCAACCAGCGGCGGGTCCGCGACTGATTGAGGTTGGACTCACTCGACTTTGGAATTTCTCAGGAGAAATGATAGTATCTGTTCTTATCGTATTAACTTCCACTGTGACTGGGAAGACTATATTTGCAAAAATCAGATGGAAGAGGGTATGAACCGAACTTGTGACGTCATGTCACAAAATTTTTGTATAAATTCCGAGATACTGGAATCACATTCAACAGATCAAAGAAATTCGAAGACCAAACGAAAATATTCTTACCACTCGATAGCGAAAATCCTCTATACTCTTTCCCCCATAACTATTGTTTCTCCTAGTTCATTCCCAAGTCCAACCTCGATAAGTCGCCGACCCGCCGCTGGTTGGAAATGACGAGATGTTCCAAGATATGCCCTGATACGTACTAAAATTCACCGCGCAACAAAACTTCCATATCTTCGCCCTAACTCTAGCATTTGCCTCTGTTTCGAGAGTTATGGTGAAGATACATAAAAATGGCTGTTTTAAAGAATTTCTGCATACTTTTGATTGCCTGAGCAGTAGACACAATAATTTTCCCGTCGAGCAAACAAAGCGAGCCGAGGCGCGAAAAAATGGACGTAATCACGAAAGGAAAACATGGTTTGGTGACCTCTCTCCTTGATCAAAGAACGCGTTCTCGTCACGTCTCGCTATATCAAGATCAAAAAATCGACTGTGGGCGGGGTCTCAAAAAATCAATAAATTCACTTTTTGCGGCACGGTATTTTCTTATTTATAACATGTAATCTGCTCCATTTTTGTCCTCATTAAACGAAAAGATGGTTTAAACGTTATTGTAAGGGAGAGTTTAAGCTATAGATTTGAAAAATCTGGCAATCAATTTTTGACCGACCACCTCAGTAGCCACGCCCATTTTTGGTATGGCCAAAAGTGATATACCGTGGGAGGCCACAAGGAAATGCTCCATAAAGATCAGGATCAACTCTCATACAAAAAAACGGTGAAATCGGATACACATCAGGTGTCACAAGAAAAATAGTTTATGTTTCACGCTGTGATAAACAATGTCATCGGCGAGAAACGAATCAGAGATTGTGAACATTCGTGCCGAGTGTTTTGATCAATTGTCTTCTTCATTGAACGATACAAAACATTTGATGGAGGAGAAGACGTCACTGTTAGTCTTGGTATGGTATCAGCCGAATTACGTTGAAAAAATGGTCTTTGAAGTCTCTCTCTCTCTCTCTCTCTCTCTCTCTCCTCTCTCTCTCTCTTTCTCTCTCTCTCCCCTCTCTCTCTCTCTCTCTCTCTCTCTCTCTTTTCTCTCTCTCTCTCTCTCTCTCTCTCTCTCTCAGGTTGAACGCTACCATGTGCCCGGAAATCATACTGACATCGACTTTTGAATTTCAATTTTTCAGAAAATGAAATAAATGTTTGTTATTTTTTCAACATGATCACCGACATCTCATCAGTTTTCATGAATTCGTTTTCAAGTTAAAAATGAAACGACGGAAGTCTACTGAATTGGAATGCCTGAAACTGTTCTGAAACATGACGACTCGTGATGACAGAAGAAGTATGAGACTGTATAATTTGAATGCGGCAGGAACGTGGCATGATTGTGTCCGGAATGTGGTCGCACACCCGTGGAGAAATGAAGACAGGTGCTTACCTCAATCCAGACGTGTGCCTGCCACAGAGAGAGAGAGAGAGAGAGAGCGCGAGAGAGAGAGAGAGAGAGAGAGAGAGAGAGAGAGAGAGAGAGAGAGCGCGCAAGTGAGAGCGCAAGTGAGAGAGAGAGAGAGAGCGCGCGCGCAAGAGAGAGAGAGAGCGCGCGCGCGCAAGAGAGAGAGAGAGAGAGAGAGAGAGAGAGAGAGAGAGAGAGAGAGAGAGAGAGAGAGAGAGAGAGAGAGAGAGAGAAGGAGAGAGAGAGAGAGAGAGAGAGAGAGAGAGAGAGAGAGAGAGAGAGAGAGAGAGAGAGAGAGAGAGAGAGAGAGGGAAAGAGGGAGAGAGAGATCTTCATTTCAATACACATCATATCTGCTCTATTAAATTGATTCTATCCAAACGTGACATTCATGACCTATTCCAACCATTTCTATAAAACATGGCGCTGGAGCCGCCAGATTCGGTCTGGCTGTACGCCTGTTTAAGTTTGATATACTTAATGTTCAATTGCTGCAGAGTTAGAAAGAATGGTTCGTTTGGGGTTTTCAGACTGGAACAAAGAGCAAATTGAAGACTGCAAAGTTTCACTTTTACCCTAAGTTTTGAAAACTGAAGGACTTTTTCCAAAAGAGTACAATCTTTGAAGCCGCGTAGCGCGACGCGGAATGCCTTAAATAGAGCTTTTTTCACAGCAAATAGTCGAATTCATCTCGTCCGAGGAACCACACTGCGCTAAGCGCAGTAGAAAAGTGTCGGATCAAGCAGCGAGGGGAGGCGACCAATAGGCAGCGAGCACAAATCCCGCCCCTTTGTAAATTCTTTACCGTTGTAGATAAATGAGTGAACATCTTGTTACTTTCAGCACCCCCAGCATCGAAGTTGCAGAATTTAAACGATTCGACGGACAATTCGATGGATGGGGGTAAAGACGCCCGAGTTACTACCGAAGGAGCGAAGAAGGACAGTGACGAGACTACGGTACTGATTATTGTAGCCTCAAGTAAACCCGGTTTTCAGGTTGACGGCGCAGTGAAAAAAGCAAATGATGCAGATAGCAAAAAATTAGATGTAAATTGTAACACAGCAGTTCACCCTGCAATAGAACAATCGAATCCTGATGACGATCTGAAGAAGTACAAAATGAAGACGGGAAGTAGTGTTGAGGTAGGGAACGTGATTTTGACGTAAGTACAGGGTAAGCCATAAATATATTAACGAAACTTTGCATCTTCGGTGCAGCTACTGTACGGTAGCAAACACCGATTTTTTAAATTTATCTTTATTTATTAAGTATGTTAGTATATTTACGGCTCACCTTGTATAGTCACCGGATCACTCTCAACAAAATATAATAAGACCTGCTAAACGTGAACAAAACCATGGTGATATTCTTACAAGACTCGAGAATAACACCTGGTAATCTCGTAGGCATGGGCATATTGCCAATGATTGGCAATGGACTTGGATTTTGATTTCTAGGCCTTCTTGACGTTGACGATGGTTCAGATGACAGAATTTTTGCTTATGGTGATGTCGTCTTCAAGAATTTATGATATAATGTAACATCCGAATCCGACGACGTCGTCGGTGACATCGTAGGTGACGTCGTCAGAATCGAATGTCAGATTCAAAATGAATTCAGAAAAAATTTTCTAATTTTCAAAAAAAAATTGACGACGTCGTCGGTGACGTTGTAGGTGACGTAGTCGATTACGTCGTCGAGAAATTTTTTTTCTGAATTCATTTTGAATCTGACATTCGATTCTGACGACGTCACCTACGATTTCAACGAAGACGTCGGATTCGGATGTTACATCAGATCATAAATTCTTGAAGACGACATCACCGTAAGCAAAAATCTGTCATCGTCAACGTCGAGAAGGCCTAGAAATAAAAATCCAAGTCCATTGCCAATGAAATTGTGCCCATGCATAATCGTATGCCCATGCCTAATCTCGGAATAAGGTCTTGACATAGTTTTACACCAAAATTGCCTGGTCTAGATTTTTCCTGAGTAGTTGCTCTCTGCAACTGGGTCAACGGGGGGTGCCGCGAGGGTCGAACTCCTGACATCTGTGGCTATGAGCGAAATGGCTATCCACTAAACAACGAAAATTCCAGAAAGGTTACACCAAGACGGACGAAGGTCCAGAAGTTTTGGACAATATCGAATTGACGGAAGAAGAGGAAATTGGAAAAATTCGACTAGTTATGGGCCCTAAAGATGGCTGTGAGTAGCGAGGTCGACGTTGCCTTCCAAGACCCATTTTACAGTAGAATATCAAGAGAAACTACACCAGAAGGCGAAGGAAAACGTGGCTGCCCGGAAGGAAACAATGACGACACCCTCGCACACGGAAGACGATGATTCTCTGAAGTATATTCAGTCTTTGACATCTGAGAAGAATAACAACCACAAGGTATGCATGTCCCTTGAGAAATGAAATTGAATTAATAATTAACCTAATTAATTCTATTCTAATTCATTTTTCTAGAGAAGCTCAAAATTTTGCATTTCAGCACGAAGCTGCGTGTGCTGGGACGCGAAAAGTGGTCTTCCGAGGTGAGCAACAATTTTCAAAACTTTGGGTGGACCGGCATTGGACCGTAGATGGGAGACTATCGTTTCGAACATCTGTCGCCCAATTACAGCCCAATGCCGGTCCATTCACAGTCCATCTGTCGCCCGTTCCATACAACAAGCCGACAGATGGGCTGTGAATGGACCGCATTGGACTGTACTTGGGCCACAGATGTTCAGGACGATAGTCGCCCATTTACGGTCCGATGCCGGTTCACCCAAAGTTTTGGAGAATTTCCGTTGAGAGACATTCTTCCATAAATTTGCGCTCTGCCAAATTTTGCGCGCGAAGAGTATAGATGTGAACGTGAAAATTTGTTAGTTTTTGACGTTCAGGTCGTGCTCTCCGGGGTGTCTCTCAACCATCGTAATTGTTTCAATTCAGGCCATAGGCGTAAAATTGGGGCAAGGACGATGGAAGAGAGCACATGCTGTGAGAGCACGCTTGAAATACACGCCTTTTAATAAATTTGTTAATTTGCTCCATATGGTTTTTTGTTTGGAATCAAGTTCTCTTTTTCACAGGGCACCTTCCGAACCTCAAAGAGAAGAAGGGGAAATTGACACCGCCGGACGAAGAACTGAGTAAGTTTGCGACAATTCACGATTATTGTATACTCACTTCAGAAGGAACAAGAGAAATGGTGCCACGGATCCATGAAAGTGAGATATCTTCTTCTTTAGTCTGTTCTCCCTTTACTTTCTCTCATTCCCACGCTTTCTGCTACAAAATTTGAAACTTACTCTGAGAATTGAAAATCGGCAAAACCCAGGTGAATATCGACAAAAATTGACCCATTTGAGTCGACGAAAACTTTGATAACTTTTCGCCTAGTCTGGTCGAAATTTTACCTATGTAGGATTAGATTTAGCAGAAATGGTCAGGATTTACCTGGACTTTGTGGATTTTTCATTCCGAGAGTACTTAGCGCTCTTTTATCAAAATTTATCTGAATTAACAAAAATTCAGGAGGAAAGAAGATGATAGTGAAGTTGCCTGAGATGGGAACCCAAACGCCTACGAGATCTATGTCAGGCAGACACGAACCGACAACCCAGAAGAGTCGAGCAGATCGACGTCATCCGAAATTCGGCGTCACCACGCCAATGTCACCGCCGAAGCGTCGGCATGGTTGCCGACCAACCGATGGCAAGTCGAACAAGCCGATTCTATCAGACAAGGCTCAACCGAGTAGTTTCTCCAAGGTTGGTGGTACATCTCTGATGCACCCTGTCAAGCGGATCTCGACTCCGACATTGATGCCCAGAACTAAAGGGACCATGAAGAATATGACACCGACTGGAACGAAATGCATGTCGTCGACCCAGACGAATTCCATAACACCTACACGAGCGGCCAAGCCTGCTGAGAAAACGATACATGCTACGCCGAAGACGATGACGAAAGTCGTGCCGATGAAGGCTCCAGTTCATGTACAACCGAAGCAAGCACCGCTTGTGACGTCTCCTCCAGCAGTTTTGCAGGCGAAGCCGTCACCGACGCATCACGTGCCTGCCCCTACTCGTGTACCGGCCCCTGCTCCAGTACATCCGCCGGCACCCGCACCGTTACCAGTGCCAGCGACTACGGTATCTACCCCTGTACCTCCACCGCCGGCGACACCTGCACCACCAGTCAAACCAGCAAAATCTGCGGTTACAAAGAAGGTGCTCAAGTCGCAGAGTTACAAACCACGATCAAGGTTGAAATCGACGACATTGAAGTCCATAGAAGCAACAGTTAATACAAAAAGCTTGGAAAGTGGAGAGGCGATGGTGAAGCAGAGCAGCAGTAATTCATTACGGAGAAGTTTATCGTGATTATTTGAGTCATAACACTTTCACTTTAGATAGTCGCGTACCATCCTATGGAGAAGTATTTCCTTGTTTGAAAAGTAAGATATACCAAATTATGAAGCTGAAGATTATTTACTTGAGGTAACGAAAAGATAAGGTCGAGAGAAGAGGTAACTTCGGTTAGTATACAAAGAAGTGAGTTTTTGATTGATAAAAGAGTATATGACGACTACACAGGGCCGTATCATACGATCCAAGTCAAGAGAACTCAGTCAAGTGATAACCAGAAAAGTGAGTGAAAGATGGAGAGATGGACTAAGAAAGTTCAAGGCGAGTTCAAAATGAATTCCAGAACAAGATGACCCTGTATCAAAGCTAAAGTCAAAGGATTTGGAATCTGTCAGTATGCCCAAAACAGGTTTCTATAACTGTTTATGTGCAATATCTACGTTTTCAGGTCGAAAGTCGTCGTGATGGACCTTTTGAGGATGAGGATATGAGAGATGGGTCTTATTACATCTGTGAATAAATTATCTGAACTGTTTAGTGTTGTTCATGTTTTTGGAAGTTTGAGAATATTCAAAGGAAAAGATTAAAATTAAAAAAGTTTAAAAATGCAAGTGGTTCATAAAAAAATGGGCGTAGTTAAGAAAATGGCGCGTAAAAATTTTAAATTTTTAATTTCTCTTGCAAGGTCTTGTTTCTGTTTTTCTCAAGCGGTTTAACTTTATTTATTGATAGAATGAATCATGCTTATGTTGAAATAAATTAGCAAAATGTTATTGTGAATGATTTTTTTGAATATTTTTTTATTTATTAAAGTCGGAAAGAACTAATTTTAGGTACTGACGTATTTTTCGTTTCTTTTTTTTCAGAGAAAAATGTTGATTCCTATTTATAGTCGAAAATCTTTCTCTCTGATTTGACTATTTTTGGCAACTCAATCTCATGAACATCCTAAACACGAATCTAAGTGATCATGGTGTTTTTCAGGGCCGGTTATGCGGCTTTCATTCTTTTTGTTGTTGTTCGTAGCACATTATTCGACAATAGAATGCTACCGACTCAATGTACCAAGGGTGTTACTTCCGTATCATCCAACAGTTTCGGTCTCATTCGAACTTCAAGTAACCCACCCGACTGGAGGATGTTTTACATGGTTTGTTTCGACTCATATAAATTAAATGTTTCAATTTGTTCATAGGAGATCTACTAGACCTGATTTGGTTACGGTTCGTATGATAGACAACTCTGATGCCGGCTGCTCCGATCGTGCTGAGATTCGTTCTGTAGCGAAAGGAGGAAGTATTGGGATCAGTGAATTGTCTGCTGTTATTTTCGCAGAGGACACAGGTAAATAACAATATTGCGACATGTTTGTTTCTTTTCGAAAGTTGAATCCGACGTTTCTGTCCAATATTCACTGTTGAAAACGTCCTCATTTCATTCTGCAATCTGCAGCCAATAGTAGTTTACCTTTTATTATAAGCTTAGGTAAGGTTGTGAAAACAACTTTTGTGAAGGTCCGAGTCTCGGGAACGCACGTAAACTAAGAAAAAATGTTCGGTTGAATATTAGACAGATTCGTCGCGTTTTTTAAAGTTCGACCATCATCACAGATTTAACTTCTGAATTGCAGTTTCCGGAATGATCCTGAGTTGTGGCGTGACCGTTGACGAGATTTCCACGATCAGCATCGAAACCACAACAAAAGTTTTGTTCGTTGATGCCGCTCCAGCTCGAATTTCTGTTCATGCGTTCAACAAAGAAGGTGATTTTGAAATTGGTCATATTCATTTTTATCGCGGATGATTTCTTTCAGGTGACAGATTCTCAACCCTCAGCGAAATCAGCCTCGACTGGGAGTTGTCTACAAAATCCGGGGTTGAGAAACCACTGCGAATTGTTCCGTTTGAGCAATCTTCCTACAACGCTCCGGCGGAGATTGTGAACTTGGAGAAAGGAAAGAAAAAAGGTTCGATTTCATGAATCAACTAACTGACATATTTGTCAAAGAAAGATGGGAGCGAAAAAATTAGAACTCAAAATATAGAGCACATTGCGGCAAACGCAGTTGAAAAGTGTAAGCAAAGAAAGTCGATAGAGTAGATCAAATTTCAGTTACTGTAATTCGAAAAATTTTACTTTTCCTACTTTTTTCGTTCCAGATTCACAAATCGTAACGTAAAATGTTTGAAGTAGGTAAAACTATCGTTGAAAAACAGTCCGCAACGTTCATTATGTCAAGCGGAACATTTATTAAAGTACAAACACTTTCGAAAATGAAAGCGGAGGTCGGAAAAGCGGTTGCGACGCGGTTATATTGTCTAATGTCTTTGCCGAGGTGTGATAGAGATTTCGTCACCGAAAGCGAAATTTTTTGGTTAGTGACATTACCTTTTTGAGGGAAAACGGGCGTAACTGAACTTTAATAGACTGGTGCATTGATTCTAACTTCTAAAAAATATTTAGGATACGTTGTACTCATCGAAGGAGTCAGCACTGGTTCCGCTCATCTCACGACGAAATTCAACGATCCTTATCTCCAGGTGATGATTCTGATTTTCCCTGGTGTAAAACAAAGTTTCAGAAAGTTGCGGCCCACAGTGTCGACCTCGCAGTCGTCGCCAACCTTCTTTTGATCCCATCACAAGACGTCTATGCCCCGCAAAACTCTGTAGTCCCATTCAAAGTGTTAATTGTCAAACAGCACGGAACTGAACAGGTCAACATGCCTTCCACCAAGTATTACCTCAAGTCGGATGCGTCGGAAATTGCACAGATCAACACCAAAGAGTCAACGGTATACGCGAAGACCAAGGGAGTCACTGCGGTACATTTACTCACTCATAGTATGTTTTTAGTTTTCAAGCCGAGCTGTTTTCTCTTGTTCCTAGAACGACGCGAAGACTTTGGCAAATATTTCTCACCTAACATGGGAAGTATATGAAAGCCCGGAGAATCTATGAGGTCTGAGTGGTCTCTTAGGTTTTCAAATATGGTGAAGACGATGGAACTGCTTTCAGAAGTTGCTTCACCGACCTCGTTTAGGAGTTATGACCAAAAATAGAACTCACACGCAATTTTCAAAAAAGGAGGATCTGTGATGTTGGGTAGGAAAAACTGTTGAGATTTTGCATTTTATTGAATTTTAAAGGTTCGTGATGCACGGAAAATTTAGTTTGCCTGAATTCCGAGGCTCGATTCAGAAGTTACATGCATCTGAAGTGGACGTAAAAAATCGTCCAACTTTCACCTTCTGTAACTCGACTCCTAGCAGATTTCCAGAGGCGAGACCTATTCCAAACTATTCAGAATGATTGAATCTATCCATTCCTACGTTTTCAGTCGATTCTAAGACAAAAACTTTTGGGTCCAAAATCGGAAAGAGTTACACAAGTGTTCATAATATGAGCCTTGATCACAAGTGATGGATGAATCGTTGTAGTATTTCTCGGGCAAAAAACGTGTATCAAGTGAGAATCGAACTTTGCCGTGAAAAATGAAAGGCGTGAGCTTTGACCACTCTACCACGGAAGACACAAATTTTTGCGTCAACTCCATGTTCACTCATTCGCTCCTTTTCACGACAGAATTCTTCAACATTACAGATCCCACTTTTTTGAAAATTGCGTGTGAATTCTATTTTTGGTCATAACTCCTAAACGAGGTCGGTGAAGCAACTTCTGAGAGCAGTTCCATCGTCTTCACCATATTTGAAAACCTAAGAGACCACTCAGACCTCATAGATTCTCCGGGCTTTCATATACTTCCCATGTAAGCTAATAAAAATAGGTAAAATACTGTTGGCTGCAGTAGGAAAAAGTGAGAAAAATCGGCCAAAATCGCATCTTCCTCTTTTTTGATTTATAAAAGAGATTAAAAACAGTGAAAACAGTTTTCTTGTAGAAGAGATTCAAAATAGTAAAAAAAAAAAACAAGAAAAAAGACAAACCAGACAGGCTGCTGTGAGAAAAGTTCATAAGAAAAAAGTGAGAAAAATTGGCCAAAATCGCTATATCAGTTGCCAGAAATTGAATTGAAACACTGATTCTCCCTCTTTTTTTTTGATTTATAAAAGAGATTTAAAGCAGTGAAAACAGTTTTAAAGGTATTTAAGACAGTGAAAAGTGAGGAATATTAACCGAGTATGATTCCCATCTTCTTCTTTTTTGATTCATAAGCGCACGTATCTAGCAAAAAGTCTGACCGGATTCAAACGCGCGCCAGTTGCATTTTTGTAAAATGAGTACGGTAGGAGTCGGGACTCTCACAACGAACAGTTAGATCTTTGTGGATTTAAATTATTATTCTTACTTTCAGTCCATTCTGAAATTAAAGGTGCATTACTTTTACGTTCTTGTATTTCAAGGCGAAACTGCTACGGTACTAAGTACCCAATTTACGGAGGTCAGACTTTTTTACAAGTAGAAGAAGCTATGTGTCAGCGTGAATTCCTTCCAGATGTCGACATCGGAGCCAAAACCGGTGTGCGACCACCATCGACGGCAATCCATGTGACTGACCCAGAATCAGTTCAATGGCACATTTCCGGAGACAACTGGCTTCTGCAGACTGGCAAAACATACACTCTGAGCGTAGAATTGCTTGATGATCATGGAAACACCATGTTCATTCCGGATGTGAGTTTTATCATAGTGAACAAATATTTTATAAAAGAATGCAAAACTGACTTTTTCCACACTGTTATCGTGTTTTAACTCGAAAAATGATCGGTGTAACACTTTGAGACGAGTTCTAAAGTTTTATTTGTATCAAGTTACTTCCGTGAATCGAAAAATCTGTTGAAAATCCTCGTAAAAGTTTCATAGAAGCTGGAAGTTAAAAAAAAGAAGTTCAGAATACCGTGCAACTGTCGAAAACTATATTACTAATAAGCAAATTCAAATTTCAAAACCTTCCAGAACGCAAAGTTCGAGACTGTCATCGACAAGTCACTGTTCCGAGTTGAGTTCGCGTCGAAGAATGGAACTTGGTTCCGAGTGGTTCCGCTCACACCATCTCAAACTTCCGTCAGAACTAAGTTTGTCTCGATTATTGACCAGGTTAGTTGACAGAGTCCTAGAAAGACGGGAGTGAGGAACTTGACACATTGTAAAAGTGCGCGCTAATGACGTCGTGTATTAATCTCAATCTGCAATCTGCAGCCAACAGTTATTTCCTTTTATAATAAGCTTAGGTTTGGTTGGGAGAACAACTTTTGTGAAGAATCAACTTTTGGATACCCAAGTACACTGTGAAATTAACCATTTTATGATGTGTCAAATTCCTCACTCCCGTCTTCCTAGCACGGCGTGGTCAGTTGATCGTATCCAAAAAGATTCACACTTAATGGATTCAGAATGGCTACGATGTAGCGCAAAGTGGACGTGTTCATGGAGATCAGAAGATCACCATAGTGGATCCACTGGTCATTCATCCATCACCGATCTACCTCGCGTTTGTGGACCGTCAAAAGTCTTCCATTGAATTGAAGGTTTTTTTGTTTTATGGTTTGAACCTTTTAAAAATGGAAAATGTATTATTGAAACCTGAATTTTAATTTTTCTTGTTTGCGTTTTCCATTTGAGCGCAATTTCCATGTTCTTAGTTAGCAACTTCCCCACACTGCGGTAAACGCAGTTGAAAAGAGTAGGCAAAGCAAGTCGATATAATAGATCAAATTTCAGTTACTGTAGTTCAAAAAATTTTTTACTTTTCCCACTTCTTTTTTATCCCAGATTCACAAATCGTTACGGAAACGCGTTTGAAGTAGGAAAAAATACTGTTGGAAACAGTCCGCAACGTTCATTATGTCAAGTGAAACATTTATTTAAGTACAAATATTTTCGTAAATGAAAGCGGAGGTCGGCAAAGCGGTTGCGAAGCGGTTTTATTGTCTTATGTCTGTGCCGAGGTGTGTTCCCACTCCTTTTCCGTTATCTTGATTAAGTGAAAGTTGAGCGAACGATTCGAGCATCACTGAAAATAAGTCTTACCTAACAATCTGAAATTAATGTTTACGAAAGAATAATTCAGCTGACCGGAGGAAGTGGACTATTCGATTGGCGCACTGCAGACAGGCAGATAGCCGTAGTTGATCAACAAAGCGGACTTCTGACCGCCAGCAACATTGGAGAAACCAAAGTCACTGTTGCCGATAAGAGAAATGATGTGTTGAAGGCCACTGCTCAGGTATTTTACCAAATTTCTCACCTCAATCTCTCACGAACATTTTCATTAAGTTGATTTTAACAATTGGAGTATCCGTTCACGGTGTGAAAATCAATACCTTGACGATTATCTCTTTTCAAACCTGGAGATTAACGGTTTTTTTTAAAATAACAAGGTCGTTCAACGAAAGAAAAGTTTCTGTTTCAACGAAATCATAAATTCCCTAATTACGCATTCAAAAATTTCAACAAAACTCTTAATCGTTATATCAACGGTTTTCCAATCGAAAAAAACTGATTAATTTAAATTTTTTGTCAAGTTGCGCAGCTGGTAGTTGTTACGTGCACATGCACAACCCTAAATACCATGACTAGTGAAACTCCAAAAATTCAAATTTTGTGACTTTCCTGCTAACCACCAACCCTCAGGTTTACGTCGTTGACTTGACCGGCATTGGATTCGGAAAAACTGCTCGTGAAACGTTCGTCAATGGCCGCCTTCTGCTCAACGTCAACGCTTTCTCAGTCGACAGCGAAGGAAACACAATTGAAGTGTCCGACTGCAGGAATGTGCCATTTGCGGTTCAAGTTCAAGATCCACACGCATTGTCGTACGACAAAGGTATTATTTTTATTTTCTCATCGATGAGAAGCGACTTCGAACAGTGTCAAAAATATATTAAGTTGGAGGAAGTCTTGCTGTTTCTTTCAGTTACGTAATCATAGTGCCGAACAAAAAGATATGAACACTGTCATTACTGGGCATACCTAGAAGTCTCGGATTCTTACAATCTACATAGTCAGAAATGGAAACTATTCCATTATCAAAATAGATTTCAATGAGCTAAAAAAAGAAACATTGAAATGAGAAAAGAAACAATTGGCATTTAGTAAAACGCACCGAGTGCACTCCACCGCACCGGGTAAATTTTCCACTCGTATTCAGGCTTAGGCTGAACCTAAGCTGGCCCAAACCTAACCTAAGCCTAAAATAGAGATGAACTTTTTAACAATGGTAACTTTTAATAGCTTAGGTTCAGCCTAAGCCTGAATACGAATTACCCAGTGCACCCGGTGCAACCCGGTGCATTTTACTAAATGCCGAAACATTTTAGTGAGAAAATGAAGATCGGAATCAATTTTCTGAAAGTGCATCAGAATGTTTTTTCGACTCGTCGATAAGTTACAGACCAATTCGACGCTTCTAGCTTAAGAAATGCCCAATAAAGTTAGCGTTCATATCTTTTTGGCCGGCAGCATCCTTCCCATATTGTTTGTGCATGTCCTTTATCAAATGAAAAAATTCCAGAGAAGCCTTTGCAACCAGTGACCGTAGGAACAGGATGCGCAGCCATCGAGCTGACCGGAAAATTGTCAATTGACACCAAAGTCACAGTCACCTACGGCATTTACAAGGCGACCATTGAAGTTTCGGTCTACGATCACCTTCAAATCGAAGAAGATCAAGTCGCTATTGCACGTGGAAGTACGTCACCGGTCAAGATTAATGGTGGACCCAGGCAATGGATCATCGACTACTCGAACTACTTCAGAACTGGTAACATTCAGAGATTCATAATATTAATGAATTTGATTGGGGAAAGCCCGCAATAGATGGACAGGGGAGTAAAAATTCCAAGTTCGGTGACATTTAATGATTAGAAAACAATAATACGTAGGAAATGAACATTGCCAAGTTCTGGGAAAATATAATATAAAGCTGAATAGCTCAAAGTTCGATCATGTGTGATTCTATGGATTGTAACACTGATTAAAAAAATTTTACACAATTTAACACACCTTTGACATATATATTTTTCTCATTTTTTATATCTTTTACTCTCGCCTTCCGGGAACAAACTATCTATCTATAAACCTCCATCATATATTCGATTGTTTCAGTTTCGAACACACAAGGGTCAAGCTTCGAGTTCGAGGATAACAGGATTATCGTCACCTGCTCCGCAGAGGAAACTTACCACGTGAGATTTATTTTTTGTTTCCGAAGAAAAAAGGCTATTTGGCCAACGTTTAGTTCACAAAACTCGGATCGAAACGGTTGAAACGTCGTCTGATAGGTTTTTCATGTGCGGGAATTAATTAATTTTTTTTCACGGTGAATTAAACATGAGTAAGCTCCGCTAACGATCAGCAGTAGTCGTTGAAAGCTAGAGCAAAATAATTAGGATGACAAAAAATCTGAGAACATGTGTTAAAAACGGCAATTAGTAAATCGCATCCCACATCCCGCATTCCATTTTCAAAAATGGGATGCGATAACTTTTGTCACATCGCATGAACACCTCTTCTTTAATGCTTAGGTTAGGTTTGGGTCAGCTTAACGTTTAACCCAAGTCTAAAAACAAGGTGATTGGGATGTTCCGAGCAAAGTTACGGACGTTTGAAAAAAACGGGATGCGATGGGATGCGTTTTACTAATTGCCGTTAAAAACAGCTCTGTTAAGGACAGTGTAGCGTTTTTTACCGCGAAACCTAAACTTGAAAAACTGCTTGATAACCAGAGAGAAAAGAAGGGAATACTGCTTTCACTGAAAAAAGTTTCGTATTCAATTCAAGTGCGTTGCTGCTTAAAAACTACTTTTCCGTTACAGGAACTGAAAGTGAAGATTGGCAACCGTCCATCGACCTCACTCCCCTTCCCAGTGGTTTCTGAAGCAAAATTCACACTGTGTTGTGCTCGACCAACAAGATTACAAATTTCGCCGGACGATGGTCACCCATCAAAGTGCCCCGCTTCAGTGGTATGTTTTAAAATATCGGAAAGCGAGAAGATGGAAAAAAATTCAGCATGCTCAACTTGTCGGTGTACAAAAGAAGGTTGTTCTGAGAGGAGAAGGGTCGTGCGATGGTCACAATGTGCAGCTGGCGTCGATCAACAGTCTGAAGGTATTTTTGAAGTTACACAGTTAGAAAGAATTCGAAGAGCCTTTTCACACCGTTGAAGTCTACGTAGTTTACTTGTATTTTCAAGACCAGTCTCTTCACAAAAGTTGTTCTATAGTACATGACGTTATAGACGGTTGCTTACATTTTGCTAGATCATTCGCAAATGGCTCTATATTCACTTGCGTTTTTGTACAGAAGTGAAAAAAGGTAGTCCGAGAGTCAGCCCTTCCCAAAAGTTGTTCTCTTAACCTAACCCAAGCTTATTACAAAAGGAAATTACTCTTGGTTGCAGTTTGCAAAATGACGTTAGAGCATATTGCTGGAGAGTTGTGATAAAATCATGTGTACTTACATCTCCGAGACTTAGTTCTTCACAAAATGTGTTCCCCTTACCTTATTATGGAAGAAAAATCATTGTTGGCTGCAATTTGCAAAATTAATATAGAGCCATTTGCTGAACTTTTCATTTTGATAGTCATTAAAACATAAAACTGAAAAGAAATGATAACTTCAGACAAAGTGGTCAAGCTCCTCTTCGGAAATTGTCAAAATCTCGGAACAAGGTGTTGATATTGACGGAAAAGGTGAGATTAATCAAATCGGGCATGACGAATAATTTCAGTCTGGGCTGAAATCAGCTCGCAGAATATCGGTGACGCGACGATTCGCGCCGACGTCGACTCGTTATCCGCTTCATACAACGTTCTTGTCTGCTCAAAGCACTCGATTCAACCACCCAGCATTGTGTTGTGGAATGAGCACGCGGCAAGTGGATCTGTCCAACTCGCCGGTGGATCTGGTCATTTCTATGTTGAAACGGTGGCTGTTGCTGACCCAACTGCGACCTATCTCATCAAGGACGGCAGAGTCAAGGTATGGCTTGATTTATCAGCTGGTCCCAAGACAATGAAAATACTAAATACAGTAACGCGCATGATTTTATGCATAATAAAACAACGGGACCGCTTCCTTTGCTCCGTCCACTTTTCGTGAGGCAATATTTTGGATGGTCCTATTGTGTTTTGAATGGGGGGGGGGGGGGTGCGGGGTTGGAGGAAGGGATTGTGCAAAAGTGCCTGGGAGAGAGAAATAGCGAAGATCCTGCCTCTAAATACCACTTATTCGTTCAATTAAAAAGTCTGTATATGTGATTTTGTAGTGAAAAAAGAGGCTCTGAGCGTAGCGAGGACTACCTGCTTGTATCCTTATGTTCTTTCTCAGACGAACCAGACTTTCCTGATGAGAATTTAATTGTATTTGTTCCTCAAATTCGAAATTTTGACGAAATTCATAACACGAAGATAATTTTCTGAACGGAATGTGGAAATCCGAAGTGAAATAATTTCACGAAAAGTTATCACAAATGAAAATGCTTTTCATAGTGACGATCAGATTTGAGAACAGCTGAAATAAAGGCTACATTGAGAATGTCATACTTTTGAGCAAATTAGTTTATCGTCATAAAAATGTAGCCAGGATAGTTTATTATCGAATTTTTACAAAGTTTAAAATTTCTCATTGAGCCCGAAATTTAGGGTGGTCATAAACTTCTGCCTAGTTCAAGTAAACTGCTTTTCTGACTGGTCATTCTCAATTTTTTTTTAAAGATCACCCCGAAGAAGCTTGGAAAAACGAGTCTGAAGGTGATCGACGCATGTCTCGATGAAGAAGCACACGCCGATGTTCGAGTCACTGAGATTCATTCACTGGCCATCATCGCTCCACAATTTGTGAGTTTGAAAAAATATTACAAAAATTGCATTGGCGAGCGATTGGCTATTCAATTGGCGAAATGATACCATCTTCAACGATGATACCATCTTGGCTAACGAAAAGAGGACAGCCAATCGTTAGCCAATGACTGGCGATTTGCCCATCCCTACTTAATCCTATCAAATTCATGCCACATTAGGTAAAATTCTCTCCAGATTAAGTAAAATTCTGGTTAATCCATGTTTTTGACGATTTAAATGGGTCTAATGTTTCTCGATATTCACCAAAACAGGTCGGAATTGATCTCAATTTTGGTTGCTTTTTGAGTCTTTCAGTGAAATGATATTCAAACGTATGTATCACAGGTCGAGATTGGAAGCCAGGTAGACATCAGTGTTGTCGCTCAAGATGAATTCAGCAAATCGTTCGAAAAGGACCAAACGACCTCACTATCCAAGGCGAAATTGGAGGCGAACAATCAACTAGCTGTGGTTCAGAGGTTAATTTATGCATAAGTCTTGAGAAAAACAAGGTACCCGAGTTACACGGAAGTAAACATTTTTTCTAAACAGAAGGCCGAAATTCCATCAATGGAGTTCATTACGGAAGTCGAAGTGAAAAAAGTTGACAAAAACCCAGAAATACTGAATACGCATTCTCAGACGAACAAACTGGGTAGGAGTGAAAAAAGTTGACAAAAACCCAGAAATACTGAATACGCATTCTCAGACGAACAAACTGGGTAGATACAGTTTTTTATTGCCTTTTTTCTCAAATGCGAAAATCTTTGACAAAAGACGATACATGAGAATAAGAATTTCAAACGAACGTCGGAACTGAAACTTTCCACGGAAGTCAGAATTTCGTGCAACTTCAAAGTACTGAAAAAGTAAGAACTCTCAAACCGGAAGGCTGCGAGATTCGTGTGATTTTTTTGCTCTGCTCTGTAATTTCAATATGGCAGATACGCAGCATAATTGCGTCCAGAAAATGGTAGCACTTTTTTGGACAGATGAAGACGCGTTCTTGCGACTATTGATACACGTGCCTGCCCTACTCGATACGCGTGCCTGCCATCTTGCAATATTGAAATTTCAGAGACAGGTACGCACACCGAGCTAAAGAAGGTCGTC
The DNA here is from genome assembly GCA_963978915.1 of Caenorhabditis parvicauda. Lineage (NCBI taxonomy): Eukaryota > Metazoa > Nematoda > Chromadorea > Rhabditida > Rhabditidae > Caenorhabditis > Caenorhabditis parvicauda. The sequence continues at coordinate 13,005,358 of OZ022253.1, read as the reverse complement.
ATCGATTAGTCGCGTTGCAGCAAAATTATATTGAACGAAAATTCGCTATAGAGCGCGTTCGCACATCAATATTTTTTCATTCTTTTGTCCTATTTTTCTCAAGTTAACAAGCGGATTTTTTTCGCCGATTGCTATTGAAAAATTGCAAATCATGTAACTTTTCTCTGTAACTAGCTTTTTATCATGAATTTCGAAAAAAAAAACGTGTTCGAGAAAATTTTCAACTACAGTAACTGTAATTTGATCTACGCCAATACGGGATTTACAAAGGGGCGGGGTTTGCACTCGCTGCTTATTGGTCGCCTCCCCTCGCTGCTTGGTCCGACACTTTTCTACTGCGCTTAGCGCAGTGTGGTACGCCTCTCGATTGAGGCAGGCACTCGTATCAATAGTAGCCGGCACACGTCTTCATCTGTCCACGAATGTGCAGGACGTGTTTCCGCCACATTGAAATTACAGAGCTGGGAAAGTGAAAAGTATATTCTAACTGTCCGTTTCAGCATTCACGGCACGCACTATCGCCTTACCGCGGAGAAAGTCGGAATCGTGTCCCTAACTGCGACGGCTGTCTCATCATCAGGACGTGTTCTCACCTCAACGCCGCACAATGTCCAAATCTTCTCGCCGATCCACCTGCAACCAACAACCCTGACGTTGATCCCAGAAAGTACATTCCAATTGGAGGTTGTTGGAGGCCCGAAACCAATCCCACCACTCAGCTTTGTACTGAACAACACGAAGGTAATGCACTTTGATCATATTAGAGAGAATTAGAGTAACTCGCCCAGACAGTTTCGCTTTAGGATGGGTTGTTTTGCACTTGTGTTGATGATAATGTTTAAGACCAGACCGATGCCAGCAACAGCAAAGGTAGCTGGTCAAGTGAGCATACATAAAATCATAATATGAGCAAATTTCTTAGCTTCTTGCATGCTCATTAAAACGATTGGCAAGATGCCTGTCAGTTTCTCTTACGTAAAATATATTGGATAATAGTTAAAGTTAAATAAGAAATTTATTGCACACTAAAAAATATGACCTTGTGGACATTATCTCTCGACCGTAACGAAAATTTTCCGATAACCTTTTTTTCGAAAATCCTTCTTTCACGGGAGGGCATAATGGGTTTTCGCATCCATATATTTTGACTTGCAGGTCGCTAGCATCAAGCCCAACGCACTGATCACATCCAATGAACTCGGATACACTTCCATCGTGGGATCAGTCGAAGTGAACAACGGACATGTGACCAAGGTGAGTTTTTGTGTTGCAATTATAAGAGGATGAGACGGAACACGTTTACAGAGCACTGTGGTACTCAGAGTCGTCTCTCTGCACGGCATCACAATCTCTTCGAGTTCGCGTCGTGTAGAAGCCGGTGGGCGTGTCCATCTCAGACTTCGTGGAATCGTCAAAAACGGACAAAACGAGGAGCCGTTCGCATTCGGTGGCGCTCTCTACCCTTTCAAGGTAATTTTCTCGTCTGAATTTTGCGAGAATACGCAAATTCCTTCAGGTCACATGGTCTGTCAGTGACATTGCGATTCTTCAAGCAACTCATCCACTCGGCGAATCTGTTGGCGAGACTGATCATAACAAGTTTGCGATTTGGTTCAGTGCCCTGCGCGCGGGACAGGTCGTCGTTCAGGTACGCCCTCCCTCTCTTTCTCTCTCTCTCTCTCTCTCTCTCGCTCTCTCTCTCTCTCTCTCTCTCTCTCTCTCTCTCGCTCTCTCTCTCTCCCAAAATGTCTATCATTTCAGGTGAAAGTAGAGCTTCACGAAAACGCCAAAAACCATTTCGCCGGCAGTGCTCGTGTCTTCGAAGCACAAACCACCCTTGACGTAGAAGACGCATTCCACCTCAGTCAACCAAACTTGCAAGTCGCGACGATCAGAGTTGCACCGTCATCAACCCTGCAGCTCAAGTCGGAATGGTATACCACTCAATCGTCTTCCTGACACTCACAACATCCATTCCAGGCAGAATCCAGTCTTCTCCGCCCCTCAATTCACCGGTGTCGTGTCCGTAGATGCAAGTGGCCTTCTGAAAACGGGCGGTCGTGAAGGAAACGCTGCGATTACCGTAGTCAACAATGGATCTCCGAACAAGCAGACTATTTTTGTGCCTGTGACCGTGAGTTCAAACTACTTTTGCAACTCCCTGTTTACGCTACCATGTGAGAGAGACGACAGGGTGGAGAGTGAACTACGAGTATAAGCACTTGTTGCATTTCGTGTAAATTTACGAGCGTTTATCTCTAGGGGTTCCCAACCCTAGTTTTCTTCATTTTATACGAAAAATATAGACTGAATCATGAATCAAAAATCGCGAGTCATGAATCTTTTTTCATTTAGCTTTGTCGACACCTCAAATTTTAGGCTTAGGTAAGCTTCAAAGCACTAGTTAGGTACAAAGCTAAGATTTGATCAAAGTTTAAACTTGATTACCACAAAAAATGTTGCACCTTGTAAGGAAATGATTCTTGACTCGATGATTCAGTCAACTTTTTCGTATTGAGTGTTTTCTTCTCCCTTTACTATGAGTAAGAGTGTGTGCAATTGTTAGACACAGGCGCGCGGCGAGAAAGTGTGTTGAGAGAAGAGTGTGCAGAGTCTCCGACGAGTCCTAAACATTGCCATCCGTCCATATTGCATACCTTTCAGATCTCCCGAGTATATTCTCTTGACGTAGAGACGGTCAACGAGTTGGCGGGACCCGAAGGGCACACACTACTGACACATCTCCCGGTCGGATCGCAAGTCGAGCTGAAGGTTATTGCAAGAGACTCGGAAGGACGCAAAATTCACTCATCACCGAGTACCCTTCGCTACAGACCGCACAGGTTTTTTTGCTATTCCATAAAAGAAAGGGTTCTCTATAGAACTGAGCGGAAGTTGGAATTGTGAGCCTTGAGTGTTTTGAAGTCATAATTCATTGGAAAACACACCGAGCTAAAAGTGATTATTATCGATTAGACGCGTTGCACGCAAAATATATTGAACTAAAATTCGCTATAGGGCGCGTTCGCAAATCAATATTTTTTCATCCTTCTCTCCTATTCTTCTCAAATTAACAAGCGAATTTGTTTTGACGATTGCTATTGAAAAATTGTAAATCATGTAACTTTCCTTCGTAACTAGCTTTTTATCATGAGTTTTGAAAAAAAACGGCAGAAAAAAGAGTTTTCTAACTACATTAACTGTAATTTGATCTACAGCGGTGCAAGATTTACGAAGGGGCGGGGTTTGTGCTCGCTGCGAATTGGCCGCCTCCCCTCGTTGCTTAATCCGACACTTTTCTACTACGCTTAGCGCAGTGTGGAAAATGGTGGTTCGCAGCTCATTCTCAGGTGAATGAGTAGATATACAAATTTCATTGTCTATGTTTCTCTGACGTCATTGTCAGTTTACAATTTTGACCCAATTAACGAAAATCAATCGTTTCCAATGAAAGGCGAATACCGACCATCTTTGTGCGCCGAGGAAACGCTGCAGCGCGATATTGTGACTTTTGTAACTCATTCAAATTTGAGAAATTCAGATTCGACTTGACCGACATCACAGCCTCAGACAACAACAGCACCCTGAAAGTGACCCTCAAAGCATCCGGAGAGACAGTTCTCAAGGTATTCTTTACGAGCTACAAAATAATGATAAACAACGCATAACTCGGTTGCATCTTTAGCAACTGAACTAGCAGGGGTTGTTTTGAAGTTGACGATATAAACCTCAGGGGAAACGTTCGGTGACTGTATGGATCCAAACGGAATTCGAAAAATTACCAATTCGGACACCGTTCAGTCACACAGACACCATTTCCAAAAACGGTATTCGTATGGGTTCATAAAGGCAACGATCTCTTGCTGTTTGCATACGGTGTCTGTACGGATTCATACAGATACCGCCTAAACCAATATGGATTCCAGAAATCATACAGACACCGAACGGTTTCCCTGAGAATACTGCTTTAATTAAATTAGCTACTATAACATAATAAGCCTTGACAGTGCTTATATGCCATGAAGTCTCAACATGTCTGTGGTAACCTTTATTGTCGACAAGGTTAGGGTCTGCGAGACACCTCGCGGCGTCTGCACAGAGACATGGAATGATCAGGGCCAAGATCACAAGGGGGCGTGCACCAGGTGTTTACATCCAAAAGGTCATAGTCATGAGAGGGTGTGATACGCAGGGTGATCAGATGTTATACTACAAAGATTGAGGAACTTGTCGAAATGGGGAAGGTTGTTAGTTTATAATTACCAAAAAATCAAAAAACAAAAACTTTGAGATCTGTAGTAGAAACTTCTTTTGTCAGAAAAGTGTAGCGTTTTTATCGAGAAAACTTTTTTTTAACGTTTAACTATTGACAGTTTTTTTAATTAGGAAAAATGTTAATTCAACGATTGATGATTTGATTTATTTGAGATCTTCGACGGCGCCGATGAAACTCTCTCGACATTCGTTCGTCTATCAGCCGCCGAGCAAGTGATTCCGGCTAGTGTCCTGGCGGTCCCTCTTCTCGTCGGTGACGTCATCTGTCTCCGCCCACTTGTTGAAACTGCACAGAGTGGTTCGACTCAAATTCAAAACCCGAAAAGAGGGATTTTCAGACAATTCGTACTGGAGCTCCAAGAGTGTTGATACCGGCCGAGCCGAACTTTTGAACAGAGAACTAGGTGTGTTGATGCTGCTCAACGATGGCAAGACTTATATCAACTATCACTTTGAAGACCAGTCTCTTCATACAAAGGTTATTTTTCTATTTTGAACTGTCGTTTTCAGTAAGAAAAGAAAATTTGGCACAAGAGTTGTTAATAGTGCGACACGGCTATAGCTAGTTTTCGCAAAAGTACAACACTATCTCCATTTTTATCCTTTTTTTGAGTTGTTTTTTTTAAAGTATGAAACTTGCATGTACTAGAAAAACGATTTCATTCACTGGGAAAAATTTATCACGATTAATTTTTACATGGCTAGCTAGTTTTCGGCAAAAGCATAACACTGATTTCATCGTTGTTTATGGGGTATTTACCTGTATCCTATTTTTCCTTTGATCTGTCGGAATGTCAAATTTTTGCTTTATTCTGTCACTCGACTTCGAGTTTATCTACAATTTCCTCAGTTTCTTTGTGATTAATTGCAACACATCAAAATTTAAAAAAAAAACAGAAAATTCCTATAGGGCACTGTCTTCTTGATTGGGTATTTAGGTTAAAAACAATAAGTCCATATCGCCGGTTTAACCATGAGTGTCGGTGTCCAGCGCAGCAGTGGGAAATTCAACCATAATTCCATAAAAAGGTCTACATAACAGTTTTGAGACCAAGTCTATCGTCCTGAACGTTGTCGAGAACCCTAGAACCTAGACAGATCTCTCGATTTCGTTGGTTGTTGTTGTTATTTCCAACCTCAACATTACAGATCAACATTGGGGAACCGCGTTCACTGACGTTCCTCGGCAAGCCAGATTTGGTGTCTAACGATGAACTCACCTACTTTTTCCCAGTCGCAACATCGTCAAATGAGACCAAGGGAAGGTCTTCTTCCGTTCTTGGAGGTAACATTTCCCTCACTTTAAACGCATTTTCATCTGATTGAATCAGATCGCCAGAATTTCTAGTTTAATAATAATATTTATTCATGACGAATAAAAATACGTAAGCTGCAATAACGGCCAGCAATAGCCGCTAAAAGCTCGAGCAAATATGGGGAATGCGGTGACTCATAAAACCATGTTTTAGAAACTGCTCCGGTCAGGACAGTGTAGCATTTTTTGCAAAAATGGAGTTCAGAGATAAAAAGAACTTTGTTCAAAAAATCAGCACCTTTATTCAAACAGGCGGTTGACGGTTTTTTCACTACTGAAAATTTTCGGTACTGCGACCCTCTTTTTTTCGAAAGCATCAATTTAGGTGTGCTCCTTACCTGTGAATTTTTCAGAATGCAATTCGGAGCAAAAGTCTGTCTTGGAAGCTGTCAAGCCAAACTTCCGCTGCCTGGCATCATTCGTGAGAAAGGAAAAGAGGATTTCGGCTGTGAACTACTTGACCGCTTCTCCGGTTTTCAACAGAGTTACAGGTAATATTTTGAAAGATTGCCGAAAATTGAGAGATATGAAGGGGGTTAGACTTTGGGTTTCTAGGGGCTCGGCATTCGTTTTTTTCCCTCCTGACGAAAATTTGCCCTCTGAAAAAAGGTGGATGTTTTGTCTTGTTTCGCACACCTCGGCAAAGGCCTAAGACAATAAAACCGCTTCGCAACCGTTTTGCCGACCTCCGCTTTCATTTTCGAAAGTGTTTGAACTTTAATTAATGTTTCACATAAGGAAAATACGAGCTCACAGTACACGAAAATCTAACTCAACTATCTTTTCATCGTCCTTACTTCTCCATTGGGTAAACCCTACCAAACGGCGAAAATACGGTGACGTCCCGGTAACAATATGGCGACATACCGGCGACAAGGCGAAATCATTCATTTTTGCCGCTACGTTGCCGTGTTCTCGCCAGTACGTAACCATATTGTTCGCGGTCGGTTTATTTTCTCGCTAAGCTCAAGCCGCTGGAATTTGCGAAGCGATGTTCGTGTCTTGCTGGTTCATTTGATAGTTTCCACTAGAAATATACAATGATTCCCAGGCGAGTACGGATGTGAACTAGCATCTCTGGATCCAACCATCGCAACATCATCCATCCCACTTCTGCCGGACGATCTTGACAAATCACCGATCGACGTGGAGGTCACAGTTCATTGGACAGAAAAATCGTATGCAGTGAGTTTCAAAACAGAAATTCACATTTTATAAATAAAAGTAGAAAGCACACTGCGCTAAGCGCAGTAGGACAGTGTCGGATCAAGCAGGGAGGGGAGGCAACCAATAAACAGCGAGCACAAACCCCGCCCCTTCGTAAATCCTGCACCGCTGTAGATCAAATTACAGTTACTGTAGTTTTAAAACTTTTTTCTCTGACGTTTTTTCAAAATTCCTGATGAAAAGCTAGTTACGAAGGAAAATTACACGATTTGCATTTTTTCAATAGCAATCGTCGAAACAAATTCGCTTGTTAACTTGAGAAAAATAGGACAAAAGAATGAAGAAAAATATTGATGTGCGAACGCGCCCTATAGCGAATTTGAGTTTAATATAATTTGCGTGCAAGGCGTCTAATCGATAACGATCACCTTTAGCTCGGTGTGGAAAGTGAGCGCCTTGAGTATCCAGTAGGAACAAAAATGCTCTATAGCAGATCTCAAATGAGTGCGTAGACGAATATTTGATTGTCTTTTTTCTCTCGAGTTCGGTAATCTTTGAAAGGAACTAGGAATTCCGTTCATTTATGCTAATCTACAGTCGTTGTTTCAGGTCTCCGATGCCGTCATTTCAACTCAATTCGCCTTCGCATTGAGAACGGTAGAATCTGAGGTGAGTTATTATTTTTCAATTATAACAAGAGAAAAATGGTAGTGAAGAGCTTTGCACTGTTCCAAACCCTGTACCATTTCCTAATCTCGACCTGCAATCTGCAGCCAACAGTAGTTCACAGTTTTTTTAAACGTAGGTAAGGATGGAAAAACAACTTTTGCGCTGATCTAAAAAGGAATTGACCTTTAGCGTAGTTCTTATCAAAAATTGAAACCTATCCAGATGTGTTAAGCAGTCCGAATAATGAAGTTTTCGTGTAGAAAATGAGAAAATTTGTTAAAATTGAAGTCTTGGGAACGCGAATAAACTAAAAAATCGTGAAAAAAATAGTCAAAATAGTTTTGTCTGTCAAGCGCACATTTTAGGTTCTGCTTTCGACCATCGACGAGGACGGAACAATCCTCAACGTGTGGACGCCGACCTACGATCGACCGAACATTGTTGCCCGTGGTTGTGACGGTGAAATCATCTCGCTGACTCGTGTCAGCCATGGTGGATCATCCGCCAACGCCAACGTCTTCTTCCGCATCAAAGTGAACCCGAAGCCGACGGTTCTGTTCGCCGACCAAGCGGAAAAGTGTGTAGTGACGGTTGAGAATAAGAGAACTGGAAGAAGCATCAAAGTTCCGGTACAGATCAGAGTACTCGATCAAGCGACCAGACACGTCTTCAGCGGTTTGTTTTATCTTATTTCCGTATTTGATGGTGCTCGAGATGAGTCATGAATAGCCAGGGAATCACGCCCAACGAACTTGGCCATGGCGGTGGTTTTTGCCGCGCGTTACATAAACGCCGCACGCGGTGAAATTGGAATTCCCAACCCTAGTCATGAATATCTATAAAATGAATTTCCGTTTTTGGGGTAGTACTTCAAGCCTCTGGAAGGACGAAAAAATAGATACAAATGATACAAAAATAGATACAAATGCGTCAGTGTGAAAAAGATTCAAAAATTGTTCTATAACCGCGATTTCGAATTTTTAAATCGAAAAACCTTCATCTTTCAATCTTCAATCACATATCTAGCAAAAAGTCTGACCGGTTTCAAACGCGCGCCAACCGCATTTTTGTAAAATGAGTACGGTAGGCCTACCCTAGGATCGGGACTCTCACAACGAACAGTTAGATCTTTGTGGATTTAAATTATTATTCTTACTTTCAGTCTATTGAAATTAAAGGCGCATTACTTAATCATTCTTGTGTTTCAAGGCGAAACTGCTACAGTAATAAGTAACCGATTTACGGAGGTCAGACTTTTTTACAGGTAGAGGAAGATATGTGTCAATATTTTTTATGAGAAATAATATTCAAAAAACTACTACAGTCGAACTTAAAACGCCGTATTTACAGCTCTCCAAAGTCGTGGAGTGATCGAGCTCAGCCTGGTAATACTGCAGAAGTACTCTCACATCATTCCGATCATGCTCTTCACCTGCATCTTGGCCATCTTGCTCATTGTCGGTGAGTTTTGGTTTTAAAGTAACGTAATTGATGATGATGATAATGTTTATAATTATAGTAAAGAGAAGATGACCAGATCAATGCCAGCAATAGCAAAGGTAGCTGATCAAATTATCATAAATAAAAGCATAAAACGAGCAAATATCTAAGCATAAAGTGACTACTAATTAGTATAACGCATATGTGGTGTGACTTCAGTGTTCTTGAGTTGTTTCTCTCGGTGTTCTTTGAGAGTGTACAAAGATCAGCTTACTTCTCGCAGTAATGTTGATGATGTGATTGAAGTATAGTAACAAAAGAATACGCTACTTTTCTTGGTCTGACACTTTTCAACTGAGTTTCTCGTAGTGTTGAACAAGCTACATAATTGTCGGTTTAGCAGTTTTTTACGCTTCTCTCGAAAAAAAAACCGTCAACAACACCTTTCCAGGGTTCTTGTACATCCGACGAACGATCTGGGAGAAGTCGGGCACCTTCTCGGACACCACCCTACACACCACACTAGCCAACAACAGCTTCCAGAGCACCATGCTCAGCCAGGGAAACAATTCTGGTTAGTCTTTCAATGTTTCAGAGACTCTAGTTGGGAGAAAGTTGGTTTTCTTTCCCGTCTTCTACATAGGCATTAGTGATTATTAGGAAATTTCCGTTTTGGCTTTTTTAAAACCGTTTTTGAAACTGCTTTTTACGAACCATCTGATCGTTAGTTTGACGAAAATTCAGATTAATGAAATCGCTGAATGTTGGTTGAAAATTTAGCAATTTTAGAAAATTTCTAATCGCGAAATTGATTATATTTTTCATACATAATATCGGAAGCTTTTGATCGCTCAATTAATTATATACAATTTCTCAATTTTAACGAATATGGTGATATTATTAATCAATTAAACGAAACATTTCGTTGAATCCTTCGAGTCTTTAATTTTATCAAAAACCATCAGCCAATAGGAAAGTGTTCGATTGTACTAGAGTGTTTTTCAAGAAATAGCCATTTTAATCCCTTCCACTTCATCTATAAAAGTAACGCGTGTCTGACATAACAGATCTCATTAAAAATAATAATATGCTTTTTGTTAAGATGTCACTACTGGGAACGAAGTTTAAAAAAAGGTTGAAGGGAGTTATTCTATTTTACATACAGACTGTGCAGCTCTGCTGTGCAGTACCGTAGTAAGCATCCCACTTCTTTTCTTTCCAATTCTAATCATTAACAAACCTGAAACTTGCAGCATCCTACTCTTCATTCTCGCCAGTCTTCAAATCAACCCCAGTGAACGGACCCACAGCGTCGTCACTAACCTCGCTACGATCGAGGAACCCGGGATCAGCCGGTGACTACAACAACTGGAGTTCGACAAGTTTTGCAAACTCAAAGTAACTTTTCTATGCAATTGATCTAGGAATCACTGAAAAGGTTCTGTTGTTACCCGTTAAAATGTCCTTTCTCAACTCGTTGTTTCATTCTCGAATCATTCCATGATTGTTTTGTGGGTAAATAGTAAAAGGAACTATTGACATCACACGTGTAGCCGTATATTTGGTTAGTTTAGGCTTGTCACTAGTGCATTTAGGCTTGGGATTGACTAAAATAGCTTGATTGGGGAGTAATCACGTTGCCGCAGTGCTTAACCCATGGAAAATCCCAATCCAACCCTTTCATAATGGTGCCCCCTCCTGGAATTTCCGATTTTTCAACAAAATTTTTCAACACTGCGAAAATTTTGGGTCGTTTGCACCTCTATTCGAGTGAGCACAACTTTTGCACGTTCATATTCTTGAATTTAAGGTGGCTTACGCTTGAGACACGATAAAATACAGCACCACAGTATGGTGTCAGTGGTGCCTTTTTCTAATTGCCATTTTTGCCTTTGTTTTTTATTTTTCAGTGTCGAAACCAACACATTTCTCCTCATATTTGTGCTGATAATACGAGTTTGTATAATTTCCGTACACATTTGAACATCTTGTAAATGTTATATTTTAAAATTTTGTTTCGTATAAACGACTAACACTTTGTATCGAGTCGACAGAGAGGGTATCCGATTGGGTTCTTTCAAAAAGTTGAATTGAGAACGTTCAAGACGAAAAGTTGGTGAAAGTTACAGTTACAAAAGGTGAACTACAGTAACCGCCATTTTGTCCTTCCAGAAACATACTGATCGAAGAGTTTCTCAGGGGAATCTTCGATATTGAAGTTAAAAATTTCACGAATTGTAACAAAGCTACAGTAACCCTCTTCTTTTTCACCACAAGGACACTCTAATTGAAGAGTTTCTGAAGCTTCGATGTTCAAGTCGAAAAGTTGATGAAAGTTACAGTAACAAAGGTGACCTACAGTACTCGCTGGTATCAACATTTCCAAAATCTTACGATAACGACCGGACGCCTTTGTTGTAGCCAGTATATTAGGTAAACTTACTGACACCAGGCGGCTGTTGTGTTCATAAATTTCTAGTGAGTATGTGAGGACAAAAAACGACGAGTCTCTGACAAATTACTATTTACACTGGGTTTTTAGTAGCGATATGCTTCTCAGGTATACGGAGAGTTGAGCAGTCCTGGTAAATCCTGGCCACACATATCGCTAGAAGCATGGCCGTTTTCAAACGCGCTCTAATCTCAATTTTGCAGAATGAGTACGGTAGGGTCGGGACTCTCACAACGAACAGTTAGATCTTTGTGGATTTAAATTTTTTTTCAGTCCATTCTGAATTTAAAGGCTCATCACGTAAATCGTTCTTGTATTTCAAGGCGAAACTGCTACGGTACTAAGTACCCGATTTACGGAGGTCAGACTTTTTTACAGGTAGAGGAAGCTATGTGCTGGCCAGTCCTGGTAAATGCATGCCAAATTTGGCGAGTCGTTTTAAATCAATCAATTCCTAGTTTGTCCAGGTTATCTGGTAGTTCAGGGTTAGTCATATTGTGGATTTCAAGAACTGATGATAATCGGTTTCCCTCGGTTTACTCATAGTTCCAAAAGGCTCTCTAAAAATCACATAAAACCTACCGTTGGCCCTAACAATTGACTTCTTGCTCATAAATCTATGTGCTCAAGGTTGTGGTCACTTGTTGCAGTTTATAACCGTTCTCGTAAAAGTGTCATGAACAGGGGGGGGGGGGGGGGGGAAGGGAGGGGGTGATGCTACTGTAAGTTACCGAGTGACGGGTTTCCACTTGTTTTCAACTAATGTTTGTTTGCTATTAGAACTGGATCCTTGAGGCAAATTTGAATATTGCTGTAATGAGTACGGTATTTTGAGCGACCGGGTGAAGGTTCTGATACGTTTCGAATTGTTTTGAAAATGAAAATCGATAAAGTCTAGGTGAATCCTCGCCAGTTTGTATGAATCCATGCCAGATTTGGCGTTTCCTAGTTTCTCCAGCTACGCCAGGTTAATCCTGCTAAATCTATGCTAAAATAGATAAAATTCTGGTGAGGTTTTGTCAAAAGGTCTAACTTTTGATCGATATCTCCCAAAACTTGCCGGAATTAATCAGAATTTCGTCGCTTTCTGATTTCCTGTGATTCTTTCGGTTTCATCAGTTCAGAGACTGCTCGAGAAAAACCGCCGAAGGAAATTATCATCGGAGCAGATCAGACATGTTCTAGGGTCCTACTCCTTTGTTTGATAACACCATCAATGATATTTACACCTCTGGCATGCGTCATAGGATTCTGTAATTTGCATGCCGTAAGAAATTCCCGTTTCGAAATGCTTCACACATAGCTTTCTCTAACTGTAAAAAAGTCTGGCCTCCGTGAATCGGGTACTCAGTACCATATCAGTTTCGCCTTGAAATACAAGAACGATAGTGTAATTCGCCTTTAAATTTCAATGGACTGAAAGTAAGAATAATAATTCAAATCCACAAAGATCTAACTGTTCGTTGTGAGAGTCCCGACCCTACCGTACTCATTCTGCAAAATTGAGATTAGAGCGCGTTTGAAAACAGCCATGCTTCTATGTGCTTCATGTAGTTTAGTTCCAAAAAAGTTCGTTGTATTTTTATTATGTATCACAGAGAGGGAAGAAAGGAGGAATGCAGATGATTGTGGAATATTGTTTGGGAAGAAGAAGGCAACATTCACAGGGGATGATTTTGAAAGGTAAAGTTTTTGCTTCGTAAATATTTTCATAATAAATATTCCGATTCTGATTAGGAACACCCCGGCACTAAGGATTGTTATTGTATTGCACTATTTGACAGAAACAAAGGGGTGGGGTGTATGTATGTCAGTAACTTGATATACCCAGGATGGTTGTCAGTTAAATTGGTGAAAAATGGTGTTACGCAATACCGGATTAGTCGACACACCATTCAACACGTACACACTCGTTTGTTACTACTATTATTGAGTTGTAGCCGTGAACGGGAAGTAGTTTTGACCGAACGAGTAGCTTGCCGGCATCATGATAGGAGCCTTCATCCAGTTGTCTTCTGGCTTCATCTTCTTTGACTTGGTCATTTTGCGGTTCCTTGTCTGGATGCCTTCCTTCTTCATGGTCAGCGGTCGGTCAATCTGTAAATTTTCTCGATATTTTCTATCATTTTTGCTTTCAAATGAACTGTAAAAGGCACCATGTCACCAAGACGGCAATTAGTTAATCGCATCCCATTTTAAAAAACGGGATGCGATAATGTTTTTTAGCATCGCATGAAAACCTTTTTTTAAAGCTTAGGTCAGGTTTGGGTCAGCTTAACGTTTAACCTAAGCCTAAATACAAGATGATTGGGCTGTTCCGAGCAAAGTTACACACGTTTGAAAAAAACGGGATGCGATGGGATGCGATTCACTATTTTCCTACCGGTTTATCGTGTCTTGGGCGTTAACCTTGCCTAAGCCTAAATGCATCAGTGTCATGCCTAACGCCTAGATAGATGAACCAGTGCCAACCTCAAGCAATGAGTGACCTAAGCCTAACCTGTGTCAAAACACTTCTCCTGTTTTGTCAGTTCTAGTGAATTCAATATGATAAGTAACAAAAGTTGAAAGAGAGTTTTGGCGGAATCGTACCAAACACCCTAGTTCTCACGCAATTGTGTATCAGATCAAACGGAATTTCCGCTCAAGACTTAATTGGCGCGTGTTACGCCATGCACACCACCAATCGCCCGGTGCTATCAGCTATATCAGGGCTCTAAATCTGTCCGGGGTGATTGGCGGCGCCTTTTTTGCATGACGCAATGTAGCTTCTTTACGTAAACACCAATTTAGTCGTGGGCTCACCTGGTGCAGCTTGTAATAGAGCCCACACGCGTTGCACACTGGCTCTCCGGATCCGTTCCTTCTCCACAACGTCGTCGTGTTCGTTTTGCAGTTGACGCATGCGACTCCGGTCCTTTTTTGAGCATTCTGAATGTCATGTTCATGATTCTATTCAAACACTCAATTTCTCATCAATCAGCCCGTTTGGGCCCCTGGGCCGCGCAAAGGTTAACGATAGGTGTTGATTTATGTGAGGTAGGTACATCGAGCGATGGGGATTGCGCGCCGTGAAAAAGAAGAAGAAGAAAGTCAACGTGCCGACGTTATCTGATGGTTCGGCTACGGTGGGTTGAGGTGTGTCTGGGTGAGGAGAATTGGGTGGACAACTCATAAGAAAGCAGAGAAATCCGATATTTCCGTTTTTTGAGAGAGAGAGAGAGTGGGAGAAAATTTAAATGATTTGAGCAGCTCCAATGATGATAATGTGAGTTGTAAGGGAATATCCTATTGGAATGTGTGAGGCATATCGAGTAGTAATTTATCACCATCATCACACCACTTTGTTCAGTCACGTTGATTTCGGGTCTTCTCGCCAGTCAAGCCAACCTTCTACAACTCTACCAGCTCCATGTACTACACAAACGGAAAAGACTATCAAACAGGTATGTTTGGTTGGAAGAGAGAGAGAGAGAGAGAGAGAGAGAGAGAGAGAGCGAGAGAGAGAGAAAAGTCAAAGTCATATCTCACCCATTCCGACTTGATTAACCCCATCACTCAACTCAAAGCGATAACTCATCTCACAAATCGTGGATTGCGCAAAAACAGGCAACTTTGCACACAAGTTGATGAGGGTAGGGGGGTGGTCGTTTATCTCTGATCTAATCAGCCTCGTTTTTGCTTTTGACCCTGAACCCTGCGAGAGTAAAGGTAATACCTGACCCCTGAGTAACATGACAAATTGGTCTATGTTTTTTGCCACACTTCAAAAAAACGCGACGCGAAATATTCAAACCAACCAGATGCCGCTTGATGGAAGGAGAAGAGTACGGTAAAGAGGTACAAATGGGCACCGCTCGTAAAACAGGTTTTGCGCAGTTCGTAAAAAGTAAAACTGAGGCGTGAGGAGGGGGGGGGCTAGGGTTACTGTAGTCTCGGAATCTTTCGCTCTAGACTAACCTGTCGCTTTTTGGGCTTGACCAGCGGCCTATTCTGTCCGTTCATCTTGTGGTAGAGTCCGCACGCGTTGCACAGGTAGTGTCCGGTTCCGTCCCTTCTCCATAATGGTGTGTTCTGGACCCCACAGTTGACACATTCACGGCCTTCACCGGAAACTGAAATGTGATTGTTTAGGGATGAGTTCGTCTTGATGCAGTCTGGAAACTCACTATTTGCCATTTGGAATAGGTAAAATTGAAACAACAATTTTGAGCAAGACCAAGTGAGATTGATAAGCAAAAGATGAAAACGAGTGATAAGAGGCACGAAATTGATGTTATCTGGTAGCAATCAGTGTTGAAATGTTTGTTTGTTTTCATCTCTTCCTATAGAGAGAGAGAGAGAGAGAGAGAGAGAGAAATTGATCAGTACTCTATAAACTAAATACACGACCTATGAACTTCATAAACTGCTATCAACGACCTATGAACTTCATAAACTGCTATCAACGACCTATGAACTTCATAAACTGCTATCAACGACCTATGAACTTCATATAAACGGTATTCAGTTTATAGAGTAGAGATAATTTTGTTGATAAAGCTATATTTCGCAAAACTACTTGAATATGACTCTGACAGTTTTAGTTGAGAAGCCAAAACCAACTTTCATAGTGCAAATACAATTTTTCTACACGTTCAAAAGTTTAAGACCTTTACAATATCCTAACGTTGGCGAATGCCAAAAACACATGTGATATTGCAACTTACATTGATTGTTGTTATTCCTCGGCTTGGATGATCGTGACGCGGTAGAGTTGGCAGATCCGTTTGATGAAGTTCCACTAGATGTGCAGGCGGTGCCGGTTACTCGTGGGAGCATTCCGTTGGTCAGTGAGTAGTCGTAGCCAAAGTTGTTGGGGTAGAGGTAGCTACTTGCGTTGTTACCTGAACCTATCAGGATAGACAACAGTCTTCAATGATCAGAACTTACCTCCTAGAAACGACGAGTCCATGGTCATTCCTTGGCTGAAAGCGACGTCTCCAGCCGCGGTGGCAGCAGCGTTTGCCGCAGCTCCGCAAGTTGATGCCGACGACGTCATCGAGTACGAGGGGTAGTTGAGGAAGACCGCTGGGTAGCCTGGAGTACTCATGTTTTGGACCGGACAACATGTACTGAGCAATCATCATTCTCTTATGAGCCGGTCATAACACTTTCACGTTTATTTTCTCACGTTAAACTTCATTTTGCTTTGTCGTCTGGGGCGTGGGATTTTTCTACGTAAACGTATTTAGATTTTCATTTAGGGCGTGATTACTAGGAGATCGGATAGTAAGAATAGTTAGGGGGAAATATTGACATAAATTGAGGCGGCAAATCTCTGGAAAAGGCTTGTTATAGGAAATGAGCCGAGCGCATCAAGCGACCATAGTAATTTCCTTTTCTCGAGACGGACTCATTCCCACACTTGGGCCATTCCTCTCTCTCTCTCTCTCTCTCTCTCTCTCTCTCTCTCTCTCTCTCTCTCTCTCTCTCTCTCTCTCTCTCTCTCTATCTCAAGCATACCTGTTTGATAGTCTTTTCCATTTGTGTAGTACATGGAGTTGGTAGAGTTGTAGAAGGTTGGCTTGACTGGCGAGAAAACCTGAAACCGAGATGACTGAGCAAAGTGGTGTGATGATGGTGATAAATTACTACTCGATATGCCTCCGGGGACCATGCCTCACACACATTCATTCCATTAGGGTATTCTCTTACAACTCACATTATCATCATTGGAGCTGCTCAAATCATTCGGATTCTCGGTTAGTGAGTCACTGACGTTCTGCTCGCAGTCCATGATCACCGGGAATGATGCTTGGTACATCCCAGGTTGTGCAGATATTGGTTCGGCCATTTCAAACTTGAACTCGTTCATTCTGAAATCGGCACGAATGAAAGAACCAAACTAGGCTGCCACGTTGATAAGCATTGGAAAAATGAAGGGATGAATGAAAAGAGTTATCACCGGTACTATTAAATGGAAAGATCATCTGGTAGATATGAGATAGATTAGAATCTGATCGAGGTGATAGAAAAGTGAGCAACATTGTAAAAAGCCAAGGGTAGTTGGCGAGGCTTAAAAGACTTTCGGCAACGGATTAACTCATCACAAGCGTTGAGCGTGCTGCTGATGCAGTTCTCTGCAGTCTGCACAGAAATCATCTTACTTGATAATCAAAAGATGAATGCCAAGATAATTGGTGTACATAAACGGACTGACTTGGTGTAGGCGGGATCTCCCCTAGCACCATGTTCATGAGTTGGGGGGGGGGGGCGGGTCGCCATCAGCCAACCGCCTGACAGAGGGGGCGGGCCTTTGTCTTTACCTCGGAATTTAATGAAGTGCCAAGACGTGAAGATGATCTTTGCCTTGATGAGATAACTTATCGTGGAATCTTTTTATGAAGACTGTCGGGTTGAAATTAGCCGGCATTGCGGTGATTTTCGAGTTTTTTTCTCGTTTTTTTTCAGGAAAACGCTAGCTCGAGAAATACACCTTCTATGAGAAGTAAGAGACTTATCATAGAGTTTACTACGACAAGGATATAAATGATATGACCGTCTTGTACAGATTGAACAGCCACAAACTATAAGCAGACAAAAATAATTGAATAAAGTGAAAATAGAGAAGTCTCTTCACAGAAGATTGAAACAAATGAGCTCTAAGCGGTCCCAGGAGATTTACCATATTTCCTAGATTGAGCACAGATATCAAGCATGCTCATTACACATTTTCACCCTATTTTTCGCAGCGAACCTCTAGTTTTAATTACCCGTCAATCAGCAGAGCGGAGAGCTGTGAAATCGTGCACATAAACACTACCGGCTCCAGGATTAATTAATAGGGGTATAAATCTGAAGATTTGTTCGATGAGAACATTATCCGGAAATGAGGAATGAACCATTTTTCGCTTGTTCTGACTAAACTTCTTAGGGAATTGAAAAATCGACAAACAAAAATGAGACCCATTTGAGTTGAAATAACCTGGATTTACCAGTATTTCCATCTATTCTGGCCTAGATTTACCAGAATTAACCTGGCACACCTGGAAAAACTAGGAATCACCCGATTTTTCACTGATCGCCAAATCTAGCATGAATTTACCTCGACTTTTCAACTTCCTATCATCATTTTTTTCCAAAATAGTACTGTAAAGAATATCTTCAAAACGAAACTGAATGAAATTAAATCCAAAGGAAAAATGAAAAAGCACCTTACAGCAAACGACCGGCACGAGCCAAGATCAAAGCGGAGAATTGCGCGAAATTGAAAATTAAGAGAACAACTGACTCTGGGCTTCGGAGTGATAGATGTCTATCTAATGGGTCTAATGTGGTGGTTTCGGATCCTTCTCTTAACCAGTGCTCAAATAAGAGTAAACAATAATAAATCAAAAAATATTAACACATTATGTTGTAAAATTGGGGTGTTGAACCCAGAAGCAGGGAAACACGTGTGATAAGGATTTATGATGATGGATTCAGTTTGATCATGTTGTTCTTGTGAATGATCGAATGGAAAATGTTGAAGATTTTGTTGAGAGGGGTCAAAATTGAGTCATGTCCATGGTTGGATTGATAGAGATGAAAGAAGTTGAAAGTCCTATGTTCTGCCAATAGATTCCTTTTGCGGAATTCCGATCGGAAGGGATTCAAAAGAGCCGAAGATGTCAACTCGTGCCAGAGGTGTTGACACGCGTAACGGCGGCATCCTTGATAATCGGCGTTGTCACCTCCGACATTCTGACAGATTTGATGATAAGAATACCGTATGCGGAAACTCTCAAAGTTATTCAGTTTCAGTTAATACGAAAAAGTGTACTGAATCGTTTCTATTAAGAATCATTTTTTCATTTATCTTTGTCGACACCTCAAGTTTTAGGCTTAGGTAAGGTTCAAAGCACTAGTTAGGTACGATGATAATATTTGATCAAAGTTTAAACTTGATTATCACAAAAAAATTTTTTCACCTTGTAAGCCCTCCTTGAGGAAATGATTCTTAATAGAAACGATTCAGTACACTTTTTCGTATTAAGTATTCAGTTTCTGGTAGTCGGAAATGTTTTGATTGACTCTCTCCTGGGAGCATACATCATTGTTAGGTAAGCTTTTCAGAAGTGGTTCAGTTTCTCGCTCAGAGATGATTAGTACAGCTTTCTCATATTCTTTGACGTTGTTGCTTATTCCAATAGAATTTCCAACTATCTTCAGAAAGTTATTCAGCAAAGTTTGAAATCTACAGATGCAGTGTGATAAAAAGTCTCGAGCACAAAAAGGAAAATCGAAAAGCCGAGCTGGAAGCGGTCACTCTCGGTTTTGAGTGTTGACACCAATTGGTGAACCATCATCCGTCATAAACGCCATTAAAACTGAAACATCTTGCCGCTGAGGGTGAGCTGGGATTTGCATAAAGTCTGTTCACCCCTCATGACACCAGTTCACGCACCATCAATGGTGCTCTCTAGAGGGTTCAACTGGTGACAACCTATTGGTCAAGGATGTATTTAGTCTTTATTTGTAAGAGATTTTTACAATGTTGAAGTTAGCTTTTCAATGGCTCTTGGCAAAAAGGTAACATGGAAAAAGCTGACAAAACCACTTCTTCAGATACTTCAGCTGTGACTTTTCATCTATGATACCGTGGGAACAGATCGTGACCAGAAAGGTTACGGTAATTCCATTCATTTCAATGAAGTTACTCAAAGATGCTCTTGGAAAAGCGGTAAAAATGAAAACAGACGACGCGCTGCAGCGCGCGGAAAGAACTGCTGAGAACAGGCTGTGCCGTTTTCAAATGCGCTCTAATCTCAATTTTGCAGAATGAGTACGGTAGGGTCGGGACTCTCACAACGAACAGTTAGATCTTTGTGGATTTAAATTATTATTCTTACTTTCAGTCTATTCTGAAATTAAAGGCTCAGTACGTAAATCGTTCTTGTATTTCAAGGCGAAACTGCTACGGTACTAAGTACCCGATTTACGGAGGCCAGACTTTTTTACAGGTAGAGGTAGCTATGTGGAACAGACCGAAACGGTTACGGTAAATCCATTCATCTCAGTTTCAAAGCAATTACTCAAAGATGGTACCGTTCGAACAAGTGGACCATTGAAAGACAAAGCCAATAAAGTTTGGACCGAACGGAGGTCCTATCCTTCTTCTTCTTCTCCTCCTATGTTGCCTCCGCGGCCGACCGAGGTCGTGACTCTTATCAGCTCCATCTCTGCTGAATGTTCACCCTCACCGAAAACGGGCGAACGACACCTCATAACAGCTAGCACTCATACCTCCTTTGACCCAATTTTGTAGTTGCATACGGTTGTCTCTCAAGAAGAATGCGCAGAGTTACAGGGAAGTTACGGTAACGAACAGAAATAGCTTTGGCCGTAATTTAGAAAGGTTTCAATTACAAAAGCTAGTTGGAAATTCTACAAAAAACTATATTTTCTACAAGAAAATGGCAAGAAAAACTACCGTATTATCCCTGAGCGAGAAACGGAACCGCTTCTGAAAAGCTTACCTAACAATGATGTATGCTCCCAGGAGAGAGTCAATCAAAACATTTCCGACTACCAGAAACTGAATAACTTTGAGAGTTTCCGCATACGGTATTCTTATCATCAAATCTGTCAGAATGTCGAAGGTGACAACGCCGATTATCAAGGATGCCGCCGTTACGCGTGTCAACACCTCTGGCACGAGTTGACATCTTCGGCTCTTTTGAATTCCTTCCGATCGGAATTCCGCAAAAGGAATCTATTGGCAGAACATAGGACTTTCAACTTGTTCAATCTTCTTTCATCTCTATCAATCCAACCATGGACATGACTCAATTTTGACCCCTCTCCACAAAATCTTTAACATTTCCCATTCGATCATTAACAAGAACAACAGGATTGAACTGAATCCATCATCATAAATTCTTATCACACGTGTTTCCCTGCTTCTGGGTTCGACACCAACCACCACGATTTTACAACATACCGTATAATGTGTTAAAATTTTGATTTATTATTGTTTACTATTGTGGTGAAAAAATGTATGAAGTCGAACTAATGGCGTTGGTGACAAATTCAAACGACAGATTTTGACGCGAGGACCCATCAAATTCTCACGCCGTCTGTTCAACTCATTAATCTATCCACATTCTCGAAATGTGTTTGGCAGTATCATGGGGATCTGAATGGGATGAGCATCACTTTTTGAGCAGTCTGGTAGTTCAGGGTTAGTCATATTGTGGATTTCAAAAACTGACGCTACCTCGGTATTAGTAGTTTACTCATAGTTCCAAAAGGCTTACACAGTTGTTTCTCTGAAAAATCACATAAAACCTACCGTTGGCCCTAACAATTGACTTCTTTCTCATAAATCTATGTGCTCAAGGTTGTGGTCACTTGTTGCAGTTTATAACCGTACTCGTAAAAGTGTCATGAACAGGGGGGAAGGGAGGGGGGGGGGTGATGCTACTGTAAGTTACCGAGTGACGGGTTTCCACTTGTTTTCAACTAATGTTTGTTTGCTATTAAAACTGGATCCTCGAGGCAAATTTGAATATTGCTGTAATGTGTACGGTATTTTGAGCGAGCGGGTTAAGATTCTCATTTTCTCAAAGTTTTTAAGAAAGGTTCGGAGTACGATTTATGATGATTGTGATGACGCTAACAAGTAACTTCAAATATTTGAAAGAAACATCCAACCATCAAAAAACGGAGAAGATGCTTTTGTCGAGTTTCCGCCAGCAAAGGTGCCGCCACTGGAACCAGGCTACACCATTGCGCCAATGGTGTGACACGCGTGACACCGGCAAGCCTCTTACAAAGAGAGTTTGGAATCGATTGGTCGACCAAGTTCTTCTCTCTCTCCCACACAGAAGACAGTGAGTCTCGACTCGCTGATTTTTATCTAAAACACGATATGCATGCAGGGACTGTCTAACGTTGCCGCTTGTTGACAGGGATTCTTGGAAGTTTCTATTCTCAGGCAATCAGAAGTGCGCAGAAAATTTGTAAAACGACCATTTTTCACGTATCTTCACCCTAGTTTTTGAAAAAGCGGCAAATGCAGAAGGTACGGCGACGATATGCAACTTTTATGTATCAGGCTATATCTTGAGACTTCTTGTCATTTCCAACCAGCGGCGGGTCCGCGACTGATTGAGGTTGGACTAACTCGAATTATTCAGGAGAAACGATATGTTCTTATCGTATTAACTTCCATTGTGACCGGAAAGACTCTTATTGCGTAAACGGGAAAGAAAGAGGGTAGGATCCGAACTTGTGACGTCATCTTGAAGAATTTTCAACAATCCAAAGATATTGCCACTTGAAGGTAGGAATAGTGGTCCTTCCCGTTACCGTATCAATCATGTTTATTTCAGCTCAAGAAGAAACATTCCGATGATATCACGATAATTGAGCCCAGAAGCAAGAGAATGATAGACAGCCTGCGACGGATTAACACTGTTTATGGTTGCTCGCCATAATTACAGGCATGGTCGTGCCGATGGCACGGTCTGTCATCGATACTGAAATTGTGTCAGAAAAAATAACCAGGGACTTCTAGCAAAGCTTTTTTTGGTTTCAAAAGGTTCAGTTCGCTATCATGACTGGATCATGGAGAAATCGGAATCATACTGTAATGAACACGGTATTTCGAGTGGTCTCAGTTTCATGCATCTGAAATAACACTACTAATTTCAATCCACAGTAATACTTTAGTGGCTTTAGATCAATGTGATCCTACAATAGTCGTTACAGTAATCTCATGATGTTACAGTAGTCCCTTTGGTTCATAGAAATTTCTATCTGTTACTAATAAAAAAATCACAATCCTACAGTGACGCTGGGCTGTACAGTAGCCGCATTATGTTACAGTAGTTCCTTTAGATGGTGAAAACTCAAATCTACAACGTTATTTATAACAAAATCAAAAACCTACAGTAACGCTAGCCAATGTTCTTACAGCAAACCGTTTCATTAATAACGAACATTAATAAGTTTCCCATACTCCTAATAGTTGTGAATTTTCTCTACATAAAGTACAAGAAACGTATTTTTGTAGATTAAATCTTTTTCTTTACCAGGGCTATAACATGAAGCATCTCGGAACGAAAATTGCTTGTGGCACGCAAGTTACAGAATGACGCATGCCAGAGGTGTAAATCTCATTGATGATGTTATCAAACAATAGGTCCGTAGAACACCTAGGCTCGGGTCTGGGACTGTCCCGGTAGGCTGATCTGCTCCGATGATAATTTCCTTTGGCGGTTTTCAAAATGGGTCAAAAGAACTACTTTGAAAAATTCAATGTTCAGTATGACTTACAATACCGGGGAAGCATTGTTGTCGTTTTCTGTTTGAATAAATGGAAAATCTTCGGCTCGGGGGAAATTCTGTACCATGTTAATGTTCATTTAACCTTAATGTAAGCCCAGTTAAACTTAATTTAAGTGATTGTTAGTGTGGAGTAATATTGCTAGTTTGACTCATATGTGTTTCCAGATTTTTCACTTGAAAGCGATGAATGGCATCTAGCCTTCTAGCTCCAGATCCCTGACTAGTGTAACAAACCCTAGGTTCTCATACAGTTTTTTAGTTGTAGTATCTTCTGTTAGTTACAACAATAGGTGTTCCAAAGACATTTAATCAACTTTTTATAGAACCGATAAATTTCATGTGGAGAAAATGACTCCGGTAAAAGAGAAACTTATAAGACTTGCCTTTCAAGATCCATGTAACATTTGTGTAAGACATTTGTAGTGACTTCATATTATCCGAAACTAAAAACGAAACCGAAACGTACTGATGTAGTTGATTGATGAGAACTGGCAATTTAGGCATGAGTATATGTATTGCCAATCATTGGCAGTCGATTGTCAATGTAATTGACTTGGATTCTGATTTCTAGGCCCACAACGCACGATGAACAAGATATGTGAAGAGGAGGGGTCGACTCTGGTGATTTTGTTATTCTGAAGCGTACGACGGAACGGAAGCTAGCGTGGGCAGGTCACGTTGCTCGACAACCGCCTACCCGATGGTCAAGAAAAGTCACTGGGTGGACACCCTTGGGTCAGAAAAGGAAAGAAGGTAGACCTCCTCTGAGATGGAGCGACGACATCGTCAAAGCGAGAGACGATTTTCTTCACATCCGTTCCATGTCTGGTCAGAGAAGACGTGCACTGGTGAATAAGACTCCGTGGTCTACGTTGGCAAAGGACCGTTCAACCTGGAAGTTTCTGATCCACGCCGTCACATGACAACGCAAACAATGGATCTCTGAAGTATCTGAAGTAAGTATCTTGACGTTGACGATGGTGTTATAACGAATTGTATAGCCAATCGACTGCCAATGCTATTGACAATGGAAAAGATGCACTGCCAATAATTGGCAATATGCCCATGCCTACTGTCAACCTCCACACGTGGTCTCGAGTTATCAGGATCTTTTTAATTTCAAAGTTAATTATTTACTTACTATTCAAAGACAAAGATACAAGACCCCTATTAGTTACCGTATCCTACAGTAATCGCTAGATCACCGACAACAGCATATTATGCAATTCCTCTTTGTCGGAGATATTCTGATAACTAATTTTTCACTCCTCGTCAGTGTCTTTTGTCCTCTTCTCTTTAGAGTCTTCAGAAAATCTTGCAATGTAACATTTCCTTATTCAATATTGATTGTTACTACTGTAAGAGTAGATTGCGATTCTCCCCCGAATACCTCTTTTTATTGAGTCAACTTGGTACGATGGTTGTTATCCTTCTTAAAATACTGACACTAGTACTTTGATCACTAACTTCTACCATGAGTGATACAGAAGCTGAGCTACCATATCCCAGCTCGAAAAGTGATGCTCATCCAGTTTAGATCCCCATGATACTGCCAAACACATTTCAAGAATGTGGATAGATTAATGAGTTGAACAGACGGCGTGAGAATTTGATGGGTCCTCGCGTCAAAATCTGTCGTTTGAATTTGTCACCAACGTCATTAGTTCGATTTCATACATTTTTTCACCACAATAGTAAACAATAATAAATCAAAATATTAACACATTATGTTGTAAAATTGGGGTGTTGAACCCAGAAGCAAGGAAACACGTGTGATAAGGATTTATGATGATGGATTCAGTTCAATCTTGTTGTTCTTGTTAATGATCGAATGGGAAATGTTAAAGATTTTGTGGAGAAGGGTCAAAATTGAGTCATGGCCATGGTTGGAGGGATAGAGATGAAAGAAGATTGAACAAGTTGAAAGTCCCATGTTCTGCCAATAGATTCCTTTTGCGGCATTCCGATCGGAAGGGATTCAAAAGAGCCGAAGACGTCAACTCGTGCCAGAGGTGTTGACACGCGTAACGCTGAATTCATGGATTTGACAATTTCTGATAATGGATTCAGTTCAATCTTCTCGTCCTTGTTTTTTTTGAATTTCACCATCAATACGCAACTACAATTAGGACCCAAAGCTAACTTAACCTGTCGCGCTTCTTCAAAGACTTCTCACTGCACCTGTATCATGACAGACTTTTCCTTGTGGCAACATATCAAACGGTTTGTGACTGAATAATTGTCCAAATAATTTGGTGATAATTGCTGGCTTTGGCATGCACCGCTCATGAGCTGTCCAATCATCCGTTGACAGTTTTTGCTCCAAGGGTAACTTAGAAGTGGGGTTGATGGATGTGGTATAGCATGGGGGGACTACGGTATGAACAGTCTAGCGGTACTGTAGACTCGGATTCTAATAAGACTACTGTATGAACAGTCTAGCGATACTGTAGACTCGGATTCTAATAAGACTACTGTATGAACAGTCTAGCGGTACTGTAGACTCGGATTCTAATAAGACTATTGTATGAACAGTCCAGCGATATCGTAGACTTGAATTCTAATAAAACTGGTATGAACAGTCTAGCGGTACTGTAGACTCGGATTCTAATGAAATTTTGAATACGGTTTGTTATAAATGAGACGGCTTACTGTAGGATCTGTCGTTCACTGTAGTTGTAGACGGTACTGTAGGGTTGTGATTCTTTCAAAGTAACATTGATAGAAGTTTCTCGAACCAAAGGGACTACAGTAACTTTATGTGGTTACTGCAGGATTACTGTACGACTATTGTACATCCTAGTGTTACAGTAGGGTTGTGATTCCGCTGTAAGTTTCATGTGATCACTGTAGGATTACTGTAAAACCTAGTGTTACTGTAGGATTGTGATTTCATCATACACAAGGTTGTAGATAGACGTTTCTATAAGTCAAAGAATTACTGTAACTTTATGTGATTACTGTAGGATTACTGCAATGACTATTGTAGCGTCACATTGGTACCTACTGAAGCCTCTAAAGCGTGGTTACTGTAGGTTACTGTAATAACTATCGCAGGGTCATGTTAGTGTAGTTTTAATAATTGTCCTATCTCCTAACCAAAATATATATATTAAAAATTAATTTCGTTATGAAAATCTCAAAGTTTCTCCGTCTAGAACCATAAATCAAGCGAGTTGACGAGTGGTATGACAAATCGTCGATGGTGGCGGCGTCGATGAAAAGACGACGTGGACGGAGATCAGTGATAGGATCAACCTTATGTGACCTCGTCACTCTTCCATCCACAGCTACTAATTACCCACCAAGTTTACCGCAAAGGACCATCCTAACCGACACTTGGATGTCAGTCATAAACACGGTGGGACACGCTGACCGGAAGTTTATTTCTGATTGTGGAGAAGGGACCATGGAGAGAGAGAGAGAGAGAGAGAGAGAGAGAGAGAGAGAGAGAGAGAGAGAGAGAAAAGAGAAAGAGAGAGAGAGAGAAGAGAGAGAAAGAGAGAGAGAGAGAGAGAGAGAGAGAGAGAGAGAGAGAGAGAGAGAGGGAGGGAGAGAGAGAGAGAGAGAGAGAGAGAGAGAGAGAGAGAGAGAGAGAGAGAGAGAGAGAGAGAGAGAGAGAGAGAGAGAGAGAGAGAGAGAAAGAGAGAGAGGGATAGAGAGGGATAGAGAGAGAGAGAGAGAGAGAGAGAGAGAGAGAGAGAGAGAGAGAGAGAGAGAGAGAGAGAGAGAGAGAGAGAGAGAGAGAGAGAGAGAGAGCAAGAGAGAGAGAGAGTTACTTGCTCTTGTAGTTTCCACTTTCAAATTTTGAAATCTTGATAGAGTGCGTATGAATCCGAGAAAATCTAAAAATCGATATTTTTCGAGTCCAAGATACAGTAACCGGATGATTCTGAATTACTGGCTACCGTACGAAACCCCAAAACAACTTGTTTTGACCCCCTCCACTTATCATCATGTCAAGAAGAAATCAGATAACAGGTAATAAAAACGAAATAGGCTCCGAGGTGATTGCAATAAATCAAAGATTGCATCATATGGAGTCAGACATAAAGTTCTTTTATTGTTTTCGAGATTTTCAGTTGAAACGATGAATAACTGTGGCTTTTGAGCTTCATACCCCTGACTATTGTAACAAGCCCTAGGTTCTCATAGAGTTTTTTAGTTGTAGCATCTTCTGTTAGTTACAACAGAATGAGTACGGTAGGGTCGGGACTCTCACAACGAACAGTTAGATCTTTGTGGATTTAAATTATTATTCTTACTTTCAGTCCATTGAAATTGAAGGTGCATTACTTAAATCGTTCTTGTATTTCAAGGCGAAACTGCTACGGTACTAAGTAACCGATTTACGGAGGTCAGACTTTTTTACAGGTAGAGTAAGCTATGTGTCAAGAGGATTTGGTAATCTTGGTATAAGACTTGATAATTATCGACGATTTTTCATACCATTCGTCAACTCGCTTGATTTCTGGTTCTAGACGGAGAAACTTTGAGATTTTCACAACGAAATTAAATTTTGGTTAGGAGATGGGACAATTATTAAAACCACACTAACATGACCCTTCGATAGTCATTACAGTAACCTACAGTAACCACGCTTTAGAGGCTTCAGTGGGTACCAATGTGACCCTACAACAGTCATTTCAGTAATCCTACGGTCATCACATAAAGTTACAGTAGTCTATTCGGTTTTTAGAACTTCTATCTGACACGTTGTTTATGACGAAACCACAATCCTACAGTAACACTAGACTGTACAGTAATCCTACAGTAATCACATGAAGTCACAGTAGCTCCTTATTTTTCCTGAACTTCAATGATTTCTGGGGTAGTAAAATGTTATTGTGAGCCACTGAGGTGCTCTGCTCTAGACTCATGGACAACGTTCATGCACCGACCATCAAACAACAACTTGATCAATAGCAGCAAGGAAAAAGTGTGTAATGTGCTTTGAACGTTCCATTACGGACGATTTTGTCATTGTTTGTGGTGAACTACACATTTACTGCGAATGCCCTCCATCACAATATGTCATACGCCGGATCGACTAGAGTTTGTAATAACTTTGTAATAATAACCGATCTGAGCGCTATTAGAGTTGCTCTAATCACCTACAGCGACCTTATCTAAACGCTTTTTGTGACATTTTTGACCAGATTATTCCTATCAGTTTTCTTTCTTCTGTGCTACCGTTCAGTTTATTCGGTTGAGTGAATGAATGAAGCAGGGCCCATCAGCAAAAGGGCATATTTGAGTAACTGTTCAAACAATTGACTACTACCTGTGACCAATGTTGGCCTTTCACAGGATTATTCTCGGTTGGTACGTCTTTGGTGGCGGGTACACCATGGTGTGAAGCTGTATACACCCTCACACATAATCGATTTTGTCATCGGCGCCCTTAGGAAATTAATGACAGACGCACCACATGGCGCAAAATGTCACCAAACGACATGAAAAAGCGAATCGCGCAAAAGATGAAAAGAACACGCAGTGGTCAGCGGCTTTTCAAATTTTGTCATGAGCTTTTTCTCATAGGAGCACATTTCAGTTTTTCAACGAAATTTTTATTTTTTTTGTTTTTCCCTACTTTCTAACTTTTCTCTACCATAACATGTTGAATGTAATGTTACTTTTTCTAAAAGGTAAGCATGAAATACGTCCAACCATGACTCCAATTTTTGAAACAAATTTACCCTCATAATCTTGTAACTACACATTTTTTCTCTCACTAACTTCGTCATCGATGTTTTCCAGTCTTTTCCCATCTATGTTAGTTTGTACTTGGGAACATACATGACAAAACATAGAATGGACACTCGCTCTCTCTCTCTCTCTCTCTCGCTTTGTGTGCTTTTTTGTGTGATGCAACATTCAGCTTGTTAGCCGTCACTCTGGACTCCACGATTCGAGTGTTTGGTTACCTTAGAGACATGCTGACAAATGGCTGGATATGATGACAAACATATTCTTGTGCCTATTTCATTCCCTCCACCGCTCTAGAACACTTGATCGAGTTAATATTGTCCTCTTTTTATCAGATGCGATGTCTTATCAGTTGCCGAGATTACCAGCACTTAGTGACCGATTGTGTATACAACCATGTCAAGATTCCGAGTTAACCTCTAATCACGCCTGTAAACCTCTTTTCAGTTTTTTTTCACTTCAACTACTCTGATAACCGTCGAAATTGGATAATTTCCGTTTTTGATCAGCCAAACTAATTAGAACCCAGAAAAGTGAGTTATTATATATAATACATGATAACCTTAAATTTCGAAACGATAAGAATTAGTACCTAGGTTACCAGCTCTCATACCAATATTACGAATTCTAATAGATCAATCTCGAAGATAAGTCAGTTGAGACTTTCAAGTAGTGTGGAATTTTTACATTTTCATGAGGTATCCTTATTATTTAATCTAACACTTTTTGAAATGTTTCCTCTGAAAAGTGTTCGATACTTTTCAAAGTCAGGTGCCAGCGAAGTGCTTCCATTAGACGCATCACCTTGTGTCGTTCCATTTTTCTAATTGAACTGATCCGGCTTGCAATTCATGTCACATATTTCATCATTTTTGCGCGCGTTGTGGTCATGTTTTCTTTCGCAGCCTCGTCGGCACTCGCACACGCCCCCTGGTCATTTCTGATCCATTGCTTTCATATCATTCGAAGCTCTCCTGTTCCCCTCGCTTTTCCATACATTGTTGTACATTCAATAGAGAAAAGACTGAATCTCTATTAGCCGGTGTATCCTCGTTTTTATTTGAGAATTGCCAGTTTTTCATTAAAATAAGCATCACTTAAGATGCATGTCATCTTTATGTAAGACTTTGTTAATGCAATAGAAAGCCTTGTAAGTCATGTTTCCGTGAGCTCGAGAATAAGGTCTAGTAACCCACATGTGTCTAAAACCATTTTGAAGCCTACTATCTGTTTCACCTACACCCTACTCAGGTAAAACGTTTCGTGTCTGTACAGTTTACGGTGTCTGAAACAAGTGAAAACCATGTCCATATCAGTCCATCCAGACACGGATTACAAATTCGGTGTCCATATGGTTTACAATGCCTAGACGAGTAGAAACCGTGTCTATTATGAGACTATCCAGATACCGATTTCAAATTCGGTGTCCATATGGTTTACAATGCCTAGACGAGTAGAAACCGTGTCTGTTATGAGTCTATCCAGACACCGATTTTTTTTGTGGGAACGCGCTCCACTTACAATTCTACGGAACGTGTTTGAATTTTGTTTTTTATCCTAAATTTTCGTTCTGTTTTCTAATTTTTCACGATTTTTCCCGATTTTTTCACAGACTGAGATTATTGAAAATAAAAAGAATTTCTTCTCATCCCGTTTCAACAAATTGACGCGACTCAATTTTTCAAAAAGACTACATTTCGAACGAAAATATGCTCATTGTCTATAAAAAAGATTGATTGTGCCCTGTTTTCATATTCTCTCTGCGAAATAACCTTGCACAAATAATAAGTATAAAGTTTACAGGCTTCCTTCAACTTCAATACTAGAGAAGACTGCAATCTCTGTCTGTCAGGAGAGCATATGCTTTGGACGCACGAAGTTCTTCTATTTTCGAAATGGTAAGTACTAGTTCTTTTTCCTGTAGCTTCAAGAACACTGAGATTCAGGGCCAGTGTCGTTATTTTCGTAATTCAAAACCTTCAAATTTTCATGTCATGAATACTGATTGTGTGATATCTGACTGATATTGTATTAAATTCATTGCGTCGAGTTAAACACGACTGTCTTGTTCCTATGTTTGGTTATAATACAAGCATAAAAATCTACATATCTTACATTTGAATATTTCAGAATAAGAAGACCTCGGTGAACATCGTAACATGTGGACAACACTGATAGGACAATAAGATTTTGGGCACGCTACGCGTTGGAAAGAATAGAAGACCTTTAACCAATGGAAGAAGAAGCAGATTTTAAAATTTTTTAGTATGTCAATAAATATTTAAATGCATATTGTATTATTTTTGCTTGAAAACGGTGTCTGGATAAAATATGAACCGTGTCTGGATAGAGTGAAAACCGTGTCTGGATAGAGTAAAAACCGTGTCTGGATAGGAAACGGTGTCCGGATAGAGTAAAAACCGTGTCTGGATAGAGTAGAATCCGTGTCTGGGCGGAGCAAAAACCGTGTCTGGATAGGAAACGGTGTCTGGATAGAGTCAAAACCATGTCTGGATAGAGTAAAAACCGTGTCTGGATAGAATAGAAACCGTGCCTATATGGGTAAAATTCGCTAAACCTGCTGGACTCAGTCCGGACACCGTTTTTACTCTATCCGGACACCGAACGTTTTACCTGAGCTAAGGGATCTTCTACAAGATTTTCCGATATTGATCTGAATGAATCATCGGACGAGAACAGTTCAGAATGTCTCATCCTTCATTTATTCAATTTCACCAACAGCTCTCATTTTTATAAGTGGCTTGTCGTCATAGAGACCAAATGAACTTACTCCATCTACCTCACTTCTATTTCTCATCTCAACCAGGCTTCACTTGTGAAATTGTAGGTAATGGCTGCTGAAAACGAACCACTCAAGGGAGAGGAAGTCGAGAAACGACAGCCCGAGGATCAGGTGAGTTAAACAATTGATTCGTAACCAAAGTACCCCACCGAGTTGTTTTCTTCTTATCAGTTTGATTGGATGAAGCGGGCAAAAAGATTAGTAAGAGTGAAGTTCGCACGCCAGATGATGGTCACACTTCTCTCCCTATAAAACGCGCGTTTCCGCCGAGAAAAAGGTGTCGAAGATAAGATATTGTCAATCGTGTGATGTTGATTGGTCAGCTTGTTGTGTTGTTGACATTGGCGGATCAAACAGAATCGACGTTTCTCCTGTTAGAACTTTATCGAATGTGAATTAGTGTGCAACACGAAACTGTTACCCTCATACAAAGTTTTGGCTGTGATTTTTCACTCGGTCAGCCCTGGTCGAAAGTGCGCAGTACCACGGTTGCTTTTCAAATTTTTGATTTAACGTTCAATTAACAGTTTTTCTACTTTTAACGAAGCCGTTGAACGTTGAAACCGATTCAACGAATAATTCTGTTAAATCCGTTTCGTAGTCAGCCCTGCTCATACTGACACAAAGACCCGCAGTACGCAAAAGACTTTATTGACTCCAAACAGAAGTCTTTATGAATACAATTCCATACAAGAGTTGCACGGAAGTGAAATTTTTTGGTTTCACGGTCTTTTCATCATTTTTCACAAAAAAATTTAGACGGAAGTCGGATTTCCGTGCAACTCAGGTCCATACCATTAAAAAAAACAAGATCGGCACGCAGCAGTATAAAATTATCTTATCTGAAAAGCTTGCCCAAGTTCGTTTTTCTCTATCTTCAAATTGGTTTTCAGGAAGAAGAAGGTGAAGGTAAGGGACTCGCCAAGTCGCTGACCCTCTTCAACGGTGTCTCTATCATCGTCGGATGTATCATTGGATCCGGTATCTTCGTCTCCCCAACCGGAGTTCAAGAACGTAAGGAGTTGAGATGGTAACTTTGGTATAATCAATCAATTTCCAGAAGCCGGATCTGTTGGACTTTCTCTCGTCGTCTGGACCATATCTGGTATCTTTACTGCCATTGGAGCATATTGCTATGCTGAACTCGGTATGATTTCGATATTTTTTTCGAATTTCTATCCGCGGTCAGGGTTCTTCCGCACGCTTTCATTGGTTTCAAAATTCAGATATGTTCTCACTTTTCGTTTTCGTTATGAGAACAGTTTTTCCAAAAAATGAGTGAAACACATTTTCCAAAAGGGAAATATACAGCTTTCCCTTAAGAACGAAAATAGAACCGAGAAAAGTCTGGAAACTTGTTTATTTGGCCATAATCCGGGTCAAACAATTGAAAAATACTAGAATGTCGAAAAAAGTCAAATCCGATCATTTTGTCTAATATTCACTGTTGAAACGTGCCATGTCCTATCCTTGATCTGTAGTCTGCAGCCCAAAGTAATTTACGTTTTATTATGAATTTATTAAAACATGAACATTTTGCAGGAACCCTCATCAAGAAGTCTGGTGGTGACTACGCCTACATCATGGAAGCCTTTGGTCCGTTCCCCGCCTTCGTCCGTCTCTGGATCGAAGCGATCGTGGTGAGACCGTGCACGGTCACCATCGTCGCCCTCACCTTCGCCATCTACGGTCTGCGTCCATTCTTCCCCGACTGCCCACCGCCAGACGGTCTCTCCGAAACACTAGCCATTCTTCTTATTGGTGAGGTTTTTAATTTAAAACGAATAGTTTGTATCTGTTGACAGAACCAGAGTGAAAATTCAAAAGATTCATTTGCACTCCAGATTCTTGTAACATTGGTGTAAGACCTGATTTCAAGGGGGTACCAGGCTTTTCAAATCTTCTTTTAAAATATGCATTATGACTCACAATTTTACATTGTTATCAACATCGTACGATGATCATAACACATAAAAAGGTGATCAATATGAAGTGACTCATCATGTTTGATTTGTGATTTTTATTTGAGTTGATTTTGATATTAGAAGAAGAATAATATATTTAAATTGAAAAGTGCAAGTTATTTAGCCATAAAATATTGAATTGGTTGGCGAAATTTGTAAAAATCCTCGTGGGTCGTGGCCGAGGCCACGCCCACTCCGTCCGGGAGGGGATGTGACAATAGGAATAAACCAATATTCCAGTTTTGATGACCGCCATCAACTGTGTGTCAGTACGTGCTGCAACCCTAGTGCAGGATTGGTTCACGATCGCCAAAGTCGTCGCGTTGCTTCTCATCATCGCCACTGGACTTGGACTTTTGCTCTTTGGTGAGTTAGATAGATATTTTATTCCCGGAAGGCGAGAGTAAAAGATACAAAAAAGAAGAAAAATATATATGTCAAAGTGTGTAAAATTCGTTTAAGTCATAAAATTATGTTCCGGTTCTTTTCTTCTTTGAAAGAGCGTTGTACGCTTCAACTGCACGAGGCACAAATGCCTATTCTCGGATCTTTTTCTTTGGTACGTCGTAAGAGATTTTCCGCGTGGTACCTATTGTTCTAGACTCTGTAATTTTAAAAAAGTCTTCAGGATTAATCTCAACTTTTCCGTGTAGAATTTTTGCACCATATTATTATCTACAATTCCCCTCCGTGCGCTAATGGAGCTTTAGATTGGCGATACGCGCGTTATACGAGAATTTACTTCTCTTTGCCCAAAACATTCTGTAGCCGTATAGGCGAATGATTATCCTAGTGTAATCGCGCTGGACCGATTCGATGAGGTTTTGCGTTTTTACTAGACCGGGGGAAGTCACTGTAGAGTTGAAAATGTATACTGAATCATTACAAGGTGCGAGATGTGTTGTGATAGTCTGGTTCAAACTTCGATCAAGTCTTAGTTTCAAACCTAACTAGTACTTGAAATCTTTGAACAGCGCAATCACCTTTTTTTTAGTCTCAGGTTAGACCGGTCGGACCCGGTGACCCAAACCTAACCTGAGCCTAAAAATGTGTTTATGAAAACGCTCACCACTTTTTTCTTCACTAAATTCAAGATTCATCAGAAGTTCACTTTTTTGTTATGAACTAACAATTTCAAAGTGAAAATGAAGAACACACTCAGGAAGCCCACAATACAAAGATTCGTTCGAGAACTTGTTTGAAAACACCTCCGAAGACTTTACCAAAGTCTCACTGGCCTTCTACTCTGGACTGTTTGCCTATTCCGGATGGAACTTTTTGAACTTCATCGTTGAGGAACTTCAGAACCCAAAGAGGTGAGCATTGTTAGGAGTTTGAATCTGACGTATCTTATTACAATTTCTGTTAGAATGAGTCTCAAATTCACCGAAACTGAAAAAAGTAAAAATGTTTGAGTTTGCATCGTGACGCGGACGAAAGTTTTCAGAATGTTGAACCTTTGTTTGAAAGAGCTTCGGCCCGCAGTTTTTTTCTTAATAATAGTCAAAATGAGGTTGAGCGAAAAAAATGACGAATTAATGTCCGCATCCACGATGAATTCTGTTTTTACTGTATCAATCGTTTTCCAGAAACCTCCCATTGGCCATTGCCATTTCCATCACCACCTGCACTGTCATCTACGTCCTGACCAATGTTGCTCTTTACACCGCAATCTCACCAGATGAGATGCTCGAAAGCCCTGCTGTCGCTGTGGTATGTTTCTTCATCGGAGTATAAGCGCATTTGAGTTCCAAACCTTAGAAGACCCGTACCGCACAGCGACGCGCGGTTGGAATGAGACATCATATTGATGCCCATCAACTGAAAACGGACCGTGGAAACAGAGTGTGACGAAGTAGCTCTTTCTTCATTCGAATTATTGATTCTTCGTTTTTTTCTTCAATGTGTTTTCTTTTTTGAGCGATTCCCGCGGCCTGTTCACAGCATACTGACGTCGTGTCGAAACGGTAGAAACACCATCTGATAAATCAATCGAACATTCGTAAATACTCCCAGTCTTTTCAAACATAATACTTCCAGCTGTTCGCCAACAAGCTCTACGGAAAGTTTGCCTTCGTGATGCCACTTTGCGTCGCTTGCTCGACCATTGGATCAGCCAACGGAGTCATCTTCACCTCATCTCGCCTCTTCTACGCCGGAGCCCGTGAAGGTCAAATGCCACTGGTGCTGACAATGATCAACAAGAACACTCGAACCCCAATCCCAGCAGTCATTCTGACCGGAGCCCTGTCGATCGTCTACTTGGTCATGTCGAAGAACGTCTACCAGCTGATCAACTACATTCAGGTATGGATTTTGACATTTTCAGTCGTTATTTTGCCGTATTTTCTTCATTTTTGACACATGGTGTTGAACGAAAGTAAAACTTTTGCGAAAAGTAGAATAAACAAAGAAATATCGTCTAGTTGCTGATTCGCGGACAAACTAGATTGAATAGATAAGGATTTCATTGTATTCGACGAAATTTTCCGATTTCCACCATCAGTAACATGTTTCAGATCAGTTACTGGTTAGCCATCGGAACCGCTATCCTGGCACTCTTCTATCTTCGTAAGACGATGCCCGATGCCCCAAGACCAATCAAGGTTCCACTCATCTGGCCGGCCATCTTCCTCGCCGGTTGTATTGCTCTTGTCGTCATCCCGATCCTGGCCGCTCCACGTGACACTGGTTGGTTTTTTCTCCTATGCTTCTGAGAAGATATAAGCCTTGGAAACGCGCGTAAAATTGTAGAAAAAACGAGAATTTCATGGTTAGAGAAATAGTGCAGTTCGTCTCTTCTCAACATTAAAAGTTGAATTTCGAGCACTCATATTATGCTGCAATTTTTCTGGCAGCAAGAAGCATCAACCCAAGTGATTTAATCTAACAAAAATTCCAGGAATCGGACTGTTGATCATGCTTTCTGCCGTCCCAGTCTACGTCATCTTCATCGGATGGAAGAACAAGCCAAAATTCTTCAACAGCCTCATCGGTAAGCAGTTTTGAGACTCGTGAAAGTTGAAATGAGACTTGAACATATCCATTCAAAATGTATGTGTATCTTTGGTTTAAGCAGGTCGAAAAGGTCAAATGATGAAGATTTCATCTGAGAAATATTGAAAGGACTATTTTTAAATTAAAATATCTCGCTTGCAACAAGAAAAAACGTGCAAAACTTTTCTGTATGAAAACATCATTGTTCGATCTGCTTAACACATATGGTTAGGTACCAACTCTAGGTCAGAATAACTTTGAAAGTCAACTCCTTTCAAGAACACATAAAATCAAATTAAGAACTTTTTCAAAAAATTTACTTAAGTAAAGCCTTTCTTTCTTTTTTTCGTTCCAAATTCTCAAGTCGTAACGAAAATATGTTTAAAGCAGATAAAACTGTCGTTGGCAACAGTCCGCAACGTTCATTATGTCAAGTGAAACATTTATTAAAGCACTAGCACTTTCGAAAATAAAAGCGATTGCGAAGCGGTTTTTCTGTCTTATGCTTTTACCGAGGTGTGATCGATACGGCCTGGTAATTTTAATAGAAGACTTGGTAATCTTCATCCTAGGTCTTGCCTCTTTGAATTTTACGGTTGCCTGAGCTTAGTTTTTAGAAATCTGAAACTTTCAATTGCCTTACAAAAATGCTGGCATTTCAGAAGCCTCGACAATCTTCATCCAGAAGCTGTTCATGGTGGTCGACGACAACAAGGAAGACTAAACCAACCTGTCAATTGTTAGTCTGTGAATCGTCAATTTCTAACTTATCTTGTATCAAACTGGTATAACTCTGTTAACGTTTTCCCTGTCTCTTTCTTTTCACTATTTATGTTCAAAACAGCTCAGTTCCAAAGGTTCGTGTAGCACCGATTTCCCAATCTTCAAACTGTCTATTGTATCTCCTACAATTCTCATTCCACTTTGAGCTTTTCGTTGTAGAAGACTGAGCAAGATCAAGCTTTAAATAAAGTATTCGAACAATGTGTTAAAAATGGAACGCAGAGAAAGCAAAAAATTTGTCATGAGTTACTGTAGATGGGAATTTTTCAGGGTGCTGTTACTGTAGTTTTATCGATTGATTTAGAATTTTGTTTTTCGTGTTCCTCCACTTCCTCTCAAGCTGTACTTGTAGTTCAAACTGATTCCTGTTGATTAGAAGGTGTAATTGGTAACAACTGAAATATTTTCTTTTATTTCCTCAGAAATTAAAATAATCATCTGTTTTTTTAATCGTACTCGCGAATCACAATACAAAATGATCATGATCAATACCAGTTAGTTTTAAATTCTTCACAATTTTGAAATAAAGAAAAAGTGGATCAAACGTCAGCGTGACCGATATCAAAAGATGTGATCAGATTTCATTCAGTTTACTAGTTATTCGAGGAGAAGAAATCCGACGATCTTGCTACGATGGGAGATAAGGATAAGAAAGAGCCCGAGTTCCTTTTGAAAGTCGACCCTACAGACAAGGTGAGTTCCCCGTTATATCTTGCAGTTCACCCCTAAGTTGAACACTTTCAGCTCACTTTCTCGAGTAAGAAACTTGGTGATGAAGTGGTGAATGCTACGTTTAAGATAACAAATTCTTTAAAAGACCGCGTTTTGTACAAAGGTTTTCGGGTGGATTACTGTGTTTAGTAGATCATGGTTTGCAGTTAAATGCACATCGAACGAGATGTTCCGTATCCGGCCACCAGTAGGCGCTTTGAAGGCTGACGAGAGTGTCGCGATCAACGTCTCTTTCAACCCAGGAAAGATGATTCCAGAAAGTGGCAAACACTATTTTGCCATCTATTATCTCAAAAACAGTGATGAGAAGAAGGTTTAGTGGGTTTCAACGGATTGTATTTATTCTAACGGTTCAGGCAACTAGGGCGGTCTGGGGTGAACACAAGGGCGAACCAGATGGCATGCGGAGACTCTACATTGACTTTGTGAAGGAAGGAGCTGAAAAGAAGGATGACAAAAAGGAAGAGAAGAAGGAAGAGGAGAAGAAAGAAGAGAAGAAGGAAGAGAAGAAGGAAGAAAAGAAGGAAGAAAAGAAGGAAGAAAAGAAAGAAGACAAGAAGGAGGTAATTTTACTCGTTAGTTACAAATGAGTCATGTTAGAAAAAAGGTCACGTTGAGGACACGTTCAAATACTGTACCACATGGTAATGTACTAAATGGCTTCTGATTAGGTCAATGTTGTTATTTTTATCCAATCTGTTAATCTGTTAATGTACCACTGGAACTTGTAGTGAGACAGCGTAGTTGAACATAAGACTGGGGAAAGGTGAAGGATCACCCCGAATTAAGGATAAAAAGGAAGAAAAGAAAGAGGAGAAAAAGGAAGATAAGAAAGAAGATAAGAAGGAAGATGAGAAGAAGTGAATTTTTGAATGAAAAGTGCTTTATAATTGAGATAATTTATTTCAACACATTCTGCAAGTTCTTCTGCACAAGAGATTTTTGTGTTCATCTTTGTAGAAGGTACTAGAACAGAATCCTTTGTGGTTCCATCGTGAGCATCTGAATGGGTATTGTTGTAGTTGGCCATTACTTGAAGCATTTTACTTGTCAGGATATGCATCTCGACAGCAGCCACTACACGCTGCACACTCTTTGTCGAAGTTGCTCTTGCTCCCTCCGTGTTTAGCGGCAAAACAGTTCTGCAGGTTCTGTGTGGTGCAAGTGCTGCAAGGGTTGAAATTGGCAACTGTCGTGTATGCACGTGTAGTCGGTTGACGCGTGATAACCACTATTGTGGTAGTTCTTCTGGTTGTAGAAGTCACAGGCCCAGGTAGTCCTTCCTGTAGCTTTGGACAACAATAGTGTAGGTTTGATGTAGATACACATGTTGAATTGTTCCCAGAACATGAGTAGATGGCTAGGAATTGAGAGCATTCTGAATTAGAAGTGGTTTTGAGCTCTTTCGGAATAGAAAAGAAAGAAAGAAACGAATATTCTAGAAATCTTTCTCAAAGATTCAAACTTACTCGTAGTAGAAAAAGATCCATCAGGGCAGGAGAACCTGGGTGTAGGGGTGGTGGTGGGCAATAATTTTGGACAACAATAGTGTAGGTTAGCGGATGTTACACATGTACTGTTAGAAGCCGGACATGACCGAATAGCGAAGAATTGAGAGCATGCTGAAAGTGTTGAGATACAGCCAATTTTGAATTGTTGAAACGAATTCCGCGCAGCAGCGCGCGGAAAGCAACTTGGAAACTAGCTTCACATTTTGAATAGCGTTTCGGATCATCTCAATTCGATGAAAAAGGCTGAGAACGGACCGCGGAAAGATGGTGTGATCGGAAACGATCAGATACAGAGTTGCACGGAATTCCGACTTCCGCCTTCCGACTTCCGCCCTTTTTTTTTACTTCCGACTTCCGTCAAAAAATTTTTTTCGTGAAAAATGACGAAAAGGCCGTGAAATCGTTTCTACTCAGTCAGGAATTGACCTTCACCTGTTGAGAATGAGCGAATATACAATATATCAGGGGTTTTCCAACTTTTTTTTCACTCCCGACTACCGTTGAAAAATTCTACTTCCGACTTCCGAGAAAAAATTTCACTTCCGACTTCCGTTTTGAAAAATTTTACTTCCGTACAACTCTGATCGGACATCGTTTCTTGAGTTTGTGAAAACTCGAAACCTTGTCGAATCAGTCGATAACGCAATGATACTATAGAATTGTTAAAACATCCTCACGTTGTGTAGATATTGAACCATCTGGGCAAGGAAAAGGCAGTGAGGGAGTAGTTGACGCTGAATACGCATATCCAACGGATAGTAGGAAGAGTACGATGAAACTGTTCATGTTGCCTGAGTACCCTCTCATCAGAGCAAGTTGCTTTATATCTAATCCGACTCTTGCTATTTACTCAGCCTCTGTTTTGAATTTGACACCAGATTAGATCCCATGAGTGGAATTTCCTCTCTTGTTATCCAATGGTATCTCCACTTGTTGAAATGGATGTTTCGTCATGCACTTTTGGATGAATCCCACACATAGTGTACTAGCTAGAACAACGAGCACTATGACTGAAAACATTTTTTTTGGAAAGGTCATCTCCATTACTGTAGGTACCGGAAGACGAGAGTAGAAGTGACGCCGTGCTACAAAGACGGGAGTGAGGAATTTGACACATCATAAAATGGTTATTTTAACAGTGTACTTGGGTATCCAAGAGTTGGCTCTTCACAAAAGTTGTTCTTCCAACCCAACCTAAGCTTATTATAATGCTGCAGATTGAGATTAATACATGACGTCATTAACGCGGGTTTTTACAATGTGTCAAATTCCTCACTCCCGTCTTTCTAGGACTCCCTGTAGAAGTGTAACATCCTAGCACCCTACGTAACGTATAAGCCCCGCACAAGGCTTTCTAGGTTACAGAAAATACAGATGTAAAAGAAAAATGTGCGACACGAACCTTCTGTAGTACTGAAAATAAATTGTACTGCGATTTCAATTTTTTCGAGAACTCAGTTCCCGAATTTTGAGATTAGCATCTCAATGTAAATTTTAATAATTTCGACCAATAATTAAATTCTAATTAAATCGGGTTATGCGTTTTCACAACTTGAGACAACGAAAACCGAAAGTTTTCCGGTGACTTCCGACCATTTTCCGATCTTTGCTGACCGCTTTGCGGTAATTTCCGACCGTTTCCGACATTTCCGGCTCGGAAGCCGACGAAGACTGTGGACCCGTATTCAACTAATAGCCTAACGTACGTTTTAACTTGTTTAGTCGGGAAGCTAGGTCTCTGACAGGCTGCTATAACGGCTTCCTGTTCGAAATAGCACGAAGATTGCTCTTTCCTTCCTGATAAGCCATTTTATTTTGGCTGACGCAAGCTTCTGACCGCTCTTTGTCATATTGTTCTGCACGGATTCTCGATATTCGGAGGTTTCTTGACCACTTCCCAACGTGTACGACCGCTAATGGTTCGCAAAGAAGAGAACAAAATAGGATTGGTCGGCGCTACCGCCTACATCGTCGGATCGATCATCGGAAGTGGAATCTTCATCGCGCCCAAGGTTATCAATTCTTACCAATTCACATTGAATACGGTAAAAGTTGTTCAGGGAATTGTTAGTCATGCCGGCTCCATTGGACTTTCCCTTATCATCTGGGTCGTGTGTGCTTTGCTTAATATGATCACAGCGATTGTAAGTTGTAGTACTGTCAGTATTAGTAGGATGCATCTCAGAACTATATCGAACTGGGAACGTCTATCCCAGAGAACGGATCAGATTTGGCATATGTTTCGTACATGGGTTGGACTCCGTTAGCCTTCTCTTTCCTCTGGCTGACTGTCCTCATTCAAGGGTTTGTTGTTTAGGTCCTCGGGGAAAATGTTCAGTGCCTGTATGCATCTATACAGACTTGGTTCGCAAACAGCACGAAGTAAGCGACTATATGGTTGTCTCTGTCTCTAAAACGGTTTCTGTATGATTTTCGGTATTCTTATGGCTGCAAACAGTGTCTATCTGAGTCCACCTGGTGCTTACAATCTTTCAAAACTGCACAGTCGGTAATGATATAGCTTTCAACCTGTACAGGTACCGATTCCACCCCCTACAGACGTGTACGGTAGAAATTCAGCATTTCAATACCATTAAGATTAAGAACTACACAGATTTTAGGTCTTCATCCTGCGCGGTTCTGTCTCTCACATTCGGGCAGTACATCGTGCAAGCCATCGAGACGTTCACGTGTCTAGACGATTGGACTGTTCTCTACGCTGAGAGATTCTTCGGCTTGGGTCTTATGTGTATGTTTTCATTCCATTTTTTCAATGTTTGGGAGTCCTAGTATAGGTTTGATGCTGAGTGGTGGAAGAGTTAGAATTGGCAACTGTCGTGTAGGTTCGTGTAGTCGGTTGACGAGTGATAACCATTGTTGTGGTAGTCTTTCTGGTTGTAGAAGTCACAGGCCC
This sequence comes from Caenorhabditis parvicauda, assembly GCA_963978915.1. Classification (NCBI taxonomy): domain Eukaryota; kingdom Metazoa; phylum Nematoda; class Chromadorea; order Rhabditida; family Rhabditidae; genus Caenorhabditis; species Caenorhabditis parvicauda. Next base: position 12,962,312 of record OZ022253.1, on the reverse strand, counting down.
AGCTAGTCCTTGCTGTAGCTTTGGACAACAATAGTGTAGGTTTGATGTAGATACACATGTTGAATTGTTCCCAGAACATGAGTAGATGGCTAGGAATTGAGAGCATTCTGAATTAGAAGTGGTTTTGAGCTCTTTCGGAATAAAAAAGAAAGAAACGAGTATTCTAGAAATCTTTCTCAAAGATTCAAACTCACTCGTAGTAGAAAAAGATCCATCAGGGCAGGAGAACCTGGGTGTAGGAGTGGTCGTAGGCAATAATTTTGGACAACAAAAGTGTAGGTTAGCGGATGTTACACATGTACTGTTAGAACCCGGACATGACCGAATTGCGAAGAATTGAGAGCATGCTGAAAGTGAAGTTGAGATACAGCCAATTTTGAATTAATGAAACGAATTCCGCGCAGCAGCGCGCGGAAAGCAAGTTGAAAAAAGATGGCTAGGAATTGAGATCATTCTGAATCAGAAGTCATTGCGAGAGTGCTGTGGGTACGGTTCATAGATAATTCACCTCATTTTTCCGTAAATACGATGTATTAGGTTCTTTTTCACTCCTTTTGTTCTTCTTAAAGGGTTGAAGATTAATGATTATGTTCTTTAGCTCGCCCTAGGTGAAGGTAAAATTATGTTCGATTTTTCTCATCTTCATCATTACAGTAATCCTAACGCTCACGAACATGTTCTCTCTGCAGAAGTTTGCCTCCAAGGTGCAGATAGTATCAATGTTCTCGAAAATTTTCGCGACTGCAGTCATCATAGCAGTTGGAGCGTTTTTCATCATTTTCCGAGGTTTGTTCCCTTATTTTCCGCTCTGAAGTTGTCAGATTTAAGGAAAAACGACTCACTTCGGATCGAAAGTGATCATGGAAGGGTCAGATTGGACGCCTACAGCCATAGTTCTTGCCATTTACCAAGGTAACTGGGCGTTTGGAGGTTATACCACATTGAACTATGGAACAGAAGAGATCCAAATCAAGGATTTCCGAAGGTTCGAATCATGTGTGGAGAAAGTTTATGAAGTTTTTAGAACGCTGCCGAGAGCTGTGCTGGGAGGACTTTCAGTTGCAGCAATCATCTACTTGCTTGTGAACATCAGTTACTTTTCGATTTTGATGCCAGTGGATATCATTGATTCTGAAGCAGTGGCAACGGTGAGCTTTTTACTATAAAATCTGAGAAAAAGATGTCGTTCTGACAAAAATAAAGAAAGTGGAAACCATGAACCTTTTGAACGTAGTGAAAAGTTTTTGGTTAGCGACCCACATAGCTTCGGTTACCTGTAAACAAGTCTGACCTCCGTAAGTCGGATACTTAGTACCGTAGCGATTTCGCCTTGAAATACAAGAACGATTTATGTAATCAGGCTTTAATTTCAGAACGGACTGAAAGGAAAAAGTAGTTTAAATCCACAAAGATCTAACAGTTCGTTGCGAGAGTCCCGACCCTACCGTACTCATTTCACAAAAACGTGACTGGCGCGCGTTTGAAATCGGTCAGACTTTTTGCTAGATATGTGCGACCTCTATTTTTCCTCAAGAAGCGGGAGTAACTGAACCTAAATGAACCAGTTCACTGGAGATTGATTTGGGTTTTTTCCATTTCGGTTTCGATGTAACTGAAAACGCCAGTTTGTTTTCTCTATTTACGTCAGAAGCAAGGCCAAATATTTCGTATAATTGATTCAACTTAAAGACACTTAATTTCTCACACAACGGATTATTTTATCTATTTACTTACAATTCTAGTTATTTCAGTGTGATAACTGCATAATGAATGTGATTTAAAGATTATGTCTGAATTGAAGTTCGTTTATGTTCTTTATAGCACATTTAAATGTGATTGCTTACTATTCTTTACTTTTGAAATGTCTAATCATGACATCCGGTGTACATTTAAATACTATTCGAAGTCATCTCAGAAACGCCTAATATTTAAATGGAATTCAAAGGTGCCATAAATATATCTCAGATGCATTTAATTAAAATTTGGAAAAAAATAATGGCATTTAAAGGTGTCATAAAGAAATTTGAATGGTCTTTAAAGATTCTTATGGCACCTTTAAATCACATTTATTTTTTTCCGGAGTGACACCTTATCTGCGTTTTCATACAAATGTACTCGAAAAAAGAGTTTTCACGAGACAAGTAGAAAAATACCCGTTTTGTTTAAATTGATGTATCATTCTTTCATACATTCATCGACGACACCCTGGGAAGGACACCATCTCTCTTTGTGCCGCCCGTTGTCGGTCTTCTTCTCATAGGAACTCTGAATGGAGACATTTTTGGGTGGAGCAGGTTTCACTTTTATTGATTTCCATCATTCAGAAAATGATTCTTCAGATACATGGTCGCAGGTGCTAAGCGCGGCATGATGCCGTCGGCTTTCAGTCTACTTCATGTTGACAACGACAGTCCCAGAGTTTCTGTTTTCATTCATGTGAGGTTTTCATATTGATATTCTCGTTCCTCTCTCTCTCTCTCTCTCTCTCTCTCTCTCTCTCTCTCTCTCTCTCTCTCTCTCTCTTTCACTCACTCCCTCTCTATCTATCTCTCACCCTCTCTCTCTCTCACACTCTCACACACACACACACACACACACACACACTCTCTCTCTCTCTCTTTCTCTCACTCCCTCTCTATCTATCTCTCACCCTCTCTCTCCTTCTTTCTTTCTCTTTCTCTCTCCCTCTCCTTCTCTTTCTCTCTCTTTCTTTCTTTCTCTCACTCCCTCTCTATCTGTCTCTCACCCTCTCTCTCCCTCTCCCTCTCTATCTGTCTCTCCCCCTCTCTCTCTCCCTCTCTCTCCCTCTCTCTCCCTCTCTCTCTCTCTCTCTCTCTCTCTCTCTCTCTCTCTCTCTCTCTCTCTCTCTCTCTCTCTCTCTCTCTCTCTCAAAAACTCCTAGTTCAGTTCGAAGTTGGATATTTTGGGCTGAAAATATGAAAAATGACCTCACGCCCTACACAAATGAATTCATAGAATAATAATTTCCAGACCCTCCTAAGTTTTGCGTTTACTTTCATCGGTAATACCGACGATCTGGTCAACTACCTCACTATCACCAGTACAATGTCAACCATTTGCTCGTTGAGTGCCTTGGCGATCATCAAATGGAAGTCACTCCCGGTATCTTCTGAAGCTGTCAGGGTTAGTTTGTTTTCATTTAAATCTATATTACAATCGTTGTCTTTTTACCTGTAGTTAAACCATCGGTTATTTTTGAAAAAACTCGAAATTTCACCTACAAAAAGATCTGAGCAAAATCTTCAGTACTCAATCTTCTGGCCCCTGTTGAATATCATCATTAATGTTGCTCTTCTCGCCATCCCAATCGCTCAGGAGCCAACAACGTCGGCTATTGGATTCGGAATTTTCGTCGCTGGTATAGGTATGGTGACAAAGTTTGAAGAATAATAATAATGCTATTTTCAAGTTGCCTATTACATAAACATGGGTGTACAAAGGATAGAACCCGTCAAATCAGTTCTTTGGAGGATAGATGGTGAGTGTTCATGGATTTTCATATAAAGTATCCAAAAAGGAATTGACCTTCAGCGTATTTTACATCCAGATATGTTCAGTAGGTGAAATAATGAAATGTTCATGTAGAAAATTTTTGCGCGTTTTTTTAAACTTGAAGCGAGATACTTCGATTGAAAAATGACTCGATTCTGGATGTGAATAATACTGCAGGTATTTTCCTGTCAAGACCTGACAAACTTAAGTTCTTGTGAGCGTGGAGTGATTAGTTAAGGTTCCTAACCAATTTGGTAAACTTGAAAATATTTTTGAAAACCTAAGAAAAATTTTGACAGAGTCTTTCACTCAAGTATGCCAAATACTCACTTGGTCAGTTGCTGACACATCTTCGACTTTCTCGACACAAACAAAAGTAGTGCCGGAAGACGACAAAATCGTTGTATCTCGAATGTAATTTTTGTGCATAATACTGCTACATTGACGATAAAATCACTTCTCAAGTATTATTAGTCAACTATCCCATGTTCAATTTGAAAACTGAAAAAACCGTGCCGCGCTGCAGCGGATTGAATCAAAACTTGAAGCGCTTTTTCGCGCACTATAGTCTAAAAACCATCTATAGATGTCTAAATACCAAAACAACCGTCTAAAAACCATCTATAGATGGTTTTGTACATCAAGATACTCTGAACGATTTTCGAAACTCGGATCGCTGCGTTTCCTGTTTTATTATCTTGCACACCCGGTGCTAGGAAGACGGGAGTGAGGAAGTTTCCTCGCCATAAAATTCTTGATTTCTCCGTATACTTGTGTTTCCGAGACTAGGTTCTTCACAAAAGTTGTTCTCCCAACCAAACCTAAGCTTATTAAAAAAGAAAATTACTGTTGGCTGCAGATTGCAGATTGAGATTAATACGTGGCGGCATTATACAAAGAGTAAACTTCTTCATTTCCGTCTTTCTAGTACTCACTACCTTGCACGATCGAGCATGAGCATGGTACGTTTAAATCGCAACAACTATGAAAAGAGTAAAAGTCAAAATCCTTCATTGTAGGGGTGTTTGTGTCATGGTATTGATAATTTTAGTACTCGGCACTTGTGCCACGGTTGCTGGCGCCGCTGCTTGTGTTATTGGTGTTTGTGAAAACGTCAGTGGTGGTGGGGCCCCTGGGGCATTTGGATCAAATCCGATGGCTTGGTTGTACTCGTCGACAAACCTGAATCATGTTATGAGAACTGAAAAAACTTGGTTTTCTGAGTTTGAACGAAGAGCAATGGAAAGAGGCTCGATCCGACTCACTTCCGATACTTCTGTTGATTCTCTTCAGTCAGTATTGATGAATATTTTTCCTTGTACTTTTCCAGAAAATAGCACAGCATGACACGATGAATGTACAGGTATTGCTGGAAATTTTATGGAATGGTTATAGAAGTGTTTAAAAATTATGCTGTTTTGCATCAGAAAGGATATTTCTCGATTTTTAAACGTTCCTTTTTCATTCATAGTATTCTTGAATGTGTAATTAACAGTATGATCTCATCTTTTTCTAGTGAATCTTTTGAATTAACTCACCAAATCGTTCTGAATCGAGAACGCTCTTTGGTTTCTCATCTCTTTCAACAGTTCACCCATAGCCATACACTCATATCCGGCGCAAAGTTTCTCTGAATCATCCGATAGTCTTCAACTTTTGGCCTAACTTACCCATAATGTACTCGATAGCGACGATGGTTCCCGTTCTCCCGATGCCCGCTGAGCAGTGAACAACGATTGGCTTTGGAGATCCACGGACCTATAAAAATGGTCTTGAAAGAGGTTTTGGTGTAGTCTACCGTTGATAGAATCTCCATGGCAGTTAGTCGACACGGCGGAACCCCGCGATCGGGCCAGTCCAGCCATTGAATGTGTCGGACCAACCGTTTCTCATCCTTGATGGTCAAACGTAGCGAGGTGATTCTCACTAAATCGGTAGTTAATTTTTTGTAATGGCAACACAAGCAGTTGCCGAACTCCATATTAGTTCGACACAGAGGTGCTTAGAGAGATAGAGAGACATAGATTCCTACAGTTTTCGATACAAAAAAGGCTTTTAACATTCACCTGAAGGCTCCCTCTCGCAATTCTTGCTCTCCAGATTCTCGATATTAATCGGAGTCGTTCCGACGGTCTTCTGTTCACCAACGTTCTCCGGCCAATATTGTGCACATTTATACTTTCCCTAAACGGGGACAATAAAACGTGGTGTAATGGTGTTGAACCAACCGTCTCAATGCAGTTACACAACATAATCACCTGCTCGGCTTGCTCTTGCCACACCATCCACCAAAACTCCTCGATGGTGTTGTCGAGTGGCCCCTTTAAACGGTCAATCATATAACCATTGACGTTTGGTGCTCCTCACCTGAGTGCAGATGAACCTCTTGTCATTGTGTGGTGTCCCCACGTAATTGGCGTGAATATAGTCAACGTTAGCTGGCGGAGCGACAAGCGCAACGCGGTTCTGGTCTTGGCACGGAACATCTTGGTACCTGTTCCGAGCGGCGTTGGCGGTGAACTTTTCGAAGGTCATTCCGTTCATTGTGTACTTGCTAAGGGAACGGTACTCCTCTCTGAAATTTCATTATGATTTTGGTCAGAAAGAGTTGTTCAAGACAGAGTGAACGAGAATGAGAGAGAGAGAGAGAATAAGAAAACAGAGAAAGAGAGTTATTATTCCAGTTTATCTTTTTTAAATCAATACCAAAAAGATCTACTATTTTTCTGATTCGAAAAATCATAATTCAAACAATCCTCCTAATCCTATTCGGTAATTCTGAGGACCTTATTGACAAGCCTCAAAGGATTAATGTAGAATTGATCTCGAAATAGAAAAATAATCATTCAAACAAGATCCATAATCACAAGCCTCAAAGAATTACTGTAGAACTGATCTCGAAAGAGAAAAATAATCATCATTAACAGGATGACAAACCTCAAAGCAGTGACACCTGTGGAGAGTGACCTTTCAACCCAGGATTCGACACTCGACGTCGCTTTTGGGTTGACGCTGACCGTCGACGGAGTCACCATCAGAGTTGGATCGACGAACCGTTTCCTCTCCGTTTTCTTCTTATCAGTATTCTGGGCTTTTTTGGTTTCGGACTGCTTTTTCTTTGCAACAGATTTCTTCTTTTCGCCTCTGAAGCGTGTAACTATCGTGGGATACGCAGCAGAGTTGCACGGAATTCCACCTTCCGTTCAAAAATTTCATTCCTGATATCTAACTTCATCTGGGAATTGAAAATCGACAAAGTCCAGGTAAATCCTGGCCAGTTCTGGTATATCCGTGTAAAATCGGGGCATCTCTACTTCATAAAAATGGCAATTCATGAAGTTCATGCGCTGTTGATATAAGCGGTATTTCGTTTCTAGAGTATGGTAATTCTGGTAAATCTAGGCCAGATGTGGTAAATTTCTGGTAAATCCATTGTCGACTCAAATGGGTCTATTTTTTTCGATATTTATCTGGATTTTGTCGATTTTCAACTCGTTGAGGCAAATTTTCTTCCGTGTAACTGTGATACGAAAACGATATGAGACTTACTCTTCATTTCTGCCAAAACTTATGACATTTCCGACAAACTTGGAGAAAGCGCCTTGATTATCGGCTTCTTTTTCCCTTTTCTTACTCTTTTTCTTTTTCTCCGATCGTTCTACAAGGTTCTTGGTCTTCTCGGCAACCTTAGCTTCGTCACGTTTGGCGTCGTCCTGAATCATTCCGTGGTTCAGGATTCTCAAAGCTCAAAACTTACAGTCATTAGAAGGGAATAGTCTAAAAATGGTGGTATATGATGGTTACCGTTTACGTCGATGTCACGCAAAATAACCTATTTCTCTTCTTTTGTGAAGGCACTCTTCTGGTTACGTTCTTAAGCATTACAGTTTCCATTTTTTGAAAATATCACTTGGACTCTGTTTTTGGCCATAATTTCTTAACGAGGTTGGTGAAGCAGCTTCTGAGAGCAGTTCCATCGTCCACACCATATTTGAAAACCTATGAGACCACACACTTCGCTAAGCGCAGTAGAAAAGTGTCGGATCAAGCAGTGAGGGGAGGCGACCAATAAGCGGCGAGCACAAACCCCGCCTCTTCGTAAATCCTACATCGCCGTAGATCAAATTACAGTTACTGTAGTTTAGAAACTTTTCTCGAACGTTTTTTCAAAATTCATGATGAAAATCTAGTTAAGAAGGAAAGTTACATGATTTGCAATTTTTCAATAGCAATCGGCGAAAAAAATTCGCTTGTTAACTTGAGAAAAATAGGACGAAAAAATGAAACGCGCGTTATAGCCAATTTTATAATTTGCGTGCAACGCGTCTAATCGATAACGATCATCTGTAGCTCGGTGTGGACGTCATACTTTCTCCGGATTTTGGTATATGTATCATGTAAACTTTGCCATATCACCCGAGAGTAAAGAACCGAATACTGGTGTTAGTAATGACAGAACGAACTACCGTCCAGTTCAACCTAATCTTCTAGAATGAATCTTACTTCGGAAATCGACAAAGTCCAGGTGAATCTTGACCAGTTCTAGTACATCTCTACCAGCTTTGGTAAAAATTCAGGTTTTGTAGACTCAAATGGGTCTGTTTTTTGTCGATATTCAGCTAAATTTGATAGATTTTCAATTCACTGAGTAAAAGTCGATAAAATGCTGGGAAACTACTGATTTCAATTTCCAACGCTGGTTCTTTTTGGGTTCGAAAATTGGCGTTTTTCATCATCCCCCTCTTCCACACCAAAGGTGTTACCTCTGTATCCTATGTATCTGGCCGCTCTGACGCATCTTCTTGCCAGGTTGCGATCGCCGCCGCGCCCTCCGCCAACAATCCATCATAAACCATCTGTTTTAGTGTCGAGCCGCTCTCATTTGTGAGCCCCGTGACACCCAATAGCGACAATCCTCTTCAAATTTGTCACCATAAATATGCCTAGAATGTGCCGGAGATTGGAAGATTTTCAATTACGTGGGAAAATTTAGGCAATCGTAGTCGAAAGGTTGATTGAAAATAGAGAATGGGTTTTAGGGGTACGGTGGTCACCATCCTAGAGATGTATATACTGTAATACTATGCGGTTTTTTTAAACTTGAAGTTTTCATTCACGAAGAATACATGAGCCTCAGTGAAAACCATTCGAATTGACAAAATCCTGTCCTGGATTTACTATTAGGTTGATGAACTCAAAATTTCCGATTTTGATGTATGAACTTTGATCCTTCCTCTCTGCGGTTGACCGAGACAATAACTATTTCGCCCCTCCTTCTTATCAGTCGCAGTACCACAACCTACTACGATCAGTCTAGTTCCCACAATGCCCCATCTATCCCACCCATGCAGATTCCACAAACGCAACTCATTTTTATTTCTCTTGGCACGAAACCACCGGAGCCCCATTGTAAACTGGTCCAAGTATATCCCCAAGAATCCTTCTTCGAGAGTACAGTACGCAAAGGATTCAAACAATCCGAGGCTCACAACTACAATCTAGAAACCGAGGAGAGGTCGGAACCCGCATGAGTGATGGATTTGGATTTACTGAGAAGCACCGTCGAAAGGGAGCCATTCGTTAATACGCGAGAAATGTCGCAGACCTTCAGAGTAGTCCAGGCACTTATCGTTCAAAATACCGAAGAAGCTTGGCAAAGTACGAAAGTTGGGCCGTTAGATTTTCCCCGTCTCGAGTTGCAAGAACAAGAATTGTCGAGTTGACATAGCATGGTGTCTTCTTACGTACAAAAGGGCGACGACTTAGCTGGACATTTTCATGAAAGGAGATGATAAATGAATATTTGATCATCACGTTACAAGTTGTACCCAGTGGGTGGACAAGGATGATGAGCTGGAACCCGTCGCCAAAGACGAAAAAAGGAGATGCTCCCCGTATCGCACAAATCGGAAATTTTGAGTGCATCAACCTAATAGAGTTTTACCAAATCTGGAAAGAACCTTATTTGGCATGTATTTGACCTTATATACCTGGAAAAGCTAGAGATTCCCCAATTTTACACGGATATACCAGAACTGGCCAGGATTTACCCGGATTCTGTTGATTCTCAATGCTCAGAGAAGTTGGGACTGTCTACTTCTTCAGAATCTAGTGTTGTACTTTCTCAAAAACCACAATTTCATGAAAAAATTTATTATTACAAAAATTGGTGAATAAAAATCAGGCATTCGGAGCATTGGTCACAGCGTCAAAAATAAGCGAAATGATGCGGAATTAGTATCTGTTTTTTGCACATAAGCGAACACGGTCGGACTAGCCTTTGGGACTATGAAAAGTTCATCGAACTCGGGATTATTCGTGAGGGTGGTGGTGATTGGCGAGTAGCACCATAGAGTATACAAGAGGGATAAAACACCGGTATTCAGAATGGAAAAAAGAGGGTAAATGTGTAGCACCATGAAGCCGCGCGGTGGGCCTTATTCGGTAGGCTCGCTCCGGCGAGCAAAAATGTCAAAAAAAAAAACGATACAGGGCGGGCTTGTTGCGAAATTTAAACGGAAAATTCGTTACCAGCCCCGGTATGAGCGGGGTTTTGTACAGTAAAAAGTGTGTCAGAAACCTTGTACAAAACTCCTATTGATGAAAAATTATTAATTATCCAACTATAAATTTGGTCAAAATTAGATTAAGTCTACATAAAAATGCTAGAAATCTACGCCATCTTCTCCAGAGCCTCAAGGATGCTCGGATTGTCTAGGGGCGAGTCAACGGTGACGTCAAGCATGGTTGGTGACCCGACGTTTCCATTCGAAGCTGCCTCCCTATAAGGCTTGCAGTACGAGTAGCGATGATTCATGTGTTGAGAGTAGCTTCCAGAGTGGGAGAATCTCTTGAGACACTTGTCGCACTGAAATTATGGTGATTTGGAGGTACAGAGTTACAGTATGAAGACTAGTGTATCCGTTTTCCGCTCAAAAGTTGTGTGTACTGAATTTCATCAAATGTGAAGAAATCATCAAGTGCGCGTAAGATATACAAAATTATTAGGATCAGGAGATTCTGGGCAGATTTACAGTATGAAGCCATGTTATGAATCTGATCAAAAAGTGGAGGGACGTTAAAGATGGTGTTATAACAAACTGCATTGCCAATAGCATTACCAATCGACTGCCAATGACTGGCAATATGCCCATGCCTAGGATAGACGAAACTATTAGGATTAAAAAACTACTGTATGTACCAAAGATGTTTTATTTCCTTATATACTAACCTGGAAAGGTTTTTCCCCACTGTGAAGCCTTTTGTGCTCGGTTAGATGATGCTTGTGTTTGAAGGCTTTCTCACAGATGTCGCACTTGTATGGCCGTTGACCTGTAAAGTTATCACATTAGCTCTGTTTCCTCCTTTTTCATAGATATCTGAAGTCATGAAGAATAGAAACTCACCACTGTGCTCGTACTTGTGCCTCGCGAGGGAACTCTGCTTGGCGAACACCTTGTCACACTGGTCGCATGAGAAGATTCCTTCTTCATCACCGAGAACCAACTTCATCTTCTTCTTCGACTCATTTGAACACGAACTGGAGTTGTCGTCGTCGGACTTGTTCTTTTGCTCGAATGCCTTGGAGATTTCAGACAGGCTTCCATTCAGCATCGAAGGGTACTGTGTGAAGATGTTAGCCGCAGGCCATATTGACGTCGAACTGGTTTCTTGTACTTCTGGCTCCTTCTCCTCTTCTACGTTGTCCAACGGGAAGCCTGCCTGCTTCAGCAGCATTTGTAGCGTCGTGCTGCTTTTGTCAAGAAATCCAACGAGTGCTTCGGGACTCCAATCTTTCTCTTCTTCATCTTTCACGCTAAGATCCAGTGGGGTTTCCTTTCCTTCTTCAACTTCCATCGTTTCTTCGGAAACTGGGCTGACTGCGGCTTGATTTTCCGTCTGAAAGATTCTTTACTTGTGTGAAAATGTCAGACTTCATTCCGACTTCCGACTACCTTTGGCGTTCTTGTTTTTTTTAAACAGTCGAAAAAACTCGGGCATAAGACAATAAAGCCGCTTCGCAACCGCTTTGCGGGCCTCTGCTTTCATTTTTGAAAGTGTTTGTACTTTAGTAAAAGAAGGGAAATAAAAATTTTTGCGCTACAGTAACTGAAATTTGATCTGCTTTATCGATTTGCCTTGCTTACACTTTTCAACTGCGTTTGCCGCAGTGTGCTACACCACAATTCCAAAAAGCCCAAATTTGGTGGTCCCCCATCCCGCCATCAGGACAGAGACAGGTGATGAGTTAAATTTATGACCATTGTTTATTAGCACCGACTCATCGCGGTTTCCGCATTGGTAATTGGCAGAATTAATTGCGTGCACCTGATACCCCTATATTCTAACACGATCACTACTCGATGACGTACCTGGGTCATTGACTGGTACTGCTGTGCCCATGCAGCCATGAGCTGTGCCGGTGATTGGATGGGAAGTTGTGGCATCCACGGATTGGCTGTGACACTTCCACGTGGCGTGCTTGGTAGTCGATTACCACGACGCTCTTTAGCCCTAGTGTTTTGGAACCAAACCTGAAAGTTTGCCACTGTGTAAGTGTGAAATTTTACTGATGACGAGAAAACGCCATAAATTGCCACCTGCGATGGCTTGTTTATTGCTCTGAGAACTAAAACCAACCTGAACCACTCTCTTCTTCACACCAATCTTCTCCGCCATGGCTGACAGCTCGTATTTCGAGGGGAAGGGGTTGGTCTTGAAGTGAGTCTGCAGGATGGCTACCTGGAATGTTATTGTTGTGCGAAAAGTAAAACAACGATTGGTTTGAAGTCACAAAGTGAGGTTTTGTGTCATGCCGAAAATTTTCTAAAGTGTGAAATTAAGAAAAATTCACACAATAGAAAATTATGAAACATATAACGATATGATACTATATCTCGCTTGGTGACTTCAAACGAATTTTTCATTTTTAGAATTTTTTTCACACTATAGAAAATTATGGTCAATGAAACAAATTATCATTCAATGATTTCAAATGGGCCGTTGCGTTTTAAAAATTTCTATAGTTTGAAAAAATTATGGACTTATTACCAAAAATTGCGAAAATCATTATACGAGGAAAATGATTGACTCTATCCATCTAGCATCTAGTTTTGGATCAGATTTTTCTCCAACTCGACTCACCTGCGAATCATTCAAGAAACTTCTACTTCTTAAAGGCCTCCAGTCCGGGGAGCTCTTGCCGTCGACTGATTGAGCGTCTTCGCTGCTGACGGCGTTCGACGACGGGCTCGTGTTAGTGTTGTGTCGTTCAGCCAGAAGTTCCACTTTCTCTTCCTTGATGGGAAGTCTCGGAGACGTGGATGGAGTTGATGACGTGGCCAGGGTGGATGAGAGTAGCGAGGCTGCCGGCGACGGAGCTGGTGACGCTGATGGTTTCGGCATCTCCGCAGTGTCAAGCTGAACGTTTACATTAGTAGGAGTTCCCAACGGGATTCTTGAGAGAGATAATTGTTGGAGCAAAGGTGTGTATGGGAAATAGAATAGAGACACACACACACACAACGTAAGGATCTTCCTTAATTAATTCTGTCTCTATATGGAGAGCGGAAATTAGGAGACGTTGTTTAGTGACAGAGATAGGTCAATAACTGGAAGGGTGTTCACCATTCCGAACTCGGTTTTCGTTTTTTTTTCAGAATTTCCGTTCGTTTTTTATCTCTGTTCCACACCTAGGCACAGGCATAAGACAATATAACCGCTTCGCAACCGCTTTGCCGACCTCCGCTTTCATTTTCAAAAGTGTTTGTACTTTAGTAAATGTTTGGCTCGAGATAATGAACGTTGCGGACTGTTCCCAGCGATAGTTTCACCTACTTCGAACATTTTTCCGTCATGATTTGTGAATCTGGATGAAAAAAAGTAGGAAATTAAAATTTTTTCAGTGAAGACTGTTTTAGACCGAAAAAAGTCACAATGAAATCATAGTTTTCTATACAGCTTGTTTATGAGAAGCTTGCTGTACCATGTCTCAACAGTTAAGATTGTCAACTCACTCCTTGCAGAAGATTGCTTTGTAGAAGGCTGAAATAGGCCGGATCCATGACCGGCAGCTGAAACTGCGGTGTCTGCAACTGCATCATCATGTTACGGTACATCATGATCTGGTACGCGTTGAGCTGTGGTATCAATGGGCTTGCGGCGGCCTGAAACACACAAACTAGACCGACTTCTTTCAATTTGCGAGCTGTGAGACGAGCTCATTTGACGAAAAACACTCAGTTCCCACCTGTTGAACACACTTCTTGCTGCTCATGTGTGATGAATAGCTTCCAGAGTGTGAGAACCGCTTGTGACATTGGGCACACTGAAAGTTCGGATGATTCTTGATGAAGTCAATTTGAAAGCGAACTGAACACTGACTAATGACTGCTCATTGTGCTCTCTCTCTCTCTCTGTCTTGCTCTCGTAAAGGTGGCAAGGTGGGGGAATAGCCTTAGGGCTCTTTCATTAATTCCAGATGCTCTTCCTCCCCTTCTTCTGCTTCTTCCTTCCGTCTGTCCGCAGCTCACCTTCGCGCGTGCACGCTCATTCTCACCGGTGAATTCATAATCCTCTGCGCTTCCACTCACGTGTCCCTCCCCCCTCTCTGTGTGCTCTTTTCCACATATATACGACTGCTCGTATACCTCTGGCACGCCTCCAAAGACTCCCCAGAAGGTTGCCATGGGCGGTCAGGTATGGCATACGGTAACTAAGAGAGCCTAATTCAAATGTTGACACACCACAAGTAACAAGGTGTGTTTATTGGTGAGAACGGGGTGGGCGGCCGAGGCACCTGTTCGAAACGTGTACCTCATTTATCAAATTGAGCTTGTATACCTGCCCCAGATATCACATCGACATGTGTGTAAAAATGTTATCGCGGTTTAGGCAGCGAGAGAAAGGGGTAGAGGGAGCGACAGGTAAAGCACTGGGTAATTGAATTGGTTAGGTAGTGCGAAGGCACCTTCTACTCTCAAGCATTCTTTTTTCGACAAACCAACCTCGAACGGTTTCTCCCCACTGTGAATCCTGATATGCTCCTTGAGGTGATGCTTGAACTTGAACGCTTTCCCGCATTCCGGGCATTTGAACTTGCGAAGAGCTTCGTCTGATGTGGTTGGGGTAGTCGGAATGGTGCTGAGAGCCTCAGCAACCTCCATCATTCTGAAATGAGATGTGGGTGTAAGATGAATGAGACGCAATGACTGTGTGCATAACGGTAATGAGTCATAGGATTTGAATGAATCATGTAAGTGTATTTTTAACAGCATACAAATGACTAGAATGTGATAGAATGAAAGATTGTTTCAAGCAAAAAAGGTATGAAGAAAAAGTGTGTGTGTGTGTGTGCGTTTCTGTGTATGTGCTTGCCATGTAAAGTGTAAGCACCTCTTATTCCCAACTCTCATCTAACAACAATAGTTCGACACATGGAGGAGGTGGAAAAACTCTCTCTGTGAGGTGCTTCATCTCTCGAATTATGAAAGAATGAAGACAGGCCCAACGGCAGGAGGAGAAGATGCGAGACGGGCAGCCATGAGTGGAGGGGTGTGGCCTGGAACCTCACCTAGGCAAGGTGAGTGGTTCCTCACTCCTTCAACTCTATTAACTGAGAGATGAGCTGTGAAAGATGCAAAATTGAGCATCAGTCGCTTCTGGTCGCGACTAGACGCTGTGGGATTTCAATTTTTGGGGGTGGAGGTGTTCTCATGCTCCTGGGGTTATAATGATACAGTACACACCTAGGCAAAGGAATAAGACAATAAAACCGCTTTGCGGGCCTTCGCTTTCATTTTTTAAAGTGTTTGTACTTTAACAAATGTTTTACTGGACATAATGAACGTTGAAGACTGTTCCCAACGATACTTTTACCTACTTTGAACATTTTCCCGTTACGATGTTTGAATCTGGGATGGAAAAAAGGGGAAAAGTAAACTTTTTGAACTACAGTAACTGAAATTTGATCTACTCTATCGATTTGCTTTGCTTACACTTTTCAACTGCGTTTGCCGAGGTGTGCATGCAGTATCTACTCCTATCGAGGTGAATGGATTACAGTAGTCCGGGAGGTTGCCTAGCATCCAGCCGAAGTAACATGCCAGCCCGAGTGTGCGAACCACCTGGGCACCTGGTCCCGCCCCTTTTCGCATAGCGATTATGAGTTACCGTATACCATGGGACGCTCGTTCCCATGCATATTTACTACAACAGCCAGCATCAGAATCCGTGTTTAATCTATCACACGGCGGTTAAATGTGAAAACAATAGTTAGATATGCGATGGTTGTGGTGGTGCAAGAAGAGAAAATGGAATTATGAAACGTATTATTGTCTAGTGAATTATTCACATGTTTTTGGTCGTAGGCTATCATGCTAGATGGGTAGAAATGAAGCGGGAACTCTCAACTCAAATGATGATCCATTAGAGTAATTTCAGGAGAGGACTAACTGAAAGTTGGCTTTTCAAAGGTATTCGCGGGATGAGGTAGTGAGTAAGCTATAGGAAAAGTACTGGACTGGTAAAAAAGGTCTGAGAAATTATACTAAGTTAATCTCTTAGATTATTACTAGGCTCAAAGTCTTCACAATTTAGCAAACTCAAGGTGTTCTGAAGTGGAAGGCTCGGATAAACGAGAATTCGAGCCTTCTGTAGGTCGAGAGAGCGAAGTAAAAGTAAGGAAAACGAAAATCATAGCAAAAATCAGGTGTTTTGAGTCGAAGTGTTTGAATAAACGAGACGGAGAGTGTAGGGGTTGATGAGAGGGGGATAAAGTAAAAGTAAGTGAAACGCTAACGGTAACTATGCGGTCAAATTGGGTCGTACGCTATCTTTGCAGCTTTTTCACTTTTTATTTCTCGAGTAAACACGAGAGCGAGAGTGTCTAACCTACCATAACCACACACACACACAGTGGGTTGAGAGAGAGAGAGAGCGATTAGGAGAAAGTCGGTAAGATATGCGCCTACTGGTAAGGAACAAACCTGATCGCCAAAGGATGTAGGCCTCGCCTCCTTCATGAACAAGTCTCGGTGGAAAAGAGAGAGAGAGAAATCAACCGAGATTCCAATCACGGAGATATGAGCTACTGCAACCCAACCGAATACGGGGGCTTGACGCAACAGGTTTTCGTGTTTACTTCGACTATCTAGTAACTCAGGGAAACCGTTCAGTGTGTGTATGATTTCTGGAACCCATATCGGTTTAGACGGTATCTGTACGAATCCGTACAGATACCGTTTTTGAAAACGTTGTCTGCATGGTTTAAAACGGTGCCTCACACCTCGGCAAAGGCATAAGACAATAAAACTACGTTGCAACCGCGTTGCCGACCTCTGCTTTCATTTTCGAAAGTGTTTGTATTTTAAAAATGTTTCACTAGACATATTGAACGTTGCGGACTGTTCCAAACGATATTTTTACCTACTTCAAACATTTTTACGTTACGAATTGTGAATCTGGGATGGAAAAAAAGAGGAAAATTAAAATTTTTTGAACTACAGTAACTGAAATTTGATCTACTCTATCGATTCGCTTTGCTCACACTTTTAACTGCGTTTGCCGTAGTGTGTGCTTGTATGGCGTTGAACGGTGATAATTTTTTAAAATTCCGTTTGGATCCATACAGACACCGAAAGTTTCCCCTGAGTCAAGAGAATGGGTCGAAAAGTCAAAAGAAGTCCATCTTCCCTCGTCCACATACGGTTGTAATTAACGAGAGGAGTTGGACTACTAAACTAGGTGAGAGCACATGTGGCAGACGGAGTGAAAGAGGCTTGATTAAAATAATGGAGGTTACTCCCGTAAGAAACGGCCGAGCGCTTTTGATGGCAGACCTTTGATAAAGTGAACTCGATTAAGTGTTGGAATGAGCAAGGACAAGGTGAATGGAATGGAAAGATGAATATCAGAAGGGATGTTGCTACCAGCGGGTGCGCCACATGGTGAAGTGGTCTCTCGAGCCAGAAGGTGTCAGTGAGGAGCACCCGACCCTCATTGTAGCCCCGCCCACCGCCTTGGGTGCGCCACCCCTTCCCACCTTTTGGTGCAACCCGAATGTACGTAAAGAAATGGCCGAAGGAGGGGCGACATCATCTCCGTGTAGAATTCTAATGAGGCAGGCACGATGGCTAAATTTGATCCTGTGCCATGGGCAGCAGGTAGATCGAATTAAGAAGAGCCGCTAGTGCTGTCGGACATAGCCTTAACGAGCACACACCCTGATCTGGTTAGTGGATGACACCAATTTGGTGTCTCCTACTCACACTCACATACGCCAATTGATGCCATTCGTGAGGTTCCCTCGGGTAATCCTAGATTTGACTCAACTATTGCACATGATTAACGATAGGAAAGTCATTCTGGAACAGGAAAATTGATCTCAAATTGGTCGAAATATGCCTGATCTACTTCAAAAAGAAAAAGATTAGCTTGGGCTGCATTTCAAAACGCAGTTGAAAAGTGTAAGTTTAAAAAATCGATAGAGTAGATCAGATTTCAGTTACTGTAGTTCAAAAAACTTTCACTTTTCCTACTTTTTTTGGTTCCAGATTCACAAATCGTAACGTACCAATGTTTGAAATAGGTAAAACTCTCGTTGAGAACAGTCCGCAACGTTCAATATGTCTAGTGAAACATTTTTCAAAGTACAAACACTTTCGAAAATGAAAGCGGAGGTCGGCACATCTCTAAATTTTCAATGAATGAAGAAGAATATAGTGGATAAGAAGAGATATCCGCTAATTGGTAACGAACAAGGTAGATCAAAAGTTGAGTATGCGAGTTACTGTAGTTCACTCGAAACTTTCCAAAAAAATTTCCACACCCGTCCTTTCAGTGCTCCGTCTGGAAGTCAGAAGTTCCCGAAGAAGGAAGAAGAACAGGAAGAAAGGGTAGTGCAGGTGCGTGAACATCTTGAATGAAAGAAAATGCGCGAAAAACATGGGTTGCGTCTGTTCTCACAGGTGTCGAACCAAGAAAATGGACATGTTTGAAGAGGAGAAGAAATGTGCAATGTGAACCAAAGGGAGTGCGTATTAGATGGCATTATTGGACCTAATTTAGAACGACCACCTGAGCCTCTGGAGAGATTCCTTCATGAATCTGGGGAAATTTTTACAATTTATCAGAAATTTAGTAATGTTTATCATCTCTGGTGTTTTTTGTAACGATTCTTCTATCAAGGATAATAACTTTATTTTTACTTACTTACTTACTTCAGTGTGTCAAAAATCTTTTCATGTCAATTCTGGCTCGATATCTTTTTGGCGAAGATTTTCATCTAGAAGATCTTTCGAAATGGGTCAGAGTGAAAATTCATCATAAAATTAAAATAGAAGACAAACAAACTCCGGACAACCTACTAATATGTAATGTTGATGAAATAGACCGCACGCGGCTCATTATAAAATGTCCAATCAGGTGGAAGAACATTTTCCCAGACTTGTTCACTTTGGAATGGAGGGCTCTGTGATAATCGCAGTTATTGTCAGAGATTCTAGCGCGAGATAACTTTTTTCAGTTTTTATGACCTGTCAAACTCAAAATTCGATGTATTTTCGAGATTTCTCCAACTTCTATACTGGGTTTTGTGGTTTTTTGTTCAAAATTCGAGGCTACGAAGTCCTACAAATTAATACCAAAAAGTCAAGATACTAGCGTTGAGCTATCACCCTACATTCATATTCTCAAACTTGTGGATCAGGGGAAATTTTTGCTGTACAAAATAATTTGAGCAGAAGAGCAAAAATTACAAATTCGGACACCGCTTGAAGCCATACAGACAACATTTTCGAAACTTTTGAAAACGGCGCCATTTCTCGCTGTATACGGAAGGCGTCTGTATGGATTCATACTAATATTAATACCAAAAACCATACAGACACACACCTCGGCAAAGGCATAAGGCAATACAACCGCTCCGCAACCGCGTTGCTGACCTCCGCTTTCAGTTCATCTACAGCTTCCCAATACCGAGGTGGTGATGGAGTCTCCGTGTCGCCAAGTGGGCTATCACACACTTACGCCCAGAAACACTTCCGTAGATCCAATTAGGAGCAGCCACCTGAGCCCCTCAATAGAAAAGATGATCCAAACAATGAACAATTAGGAGGACATGGGCTCCTATCCCTCTGGATACTTATAAGACAGAGAAGGGGGGGGGGAAGAATAAAGAGCCATGTGCCATCTCTTGCCTCCCCTCTCGAGGTTAATTACCAATATAAGGTAATTGATCAAGGTGTCATCAGCTGTCACCAATTTTGGGAATGATTAGGGTCGTTAAGGGATTTAGAAAGGATCTGGCTTATTAGGAGTGAGTGCAGGGCTTAGACTTTTCTAGTTGTAACTGTTTCTTTCTCTCTCTCTCTCTCTCTCTCTCTCTCTCTCTCTCTCTCTCTCTCTCTCTCTCTCTCTTTTTGTCTGACAATTCCAAAGTTTCAGAAAATCTGAAATTGGTCTAAACATTTCTCGCAATAATGAATTTTTTATGTCTCTTCAAAATTTTTTCAAAAGAGTGACATAGCTTGTACGCTTGTACCATGTTGCGTATTTATGATTGCCTGAGAAGCGTTTTACCAAAATATGGTCAGCACAGAAACAAATATCAAAGTTAGTGAAGAGATAGAATATTTCACTGTCCCACCAAAATATGGCCAGGGAAATATCCAGTCGTAACTAATTACACCCCGATCGCAGCACATGCATATACATATTCTTTCTTTACCAATTCTGCTCATCTCTTCTCGTTTATTGCGGTTACATGGGTGATCGGGCGACACCTGCTGAAGGAGCCACAGCAGCTGCCTACATCGCCTTCACCGCTGGTGGTCATAACTATGCCCATCAGTGTCAGTGTTATGACAATTGCTATGTGAGCGGGGATAAAGGTTCAATGGGTAGGGGAAGTAGTGCGGCACCACCAAAACCTAGAATACCTTCCAAAAACCCAGAACCTCTCTTCATTTTTTAGTAAATTAAAAAAAAATTGAAAATGGAGCGTCTTGGGAAAAGTTTGCTTGTTTTTTTGACAAATTCAATTTTATTTTTTCTTCTCATTACATTGTATTAATAAATTAGCGAAAACCCTCAGAGAACTGCGTAAGAACATTTAAAAAACCGTTTTTTCGACAATTTGAAGTCTAACAGTCACTTTGAACTCAGAATGGTTCGTTCTTTTCAGTTTTCAATGAACGAGACTCATTCGAGCAGTCGGTAGTTTTTTTCTACTCGTAGTCTATAAGTAGTGGAAAAAGAGAACCGTACCGGGTCGGAACACTTGGTACAACCAGCTGGTGCTATTGGCCAAGTTCGAAGCGTGGCCACCTGTTTCCGATGCCATTTATCAGAGTGTCGCGTTTCGAATTGGACATAATATGTCATCATTGGGATGAGTGAGGTGGTGGGAAGGTGTACGTTCAATTCATCATCGTAACAGCACCATTTTGGGTGTCAGGTGTTCAATTTGGATCCTCTCATCCCTCTCTCTCTCGGAATATGGAAAGACGATAAATGAAGGGACGCGCGTGAAACCAGATAGCCGCTTTGCCTTCATATCTCTTCTGAGGTGCGCATCTTGAGCACGTTTCACACGAATATCCATTAGATTTGGTGAATCTGCATACGTTGACAAAGTGCTGACGATGGACTTTTGGACAGATAGAGAGAGAGAGAGAGAGAGAGAGAGAGAGAGAGAGAGAGAGAGAGAAAGAATCAAAATCCAAGATATAATATCACACGGTGTTGAATAGACCGGAGTGAAGACTATCGAAAAGTCTTAATTTTGTACTTTGCTTGCGTTTTTGATACTCAGCTCATCAAAAAATTGTGCTCCGAAAGCCCATTGAGTTAGGCTGGTATAGGCTGCAGATCGCAGATTGTGCTCCTCAAGCTCATTGCGTTAGGCTGCAGATCGCAGATTTTAAACTGGGTAAGCTCCTGATACTGAACCAAGGCAGGAAGAAATTTTCAGTCAATTCAAACGTTTCGATCGTCTCAGTGCATAACTAATCGAACGATGGGACAATGCGTGCGCAGGTGCACCAAGGAAGACACCCACAGTAGCACCTTCACCCGTCTAACTCGATTAATCTTCATACGTATGTTGCAAAACACCATGAACGGGGGACCATTGGACACCTTTCGACAAAATGTATCCACTAAAAGTGGCGAAACAAAAGAAATAAATTGTGTGCGAGTGAACATTTCACAACATTCCCCCTCTCAAGGTGGTTTATGTAAGCTCCAGCCAAAGATGTGCCTTGTTTATATTCAGAGTAATACCTTGACGAGCCAGCAGCAGGCCACAAGGCGAATGTTTAGAATTCTGGGCCAAGGTTGAGATTGAGAAACGGGGTTTAGACATACGGTAGGCGTATGTGTTTACTCTAGGAGGAAAATACCGTTGTTATGAAGTCCATAGGCTGTGGATAGATTTTCTATGATGTTCATAGGCCGTTGATAGACTTTCTATGAAGTTCATAGGCTGTTGATAGACTTTCTATGAAGTTCATAGGCTGTTGATAGACTTTCTATGAAGTTCATAGGCTGTTGATAGACTTTCTATGAAGTTCATAGGCTGTTGATAGATTTTATGATGTTGGTAGGCTGTTGATGTACTTTCTGTGAAGTTCACGGGCTGTTGATGGATTATCTAAGAAGTTGTTTTTTCATAAACCGCTGATATCTAAGGTCTATGACGTCACTATTGACACCCGTTGTGGTATTGAAGCATTTAGGCTTAGGCATGGGAGTTAGGCTTGGCACTAGTAAATTTAGGCTGTTAGGATTGACCAAACTGGCTCGATTTCGGGTCAACTTCAAACTTCGGACACCATGAAATACGGCGCCACAGCGTGGTGCTTTTTACTAATTACCATCGAGGACTTGTGATGATTTTCATGGCCATGAATAGGTGTAATGAACGTTAAAAAGAAAAAGAAGTTGCCTCAAACAATTCGAAGCGGCCCTGAAGGCAGGCGAATAAAAGAGAGAAGAAACAAAAGGTGGCGAGGTAACCGACCAAATTGTATTTGGCATTATCACATAAACGTGAAGCTCTGCCACACACGAAGGAATCCGCTATATAGCCCCTGAACCTCGTTTGAAACAATCAACAAAGGTTCAGAAGGGTAGGTTAGAAACAACCAGCGAGAACCTGGACATCTGAATCACCTCCAAAACTTTTGGTGGCGACCGATATCCACGTCGACTATAGCCCATTTTCTGTCCGATTCCAGCCAAGTTGCAGCCCACTCAAAATATTAGAGGTGTTTAGAAAGTGAATTGTGCAAACCTGAGTTTAAAATGCCCCAGTGAATCGAATCCTGATAATTAATAGAACACTAACGAGCGTGGGAAAGTTGGAGAAAAACACGCTTCGAATTTCTTAGCGAGTGGTTTTTACTAGGTAGTGAGTAGCCAAAATAGGTGTTGGTTGGGCTTATTCACGGAAATAAAGGTTAGCGAGTGAGTACAGCTTGTTTGTGTTATACGCTTAGGATCAGTATTAACACTGAGGTGTTGTACGATATCTGGGTAATTTGAGAAATTAGAAGAATCGTGAAAAAAGGATGTTTTTGCTTTACAGAACTTTGAAAAATGTAAGAAAGGTGCTCAAAACTGATGCAAAATGTACAATTTGCGGTAGTTGTTCAATCAGGATGAGATTTCATCCTTGAATGTTCATCTCTCTATTTCTACGGTTGGGGGGCACGCCTCTTTTTGCTCCAAAGAGGTACCGCCCTTCATCAAAGCGGCTCCAAACCCGCTACCATGCCTCAAAATGCTTCATTCCAAGCTTCCTGAAAGGTTGAAAAGGCAATATGCGCTAAGGAGGTGCTTAAGGTTTTAGTGGTGTTGGCCGCCAGCTCACGAAAATTTCGTCATGATTTCGCGCGCTCACATGTCGTTATCTACTTTCCTCCACCATCTGGTGCACATCCAACCGAGAAAGGTGTCACCAAGAGTAATGGCACTCATTCCCGGAATGGACGGGGGACACCAGCAATTGGTGTACATATTAGGTGTAATCTTGTACTCGAATCGCAACGACATTTGTGTATAATTGCGTCTAATCTTTGGCAAACATCGTTGAATGACACCCTCCCTGGTTGCAAGACCATATGGTTTGGAGTATTTTTCAGACAAGAGCTGTTGGGGTTACCTCGGTCATATGGTTCTAATCAAGGCTTGAGATAGGACGGGCAGGAGAGGTTTAAAGGTGTTGGTCGGGTTCTCACAGTGATGTTGCTCAGGTATGGGCATATTGCCAATCATTGGCAGGCGATTGGCAATGCCTCTTTTCTATTGCCAATAGCATTGGCAGTCGATTGGCAATGCAATTGACTTGGATTTTGAATTCTAGGTCTTCTTGGCGTTAAAGATGTTGTTATAACAAACTGCATTGCCAATAGCATTGCCAACCGACTGCCAATGCTATTGTCAATGGAGAAGAGGCACTGCCAATCAACTGCCAATGCTATTGGCAACATGCCCATGCCTGCTCACATGAAGACAGTGATGTTTTTGATAACGGGTTACAATCAGATGCATTAAGGCTTGGGTTTGGAGGAAATGGCTCAAACTAGGCGACTCAACCTCATACTCGGGCACATAGCTTTCTCTACCTGTAAAAAAATCTGACCTCCGTATATCGGTTTTTTAGTACTGTAGCAGTTTCGTTTTTAGTTTATTTTTAACTGTTCGTTGTGAGAGTTACCGTACTCATTCTTCAAAATTGAGATTAGAGCGCGTTTGAAAACGGCCATGCTTCTAGCGATATATGTGCTCGGGGTGTCTAGAAGATTATCCTAGAGAGAATCCAAGCCTGACTCCTTAAGCTAAACTTATACTTCGACATTGATGCATACTATGCTCGTAGGAGGCAACTCCGATTGGATCGAGCCAAATATGGTTTAGGATTGACTGGAGTCCAATATGATTTTCATGGATCCAATCAGAATTGTCTTTACCCTCAAGTGATCTTGATGCATTCCAGACAGAGTTAACACATGAAAGGAGAGATCATTATGGATCTTGAATGGATCCAGTCTGAAAAAAATCCTTAAAATGACTTTAATGTCCCTAAGAACTATTTTCGATCAGCACGAATACATTGAAATATATCGTCTTGTGCAACTCTGGATCCAATCAGAGTTGCCTTCTTGGAGTTCAGCTATCGTAGTGCAAGGAAAGCTCACATGTGTTCAGTACCTCGACATGTTCGTCAAAATCAAAGCTACACACAGAAAAGAAACCATTGGAATCAGAAACTGTTCTATATTTTTCAATCCAAATATCTCTACCAATCCCAAGACATCTGTAACGCCGCCATTATGATTATAATTTATGACGGCTATAGAAGAGAGATTGATAGAGGGTGTTTTGGTGTAAACAGGGTGGAAGCAGCGCGACCACATGGCGCACCACACCATCCTTTTGGCGCATCTCACAGTTCCACCAGGTTTTCGCAACATCTGGCAATAAGACGTTGGAAGGTGGACAACAGATGCGAAGACATACCACAAACACCCATCAAATGGTGAACCTGGTAACGCGCTAAAAAAGACATTTGACTGAAAATTGACCTCCCCGTTTTTCACCTGTTCGAGACGCGCGCGCATCAGATTTGAATCAGAAATTGCAACAGTTGGTTGACTGTTTTGAAGGATCGTAGAAATTCTCTCGAGATGTTCATAGAGACTAAAATAAAATGGAAAATGTTTTCAAAGCTACTATAGAACTTCATAATGTCTAATCAACAGCACATGAAATTCATAAAATTTATCAACAGCACATGAACTTCATGAATTTTCATTAACAGCATATGAACTTCATATCAGCGGTATTTTGTTTCTAGAGTAGTTATACATTAGTTTTTGCGAAAGAACAACATTATCAACTCTGACTTTCAGTCATCGAAATGTAGAATTTCGAGCGTGGTTTGGTGATCGGAGTTTGGGTAGTTTCAGATTTCAGGAGTTGTCAGATCATGGATTCTAGATTTCTTTTTCTACTGCGCTAAGCGCAGTAGAAAAGTGTCGGATCGAGCAGCGAGAGGAGGCGGCCAATAAGAAGCAAGCACAAACTCCGCCCCTTCGTAAATCCTGCACCGCTGTAGATAAAATTACAGTTACTGTAGGTAAAAAACTTTTTTCTCTGACGTTTTCTCAAAATTCGAGTTTAAACGCTAG
Organism: Caenorhabditis parvicauda; assembly: GCA_963978915.1. NCBI lineage: Eukaryota > Metazoa > Nematoda > Chromadorea > Rhabditida > Rhabditidae > Caenorhabditis > Caenorhabditis parvicauda. Next base: position 12,936,606 of record OZ022253.1, on the reverse strand, counting down.
TTACGAAGGAAAGTTACATGATTTGCAATTTTTCAATAGCGAAAGAAATTCGCTTGTTAATTTGAGAAAAATAGAAGAAAAATATTGATAAGCGAACGCGCTCTATAGCGAATTTTCGTTCAATATAATGTGCGAACAACGCGTCTAATCGATAACAATCACCTTTAGTTGCTACAGTAAAACCAGCTCTCCATATGAGATTTTCTGAAACGTCTCTTACCCAGACACCGTATCGCAGTGAAAGCAATAAACCCATCCCGCAACGGTAGTAAGTAGCTATCGAACAGGTGGGACGTTTTCCCGAACTCATTTAACACTCGTAAACTGCCTCAAAACACATGTCGACACGGTGAATGATGAAGGGGCTGTGGGTGCCGACGTCCTTGACTGTATGTATGTGGTCTCGAAGAGTTAATCCTTGTCACAGGTGTCGTTTTGCATGCTAATACCGTCGGCGGCTCTCTTTGATCCGCCGCCCGTCACTTGAGGCTCACGGGCAGATGCTAAAAGGTCCCCAGGAGTCGTAAAATGTCGACACAACAATGAGAGGGACCGATCGAGATTCTAGAACGGTATTCATACTGTAACTTTAACAATACACAACACACTGCGGTGTCTGGCCTTCGTGAGTCGGGTACTTAGTACCGTAGCAGTTTCGCCTTAAAATACAAGAACGATTTACGTAAGAGCCTTTAATTTCAATGGACTGAAAATAAGAATAATAATTTAAATCCACAAAGATCTAACTGTTCGTTGTGAGAGTCCCGACCTTACCGTACTCATTCTGCAAAATTGAGATTAGAGCGCGTTTGAAAACGGCCATGCTTCTAGCGATATATGTGCTGTAGTTCTATTTTTCTACGTTTTTTCAGAGTCACAAATTGTAACAGAACGATTCATGAAGTAGGTGACGTTGGCAGAGATGAGAAAAAAGGAAAATAGGTTAAACATAAGCATTTAAAAAAATCGAAAATGGAATAATGAGGAAAGTGTGCTCCGCGGAGGGCTTGCGATGCGGTTGCAGTGCGGCTATATCCACTTATCGCTGATCCGCGGCGATAAGTGGATATAGCCGCACTGCAACCTCTACAATTTTTGAGAACAGCTAGAAAATAACTCGAAGCCTGGCTAGAGAACGCAAGGATGATGAAAAATGAACTTCACCCAGAGTTTTTGCCGCTCAATTCCCATCCGCCCCAAAAAGTATGAATCTTTCACATGTCACCTTCTTTATTGAAAACAGTGAATTCTCGAGGGAGCACCTTTCAACTCGCATTTCTCTCTCTCTCTCTCTCTCTCTCTCTCTCTCTCTCTCTCTCTCTCTCTCTCTCTCTCTCTCTCTCTATCTCTCTCTCTCTCTCCCTCTCTCCATTTATCTCTCTCTCTCTCTCTCTCTCTCTTTCTCTCTCTCTCTCTCTCTCTCTCTCTCTCTCTCTCTCTCTCTCTCTCTTTCTCTCTCTCTCTCTCTCTCTCTCATTATCTGCTCACACGTGTCATTGTAAACGACATACATTCGGGACTAATCCGTCCACCGTAAATAAACAAGGATTACACAATTACCAGTGGTGAAAATCGCATTATAGTTATGCAATGGGTGGTCAGGCATGAGTACGGTACGATTCGCAGGGGATTGACAGTTTTTATAAAATTCGGCTTACTTACTTTAAATAGAAAGGTTTATCAGATATTAGTTATGATGAGTGAATGAAACACGGAAATTAAATATAAACTGTTTCTCTCTCTCTCTCTCTCTCTCTCTCTCTCTCTCTCTCTCTCTCTCTCTCTCTCTCTCTCTCTCCGATAATTGAGCACGGTATAGGACAATTTGCATAGAGTATCACGTCAATTCATCATACCCATGCTGTACCTATGCCATTCCTGCTTACAAGTACGCCGACACCGTCTCTCTCCCCTTTTCCATCGTCTTCCAATCAGTTATTCATGGCCGTCAGACAGGGGGATGCGCACCTTTTCTTCCCCTCGTGTACATCCACATCTCATCCATTTTTGAACACCACACGCAACGACCAGCAGCTTTAGTACACCCAGACACCAATTTTGGAAGAATGGTGAAAATTGGTGGAGGAGAGTGCGTGTCACATATATCGCTAGAAGCATGGCCGTTTTCAAACGCGCTCTAATCTCAATTCTGCAGAATGAGTACGGTAGGGTTGGGACTCTCACAACGAACAGTTAGATCTTTGTGGATTAAAATTATTATTCTTACTTTCAGTCCATTCTGAAATTGAATGCTCATTACGTAAATCGTTCTTGTATTTCAAGGCGAAACTGCTACGGTATTAAGTACCCGATTTACGGAGGCCAGACTTTTTTACAAGTAGAGGAAGCTATGTGGGTGTCACTTTGGTGTCTAAAGTTATGGAGTGGAATCATATTACCTAGACTCCATATTCAGCGTTTATCTGGTGGAATCAGAACCGAAATGTAAACTTTCCCACATAAAATGTAGATGAAAAGCTTTTTTCCCTCAAATTGTGAGAAATTCATGCAAAAATGTCCAACAAAAAGTATTATTTCGCCTTTCTAGACAAATATCAACTCTGAATCATGCTAAAATCATTTTCAATAAAATGATATCTAAAATTTCTATGCACTTCAATAATGTGACACATCTAGACCTAGAAATATTCTTTTTAGGAACCTAAGATTTCAAAAATCTTCTGGAATAATGTGATTCTGTGTTTCTTCGAGAACCCATGGGGATGTCAAAAAAAGAATTTTAGTTCTATATAAAGATTGTGGCAAAAAAACGAGAATTATAATTCATTATAATATTTGGAATGAAATCCGTAATAAATTATAATGTTCGTAAAAAAGGAAGTTTTCACTTGAACTGACTAAAGTGAAACCGGTATATTATAATTTTTGGGTTTTTATTTACGACTATTATAATGAATTATAATACTCGTATTTTTCATTATAATGCTGTGAAAACTTCTGGTTTATTATAATACTCGTAATGTTCATTGGAATACTATGATAGTTCATCATAATACTCGTATTTTTCATTATAATGCTGTGAAATCTTCTGGTTTATTATATTACTCGTATTGTTCATCATAATACACGTATTTGGTTACCCGAGAAAGTGCCTAGCGACCATACGGTAGGCTGGTGTTAATGAGAGAGGGTAAATAATAAGAAACAATATGCTAATCCTTAATCCTCTTAGTGTCGGCACATGATAAAAAGAAGGCAGTGCGGGAGACGCATGCGCATCTCAGAAATAAAGAGTGGTGTCATGGTGGTGTGAGCCGACTCGCTTGAGTGCACTGCAGACACCTGGCTTCACGGCGGAACCCCTTTTGTAGGCTTTTTGTCATCACTCGCAATGAGATTATCGAGATGTGGATGGTGGACCCTTGTTCAAGACATGGGGACGTGTTAGGACAGGGGCTGACGCACATATATCGCTAGAAGCATGGCCGTTTTCAAACGCGCTCTAATCTCAATTTTGCAGAATGAGTACGGTAGGCCTACCCTAGGGTCAGGACTCTCACAACGAACAGTTAGATCTTTGTGGATTCAAATTATTATTCTTACTTTCAGCCCATTTAAGTTAAAGGCTCATTACGTAAATCGTTCTTGTATTACAAGGCAAAACTGCTACGGTACTAAGTACCCGATTTACGGAGGCCAGACTTTTTTTTACAGGGGAAGCTATGTGCCCTGTGTTCACCTGAGAAAAATAAAATTTGTAAATTGAATAATTTCTTGACGGTTTGAGTAATTTCAATGTGACGATAACAGCTTACACTGAGAATTCCACTTTGTATAAGATTTCTGATCAGGAATTGATCTTCTTTTTATCCGACGTTTCGCCGTTAAGCCATCATCAGGCCTTTAATTACCATACTTTGAGGTAACTAACTGTCCCTTTCTGGTTCTGGCTGGTATCTGTAATCCATTTAAAACTCAGGTTCTAAGATTTTGTAGATGTTCATTAATCTTGAATTTCCAACAAAGCAAATTATAACTGGAGTCCCACAAATATTCATTCGTATCAACAACATAAATCTACAAAAGTGTCGAGTTCCTTCTCACTCCTTCCGCATCATTAATCGGTCTTCTCTGTCTAAGATCTTCTCGCTCTAGATAAGAAGCTTTTCTGAAAAAGCATATTTGAAAGGGGAATGGAAAATGATTGGCCATGTCTATGCAAGATCTGGTAAATTATGATATTGTAAGTGTGACGTAAGTTCACACCAAGCTATATATGATCGTTATCGATTAGACGCGTTGCACAAAAATTATATTGAGCGAAAATTCTCTATAGGGCGCGTCCGCACATGAGTTTTTTTTTCATTCTTTTTATCCTATTTTTCTCAACTATTCTTTTTGGGCCTAACTCACTTAGGGATGTTAGAATGATACAACTGGCCGAATAGTGGATCCTCGACCATCACCTCGGTGTCGGTTGGCAGGAAAAGACTGCAAATGACTTATGTCAATGAGAGACAAAAGCAATCAGGTACTTGGTCCCACGGACGGCGATGGTTCCCTTGGAGTTCACGGGTTCATCGGTATCCGGATCTTCGTCTTCGAAGTACCAATGGATGATGAAGACCACCAGCAGGAAGATCAGATAGAACACGACGAATGGGATGCTTTGCTTGTACCTGGAAGTTGGGAATCTCCATAATATAATTGTCGCCTCTCGGTATGCCTTACCAAACGACGACAATATGGCGACGTACAGGCGATTATACGGCGACGTACCTGCGACAAAACAGCGACGTACCTGCGACAAAACAGCGACGTACCGGCAACAAATGTATGATTTCGCCATATTGTTACCGGAACGTCACCGTATTGTCACCGGAACGTCGCCGTTATCGAATGCTCTATAGAATGGCGACAGGGAAGCGACGTATCGGCGACAAATTTATTATGGAGAATGTCGTCGAAATGTAGCGCTACTCGACTTTGGGGGTCTTGGTTTGGCTCATAGTTTTCACGATGTGATCAGATGATCTTCATGTTTTTTTTCGAAGAATAGTATTATAGGCTTTTCCACATAGTCGACTCATTCAGATTCGTCCAATTGAAGGCTACTTTTTTGGTACTTTGGACCGCCCGTGCGCAGGACCTTAGAACCTTCCACTTCGTGGAGCACTTTTTGAGGGCTTGATGTGAAGCTCAGAGAAGCAAACATATCAAAATTTCAAATAGTTACTTTCCCAACCAAGAATCAGCTGTATGTGTGATCTCGGGATTTGAAAAAGCCCACAATGTCGCCGAAATGTGGCGTTACCTGTCTACACTCCAAAAGTGACCCTAAACAACCTCCAACTGCGATTGTTGTGTTGGTTATAAGAGGCATATGGTAGCCTCGCTCATCACCATAGCCGGAAATATGATCACACACCACACAGATTGGTGCTACTTAGGGCCACCATGGTGACCAAGTAAATTGGGGACTCACACTTCGCCAATTGTGATATCAATTTCGCAGCAAGCAGGGAGTCCAGAGCTCTTGCAACATTTCTGGCTGCTTTTGCAGATGTAAACGTTTGGCTGAATGGTTTCGTTTGAAAAGCAGGACCACCCAGCAAGAAAACCTGGTACGCCGGGAGAGAGCTGTTGGTCACACAGGTGGTTGTCATGAAGAATGTGGAATTTTCCAAGACCTCATTCCCGTCGTTCCTAGGCAATCACCTAGGGATGCGCAGAACACAATAAAATATGGATTTGGATGGAACACGCAAGAAGCAGCTGTGGCACGTCTCATATACTATTCAGAATCGTGTTGAACCTCTAGACCTCGGCGATTCAACTCAAAATTAAGGGAAGAAGCATGAAGGCGCAGGAATACCGTAATCAGAAGTCCAAGCAGGACCAAGGTTGTGAAAAAAAAAACGAAGGTCTGTTGGTGACTCTCACGCGAAAAGGAACGGAAAGACTCGAAATTGAATGCGCAGAGGTACCGTAGTCTGAAGTCCAAGCGGGACCAAGGTTGTAAAAAAAACGAAGATCTATTGGAAATTCTCACGCGAAAAGAAGAGGAAAGACTCGAATTTGAAGGCGCAGAGGTACCGTAATCTGAAGTCCAAACGAGACTACACTCGATTTTAGTTAGGAGAAGCATAACGAGTTCAGACTATATTAGGAAACGATTCCAACGAAGTTACTCAAAGTTGAGAGCTCATTCATACCGTAATCCACATAGCTTTCTCTACCTGTAAAAAAAGTCAAATGCGACTGGCGCGCGTTTGAAATCGGTCAGACTTTTTGCTAGATATGTGTAATCCAAATTCCAAACGAGACCAAGTTAAATTCACAAGTTGAGACCCTCACAGTAGCCTACAGTATCCTACTGGTACCATTGTTTACATCGAGTAGATGTAACCTAATCGGCACGTGTCTCTCACTTGTAGTCTGCATCTTGATGGCAATCTGTAAATCTGGTACTTGAGTCATCAAATGCCAGGTTGAGTGCGGTCGACAAGCGGGCAGCTGGCGAGGACCACAAGTATCAAGAAAGGAGATAGAGAGAGAGAGAACAGGGATTTACCTAATCTACATTTATTTGTCGTATAATATACTTATGATCCACATAAAACAGTTCAATACTGGTCGTCAGCCCGATTGGACTACGGCTTCTGAAGTTATGCTTATTTTTCATAGAGAACGATTCTTATAATATTTGATGCCGGACCTTTCCCGGGTTTCACTCCACCATCCCTGCAAGACTCTTGATAGTACATCGAGCTGCGAAAGGGGCCGACGCTTGCTAATTAAATAATTACTAATTAAAACTAATTTTTAAAAAATAATACATAGAAGAAGCTCTATTCTTCTCTCAACAGGAATTGACCTTCAGTGTAATTCACATACAGAGTTGGGACCTATCCAGATGTGTTGAGCAGGTCAAAATATGAACTTTTCATGTAGAAAATTTTGCGCGTTTTTTGTTTTAATTTTGAAAAATCTTATACAAAGTGGAATTCTCAGTGTAAGTTTCAAAATAACTGTTATCGTCTCATTGAAATAACTCAAACCGTCAAGAAATTATTCAATTTATCAGAAGATTTTCTCGGCCGGACACAGGGCGCAAAACGGCTCGGTGGGTGTTCGCAGCATTCATTTCGTGCCCTGTGGGCGCCTTGAAAAACACAAGTTTGCCCCTCTCGCTGGGCGCAAAACGGTCCGCGGGGTGTTTGCAGCATTCATTTCGTGCCCTGTGGGCGCCTTGAAAAAACCAGCGAGAAGGGCAAACTTTAAAAATTTTGGAGACCTGTGCAGGTGACAGAAAAAACGTTGGAATCAACTGTATGTGTTAACTTTGTTATATTCTTGTTTAAGATTCACCATCAATGAATGACTAATCAGATGACCTATGTACGACAGTTCCCATCAAACTGTCTACAAAGGGTGTCGAGTATCACGACCAGTCTGTTCTCACAGTAAATTGATAACAATAATAGAAGTCAATTGACTATCGGATTACCTTACGTAATCCAACACTGCTTAACCTGTACGCATCTGTCAGTCACATTTTGGACCGCAGCGTGAAGTGCCCCCCCCTTTCTGTAGAGGAGACCTGTCGCTTTTTTGTTTCGAGGGATCTCTGTGACAAAGTGTTGAGAATCTGTGTAAGAACTGAGAATTGAACAATTTACTATTTTCAAAAAATATTTAAAAATTTGTTTCCATCAAATAGTGTGATGTTACTACACACCACATATATCGCTAGAAGCATGGCCGTTTTCAAACGCGCTCTAATCTCAATTTTGCAGAATGAGTACGGTAGGGTCGGGACTCTCACAACGAACAGTTAGATCTTTGTGGAGTTAAATTATTATGCTTACTTTCAGTCCATTCTGAAATCAAAGGCTCATTACGTAAATCGTTCTTGTATTTCAAGGCGAACCTGCTACGGTACTAAGTACCCGATTTACGGAGGCCAGACTTTTTTTACACGTAGAGGAAGCTATGTGCACACTCTTGATGACGTTTTAGGCTTTGTAGAAGCCTCCCAGTGATGTCCATATGAAACTCTAGTTCTTGGTTCAGTAGCTCGGGAATTTTCTCATTCTCAAATGTAGCGATTACTCATACGACACCTTGTGAAGTCTAACCTTGGTTCTAGGGCTTCCGATAACACTGAAAATGGGAAAATTGGTCTCAAAACTGTTGAGAACCACCATCATATACCAGGGGTCCGGATATGGAAGGGAAAATATAAAATATTTCATGTGTCATATCCCCCGCAAAGGTAATGCAACCACTCATAATGACGATTTTCAATCGTCTCGGAAACTGGGTAAAAAACGATATTAACGAACTCTTCTGCTAAACTCTGGTAGAGAGTCAGCATAGAGCACCTTTCGAAGCCATAAATCCACGGAGCCTCTCTCTATCTCCATTTCTTTCTTGCCGGCTCACATGTACATAATGCATGCTGCGCGGCACACATAAAACGTTTGATGCAACTCTTTCCTGAAATGGTTCCCAAAGGTGCGATTGGATGTAGAAAGAGAGCGCGGAAGAGGATAATCAGCCTGCCGGCCGCAATTAGCATCTTCCGACTATCCCCCGAGGGCCGATACCCACCGTCGTCGCAACCCCTTTGACTCCGTCACCGATTATCGGGATCGGTTCAGGCGAGTTGAAGAATGCAAAGAATCCGACTGATTACTACAATGCCTTTTTGAAAAAGAGACAAGCACAGGACTCAGGCAATCAGAAGTACGTAGAGAATTTGGTAGCCTCCCTTCAATTTCCGAAAAAGAAACAAATGCGGAGCTCAGGTAATCAGAAATGAGCAGTCCGCAAGACGGAAAATTTTCAAAGTAGCTTAATCTTTGAAAAAGAAGCAAATTCAGGAGATATGGAACTTTTGTTGCGGAGAAGTTTAAGTACGTATTACCTAGAACCACCTCGCCATTTTCAACCAGCGGCGGGTCCGCGACTGAAGGGGGTTGGATTCACTCAACTTGGATATGAACCAGTAGAAACGATATAGTATCTGTTCTCATCGTATTAACTTCCAGTGTGACTGGAAAGACTTTTTTACTAAAATGCGAAGAAAAAGGGACGCTGTGACTTTTTCATTCCGAGCTACTGGAATCACAATAGTAAACGTATAGAAATAATTGAAAGGTCAAAAAATGTTATCGCCACTTGAGAACAAACTTTTTCCATATTTCGATACAGTTTTGAGAGAAAAAGCGTAATTTTTCTTGATTGAAGAAGGCTGTCTTTCCGCGTCCCATTCTGAACTCATAGGCGGAGACGCGCATCGAATTTATAACTTAATTGGACCGCGCGCTGCAGCGCGCCGCATCTCAAATTTCGACGTCGCGATTTTCAAAGATGAAAATTGTTTTCGACAACACGAAGGATGAGTGATTCACGAGCAAGGTGATGTCTTCGGGCTGGCTTCTTCGTCATTCCAGAGGCCAGATCCCCGGAGGTTTCACACCGCGCGGGCTGCCAATCAAACACTTGGCAGAAAACAATTTCAGAGATACTCCGACATCTCGAGGAACATGAAGTCGACCTGCTTAAGATTCCGGGGATGCTTGAGATATTCCCTAGATATACCGCTGATTTGAAGTTCATATCATATTGATATCAACAGCGCAGTTACGTTACACAGTATGGTGAACGCAAATGAAAAGTAGTTGACCAAATTTCAGTTTTAATAGTAATAACTTTATTCATTGAGAATAAGTTCATAAGCTTCATGACGACCAGCAATAGCCGCCACGAGCACAGAATAATGGGCTTGAGAACCGTAGGAGAACCTTTTAAAATGCTGCTCCGGTCAGGACAGTTGTGCGATTTTTTGAAAAAAAAAACGTTGGATAACATTGTCAAGTACCAGAAGGAAAAAGAACTGAATATGAGTGTTAGTAGTGATAGAACATTGGTGTTAGTTGTTCGACCAGAATATTCAGATCAATTCCAACCAGTAGTCTGACAAATTGTTTTCGACCGTAATTTAGCAAGGTTCCCATCTGTTAATATAACAAGGGTTAGGAATTGAAAATAAAAGAATAATTATGAGAGCTGTAGACGATAGAGAGAGAGAGGAGCTAATCTCTGTAGTCATCCAGAACTGTTGTTGACCGTTAGATGCCGTTGATGGAATTTCCAGTAGAATTTCTAAAAAGTTAGCGTATAACGGAACGAAAGCTAGCGTGGGCAGGTCACGTTGCTCGACAACCGCCTACCCGATGGTCAAGAAAAGTCACTTAGTGGACACCCTTGGGTCAGAGAAGGAAAGCCGGTATCCCTGAGATCCTCTGAGATGGAGCGACGACATCGTCAAAGCGAGAGACGATTTTCTTCACATCCGTTCCATGTCTGGTCAGAGAAGACGTGCTGGTACTCTGGTGAGAAAGACTCCGTGCTCTACGTTGGCAAAGAACCGTTCAACCTGAAAGTTTCTGATCCACGCCGTCACATGACAACGCGAACAATGGATCTCTGAAGTATCTGTAGTTCAATTTTTTCTACCTTTTTTCAAAGTCACAAATCGTAACAGAAAATTCATGAAGTAGGGGAACAATTCGCAACGTTTGCAGAGATGATAAAAAGAGGAAAATAATTTAAAAGATTAGAAAAGTCCGACTCCTTTTCATCTTTTATTCCTGGTACGCAGCGTGCGTTACAGGCTGTAGATATCGACGGCGGAAGAACTTCGTAGAGGATATATATAAAAAACAAGTGTATGAACCTTATTTCTGATGAATAGATTTATTATTATGAAAAAATCTATGTAGCCTTTTTTACGCCATCGGTTCATTTGCAGCCCGGTCCGCCTGTTGCTTAATTACGGTCGGATGCCGAGACACAGTATGCTCCCACCTCAAAACTACCGTAGTCTCAAGTCACGCAATGAAGCAATCACCCACAACAGGGGTGACGAGCGGTCTCTAACTCTTGTTGATTGAGCGTGAGAGAGTGGAGGCATACGGTGGCGGTGGTCGCGTGTCGGATGTTGTCTTGGGTATCAAATCGGTCGTTAGCGATGGTGTGTGTGTGTGTCGGTCTCCTTGTCCACACATCCGACTCCTTTTCATCTTTTACTTGTTGGGTTGCGTGAGGAGATAACTTCCGCCGCCAGCAACAATCGTGCTCGTTAGTCGGTAGTGTATCTTGTATTAACGACCCGAGGGACCCCCTTCCGGTGATGAGACTCCGGATCTGAACAATTCAGAGACAGAGAGAGAGAGGCTTAAGACAGGATTCAGGGATCTTCATCTTACTATGAGGTTGAAGGGGAAGTATCGGGTGATTTTTGTACTATATTTTTTTTTCTCGGAGGAAGCTAGATTTATATGCGAGAGGGAGAGAGAGAGGAAGAGAGAGAGAGTAAGAGAAAGAGAGAGAGAGAAAGAGAGATTGAAATAGACAGATACCGTACCGTAACCAGAGGGTAGGTCAAACATTTGTGGAACATTTCGGAATCAGTTCTGTTTGCCTGTTGTTGAGATGTTAGTCTTTTCTCTAGAAACGAAATACCGCTGATATGAAGTTCATAGGCTGTTAATGGAAATTCATGAAGTTCATGTGCTGTTGATAAATTTTATGAAGTTCGTGTGCCGTTGATGAGACATTATGAACATTATGTTCATGCGCTTTTGATAGAGCTTCTATGATGTTCATAAGCTGTTGATTGAAATTCATGAAGTTCATATTTATGTGCTGTCGGAACCTTGTTGATCATCTCGATATCAACTGCGTACGAAGTTTTTATGAGTAACACTTTTCATTAAAGTGAACAGATAACACTTAACTGACCATAAAGCGAACACTCGAACAACAATCAGGGTCAAAAATTACTTACTCGCAAAAAGAACAAAGAGAGCTTAACTACATTTTGGACATCAGGAGTCTGGAAAAAATTAAAGTAACTTTTGAAATTTTTTGTTACAATATCATAAAGAATCGCTTGACTGCACATAGCTACCTCTACCTGTAAAAGAGTCTGGCCTCCGTGAATCAGGTACTTAGTACCGTAGCAGTTTCGCCTTGAAAAACAAGACCGATTTACGTAATGCGTCTTTAATTTCAGAATGGACTGAAAGTAAGAGTAATAATTTAAATCCACAAAGATCTAACTGTTTCTTGTAAGAGTCCCGACCCTACCGTACTCATTCTGCAAAATTGAGATTAGAGCGCGTTCGAAAACAGCCATGCTTCTAGCAACATATGTGTACTGGACAGTACACATAGCTTCCTCTACCTGTTAAAAAATCTGGCCTCCGTAAATCGGAAACTTAAATTCGCCTCGAAATACAAGAACGATTTAAGTAATGCGCCTTCAATTTCAATGGACTGAAAGTAAGAATAATATGTAAATCCACAAAAATCTAACTGTTCGTTGTGAGAGTTACCGTACTCATTCTGCAAAATTGAGATTAGAGCGCGTTTGAAAACGGCCATGCTTCTAGCGATATATGTGCAGTAGTCTGAAAAAAAGTTAGAGTAACTTTTTGAAATTTTTTGTTACAATATCAGAAACAATCGCTTGACTGGCTTGACCGTGAATAAAGTTCACAATCTAAAGCCTGAAGCGATAAAAAACAAATTTTTCAACACCTCTGAAAGTATTAGACCGATCCCATCAGAGTTGCACGGAAGTAAAATGTTTCAATACGGAAGTCGGAAGTAGAATTTTTCACGGAAGTCGTAGTGCAAAAAAGTCAAAAAAAAACCGAGCAAAATGTATTTCCGCTCATTCTTGGATGGTTTCATTGTTTTTTCCTTCATTTTTCACGAGGCTCAACACACGAAAAAATTAGAATTTGTTAAACGGAAGTCGTAAGTGAAAAAAGTACGGACATTCCGATTTTTGGTGCTTTTTGTTTTCGTCATGGAAAACATATTTTGGAAGTATGTATCATGATTATAGATGTTTTACTAATCGACAATACTGTATAAAATCATGTCTCAAAATTTCAGTTCATTCCATCAAGGTTGAAAAGAGTTATGCCCGAAAATGCTAAAACGACAAGGATTATGGCCAGCACTGTAGGTATTCCGTACAACTCTGTATCCCATGTATTTAAAGGGTTTTGTACATATTTGCTAAAGTTTGTATTTTTAGTAGGAAAAAAGTTAGTCTTTCAAACAGGTAACACCTGTCCGACCATGAAACGAACAATCGAACAACAACCAGGAAGTAGTTTCACACCGATTTGTTCTCAACGACCTTTGGTTCTTTTTATTGGTCTAATGTTAAAGGAAGGTTATGTCGTAGTGTTCCTAACTGGATTTGGCAGCATTTGATACTTCTTTGAAGCGTATGGCTCACTGTTATTATACTTCATGTGAAAGAAGATTTCCCGATGATAATAATAATAATAATAATATTCATTTTGGGGAAAGCCCGCAATAGAAACAAAGCCGATGTGAATAAAACGGACATAGTACGAGGTGGCAGAATATTCTCAGATAAAAGATAGTATATGTGGGTACAAGTGAAGATAAGGATAAATTTTGTGGAGAACAAAAAAAGATTCAGATCAGAAAATGTAAGAACCCACACTGGATGAACCCTATAGGAAAAAACTGATAGATTGATATGACTGTTATTTTTCATTGAAAATGTTTGAACTCAGAAAAATTATTGTACTTTAAGTTGAACTCTCCGATTAAAATATCTGAAGCAATCGCTTGACTGGCTTGACCATGAATAAAGTTCACATTCTAAACATTTCAGAATCTTGAGAGTGATATAAAAAACGAATTCTTCAACACTTCTGAAAATATGAGACAGATCCAATGTATTAGGTTGATGCATTCAAAATTTCCGCTATAATATTTATTTTCTTACAGTAAAATTAGAAAATAAATATAAACACAATAACCATTGTGCTCTTTAATATAAGCAACTCGCTCCTCCTTCTTATCAGTCGCAGTACCACAACCTACCACGATCAATCTAGTTCCCACAATGGCCCATCTATTCCGCCCATACAGATTCCACAAACGCAACTCATTTTTATTTCTCTTGGCACGAAACCACCGGAGACCCATTGTAAACTGGTCCAAGTATATCCCCAGGAATCCTTCTCCGATCGTACAGAACGCTAAAGATTCGAACGAATCGAGGCTCACAACTACAATCTCGAAAACGAGGTCGCAACCT
>OZ022253.1:12907478-12919978 GCA_963978915.1 Caenorhabditis parvicauda | reverse complement strand
GATGAAACCCAGGACAAGAATACTCTGAGACTCGTCTACTACGGAACTATTGAACAACACACTGGAGAAGACTGGAACGATGTGCCTGTGGTGGGTACTATACCCTCCCGATACATAGATTGTGGGCTCTGTAAAATAAGCCAAAGTCATGGTCGGCGTTTATTACCTTCAGGCGTTCACGAACAAGTAATTCAACTAATTCGCGGCCACTCTGTACAATTAGGCCTTAGTGTTTTTTTTTTTATTTTGAAAAAAAACAGATTTTCAATTTATGTTTCAGACACTATCTACAGCTTCCCCAGAACTTGGTGGAAGCGTGCCAGAGCTTGGAACTCTTGAAGCATCGATCTACAAGCCGCCGAAGGAAGTCATCCACGAGTACAGGTTTGTATGGGAACGTTGCGTTAGGTTCACGTTCGGTGACAATCACCTTGAAAAATCAGAATCTAAGAATTCCGAACGAAGGCTCAGAATCTCGCTAAACTATGATTTTGATGGTTCTGTAGTGTTTCTCTTAGAAAGAGAGAGAGAGAGAGAGAGAGAGAGAGAGAGAGAGAGAGAGAGAGAGAGAGAGACTCTCACGATTGTATCTGCGTCTCTCTGTCTCGACACTATCTCACCGCGGCACATAAGCATGGAGATGTGTGAACCGATACCACAGTGTATCACTTCCGGCCATTTCAAAAATGGGCGTGTCGGAGGCGGAACGACCGAGGAAGTGTCGGTCAAAAATCGCTGTCTTGTAAAATTTATAAAACGAGAGCTTTATAAAAATGTTATGTTCAATGAGCACCAAGACTGGACGGCTTCGGAGCGGAAAAATAGAAAGTATTGATTGGGGTCGAATGATTCGCGCCTTTTTTGAGACTAGTCAAAAAGTTTTTTTAGTAATAGAGGATTGTTCGGAGCCGCCCCCGCCGCTTTGGGAGGATCTTTTGTGAGGAAAGCGAAGGTGATGAAGCATGCGACGGTGAGTGATCATGACGTGCACTTATAACCAGAACGTGAATCTAGCGCTAACTCTCTGTGTTTTCTCTGAAATTGAAAATGAGAAGTTCAGCGCGGCTCCAATGATGATGATGGCCAGATGCGAAGGAGCACCCGCTTTTGACGGTTACGAAATGACAACCAGAGTTGTATGTTTTAGATTCACGTTCTGGGGTCTTCTGGGGATGCGGAAATGCGAAAAAAATAACTTTTGGTTTTGAAAAATTTTAAATTTAAGAATAACAAGAAAAGTAGGAAAATTGTGATGCATAGTTTCTTTGGACTTCTGACTGAAAAAAAAGTTTTTGGAATGATAAAAGCCCGAAAATCGTGAAAAACGATTTTTTAAAACTCATGATCAAAATTTTGTTTGAATGAAAAATTGAGTGAAGACGATTCTCACTGACAAACGAGATTGACTTTTTTCAAAATCCGCATCCCCAGTGACACTGTCTTTTCTGATCTACACTACTATAACTGTGTCAATTCAGGTCGAGAATGTCCAGAAGACAGCGCTCAGCATCGAGTTCAACGTGGAAAAGAACCAGACGATTCCAAATGAGACCAAAGGAAAGAAACTGACAATCGGCGACGTTGAACTGGGCCCATCGCTGGTTCATGAAACTGTTCCATCCAAAAGATCTGTTGCGTTCCTGACCGCAACTGCTAAGAACACGTCCAAGTACTCGTTCGCAGCTGGTCCAGCTAATATTTTCTTCAATAATGCTTTTATTGCCAAGGTGAGCGGAACAGAAGAAGAGAGGCAGAGAGAGAGAGGAGAGAGATAGTGAGAGAGAGAGAGAAAGAGGAAGAGAGAGGCAGAAAGAGAGAGAGAGAGAGAGAGAGAGAGAGAGAGAGAGATGATCTAGAATCTTTCAGTCGGAGGTAAAGGATGTCTCACCTGGCGAAAGATTCACAGTCTCCCTAGGAGTCGACACAGCAGTCAAGGTCACCTACAAGCCAGCCAAAAAGTACAACGAACAGGCTGGAGTCATCAACAAGGTCGTCGTCCAAGCACACGAACAGAACATCGAGATCAAGAATACCCATAATGACAGGCCAGTGCTAGTGAAGGTTCTCGAGCAGATCCCAAGATCCACTGATCAGAAGATCAAGGTAAGAGTTTATTAGTTTTATGTATCTTTCCTTTTTTTTAACCTTCAGAAAAAATGCTGCAGATAACTGAATTTTATTTTAATGCATGAAAAAAAATTGACCATATCGCTGGCACCACTGCTCAGTGAATTGAACATCGACATATAATTAGACCCATTTGAGTTGATAAAAATCTGGGTTTATCAGAATTTTACCTAATCTGCCGTGTATTCACTAGAATTTTACCTAATATGGCATGGATTAACCTAGCATACCTGAAAAAAAGCTATGAATTCCCTGATTTTTACGGATCGCCAAATCTGGACTTTGTCGTATTTCAATTTGGTACTTATTCCTAAAAATTCAGATCAAGCTGGTTCATCCAACTGCCGGAGAGAAAAAAGAAAACGCGGCACCAGCGGAAGGGTCGGTGCTGAACGACGGAAACAACCTCGAATGGACTGTAGCAGTACCGGCGTCTGAGGCAAAGAACCTCAACGTCAAGTGGACCATTGAGTACCCGAATGAGGAAGAAATAACCTATGACAACAAGTATTAATATTGGCATTCTAAGATGTAATAATAAAATGTTTATAAATGCAAAATAAATTTTTCTACCCTCATTCTGTAGTTTTGGGTAGACACGTGTCTAGATTGTGGCAAGCACGTGTTCAGAATGGGGTATATTCTGATAGAAAACTTTCCAATGCGAAATGAATCATTTATTCTTCCTGTTACAACTAGAAGAAGTTTTTAAAAAAATCATCAAGACATCTGGCAACACTTCAAGTGACACGCGACCAGAACAACGACTAATACGACATTTTTTAGGAATTTGATTTCGATAGATTACTAAAATTTTGAAAATTTTCACCTAATGCTGTCTTTTTCCCGCAATTCTAAACTTGAAAAGGAATAAAACAGTCAAAATCAAAAACCCGAGTGTTAGGGTAGGATGTTTGAGAACACTTACAGTACCGAGCCCAGTTAAATTGTTCTCTCTCAATTTCAGGGTACTGTATCAGAACCTACTGGATGTATGGAAGATAACAATTCCATTCACCAGAAAAACCATTAGGACTTATTTTTGCATGCTAAAAACTAGATTCCACAAAAGTACCAGGAATCTAACTTTTCCGTTCGGGTAATTTTGCTCTAACTAGGCAACTATAGCTGATATTTTATCTGGCGTAAATGAAATTGTTTTCATCTACACATGCAATAGTTTCCACCCGACGACATCCAAACTCTGGGAAATTTCAAAAATTGTAGTGGTACAGTGTCCGATAATAATAGGCACGATCCTATGGTCATAACACTGATCAAAATTACGCCAATTTATGCGGTTGCTGATATAAGAAAATGGTTCCAATTGGCAGTTCTACCAAATATCAAAGTAAAGTAAGTAAATTACGAAACTTGACCGTGAGAATAATCGCGCCTATTATTTTTGTCCATACTGTACCCACGGCCGGTACTGTAAAACGCTTTTGATATAGATTATGTACATGTTGATATGGCTGGGGGATGTTGGACCGTTGGCCAAAGCTAGCGAATCAATAGGGCGGGACTTAAGGATCAATCAAAACCGAGACAACATCACATACATCGCCCTTTGTGGTTCATTCTTGTCCGGAACAATTGGTGGCGACTTGTACTGACCTCGGAACGTGTCATATTTGATTGATTGAAGCTGAAAAATTTTATTGTTTTGTTGAACTGACTGAAAAACTGCTCAAATATATCGCTAGAAGCATGGCCGTTTTCAAACGCGCTCTAATCTCAATTTTGCAGAATGAGTACGGTAGGGTCGGGACTCTCACAACGAACAGTTAGATCTTTGTGGATTTAAATTATTATTCTTACTTTCAGTACATTGAAATTAAAGGCTTATTACGTAAATCGTTCTTGTATTTCAAGGCGAAACTGCTACGGTACTAAGTACCCGATTTACTGAGGCCAGACTTTTTTACAGGTAGAGGAAGCTATGTGCTCCGCGAAGGGTCTGCAAAGCGGTTGGAGAGCGGTTATATCCACTTATTCCAGGTATGTAGCGTGTACTACACACATAACGGATGTACTGGTTAACTAGGTTAACAATCTTTCATGAAAGTTATTCACAACATACCGTAACTGGGAACAGTGAATTGATCAGCTGACATGCTCTCGAGTTGCTCGCCAGCGCTATTGCACCATCACACCTGTCTTCCTTGGCGGCTATTATGCTGGAATGTTCAGTTGACCAAGTAGGCGTGGCTTATGCTTACCATGACTCTAACATTGCGTTCCCTATTCCTTGGTTCCAGAATTCTTTTCTCACCGATACGAGAGCCACAAATATCTTTAAAAGTGTTTTTTTGGTGAAAATGCGTGGGAAACTTACTGGTTTCGTTACTTTGTGCTCTTCAAAGTGATATTCTACATCCAGGCGATTGAAAACGTATTTCAAGAACTCAATGGCGGTGGTTAATCGTTCGTTGGAGAACGAGTACTCGCAAAGTCGATCCATCTGAAAAAGATTTCCGTCATTTTTTCAAATTAAACTTTTTTTTCGACTTTTTCAAATTTCACAAATTTTTACAGAAGGAATTCAATTTCCGACCTATTTATGAAAAATTCAGCGATTGAATCATCTTCTAGTTTCACAAAATTTTTCATAAAGACATAAATTTCTGACTTTCTTTTTAAAAAATCTATGAAAACTGAAAAATCCAATTTTTTAAACTCATTTCTGAAAATCAAAAACATTTTTTTCAGAATTCCGTTTCTGTCTTTTTTTCAATTTCACAAACATTAAAAAATCGGTTTTTAACTTATTTCTAAATTTTATAATTTTAAAAACATCAATTCAGATTTCTACTTTTTTTAAGAGCTCTTGCAAAATTTTTCATTTCTTTTATTCAAAAACTATAAATAGAAATGCAAAACTAGAAGCCTTTTCCTATTTCTGCAGCTTATAGGCTACGAAGTCCATCCTTCTTTTTTTACATCCTAAAAGGAGTTTTTTTTTTAAATTAAGCTTCTTATAAGGGCTAGTTACGGTATTCAATCAAAATGATAATGTTGTTGAATTTGAAAAAAAACTGTAAATTCACGTTCAACGATTAGGGTAAGAGTAGAAAAATCGGCAAAATTACCTTTTAAAGATATTGTTAAAAATAGTTATTTTTACAATTCGTTAAATTTTTCAAAAATCTCACAAGCAAGTAAGTGATTTTTGACCGACCGCGCGCATACAATTGGGATGGCCAAAAATTATATAAAGTGTTTTATTTTTTCATCCTGTTCAGCAAAAGATACATACTCATACTCAAAATCCAGGTAAATACCGACAAAAACATAAGATTCATCGGAGAAAAGAACCTGGATTCACCAACTCAAAGAAGTTTTGGTTCCGTCCCGATTTTGTTGATTTTAATACAAAAAGTAAAAACTTCACGTCATTTTTGAACAGGCTATTTTTCATCCCACAAGCATAACTTCAGAAGCCGTTGTCCAATCGGGCTGATTATTCAGAAAATGTGTATCCGGAGATGAAAAGAAACTTTTGTTTTGGACGACTTCATGAATACTCAAAATGAAGACAAAAAAGGGGAGAAAACAGAACTTCACATTATTTTTGAATACATTGTATAACCTGGTCTACCTGGAAAAAACTAGGAATTCCCTGATTTTATACTCGGTAATGGAAAAACGACGGATGTGTTATTTATACGCGGTTTATGTGCATTTTAGCAGGTTATGTGAATTTTAGCGGATTATATGAATGTTAGCTTTTTATGTGCGTGTTATACTCTGTTTATATGAGATTTATAGTCCAAACGCTTATGTGTCGTTTATGACCAAGAACTTTCAGAGGCCTTTTCGGGACTTTTTTTATGTGACCCGCACATAACATGCACATAATCGGAAGTTACATGAACACTGAAAATTCGAACACTGTTGCATCCGAATCACCCCGAATGATGTGCAGATGAGTATTGAAAGATATTCTACGAGTCCTGAGGTCTTCGAGCAGTACCTTACGAGCTGTCAATATGTCTGCATTTTTAATTCCTAAGGGTACTTGGCGAAATTTCAGTCAATTGTGTCCTGAAAAAATTTTGTGGTATGTTCGGACAGAGAGATTCGAAAAACGAAAAAATTCGATAGAGAAAACACCATTGTGGGAGGAGTTTTCCTATGAAACTATTCTAAAAACTCGGAAAAATACTGATTTACTTTACTCCGGAGTGACGAAAAAACTAAAAAAAAAATATGGCAGTGCCACCATCTCTTGAGAAAGTAACTTCGATGTCAAATATAAGTCCATATGTAAAAAAAAACTCGGAAGGTGGTTTTAAATCAGATAAAAGTGATTAGATTGCACACCTCATTTTATTTTGCTAAAAATTCATTCAGAAACAATTATTCACTATTTATCACCATTGTGTTTTTCTCTATGTTTGTTTTCCTGTTCAATAATATCGTGAGTATAGAAAAGGTCCATAAACCGCACATAACCGTATAACACGCACATAATCCGCGGATTCTATAAACGACATATGTTATTTATGTGCGTCGCTCATAAAAAACACATCCGACGATTTTCCATTACCGAGTACGGATCGCCAAAACTGGCATGGATTTTTTCAATTAATTTATCTTCAATTATTAGAGTATAAAATATAAGATAACCTGAGCGTCGAACAGTGCGGCTTTGCTTGCCAAACAAACTCCGTTGATTTTACCGGTCGACGGGCATCGGACAATGTTGGTAGACGTGCATTGAATGCAGTCCTGCACCATGTCCGTCAACATTAATTCCAATTCGTTTCGAGAACTTCTGAAAATTTAACTTTTCAACTGAACTTCCTGGCAATATCAATACGTGGCTACCAGAGTTGCACGGAATTCCGACTTCCGACTTCCGCCCTTTTTTCACTTCCGACTTCCGACTTCCGTGAAAAAAATTTCACTTCCGACTTCCGACTTCCGTTTAACAAATTCTACTTCCGACTTCCGTTTAACAAATTCTACTTCCGACTTCCGCCTTCCGACTTCCGCCTTTTTTTCACTTCCGACTTCCGACTTCCGTGAAAAAATTTTCACTTCCGACTTCCGACTTCCGTTTAACAAATTCTACTTCCGACTTCCGACTTCCGTTTAACGAATTCTACTTCCGACTTCCGTCAAAAAAATTTTTTTCGTGAAAAATGACGAAAAAACCGTGAAATCGTTTCTATTCAGTATGGAATTGACCTATCACCTATTGAGAATGCGCGAATATGCAATATCTCTGGGTTTTTTCAACTTTTTTGCCCTCCCGACTACCGTTGAAAGAATTCTACTTCCGACTTCCGCCCTTTTTTCACTTCCGACTTCCGACTTCCGTTTTAAAAAATTTTACTTCCGTGCAACTCTGGTGGCTACGGAAAATCTTAAACTAAACACGGAAAAAATTACGAAAAAATTATTGAAAAACAAACTGCGACTTCTAAAAACTTAAAAAAATAAATATTGTTTACGAAAAAACCACTTTTTTGAAATTTCCTATTAATTTTCTCAGCAATATCAAAAATTGACAACGAACGAGAACTTTTTCATCTACGGAGTAAATAAATACACTACCACTTTAAAACAATAAATGAAAAGAAAAATCGTCGAATGACCTCCAAAACTTAAAATCCACAATTCAGTATGACATCGGTATCAAGAAGGCCTGTTCGGTATGACTTGGGTACTGGTTTGGTAACACATCGGTAACATTGTGGTATCGCCACCCCTCATAAGACCGAACCATTACCAGAGTAATACCGGAGCGTTACCAGAGTGATACCGGAATGTTACTTCAGTAATACCTCAGAATTCCGAATGGTATCGAAAGACACCTTTGGTATGACTTGAGTACTGGTTCGGTAACACTTCTGTAACATTGTGGTATTGCTGCCCTCGTAATACCTGAACGTTACCAAAGTAATATCGTAACGTTAACAAAGTAATACCGGAACGTTAAGAAAGTAAAACTCGAATGTTACCTACAGGGTAATACTCATACAAGTTTCGGAAAAGTCAAATGTCTGAATGCTCCTTAGGATGTTGTTGCCTCGCTTTTCTACTTTTTCTCTCTCTCTCTCTCTCTCTCTCTCTCTTTCACTCTCTCTCTCTCTCTCTCTCTCTCTCTCTCTCTCTCTCTCTCTCTCTCTCTCTCTCTCTTTCTCTCTCTCTCTTTCACTCTCTCTCTCTCACTCTCTCTCTCTCTCTCTCTCTCTCTCTCTCTCTCTCTCTCTCTCTCTCTCTCTCTCTCTCTCTCTTTCTCTCTCTCTCTTTCTCCTCTTTTTTTTAAACTGACATATGGAAATAGCCTGAACGTAGATTATAAATACTTTTCAATTCAATTCAGACATTCTCAAATTAAAAGTCACGATATAAACAGGAATTCGGATTTTGAAAGACTTCTATCCTCATGCATTTGGGTGTCATGTAATGGTGAGCTTTGGTTATGGCTGAACCGAGCACGGATGAAGACGTGTTTGGACGCAAAGAATCTCAGCTTCAGATCGTGATAGTGATATAACCCCATGCAATATGTCTTCTGATTATTTTTTAAAAAAAAAGGTGTCATCGTTCTCCGTAGAATATAACTCAACTATCTATACTTCAAAAATTCGACTTATGAAATAGTCACATACATAAATTTCAACTAGCTTAAATTCGAATGGTTTAAAAATAAAAAAAATCACTCGTAATACTAGAATTTCCGGACTTCATAAGACTATCCTTTTATGATCTCGGGTGCTTCTATAAGATAATCAGTAAGAACTGTAAAAAAAAGTGTCAGTTATTCAAAATCAGTCATACAAAATTGTCAATTTTCAGGGTAATTCTTCAAATATTTAACAAAAATTTCTTAACGGTTGCATACATTTCCGTAATTTAAGAAACAACTGACCGACAAAATGATCAAAAAATCTCGGAAAATTTTTTTAAAGCCATCTGAGGGAACGAATCACTAATCCTCGCATCATAACGCGAAAAATTAGAAAAACTAAAAAATTAAAAAAAATACCCTTCGTAAATCGTCTTTCGAAGAACGATACGCCAGCTGACACGTCAACATTTTTGGCGTCTCGTTTTTCTTTTTTTCATTCTGCCATCTTTCTCTCTGTTTGTTTGATTCATTCATGTCATTTAATGCAGTCTGTATAATAAAAAATAATTTTTGAAATGAATAGTTCCATTTGAATTTAGTAAAGTCCCTAGAATCTTTGTTTTTCAAACAACAAGTTTGGGCCAAGTTTGAGAGTTAATATTTCAGAATTTTGATTTGTTAAACTCATCTATTTTACTGTTTTGTTGCTCCTGTTGCGATGGTTTCTGTTAGAATATCAAAAAAACAGAAAAAAAAAAGAATTTTAGCGTACCCCCACCTTCGTTCGGACTTCTTACGGTTGTAATTTTCAGAAACATCCCTGTTCGAAGAGGTCAGAACCCTGTACCTGGGTGTTTATCGAGGTGCAAAGGTGTCGAGGAATGACCCGATGCTCGCCTACTGTGACAAACAGGTAATTTTCTATACACAAGTATTCTGAAAATATTATGAAATGGCTATTAGTAAAATGAACCCCGTTGCACCGAGCACCTCGTTTTTTTCAAACGTTAATAACTTTGCTCAGAGCTTCACGATCATCGTTTTTTTAGGCTTAGGTTGAACCTTAAGCTAGTCCCAACCTAACCTAAGCTTGAAAAGGAGATGTTCATAGTAACACACATCACGTTGTTTATTTTTGAAAAAAACGGGTTGCATTTTACTAAATGCCTTATGAAATCACTAGTTCATATACATTTTGAAGATAAAATAGAAAATCATGAAATATCCCTAAAGTTGTCTCATTTAGTAGATCATAACCGAGTGTGCCTCGTACAACTACTCGGTCGTGATTGTGCCAATCTACGAAACGCTTGGAATTGAATCGTCGATCTTCATTCTCAACCAGGTCAGTCATTAGAGTTTTCGTGTGTTATGACCGGTCGAAAGCTATTGGTGAGATTTTAATTCATTTTGGTGGTTTCCTATTGTCAGTCGTGACCTGATAGCACCCGATAATTATTGCTTTACAGGGCTTCTCTAATTCAACAGGGATTGTTCATCCCTCAACTACTTGGTCGTCATGGAGATCATTAGCGAAGAGCTGGTGGCATCAGCAACCAATCGAGCACTACGGGATGTGATCACTTTCGAGGATCTACTAAAACTCGGAAATAATTCAACAACAGGGTGAGTTGTTATTTTGCCGGTGTCCCGCTTGTGTCCTACTGGCCATATTTTTGCTCACTTAAAAATAATAGTTCCAGAACACGCTTTCCCTAGAAGAAATCCTTAACACAAACTTTCCATATAGTTTGACAATTATTAGTTTCTGACACTGAGAAGTTTTCAAAATTTTTCCATCTAGAAATTTGATTACTATCACAGTTCTAAGATGAACATTGCTAAATTTTGCTTGCTTTCTGTTCTAAGTTCCTTATTTCAGAGAGGACCGCATCCAACAGCATCAGATGGATGTTGGCACAAGCCGGTACTGACACCGTCCGTGAAGACGCACGACGGGATTGCAAGAAATGATGTTATTTTTAATGTATTAATAAATTTTATATTCACGGCTGTTATTGTATTTCAAAATGCGGGAAGATTTTGAAGAGAAGGTAGGTATTACTTGCGTATCGTTTCGGTATTACTTGCGTATCGTTCCAGTATTACATCGGTCACAATCGACCGTGACCGAAGTCATCACTGCGGTATCGGACATATTACCCAAGTCATACTGAATTGTGACCAAAGTAATACTCGAGTTTTCCCGATGTCATACTGAATTGTGGATTTTAAGTTTTGGAGACTGTCACGTATTAATGAACGGCTAATTATTAAGTCAATAATTAACTAATTGTGAAACACAAAAATCGAATAGGAAAAATTTGATAATTTACTACGAACAAAAAATGGTCAATTTCATAGTAATTTCAAAAATCAGATTTTATTTTTGAACAATAAAAAAACAACTCACTCTGATTCCACATTCAAACACGATAGAATGGCTTCATGACGAACGAAATTCGTAATAAGAAATTCCACTATCTGTAAGATCAATAATTTTTTTTGTACAAATTTGAAACTCGCCTCAAACGTTCCGATTTTCAAACTGATTTTTTTTCACAATTTCCAATTTTGAAAGCTCAGTTTTTTTTTACAATTTTCAAATTTCTTTTATCAAATTTTATTCGAAACTGTATTTTTCCTCACAATTTTCTATTCCAAGTCCTTTTCGCTTTTCAACTTGAAATTTGCCACAAAAAATGTTTTTCTCAATTTTTCATTAAAACTTTTTTTTACTCTTAAACTACGAATTTCTTTCTTTTTATTTTTCTGATGTCTATCAACTACTTCTCAGGTCAACTTTAATTATAAAGGTTGAAAAAATACCTCGCTAACACTCTTCGCTTGCGGTCTCTCCGTCGCGTGATACTTTTGACTTGACATTGGTTCTGAAATTACCCCATTTACACATAATTTTTCATGGAGACGCTATTGATGAGACCCTAACTACCCATTTCCAATTACTGTAGCGGATACGGTATACTGCTGTCATTGTAGCTACCGTAGTCAAATCTAAAGTGCCGTAATGCAATCAAAGCGACAGTGTACCGCAATGGCATCACAGCTAACATAGTCACTTCTACAATGTTATGGTGCCATCAAACCTACAGTAGTTGGGTGTACGGTATCGTGCTGACAACACGGCTACCATAGTGAAGTTGGCAGTATCACGACGACATCCAAGCTACCATAGTCATTTTTACAATGTTATGGTGTCATCAAAGCTAGAGTAGTCTGGTATACGGTATCACAGCCAGCGTAGTCAATTCTACAGTATCCTTTTTCATTCGTAAAAATGAGAAAAAACAGGCTGGGTTGTTTTCAATATCAAACTATTGACTATACTAACTGGGGATTAGATATATTAAAAATGAGGATGCTTCCGACTGCTCGGTTCAATGAAAAGGGGTATATCCCTGATGAATGGAGGGCAGACATCGAAGAGAGAGTGAAAAAGTGTGTGTTATCTGACTATAATTTTCAGGTTATACATGGGTTGGTTTCTGGAACCTTCGTAGGGAACTCAGAAACCATCAGGAGTTGAGGAGTAAACAAGCGAATTCAGAAATCGGAGAGGTCGTTTGAAGGCTAATGAGTGTCATTTCTGACACTTCTTATGATGATTACTTCGAACGATTGTGATGAGTCAAATAATCTCCTCTCTCTCTCTCTCTCTCTCTCTCTCTCTCTCTCTCTCTCTCTCTCTCTCTCGGCGCTCTCGCGCGCTCTCTCTCTCTCTCTCTCTCTCGAGCCTCTATCCTCTCTCTCTCTCTCTCTCTCCTCT
>OZ022253.1:12899978-12902478 GCA_963978915.1 Caenorhabditis parvicauda | reverse complement strand
TACGTGGCGTCATGGTTTTTACAATGTGTCAAATTCCTCACTCCCGTCTTTCTAGAACTCCGTGTGAGAATCAAGGTTGTACGTAAGTAAAAATCTTCCATGGATGTCTGGAGCAGAAATGTTTACGAAATTTCCGATTTAACGAAAATCTAAAACGTTAAATTAACGGTTTTTCCGAGTTTAACGAAACCGTAAAGCGTTAAATCAGCTCATATTCAAGTTGGGAGTTTTTTACGGAATTTCTGAAAAACACCGAAAACGAGAGGGGAAATGCTAAATTATCAATAAAGTGTTTGGAAATCAGAAGTTTTTTTTAATGAGATGAAACATTGGTCACGAGCCGAAGATATAGAAAAAAACATCGAATATCATAAAATGACGTTCATAAAGATTGCAAATTAATGAAGGTAGGGACAGATAATGAGTGAACATTAGCCACTTGTTTTTGCGATTGGTCAAGAAATGTCGGAAATTTTTAGACTGCAGACTCAATGCAGCGGAGTCTTATTTTAGGCGTAGGAAATTTCAAGAGTACCCGATTTTGAAAGATTGAGAAGACGATTTCTCGATGCAGAAGACAGAAACTGAAGAAATTTCAACGAATATGTGGGTTTTCAAATGTTTTCTACCAATAAAGTATAATCTGGCGAGGTGTAGGGTAACCTGTGAATATGAAATCTACTAATAATGAGTACTTTACACAGCGTTTTTTTCAGATAACCAAAAAAACCACAAGGGTAGTTGCTTTTGCTGTTAGATTTAATTCTGCAGCGCGCGAAGTCTTAAATTGTGACTGGTAATATGTGAAGCGTTTTGAAAAGTGATTTTTGAAATTTTTTGTAAAAAAAACGTTCAAAATATTTGAACATGAAAACTTCATTATTCGACCTGCTTAACACATCTCACTAGGTCTTCACTCTAGGTCAAAATAACATTGAAAGTCACCTCCTGTTAAGTCTAAAAATTTGTTCATAGCTTTTCATGTTACAAAAAAACGGAAATTGATGGGATTTGTTTTACTAAATGCCACTATATTCGTACATGATTCAATAAAACTCCAGGACCTTCACTATAGCCGAGTAGTGAGGTTCGTCTACACTTCATTAACTCTTTTCAAACATATCTTATTGACATCGCGCCATTTCTGAATTGAATTTCGCGGTTCACAAAAAAAAACGCACGCATCGGGCCATCCCAATCTAAGCTTCTTATGATAAGCGCGAGCTTCGTCACAGACACGTATGACGAGAATTAGCGAGATTAATTCGTCTCGCCGACGCTCTCTTTCTAGTGCACACAGATGAATACATGTAAAAGTGCAATTTGGGACAAAGCTCCGATGAAATGAAATGTAGTTTGAGAAGGGGGCGTCGAGCCGATCGCCCAAGTCCCATAACACTGGGCAATAAAATCCTGATGCGGTCGACAACGATTGTAGCAATGTGGACATAAAAAAGGAACATGCGAAAAGCAAAGGAATGAGAAAACCAGCAAAAAATATAACATGGCCATGCTACAACTAAATTTCCGCTCGGAATAACAACTCGTGAGAGTGTGTGTGTTGGGAAATGGCATGGAAGAGAAGGAGAGGAAGTTTCTTTCCTGGCCAATAAACAAAACAAAGAGCGAGTGTTTTTAAAGTGCGAGAATGATTGAAGCAGATGTCTGTATTTTTAAAGTCGCAACATGCTCAAAATTCATTATTCATGCATCTCGATACTCACAAAAACAGTTTGAGTCTAGAAAAATGGTATTCAGTAAATAGCAATCCCGTTTTTTCATACGTCCATAATTATGGTATAACTTTGCTCGGAACATCCCAAAAACCTTGTTTTTAGGCCTAGGTTAAACCTGAAGCTGACTCAAACCTAACCTGGGTCCACAAAAAGGTGTTTATGGTAACGCACACCACGTTTCACACGCTTAAAAAACAAAAAAATCTTTTAAAAAATAGAAACGAAAAATCGTTTATGGAGTTTCTATGCGCCGATTGGATTGTAGATTTACGAGTTACTGTAGATGTAGAAAAATCTCGTTTTAATTATTTTTCCTTTTCGTTCCTAAACACGGATTAAACGTGAAATCATGAAGTGAATTCAACGGAATGCTATCATATGGAAGATTAAAGGTATTACAGAGGACAAACTCCAGTTAGAAAACAAGTCTGGACATGCTCATTATTTATTATAATAAAATTGAATTCGATGGGGTTTGCTAGTCATTGCCTTTTCCGTCTGGTTGCTCTTATCAATTGCACTTCGTCGTCGCTCGAATTTCCGTCTTCCGGGCGCCTGAGCAATATAAAAATGAGCCGAATTCCATTCACATTTATCATTTTTATTGATATTGCGCGGCTAGTTTGGTATATTTCTGAGAACGGCTTTGTTATTCGGGGCAATTTTTGGGGATTCCTGAGGGACGTTGGGGTAGACAGTCTATTTTTGAAAACAATTAGTGCAAATGCGTGGTATAGGTTAGTATTTTTAATTTCATAGATTGG
>OZ022253.1:12854881-12892381 GCA_963978915.1 Caenorhabditis parvicauda | reverse complement strand
AGAAATTCTCATGTTCTCGATTTTCTAGCATTTTTTTCGAAAAGTAAATCGCCCTTGTGATTCAAAATCATTACGATTTTCAGAAAATATCTTTTTTCTCTGCCTCTTCTCTCTCTTTAACTGTTCTCGCTTTCCTAGAGTTTTTTCGACGAATAAATCGCCTTTGTGACTCAATTACATTAGTTCTCTCTCTGTCTGCCTCTTTAACTAAACGTTTCCGGAAATTGCAACTTCAAAAGGGGGCCTCAAAATCACTAAAAATCATAGTATTTCGATATCGTAACCAAGTTTGAAAGAAACCTTTGACCTATCCAGCACGAAATTGACTCCTTTCTCTGTCTGTGCTAATTCAACGAATCTCGACTCAAAATCCATCTGGAATCGTCTATGATGAATTAAAGTTCTCAACAAATAAATTGGTCCATTGAACCATGATAAAACTGCTAACAGTTCATGACAATCTTTTATTTTACCCGATTTTGGGAATGCAAAACCATAGTAAGAACATTGAAGAATTGTGATATTTCAAAATGGACAATCAGGTTCTTTTTTCTCGTCAAATTCGGTCGTTTTCGTCTATTTTCATGCAAAGAAACACTTCAATTTCATGAAAACGATCACAATTTGTCGACAGAGAACCGACTAGACATCGTAAATCGGGTGTCGTGGGGATCTAGATGACAGTCTCAGCGAAGCGAAAATCAACAACATCCTAGTAAATTCCGGTAAGATCTGGTTAATATCGACAAAAATACTCATTAAAGTCGAAAAAAACCTCGATTTACCAGATCTGATCAGAATTTCATTAGATCTGGCATGGATTTACCAGGATCAACCTGGTATACCTGGAAAATTTTACCTAGACTTTGTCGATTTCCACTTCCGAGAAGTCTCAAAACTATCGCCCATCTCCACAAAAATTCTGATGACAATAAAGGGGGGAAGTCATGCAAAAATGACATTTCTCTGCTTATGGAATCGTTTTGAACACCGACAAGGTAAAGAATCAATGTGAATCAAGAGATTTTTCCGTGAAAACTTAGTTCACATCGAATCTTCATAAAGAGCTCTAGAAACAAAAAATCAATATAGGGTTAATTGAGTGGCACCAAAAAATTAACTCTGAATTTACTTCATTCCTTGTCAACTTTCTGCTAATATAATTCCGGAGTAAATTCAAAACTAATTCCGGAGTACATTCAGAGTCAATTCCGGAGTACATTCAGAGTTAATTCCGGAATAAATTCAGAGTTAATTTTTTTTTGGTGTCACTCAATTAACCCTATATCAATTTTTATTTTCTAGAGGAGGGTTAGTAAAAATAAGCTGTTATCACATTAGAGTTCGAAACAAAAAAAAGAGGAAACAAGATATGCTTCGCGAAAAAAATTACTGACCAAAAACGAATCGTAAATATGCTGGTGGGGGATACTTTTCTTCAAATTTCTAAAGAAAAAAGCTTCGTTAGAGAATTAGGGTGACCTCGTATGGTGGGGGATGCCTTGTGAATCTCAGAACACTTCGACGATTACTGAGAATGAGATGAGTACTGTAGGGAAATTAACTACGCCCATTTTCTGCAGTTTTTCTTCAGAAAATGTCGGAAACAATCGGAATTCATACTTTTGTGGGCTTTTTCTTTAGCGAAATTCCCAAAATCAGTGCTAAAAAGACACGAGTGAGGAGCTTTGAACTTTCGAAAATTTCATCCAAAAATTTCAACTTTGAGGAAAAAAAATCAAATCCTTATCCGCTAATTTTACTTTTTTCTGAGAATGAGTGACTATACATAAATTCTGGGTTTATTCTACTTTTTGCACTTGAAACTTTTTACTTCCGTGCAACTCTGGATTCCTCTCTCCCGTCTTTCTGACGCTATTCTTGGTGAGCTCTTCCATCTGATTTTCAGTAATCGTTGGACAAAAACTAGAAGCGCGTAAACAATGACCCATACTTACATTTCATGACCTAGAGAGATGGATACATAATCGTATGTATTTTTTCAATAAAGCTAATGGGAGGGTAACATCAGATGAGACCGTACACGGTACTGTTCATTCTACTCACTCCAACCGTGCTGTTCACGTACGCTGATGTCAGCATGTCCAGAGGGTTCGACTTTTCCGATGTTTCACTCACGGTCGGTAGGCTTACTGATCGTTTCAGCTTTGGCAGAGTCACGTTCCGTAGTTTGTCGAGAACCTAAAAGAAATTGCATTATTTTACTAGAAATGGTGAGTCGTGCAGAATCTTATTTTGCATCCTGTGTTAGATTATCGTATATCGAAAGATTGTCTTGCTATGATCACTGGTGTAGCACTTTTTGTATAATTACCCTAGTCCAATTCTTTAATAGGGAAGAATAATGAAATCAAGAATCAATGAAAGTTATCAATTCACCAGGAGTCTCTTTTTGAATAGATGTTCACCCCCGCGCCAATAGAACCTGTGGGATGGCGTTAGGAATCTTTGAGCTGAGATCGCGCAAATACAGTGATAAACTAGCCGTTTTGAAAGTTTTCTCAGTTATATGAATTTAATCATGTAATCATTTAAAATACAAGACATGTGGCAATTTATGAACAACTCATGTAGAGAATTTTTGCAGGTTTTTTTTCTTTCAAGCAAGATATTACAATTTAAAATAACCATTTCAACATTTTCTACATGTAACCTTCATAATTTTACCTGCTTAACGAAAGTCAATTCCTGTTAAGCATTAAATTAAAGTTATGATACTAAATTTGAATGAATGTTATGATACGCAGATGAAAAATTCGGGAACTCGAGATACAGCTTTAAATTTGATTAACAGATGTACAGAACAAAATTTTCAATCGATTCTAGGACCATAAATCTATAGTCTATGATTTGAAATACAAGGCATGTGTTTCAAACGTTATAACCACTTCTAGAGTCCATCACACGCGCCAAGTGCAGTATAAGGCGACCAATGAGCAGCAAGCACAAACCCCGCCCCTTCGTATATCCTGCACCGCTGTAGATCAAATTACAGTTAATGTAGTTCAAAACCTTTTTTCTCTGTCGTTTTTTTCAAACTTCATGATAAAAAGCCAGTTACGAAGAAAAGTTACCTAATTTGCAATTTTTCAACAGCAATTGGCAAAACAAATTCGCCTGTCAAGATGAAAAAAATAGGACAAAAGATTGAAAAAAATGTTGATGTGCGAACGCGCCCTATAGCGAATTTGAGTTCAATATGATTTGCGTGCAACGCGTCCAATCGATAACGATCACCTTTCGCTCGGTGTACATCAGCGTTTCATATTATTCAATGCAAACCAAAAAATCACCTTCTGAAAGTCGGGTCTCTCCTCTCGATTCGTCTTGATGCACACATCGTAGAGTGATGTCAGAACCTTCGGAGTGTCAGCGCGTAATTTCGATGCGTCTGGTTTCAAGAACCCGCGTCCAACCTGAAAAAAAACAAAACTTACAATTTTTCAAGAATCAAAGTCCCACCCCAAAGAGAATCTGATCTCTGTTGTTGATGTGTGCGTAGGGCAATTGACCGGACAGCATTTCGTACATACAGATTCCAAAGGCGTAGACGTCCGATTTCGGCGAATATGGGTTGTTGTCTTGCATTCTGATAACTTCTGGGGCCTGGAATTCAGTTGTGAGAAACTAAAAATTCGTCTCCTTATTTTCAATCAATTCAAATCGGGCATACGATGAACCTATGGAATTCTTTCAGTTTTGCGGTAGAAAAACTACTGAAACTTCAATGGTTATAAGTTCATTGACGGCCAGAATGTAGTAGATCAACTGGATTCTGATTTTTTCTAAAGTTAATTTCAAAACTTCTACTCAACTTTCGAAACTTCTCACGCGGCGAGAGAAATTTTCATTGAATAAGGGATGTTCTGGTTAATTAATGTCATAATTTCCATTCGATGCTGAACAAGAGTTGACCTTGAGCGTTATCGGGATTTAGAGTTACGATATAGCTAGTTTGTTTCATCGAGAAAATCTATAAAGAACTCATGAAGAGAATTTTTGCACGTTTTTTTTCTTTCAAGCAAGATATTATAATTTTTAAATCTTACTTAAGCCTGAAATTTGAGATGTCGCAACGATAAATGAAAAAAGATTCATGATTTCTGGTTCAGTCTACTTTTTCGTATTAAATCGAATCGATTCGTCAAGTCATCACACAAAACAATGACTAACCATCCACAAGATGGATCCCGTCGGCTGCTGAGCCTGTTGCCCGGCGTTCCATTTGGATTTAACACATGCCAAACCGAAATCTCCAATTTTCACAGTCTGCATGTCGTCCATTAGGAAAATGTTGTTCGTCTTCAAATCTCGATGGATGATATTCTTCGAATGCAGGTAGTTCATTCCTAGTGTTATCTGCTTCAGAATGTCCAGGATAGTGCTCATTTCGAATTCTATCCGTGGTTCTGGAAAAAAAAACTGATTAAATACAGTGTGGTGCATAGTAGATATTTCCGAGCCACACCGAGCTAAAGGTGATCGTTATCGACTAGACGCGTTGCACGCAAATTATATTGAACTCAAATTCGCTATAGGGCGCGTTCGCACATCAATATTTTTCCAATCTTTCGTCCTATTTTTCTCATCTTAACAAGCGAATTTTTTTCACCAATTGCTGCTGAAAAATTTCAAATCATGTAACTTTCCTTCATAACTAGCTTTTTATCATAAATTTTGAAAAAACGTCAGAGAAAAAATCTTTTAAACTATAGTAACTGTAACATATCTACAGCGGTGCAGGATTTACAAAGGGGCGGGGTTTGTGCTCGCTGCTTATTGGTCGCCTCCTCTTTCTGCTACTTCGCTTAGCGCGGTGTGTTTAGGTTGGTTTTTTCTGTTGTAGGCTATTGCTACTTATAAGTTGTATAAGCTACAGCACACTTCGTCAAGCGCAGTAGAAAAGTGTCGGATCAAGCAGCGAGGGGAGGCGACCAATAAGCAGCGAGCACAAACTCCGCCCCTTCGTAAATCCTGCACCGCTGTAGATCAAATTACAGTTACTGTAGTTTAAAAAAACCTTTTTTCCCCGACGTTTTTTCGAAATTCATGATAAAAAGCTAGTTACGAAGGGAAGTTACATAATTTGCAATTTTTCGATAGCAATCGTCGAAACAAATTCGCTTATTGAGATGAGAAAAATAGGAGAAAAGGATGAAAAAAATCTTGATGTGCGAACGCGCCCTATAGCCAATTTTCGTTCAATATAATTTGCGTGCAACGCGTCTAATCGATAACGATCACCTTTAGCTCGGTGTGTGTCAGAGTCACAAGTTCGTTTTCATTTTTCTTATGAAACATGACAAATTTTTGAAAATTTACATGAAGAAATATCACAAGAAACACTCACCGACAACGTGAATATGTTTGTACAGGCTGCTTCCTTCGCACCACTGGGTGATAATAGCCAACTCGGGTTCTCTGACCCAACCCATGAACAGCAGGATGTTCAAGTGTCGCGTTTTCTTTAGCATGGCCACCTGAACTATGCAATGAGAACTTTCAAAAATGAATTGAAAAACCTGTCTCACACTAATGCAATCTTAGTTGAAAAGTTTCAGACCATACATATAACGTTTTTTTTCGAAAAGAAAAAAACGAAAACACTCTTTCCATGCATCCCTATATCTAATTTTGATGTTTTTTATTTTAATTTTACTTGTTCTCTTTTTGATTTTTTTCAATGAAACATCGTTCACTTATTCTTTTCACTCTGTTCAGTCATATGAGACAAATATTCCATTAGAGATTCACAAAAATGATGAAAAAATTTTGTGTTTCAACTTTTAGCTAAATTGGTGTGGCGATAAACTTTTTCAATCGGATGCCACGAGCTTTCATTTTTATTCTATTGAATAAATGTAATCTAATCCAAAAAATCGGCAAATTAATTAATGAGAAAAAAAGAGAGAAAGAGAGGGAATAAAAGCCTATCACCTGATCTCATTCTGAGAACCGAAAAACTTTCCAAGTTGGATTTTTTT
This sequence comes from Caenorhabditis parvicauda, assembly GCA_963978915.1. NCBI lineage: Eukaryota > Metazoa > Nematoda > Chromadorea > Rhabditida > Rhabditidae > Caenorhabditis > Caenorhabditis parvicauda. Next base: position 12,886,376 of record OZ022253.1, on the reverse strand, counting down.
CTATTTTCATAAATTCATGCACATTTAGTGAATAATTCCTAGGAGAGGAAACCATTCATTCAATGTAATAAAACAAAAGATACCTCGTTTTTGAACGCTTGCAGCTGCTGAATAGTGGGTTCGCCAACATTCAACTTCTTTATCGCGACTTGGCCAAAGAACTCTCCTCTGTAGACGGTTCCGAACGATCCGGAGCCCACTTTACAGAGCATTTGATAGTCCGACGGGTGAACTTCCCAGTCTTCTGGTGCCATCTTACTTTGCATCGCCCGTGATCGTTGTGGCTCGAGCCGTTCTCCTGGTGAACGACTTCGATTTCGGAAGAATCCAGGGGAAATCTGGAAACTTTGCTGTGCACATATATCGCTAGAAGCATGGCCGTTTTCAAACGCGCTCTAATCTAAATTTTGCAGAATTAGTACGGTAGGCCTAACTTAGGGTCGGGACTCTCACAACGAACAGTTAGATCTTTGTGCATTTAAATTATCATTATTACTTTCAGTCCGTTGAAATTAAAGGATCATTACGTAAATCGTTTTTCTATTTCAAGGCGAAACTGCTACGGTACTAAGTACCCGATTCACGGAGGCCAGACTTTTTTACAGGTAGAGGAAGCTATGTGCTGTGTAATATCATCATTTTTAATAGCTTACGAACTTATACAAAAGAAACCGGGAACGCAAAAAGTCGAATGAACACAAGAATACTGTATAACGGCCAGAGTTTCACGGAATTCCGACTTCCAAGTTCCATCAAGAAAATATTTTCTTTTTCGTGAGATGAGTTTGGTGAAAAATTTTTGGAAAAAGAATGAAATCGTTAACTACTTAGCCTAGTTCGTCTAAGAATGAGGGGACATACAATATCTTTTGGTTTATTCGACAGCCTGTAAAAAAATCTTACTTCGTGCAACTATGATAGCCTCTCATTTTCAGACAAATTAGACTGACTAACTCGGAATTTAAAAACGTAAGAATCGCACAATATTTCAAGAAAATTACCTTTTGTGGCGGAGCCGACTGTGGCGGGGTCAATGGCATAGCATGAAGGTGTGGCGGACCTGCCGCCAACTGGCTCGTCGTGGTGACCACTGGGTGAGGATGGGCGAGTCCACCCGGTGGTGATGAACATGTTGACGATGGTGAGTTTGAGCCGAGTGGCGTCGAGTCCGCCAAAGGGTGCAGTCGGTTCCCACGTCCTAAAGTAAAGGAGTCATATTGGATGTGTAGCGTCGAAGCAACATTTTGTACAATTTTACAGAAATATCCAATAAGAGTTCAGACAAATTGTCAACAAAACGTTTCAATTGGCACCGCTGTTTGATATTTGTCTAAATTCAGATCAAAATATCACATGAACAGCTATAAATTGAATTTTGACAGGAAATAAGTACGAGCTTGGCTGCAACGGTTTAAAAATTTTTTTTTAAAAACGGTTTTTTCACATTAAACTCATTGCACATCAACAAAAATTTTCATAACAACAACATTCTAAGTTTCATAGTGACGAAAAAATACCTTGAAGAAGATGTCCCGACTGGAAATGTGGTCGTTGACGTGTTTGAGTCGATAGCAGCAATCCTGTCTTGTCGCGAGATTCTTCCTCTAGCCGTTGTGCTTCCAGAGCTTCGATGATATGTTGCTGGAAACGGATTTGACAAAATATTTTGTTGATTTGATTTTGATGATTAATGATTTCATCCTTTAAAACTGAAATTTGAAAACGACAATTTAGTGACTTTTGTTTTATTCGGGAACAACATTGCAGTTCTCAACAAAAGTACCTTTAAAATGAACGAAATCTCAATTTGACGACATAAAAATGTTTCGTCAAATTTGATAAGCTCGTTTTGGCTTGAAAGTGCTACTCAATATCGTATACCAGGGATCCGGATATAGAAGGGAAATATTTCATTTTTCATACAAAGATTTTGCATTTATTCGTAAATAATATTTTTTAAAATTGAGATATCTAACCGAAAAATGGCGGAACCTTTAGAAAAGTTAATGAATCGCCAGTCATTGGATAACGAGTGGCTATTCAATTGGCGAGCGCTTGGAGTTGCGCTTTCTGAGCCTTCTCGATGTTAAAGATGGTGTTGTTCAGTTGGTATCAATTCGCCAATTGAATAGCCAATCGCTCGCCATTGGCTAATGGAAAGAGGATAGCCAATCGTTAGCTGGCGATTTGCCCATCCCTAATCGTGTAGCATGCAAAATCTCACATTGTGTTCTGCGTTGGCTTCATCGTTGATCGAATTGATATTAGGTGCTGAAGATGACCTGTCTCTGGGATACGGTCCTGCGGGAGCCAACTGGGTAGTTTCCACCTGTGGTGATGTGGCTTGGTGTCGTTTTACTCCGCCCGTTCTGAAAATATCATCATTCTGTGTTATCATATTGTTACTTGAGAAATCCTCTGCCCACTTTGTGAAAAGCCCATTTTTGCGTGGTCCTTTTTGATTTTCATGGGGGGTATGGAGAGAGGAGGAGGGGGGAGAATTACAAATTGCCGGGAGGTTGACGGGTATCAAACCCGTGACGCGGGAATAGAAAATGGAAGAGAGAGAAAGAGAGAGAGAGAGAGAGAGAGAGAGAGAGAGAGAGAGAGAGAGAGAGAGAGAGAGAGAGAGAGTGATCGTGAGAAACTTGAAAATCACTTCTGCTTTCAATCAAGAAGTATGAACAGGCGAAATTGAAAAAAACGAAAGTAATGGGACCACGAACGCAGCGAGGAATACGTGGGTACATGGCTGATTTGACCAGGACTCGTCTATTTTTGTTCATGTACTATTGACTCATATGAAACCATACCTCCGTATACTTGTCAAATCCGGATGACTGCTATCTGGAGTCGCAGCGGGGCTTGCTGCAGGAGGTGCAAGTCCTGCCAGTACGATTTCGGCTACAGAACTGTCAGGACCTTCGACTTCTGACGCGATTTGGAATAACCGGAGAGCTAACTGAATTTAACTTTCTACTCAATCGGCATGTAATATTCCAATTTTTCTCCAAACGGTATGAAATATCCGAGTTGAAGATAATTTTTCTCATGAGACTTCATATGTATTTCTATTTTATACAAATTTTTGAACGTAAAATTACACCAAGCGTGTTGAAATTTTTAATAGATTGAATGTTTCTCCGAACGAACTTCAAACTTTCTATCCAATCGGCATGTAATATTCCATTTTTTTCTCTAAATGGTATGAAATATCCGAGTTGCAGATATTTTTTCCATAAGACTTTTACTGCACATGTATGTCTATTTTATACATATTTTTGTAGGTAAAATTACACCAAGCGTGTTGAAATTTTTAATAGATCAAATGATTCTCCGAACGACAGAAACTTATTCTTAAACACTTTTTCTTTCAATTTTAACGTCAAGAATGACTTTTTCAACCAATTTTCACATCGCGCTAAGCGCAGTAGAAAAGTTCCAGCAAGGGGAGGCGACCAACGATTAGCAAGCACAAACTCCGCCCCTTCGTAAATCCTACATCGCTGTAGATCAAACTACAGTTACTGTAGTTAAAAAAAACTTTTTTCTCTAACGTTTTTTTTTTCAAATTTCATGATAAGAAGCTAGTTACGAAGGAAAGTTACATGATTTGCAATATTTCATTCGTCGAGACAAATTCGCTTGTTTACTTGAGAAAAATAGGAGAAAAGGATGAAGAAAATATTGATGTGCGAACGCGCTCTATAGCGAATTTTCGTGCAACGCGTCTAATCGATAACGATCATCTTTAGCTCGGTGTGATTTCCGAAGATATTGAAAAACACTCACACTCTCGTTCTTGGGAACAGACTGCAATAGATCACAATAGAGCGGAGCAAATGAAGAGCATCTCTGATGGAACTTGAACTGGCAGAATTCACATCGGAATCCCTTTATAAATTCATTTAGCGGGATTTAATGGAAACTCCACATACCACCATCCAAATCGGATTGCTGCAGACGTCGCATGCTTTTGGTGGGATGAACGTTCTACGTACTATTGTATGCTGAATTTTCTTCATCAATCTGGATGAAATACTGGAAATTACCTTTATCGAAGAAACTGTGTTCAAATATTCACTGTGAACCCACAATTCATTCTTGGGTAACCGGTTTGCGATTGTTTCGAGATCTTCCTGCAATTTTTCATTAGAACCAGCTAATGTTTCTATAACACACTGCAGATCAGGAATAAGTAGATATAGCCGCTCTGCAACCGCTTTGCAAGACCCACATATATCGCTAGAAGCATGGCCGTTTTCAAACACGCTCTAATCTCACTTTTGCAAAATGAGTACGGTAGGCCGGCCTTAGGGTCGGGACTCTCACAACGAACAGTTAGATCTTTGTGGATTTAAATTATTATTCTTACTTTCAGTCCATTGAAATTAAAGGCTCATCACTTAAATCGTTTTGTGTTTCGAGGCGAAACTGCTACAGTACTAAGTACCCGAGGCCAGATTTTTTTACAGGTAAAGGAAGCTATGTGAGACCCTTAGCGGATCGAATTAAAGTCATTTTTTTATTCTCGAATATTTTTGGTAATTTTCAAACATATTTTCCTTGGTTTCACATCTCTTATACTTTCCAACTGCGTTCATCACAGTGTGTAGAATAGTTGCACGGAATTCCGAATTTCGTAAAAATTTTATTTTCATGTTATGAAATTCTTCGAAAAATTCGGGATTCGAGGAAAAAAGACAATCCCATACAATTTTTTCTGAATTTTGCGACTTTTTTTCGCACACTCGATTTTCTACTCTCATTTTCGTGAAAACTCTCACTTCCGAGTTCCGTTTTGAAAAATTTAGAGTGAGCTCTAAAAAACTTCAAAAGAACTGGAATCATCTCACATTTGAAAGGACTGAATAATCAGAAATCATCAGAAATGATGTGGCAAAATAAGATGAACACTGGTATTAACTACTTAGCTATGATTATATAGGAACAAAAATAACCTGCAGATCAATTTGTTCACTTTTGGGATCTGAAGACACGTTGACATGGCAGAGTTGGGGAGTGATGTCTCTTTTCTTGAGAAGTTTTGATATGGCTTCTCGGGCTGTTTCTCCAGATCGAACCTGAACCAATCTTGAAAACTTGAAAATTATGAAGTGAAACTTTTGAAATCTGTATTCGTTGGTAGTTTTTTGCCGTTTTTCGGAAACAAAAACTCTTTTTACTTTCATGAACCTAACCTCATCTTATTATAATAGGTAAATTACTTTTTGGCTACAGATTGCAAATTGAGGTTAGGTCATGACGCGAGATTTTGAACAGTGAAAAGTAAGGAATAATCGACAACGTCGTCAGATTTATTGAAAAATTTAAGCTATTTCAAATTGCATCCAATAATGAAAAACAAACCTCTAGTCGAGAATGTTGATCAAAAGGTAAATGTACAGTGATCAGTTTCGGTTTATATTTCGTGTCGCCATTTAAAGAATGAAATGTGTCACTGTGCTTCGGCAATGGTGTTGACGGACTCAGCATCGGACTGTTGTCCTAGAAGAAACAATTGGGAAGACTAACATACTTCATAGGTAAAATAAGTACAGAAGCTTCAAAACAGAAATCTCTGTGAAAAACCTCAATCAGCACCAAAAATGCGAAAATTCGGCAAACTCTACGTAAGTTGTTAGTATAATGAACACCTTTTTGTCGACGGAAGCAGATGACCGCGTCAGAATTGAACTTCTGGCCAAATTTGGCGAATCTCGAACGTGCTGTGGACTTGGAGTTTCTCTATGCCTGTTTTTCCCACGGTTCATGACCTAAATACGACACGAATAAGCAGAATACAAGTGTTAAGAAACAGAGCGAAGCATTAGTAAAATATAGCACTCATTGCACTTTTAATGAAACCAATAAAAAGAGTGTAAACATTTAGCGAAACGTGACGAAAAAAAAAGAAAAACGCGAAATACCGTATAAAGTTTTCGAATTTTTGACCTACTCAATAACCACAGTAACTGCGTTTTTCTTTTTAACGCGCATTTTTCTTTTTTCTTTTTTTTTCCGTTCTCGATCACATAAAATAAGCAGTAAAACGTAATTGCAGGTTGCTACGATTGTTAAAAGAGCGGGATTGGTTAGTAATGTGCTCATGCAATAAGAATGAATGGATAAAAAAAAGTCGACTCTCTCTCATTTCTGTTCGGAACGTCGAACTGGGGATAAACCTATCATCAGACGAGACAGTGGGTGAGGGACAGAGAGGGCTGACAAATTTCCGATACTTTGCTTTCGTCCCCTGTGCCTCCACTGACTCTTTGCGGCGGCGGCTGGAGACTGACGCTCCTCCCTTATTCCTTGGGTGTTCAATTGAGTGACGGGGAATATGTGCGACTCTTGCGCTGTTCGCTCCTCCTATTTTCCTGAATCAATTCTTTCTCTGTTTTTCTTGTCCCTCGTCATCATAAAAAACAATACGGTTACAGATGCCTGGAGATCCCAAGGCTCAAATTGATCTTGATGAGCTCCAGCAGTTGGTTGATGATGTACAAAACCTACCACTTCTTGAGAATGATACATGGTATGATCTAGTCAACTTTTCATGATGACTTATTTAACTCTTAGGTACGTAGTCAATGATAAATGGTGGCAGTCACTCTTGACAGCAATGAAAGACAAGAAGGTCAATGAAGTGGAAGAGATTGACAATTCGAGTATTGTCATCTGCAGTGAGTTTTTTTTTTCAAAATTAACAGTTCTTCTCGATTACCTTATTCAACTTCTCACGTCCAGTTTGTAGGAATCTTCAAATGTAAAATGCTTTTAGTCACGCTGCGTGGCACTAATTTTTTTTCGATTCGAGTGTACGATCATTTACGTAATGATCCATTCATTTTCACGAGAGGTCGCAAAGTAGGGAGAGAGAGAGAGCTCGTTGCAAACCCGTCTGCGTCACTGTCAAGGAAAACGAACTGCAAATTTCAGACAAAAGAGGTGAGTACACTCTGAGAGACCGTCTATCAGAAGGAGTCGACTTCATCACTTTGCCCGAGTCTGTTTACAAACGGCTTCGCTCCATATTTGGACTCGATAACGAGGCCAAAGATTTTCTTCCAAGAAAAGTGGTCTCAAGAAACGGGAACAATGTAGTCGAAGTGTATCCAAGGATTGTAAATGTGAGTTTTTTTTTTCAATTTTCACTCTGTTCATATCATGTTCTCAGTTCATTCTGGCACGAGACAAGAACATGAGGTCCAAGCTCATTCTTTCATCGAACGATACCATGGGTGAGTTTTGTATTCTTTCTGTCCACTTTATAGCCGCGTTCAGAATCGATCGGCGAAAGAATCATCACGGAAATGAATCTAGGAAACATTGAGGACCTGAGATTCTACATTCAGAACGAAGATCAAATGGAATTGGTCGACTTGGATCAGTCTGTGGACACGTATTTCGATACGACTCAAACGGTATTATTTGCCTTATTTTTGAAATCAGCGGCTCGCGTCTCAAATTTTGATTGACTATTGACGAAAAGCTTCCCAACGGAACTTTGAACGTATCAATCTGATTCATATGAGCTGATTCGTGGAGTTTGTGATCAATTGACACATTATACATTCTGTTTGGATTTTTCCGAACCTCAGACTTTTTTCTGATGAAAACAGGCTTTTGGTCCCACTGTAACGGATCGGAACAGCCCAAACGGTATTTAAAAACTTATGCGAATCTAATTTCCAAGTTACTCGGTCCGTGCGCTGCTGCACGCATCGGTGTGGTGTTCAAAAAATCTAGATGTCAATTTGTCACTTCTCGGTTAAATTCGGAACAATCCGACCATTTTGTCTAATATTCTCTGATTTTCACCGTTTAAAATCCCGCTTACTGTTCCAAAATTGAACTGCAATCTGCAATCAACAGTAATTTACCTCTTAGCAGGTCGGAAAATCAATTTTCTTGAAGAAGTAAGCCTTGGTAACACGAGTAAACTAATTTTTGAAAAAGTGCGGCTGAATATTAGACGAAATCGTCGGATTTGTCTCCAATAATGCAAGATTCGAAAAGCTGTCATTTTCACTTAAAAGGAAATTTTGGGCATTGGGTAAAACTCATCGACTGAATATTACACGAAATTTTTGAATTAAAGTAGGAATGTTCAGGTGATTATTGATCAAAAAGTAGACGACTCTTGGTTTGTACAGAAGCCTTCATCAGAATCGAATGGATCGAAAGACAACGGAAACGTTGAACGGTATGTTTTTTTTCGTATTCACTTGAATAATTGCACCCATTACATGAGAAAACTCACCAACAGCTTATACAGTATTGCACTGATCAGTGATTAAAGATTGGAAAATTTATGTCAAAGCGACAGTCCATTCTTGCAATGTTCCACTAATGTTAAATTTTTCAATTCCAGTTGTCAGGAAAGTGTCGGTGTTTCATTGAGTAATTTTTATATTTTCTCTAACATCACTTTGATTTAACGATCTTTTTTTAGTTGATTCGGTTTTAGCGATTATTGGTTTTGTTAAAATTGAAAACATAACCATTAATTCAAAATTCGATGGTTCCGTCAAAATTTGTTAGAGAACCGTTGATACAAAATTCAACGAATTTGTCAAAAGTGGAAGATAATCAAAGATGAAATACACACCAAGATTTCCCCGACAACCTGATAAAACCTACTGCAAAATTAAAATTTACAAAAAAAACAAATGACGAGACGAACGGATGTGTGTGTGTGTGTGAATAGTACAACTACAGCACTGCCAGCAGTGGTTCACAAACGTCGTCGTCTTCATCGTACATGGAAACGGACGGAGATTCGCCGTGGTTATCGTCGCAAGTCGATCGGACTGCGCACTCTCTCCCTTTCACCACCATAATGATCATGCGCTTTCTGGATGCTAGAGACAAATTTGTATTTTACCTGAGGGTTTGGGCATGGTACACGTGCCTGTGGGTCGGTCAACTTTTTGTCCCTTTCCGACGACGACCAATCCGACGGTTCTTCTTCGACTACCCAAGGCCGCCAATCCGAAGGTCCGTCTCTCGTCTCTCAAATATTTCGTATCTAATGAAGAAAAATCTGGCGTCCTCCTAAATTATCCTCTTCAAAATGTTTGAATATTCCGCTTCATAGGTCCTAGAGCTGGTTACGAAGTCGGTAAACGTTAAGATCACGATTTTCCATTCTTAATGAAACCGTTAAGCGTTAAATTAACGATTTCCCAATTTTAACGACACCTTTAAATGTTAAATTCTAAATTTAACTAAAGCGGTTATCGTTAAAATCAATTTACATTTTTGAATGCGTCGAATTCCGTAACCAGCTCTATTAGGTATTTTGAAGTTCGTTTTTTACCCACTGAAAACTGAAGGAAAATCGATTAAGCTTGCCAGTATTTTCTTCAGTTAGAGTCATACTTTCACGGTTGACATTGAACAGAAGTTTTGAAGTTTTTTTTAAATTAGCCGATATAACCTTATTGAGTGTGCGATATTGCCTATTAGTACCCTCTCCATATGTAGTGTAGGACGTCGATGCGACATTTAGTGCATAGAAATTGTCGAGAAAAAGCGCTACTCTTGAGACTTGTCTAAATTTTGATCGCTACGAACTAAATATGAAGTCGAAATGTCAACCGTGAAAATGAAATCTCTGTGAGACGGGTGCGGACTTGGGTTGAAGCTGACAAGAATTGTATATATCAAAATAACAAAAAAACAATGTTTCCATGAAATTAACATCTAAACACTCTTTCTGCACCCGTCTGGTCAGGCCAAGAAACGATTTTCCATCGTCTCTGTGGTGCCCATTCACTTACAAATTGACTAATTTCGAATTATAGATTGGAGAACGTATATGGTGGAGCACTGACGAAAAGTACACCCTACACGCCAGGAATGTGCGGACTTTCGAATCTGGGGAACACATGCTTCATGTCATCAGCACTCCAGGTTTCTTTCCAAACTTTGAAGAATACTGCCAGTTGTGATACAATCACACTCACTAGGAAAAATTGTCAGGAGAATGAGAATTCCCATTTCAGATTTCGTAAATTTCATCATTTCGATTGAATAGAATAAACTGAACCTATGAGAACCGACATAAAACCACAATGATTGACTGTTTTTCACTTTTGCGAAAATTAACATTTCTAAAGGTTACCCCTTTTTTCGGATAGATATCTCATTTTTTAAAATCTTCTTCACTAATAAGCGCAAAATCTTCGTATGACGCATGAAATATTTCTCTTCTATATCCGGACCCCTGGTATACGATATTGGGTACTACTTTCAAGCCAAAACATGCATTTTCAAACCTGAAAACAGTGTGCCTGCTGTGGCGCCCTGATTTCAATCATGTTAAAATAGATCCACCTGTTCTTATATCACTTCCTAGTGAATGGGGTTGTTTACAAACTGGTTTTGCTTCGAAATTGATATTCACTTATGGACGTTACCGTAAACGATAGTGATTAATCCGGGAATTGATTGAAAGATCTGAGCTTGGCCTTTATTTTCCTTTTTTGTTAATAATTTGCGTTGATTGAAAGAAAACTTGTGACCATTTTCAAGCAAATTGATAAAGGCACCATCTCCGCCCCCAGGTCCGCCACAATGGGAGGGTCGTCATAAACAGGGGTGCCTTTTTAAAATTTGCCATATTCACTGCGAATGAGTTACACAGGATAAAATGGAATGATTGATAGTAATTGAGAACCTCTGTCAAAAAATGTTCCGCTTTATCCGCGAAGAACATCATTTACAGTGCCTGTCGAACATCCCGGCGCTCCGTGACTACTTTCTCAGCAGGAAGTATGAAGAAGATGTAAACGAGAACAACCCACTTGGAACGCATGGAAATTTGGCACATGTGAGTTCAACTATGTATTCCTTGATACGATACGAGAATTGCACGAAATTTGCCATTTTTCTAAATGTCGGAAGGAGGTTGGAAGTCGATTGTGAAAAAAAGTCGAAAAAAACATAGAAAAATTTCGTAGCCGCTCTTTCTCAGACGAACAATATCGAGAAGATATGGATTCCGTTGTCTGAATTCGAAAATTCTGACAAAATTCATAATAAAGAAAACTAAATTCCAAAGGGAAAAAGGACGCAAGGCGGAATTCCGTGTAACTCTTTGATGCCAACAGCTTTCACTCGCTACGACCCGGTTGTTCATTTGTTTTTCGATTCTAACTCTTCGAAACGTTTGGTTCAATCTTTATCTCTTTCTTCTCCCCCCTTCATCTCGTTGAAAAATCACAATGGAGAACGAATCCCACGATTCTGTGAAATATTCACTGTTGAAGACAACCAATGTGTTAGCCATCAAACTTGTTCATGACTCGGATGTTTCAGGCTTTCTATGACATGATCCAAAACCTGTGGAGTGGACAAAATTCGTGCTTCAATCCAAGACGAATCAAGTCTGTTATCGGTCAGTTCGCTCCGAGGTTCAGTGGTTTCGCTCAACAAGACTCACACGTAAGTCTTTTCTTATCGAGTTAAGAGGGTATTTAGCAGAGTTGCACGGAAGTAAAATTTTTCAAAACGGAAGTCGGAAGTGAAGAAAGGACGGAAGTTGGAAGTAGATTTTTTTCAACGGTAGTCGGGAGTGCAAAACAGTTGAAAAACCCAGAGATATTGTATATGCGCTCATTCTCAACAGGTGAAGGTCAATTCCTGACTGAGTAGAAACAATTTTACGGTCTTTTCGTCATTTTTTACTGAAAAAAATTTTTTGACGGGGCACATATATCGCTAGAAGCATGGCCGTTTTCAAACGCGCTCTCATCTCAATTTTGCAGAATGAGTACGGTAACTCTCACAACGAACAGTTAGATCTTTGTGGATTTAATTTATTATTCTTACTTACAGTTCATTGAAATTAAAGGCTCATCACTTAATCGTTCCTGTGTTTCAAGGCGAAACTGCTAACCGATTTACGGAGGCCAGATTTTTTTACAGGTAGAGGAAGCTATGTGCGGGAGTCGGCAGTTAAATTTTTTCACGGATGTCGGAATTCCGTGCAACTTTGTTATCCAGTAAAACGCATCCCGTTTTTTTTTTCCAAGCATGGAGTGCGTTACCATGAACACTTCTTTTTTAAGCTTAGGTTAGCTTTGGGTCAACTTAAGGTTTAACCTAAGCCTAAAATAAGGTGATTGGGATGTTCCGAGCAAAGTTATGAACGTTTGAAAAAAAAAACTGGATACGGGATGCATTTCATTCTTGCTTGTCACACTGTCTTTCCTCGGCCCACCCTTAAGAAAATCAAACTTTATAAAACTTGGTCATATTCATTCGAACTCCATGTTTTTTTTTGGTTCTGTGTATGAAAAGCTCTTTTAAGACAAAATCCATTTAAAAATCGATTACAGGAGCTGATGGCCTACGTTCTGGATGGACTTCACGAAGATTTGAACAGAATCAAGAAAAAACCGTACATTGAAGATGATGACGAGTGGGCGAAGATGCCGCTGAACGAGGTTTGCCTTTTATTTATCCTTTTCTCAGAGAAGGCAACTCAGATTGGATCCAACCAGATCTAGTTTGGGAAAAACTGGAATCCAATCTGATTTTTTCTGGATCCAATCAAAGTTAACTTTTCTGATTACTTTTAAATGCTCCAGATGTACTCGAAACTTGAGTTAACAGATAGATCATGAACAAAGGTATTATGGAGCGAATCATCATGATGTGTCATCATGGTTATAGGCCCATTTTCCATCGAATTAAAAAAAAACTGCGAATTGGATGCAATCTGACGGCACTGGATCCATGATCCTTCAAATAACTTTGATGCCTCGGAGAATTATTTTCTCGCCGAACCCAAATAACACGATGAATCTTTGGTCAGCACGAGTATTTTGAAATACAGTAGCGTTCAAAAGTTTAGAAAGTTTTTATTTTCGGCCATAACTCTTGTCAAACCTCACCTATCGGTCTGATTTTTTTAATGGTAATACTTCAAACATTATTACATCTTATGTCAAAACGAATTCAAATCAGACCAAAAGAGAAAAAAAATAAAAAAATTTATTCTCAGACACTATAAAAAACACATTTTCCACAAACTCAAAAACATAATGGTAAACGGTTGTAACAATTCAAATCGATAAGGAATGAACATCAAAACATTATTAAAACCTTAATACTTAGTGGCATAACCAAAATTATCAATGACGGCTTTACATCTTCTCGGCATGCTCTCAATCAAGTTCTCCAACTTGACTCGCGGAATTTTTTTCCACTCTTCTTGTAAAACCGCGTATTTTTGCGCGGCATTGGATGTGTAATGGCCGGAAACGCGTCTCTCGAGTTCTTCCCATAAGTGCTCTATAGGGTTGAGGTCTGGAGACTGACTGGGCCACGGAAGAACATCGATAGCCTCATCCTGGAGACATTCGCGAACAAGACGGCTAGTGTGTTTCGGGTCGTTATCTTGTTGAAACACCCAACCAATCGGCATGTTGGCACCAGCAAATGGTACAAGAACATTAACAATAATATCCTTGTAGTCATTGGCATTCATTTTGCCCTGAATCCAGTGCAATGGGCCAACGCCGTCGTAACTAAACGAACCCCACAACATGACGCTACCGCCACCGTGCTTCATCGTGGGCAATTGGTACCTAGAACTGAACCGGCTGTTGATTGGCCTTCTGACATACTTAATGCCATCGGAACCAAACAAACAAAACTTACTTTCATCGGAAAAAAGGATTTTCCTCCAGTCGTGGACGGTCCAGCTCAAATGGTCTTTTGCCCACTCAACTCTAGCCTTTCTGTTTTTCTCAGAAATCATTGGCTTCTTACAAGGACGTCTTCCAAATAACCCAGCAGCTCTTAGACGACGTTTGACTATAGAAACAGAGACTCTGGCAACGTTTCCAGCGACCATATCCTTCTTGATGTCTTCTCCGGTCAGACGCGGATTGAGACGTGAATGGCGAACAATCAGTGCGTCGTCTCTTGCTGTCGTCTTCCGTGGCCGTCCTGATCTTGGCAACACTCCAAAAACTCCAAACTTTCGGAATCTTTTCAAAATTCGGGATACAGTGGTTTCGTGAACTTGAAATACTCGTGCAACTTGATTCTGTCGTATTCCTGACAGGACAGCATCGATGATCAGTTTCTGCTGGTCGGTGGGCACTTCTTTTCCTTTTCCCATTACTTAAAAAGTATTGTTAGTAGTATAGAAAGAAAAAAGTACAAAAAATCGGGAAAAAACCTTCAAAAAAAATAAAAAAAAAAAGAAAGTGAAAAATCAGTTCAAAAGTCGCGGTTTCGTAAAAACGCTGTAGATCAAAATGTAGCTACAGTAATCCTGATTTTTTTCAAAATTAGATTTCTCATGAGTTGATGTGTTCTCCGACAAAAAATCATGTCGATTGGTTAAGTTTGACAAGAGTTATGACCAAAAATAAAAACTTTCTAAACTTTTGAACGCTACTGTATGTTTCATTCCGATTGGAAACACAACTCTGGATTCAATCTGATTTTTCCTGGATCCAAATATAGTTTACTTCTCTGAACCTGTTTAAAATCAAATGTTTCAGTACGCCAAGAAAGTCTGGGAAGTGTACAAGATGAGAAACGACTCGATTATTGTAGATCAGTTCCAAGGACAGATCAAGTCAACTTTGGTGTGCCCTGTTTGTGCGAAGGTTTTTTTTTGCTTTGAAAAAGATTCTTATAATCAAACATGTCAGGCTGTCGGAGAAAATGAATGAAAGGTTGCTTACAGCACTAGGCGCGTGAAGTTGAAATGCAAAAAAGTCGAATAAATCCAGAAATATTTAAAAAAATTTCCAACTTCTAAAGTCGGATTTCCGTGAAACTCGAGTAACGAGAGATCACAATCTGAAAGCAAATAGAATCATCAACACTTTACCGTCAGTCCAAGAAGTTCGAGCTAAATTGAGCAGACTTTGAGATAAAGAATCGAATAATTCATTTTCAAAAACCGATAAATTGATTTAAAAAACCAACAGAAGCGCAATTAATACGAAAAAGAAGACTGAATCATCGAATCAAGAATCATTTCCTTACAAAGTGCAAAAAGTTTTTGTGGTAATCAAGTTTAAACTTTGATCAAATCTTATCATCGTACCTAACTAATGCTTTGAAACTTACATAAGCCTAAAATTTGAGGTGTCGACGACGATAAATGAAAAAAGATTCATGACTCGCGATTCTTGATTACCCTTTCCAAATAACAATCTGAAGGCAAATAGAATCATCAAGACTTTACCGTCAGTCTAAGAATTTTGAGCGAAATTAAGCAGATTTTGAGATAAAGAATCAAATAATTCATTTTCAAAAACCGATAAATTGATTTTAAAAAACAACAGAAGCGCAACCAAGAAGTTCTAACCCTTCCCAATGATAATGTTCAGATCTCAATCAAGTTCGACCCATTCTGTCTTCTCTCACTGCCTTTGCCGCCACGTGATTCACTAAAAAGGCAAATGATCACGATCATCTTGAAAAGCAAAAAATGGCTGAGATTCGCACTGACAGTGAACCCACAAACAACTGTGTCAGATGCTGAAGAGCTGATGAGAAGAGACACTGCTGCCCTTGGCAATGTAAGTTTCACTTCAAAATGCTCAATATTCACTTCAACAGTGAAATTTCATGAAACACAAACACAGTTGGAGAATATGGACAATTAGTAAATTGCATCCCATCGCATACCCGTTTTCTTCAAACGTCTGTAACTTTGCTCAGAACAGCCCAATCACCTTGTTGTTTTTAGGCTCAGGTTAAACGTTAAGCTGACCCAAACCTAACCTAAGCCTGAAAAGAAGTTTTCATGCGATGCGGAAAAAGTTATAGCATCTCGATGTGATGGGATGCGATTTACTAATTGCAAAAAAATATGTGTGAAGCAAGGGGCGAGGCAATCGATAGATTAGATCAAATTCCATTTACTGTAGTTCAAAAATAATTTTCCTACCTTTTTTCATCCCAGAGTTACAAATCGTAACAGAAAAATGTTTGAAGCAGTAAAAGTAACCTTGGGAACGATCCGCAACGTTTATGGAGATGAAAAAATGAAAAAAAAATAATATATGTCTAGAACCTTTTAATCGTAGTGAAATCCCTGAAATACGGCAGGTACTAGTTTCAGAAAAATTGAACTTGATCAATTATTGAGGAGTTCAGTTAAATCAGATCTCATTCGTCATCCTCACCGTAGTTTCCACTCAACCCAATGTTATGTTTCAGACGCACTTGGTCTTCTTCTCCATGCAAACAAACAACACCATCAACGACGAGATCACTCTCCTCAGGTCTTCTGACTACGTTTTCCAGCAGTTCAAAGAAGTCTTTGCTGTCGAAGTGGATCACGACCCTGACGCACCGAACGTCAAATTTGTCGTAGTGTAGTGAGTTTTCTTTACTGGAAAAGTATGTTCTCGAAAAAAAGTTTCTTCAGTTTTCTTCAGTTCAATTGGAAAGCGCTTGAAAAAAAACTTTGGGATGGTTTTCGATATATTTTCTTTTCAAATTGAATTTTCTTTTCAAAAAAACGCGACTACTTATTGTTCAACGCCATTTGTACACCACGAGATATTTCTGTTTCAAACTTTCTGGAACTGTAGTCAAATATTTTTTCCTTGTGCATATCGAGTTTCGAACGAATTCATGAAAATTGAAAGAAGTTATGGATTTAATACTGAAAAAGAGAAAAATCGAGCGTGCAAAAAATAACGCGACTCTCATTAAAACGGTCGTTGAATTCCGAATTCCGTAGCAAAAGTGATGCCGAATGTAATTTCCCTTTTTGTAAGCATGAACAAGATTTGAAAAAAACATGATTCTTTCCATCTAGCGAGTTCATGATGAGATTTTGACCGAATTCTGAAAAAAAAATTGCACTAGGGGCTCGTTTGAATCCTGAAACTGGAATTTGTTGCTGTAAATTCATGTTCATACCAGGGCTGGTTACGAAATTAAACGATTTAACAACATTTATCGTTAAATTCGATGTAACAATCAGCTGTTTTGTTTAAACTAGAAAACCGTTTAATTAACGTTTAACTGTTCCGTTAAAAATTTTAAAAAACCGTTAATGTTTAACAGTTGAGTTTTATAGTTTCGTAAACAGCCCTGGTCCATGCTGTATTTTTTCATAGGTTTTTAAAATGACATAACCCAAACGTTCAAAAATTCAGCAACCGAGCAAAGATCTCCCGATCTTGCTCCATCCCACTGGTCTACTCGATCGACGACGAATCCACCTTTACCAGCAAATGGCTACAGACGGTTGTTCTCTCAAGTACCATTGACAACTTCTTCAACAAGAAAGACGCTCTGAACTCGGTCGAACAGCAGCCAGAAGACGCGGAAAAGGAACCATATCGACTGTTCTACGCCGGCAAAAACGTACAACAAGTTGCGATCACTCTGAACAGCGATGACAAGTTAGATTTCCCACAAGGACACGACAACTATGTTACTTATCAACAAATTTCCTTTGTCTGGAGAGACTCGAGCAAGTTGTTCAATGGATATAAAGGAGCTGTAAGTTTTTGCTATAGATTGGATCCAACCACATCTAGTTTGGGAAAAACTGGAATCCAATCTGATTTTTTCTGGATCCAATCAGAGTTGACTTCTCTGAGTAATGTTCCGCAAGTTTCGACGCTGAAAATCTGGAAAAAACCTGAAATCGACGAATTTTCAAAATTTACAGGGTTTGATCGAACGAGAGCTTTCCACCAACGTCAGAAAGAAGGTCGATCTGATTGAAACGATTGACTGGTTTACGACGAAAGAGCAGCTCGGTGAAGAAGACCTGTGGTATTGCCCGAAATGCAAGAAGCACGAAAGAGCAACCAAAAAGCTTGATTTGTGGTCGTTGCCTGATGTGAGTTCTCCTTACCTAAAAGATACATGAAAACACAAAAAATAGAACTGCGAAATTTATCATTTGATAACTAATAAGTACATCTTTGAAAAAGTTATCTTTTGATTTTAAGTGGTTACGATTTAACTGAAAAAATTGAGAGAGAGATTTTAAAAGCACATCAATGTTTCAAATGATTCGTAACTTAACTTCAATTCTTCAAAGGGATTCATAAAATTTAATGTAAATCATATCCTCGCTACATTTTCCAAGAAAAGTATACGAATATCCACAATCGCAATTTTTGTAACAATTCACACCTGCTGAAGTTTGTATAAACTAACACTTGGAAGTCACAAACTACTTTGATAAGGTTTAATCCGAATAAATTCGATTTACAGAATCTTGTCATTCACTTGAAGAGGTTCCACTACACTAGATGGACTCGTGAGAAGATTACATGGGATGTAACCATTCCAGTCAAGTGAGTGCTTCTTTCTCTCTCTTTCTCTCTCTCTCTCTCTCTCTCTCTCTCTCTCTCTCTCTCTCTCTCTCTCTTTTCTTTCTCTATCTCTCTCTCTCTCTCTCTCTCTCTCTCTCTCTCTTTCTTTCTCTATCTCTCTCTCTCTCTCTCTCTCTCTCTCTCTCTTCTTTCTTTCTCTCTCTCTCTCTCTCTCTCTCTCTCTCTTTCTCTCTCTCTCTCTCTCTCTCTCTCTCTCTCTCTCTCTCTCTCTCTCTCTCTCTCTCTCTCTCTCTCTAAATCTTCATCCTGAAAGAAAAAGCCAGAATCAACTTTCCAGAGGATTCGATCTGAGCGGAAAAATCGCCAACAAGGAACACGGTCCGGCGATTTACGACTTGATTGCCGTTAGTATCCACAAGGGAGGTCTCTCGTCGGGCCATTACGTTGCGAACGCGATCAATGACAAGAACAAACAATGGTGAGGGTTTTGATCGATAATTGAATATAACATTTAAAGAGACGTTATGATTCTGTGATTGGAAAAGACACCGAATTTTCTTTTAAATGGATTTCTGCGACCGAATTCGCTGATTTTTTTCTTTTTTTCTTAGTTCACTCGCATTTCCAAGACTTAGTTTTTCAACCTCACCAGAAAAAAACAGGTAAAATACTGTCGACTGCAGATTGCAGATCAAGATTAGAACGGTTTTTAAACAGCGAAAAAGGGGAATATTGAGCGAAATCGTGGAATTTCAGAACTATCCTGTTCAAATACATATGCAGTTTTTGCATGGGATGATAAAAATAAGGTATTTAGTAAATCGCATCCCGTCGTATCTCGTTTTTTTCAAACATCCGCAATTTTGCTCGGAACATCCCAATTATCTTGTTTTCAAGCTTAGGTTAAACGTTAAGCTGACCCAAACCTAACATAACTCTAAAAAAACAGGTGTTCATTTGATGCGAAAAAAGTTGTTGCATACCATTTTTGAAAATGGGATGCGATTCACTAATTGCCAGTTGAAAAGTGTGAGCAAAGAAAATCGATATAGTAGATCAAATTTCAGTTACTGTAGTTCAAAAATTTTACATTCCCTCCCTTTTTTGGCAATTAGTAAATCGCATCCCATCGCATCCCGCATCCCATTTTCAAAAACGGGATGCGATAACTTTTTTCGCATCGCATGAAAACCTCTTTTTTAAGCTTAGGTTAGGTTTGGGTCAGCTTAACGTTCAACATGAGCCTAAATACAAGGTGATTGGGCTGTTCCGAGCAAAGTTACAAACGTTTGAAAAAAACGGGATGCGGGATGCGATGGGATGCGATTTACTAATTGCCCCCTTTTTTTATCCCAGATTCACAAAGCGATTTACACATATCTTCCTCTACCTGTGAAAAGGTCTGACCTCCGTAAATCGGTTACTTATTACTGTAGCAGTTTCGCCTTGAAACACAAGAACGATTAAGTGATGCGCCTTCAATTTCAATGGACTGAAAATAAGAATAATAATTTAAATCCACAAAGATTTAATTGTTTCTTGTGAGAGTCCCAACCCTAGGGTAGGCCTACCGTACTCAATTTACAAAAATGCGGCTGGCGCGCGTTTGAAATCGGTCAGACTTTTTGCTAGATATGTGATTTACTAAATGCCTAAAAAAAATCCTTCCAGGGTCAATTTCAACGACAGCTACGCCGGCTTCATAACAACTCCAAGAGACCCATACGTGTCAGCCGAGCCGTATCTTCTTGTCTACAAGAGACGAAAAGAAGGCGAAGAGACGGACGACGAGGAAATGATGAGTGTACATCAAGACGCGAACTTGGACGTCGAAATGGAGGAGGATTAGGATGATCAACCCAAAGGTTTCTTTTCTCCATGTCTCAATTGAACCAACTCTCATCTCCCTGTTTATGCGCCGAGGTGAGAACAGTAGCGAAAATGTGAGAGCACAGAGACAAATCCTCGGTCATAGAATGTGTTGTGTAGATTTACGAGAGGCTACTCGATATTCTCTTCTCATTGTTCCGTATAACTTTTCATTTTCAATTAGTATTTGTGAGTGAGAGAGTGTGGCAGAAGGCGAGACTGCTGACGCGCGAGAGCTAGCGAGACAGTGAGGACTGTTTGGAGTGACCAGAGTTCATAAACCTTCAAGCAGTAAGCAGGGAGATGTGCAATTGTGTCAGAATTCTGAAACGGCATTTAGTAAAACACACCTAATTTCTATTCCGTATACAGGCTTAGGCTGAACTTTAGCTGGCCCAAACCTAAGCTAAGCCTAAAATAGAGAAGATGAAATTTTAACAATTTTAACTTTTAAAGTGACAACATAACTAACTTAATAACTGAAAAAGTTCATATTAAATGTAGAAAATCGGTGCGTTTTACTAAATGCCTTCTAAAACTCGAGTATCCTACTACTTTCATGGTCTCGGATAGTCGTTCGGGAGTGTTTTGGGAACAAAATGGGTGAATTTGCATCCTATTCTGAAGTAAAATAAGTGCATTCTTATTTCAAAGCTAGTTCCGAACAGTATCGACGAGCTGATTTTTCATACCGTCTTTTTTTTAAATTCACCATGTTTCCTAATAATTCGTTACTCTAGCCAAGCCCAAGCCCATTCTCTCTAGGAATTGAAAATTGGCGAAATCCAGGTAAATCATGGCCAGATTAGGCGATCGTGTGGAATCGAAACGCCTGTTTTTCCAGGTTTGTCAAGTTAATCTAGGTAAAATAGGTGAAATTCTGGCCAGTTCTGTTAAATCCAGAATTTTTCGACTCAAGTGAGTTGAATTTTTGTCGATATTTACCTGGGTTCTGTCAATTTTCGATTCCACGAGTTAATCATTGTCATGATATCGTTATTATTAACGTTTTTTGTCTTTCCAACAGCGTCTATTTTTCAATTCGCTTTCTTTTTTTCTCTCAAAATTAGTTTATTTTCTTTTATCCAAATCTACGGTTCGTTTTCAACGAATGCATGTGCTGAACGGTTTTTTGTCATCATTTTTCTTGGAAGTTTTATAAAAAATCACTTCCGATGTCATGATATTGTCTTATTCTCTTGGATTCTTGAACAAAGCTTAATCTAAAGTTCTCGAATCGAAACCATTAGTAAAACAGAATTTAACGATTTTTTTGAGAAATTGGTTTTATCGATTCATTAAAGTGGGAAAAACCGTTGGCTACCTGTTTTTAGGAGTCAGGAAAAAGGTAATTTGGCGATTAAATTTCGTTCCACGATTCTGAAAAAAATCTCAACAAAAATTATTTTTTACGATTTTGAAACAGATTATTCATCTAAACCGGAAATCGTTCAATTACTCGGGTAACCAAATATTAGTATTATATGTAATGAACTGTCATACAATTATAACAAAGAATACGAATATTATAATGCATAAAATTTTTCGTAGGATTATAATGAAAAACTTGCATATTATAATGTTCGTGTTTTTTATTATAGTTGTGTGACAGTTCATTATGATACTCCACATATCTAGCAAAAAGTCTAACCGATTTCAAACTCGCGGCAGTCGCATTTTTGTAAACTGAGTACGGTAGGGTCGGGACTCTCACAACGAATAGTTAGATCTTTGTGAATTTAAATTATTATTCCTACTTTCAGTCCATTGAAATTAAAGGCGCATTACTTAATCGTTCATGTTTTTCGAAGCGAAACTGCTACGGTAACTAAGAAACCGATTTACGGAGGTCAGACTTTTTTACAGGTAGAGGAAGATATGTGTACTCGTATTCGGTTACCCGAGTAGGAAATTAGCTATCTCAAAAAAAATTTTATAACTTCAAAACATATTTTTTGTTTCAATAAAACTGGAAATTGTCAATTAGGACTTCACCTATCGTAACGGTAATAGTTATATCAATAGTAATCCTACTTTATAATCGATAAAACTAGTTTACCAAGAGAAACTTGTTAAATTTCGTATTACCACAGCTCCCAGACCAGTACCTAATCTATTCATTCTCCCCATCGCCCAATTTCTTCCGGTCAGTATCTGTCTCTCCCAAAAACGCACTGGTATTCAGCAATTCGCCCCGCTTTTGTGTTCTTTGATTTTTTCCCGATGATTTTTTGTCTCAAAATGGTTGTCGAATATTTATACCGTACCCAGTGTTATTTATTATTTATTGTTCGTGATAAAATGTTATTTTATGAGTTTTTGCAATTCTCATATGGTCAATAACAATCCTTCGAAACTATTTTTTGCAACGATTGACTAGTACAGTCATCAAGTACAGTCCACATTTCTAGCAAAAAGTCTGACCGATTTCAAACGCGCGCCAGTCGTGTTTTTGTAAAATGAGTACGGTAGGGTCGGGACTCTCGCAACGAACCGTTAGATCTTTGTGGGTTTAAATTATTTTTTTATCTTCAGTCCATTCTGAAGTTAAAGGCTCATTACGTAAATCGTTCTTGTATTTCAAGGTGAAACTGCTACGGTACTAAGTACCCGATTTACGGAGGTCAGACTTTTTTACAGGTAGAGGAAACTATATGTGTAGTCTGATTAGAATAAATTCTTTATCACCATGTTTCTTACTATTACTCTAGTCATTAACGAAAATTGAGTTAATCTAGAATTATTGTGGGAATAATTCACCTTATTATTCCAATTTCATTTTTAGTGTCAGAGTGGATATGTGGTTGTCTCGAAAACTAGCACTGCAAGCGTTTTCAAAGTTTAAAGCTGGAAGAGTGTTAGAGCAGGTGAATTTTTGGTATTTTGAGTTTGGGTCGACTACGGTAACTCGTAGTGTACTACGGTATCTCTAAATTTTATTTTGAGTTGGGGTCGATTACGGTAACTCATAGTGTACTACAGTATATCATAGTGTTATTTTGAGTTGGGGCGACTACGGTAACTCGTAGTTTACTACTGTAGATCATAGTGTTATTTTGAGTTGGGGTCGATTACGGTAACTCGTAGTTTACTACAGTAGATCATAGTGTTATTTTGAGTTGGGGCGACTACGGTAACTCGTAGTTTACTACTGTAGATCATAGTGTTATTTTGAGTTGGGGTCGATTACGGTAACTCATAGTGTACTACAGTATATCATAGTGTTATTTTGAGTTGGGGCGACTACGGTAACTCATAGTGTACTACAGTAGATCATAGTGTTATTTTGAGTTGGGGCGACTACGGTAACTCATAGTGTAGACTGCAATCAGCAACGATATTGTAACTAGACTACGGTAACTTATCAGAATGTGAAGTTGGATTTTTTAAAAATAAGACTACGGTAACTTTGGTAGAACTGTGAAAAAACAAGATGTTTTACTCAGGACGACGAAGAAATGATAGAAGAGATGTTGTTGGCAGAACCGAATCCTTGTACGTCTACCAGTACTGTCCTGGCAATCACCGCAGTGGCGGAGGTGGCGTCAATAGTGTTGGTCGATCGTTTAGTTGGATCTCATTGGCTGACCATTGGAGTTGCAGGTTTCAGTGGTATAAATGACTAGAAAGAAAAAAGAAGGTTAAGGTGCCATCAACATTCTCCCTGTTCTATACTACCGTAATATTATGAAGTCAATCGATACGACTTTAATGATATCACCCGCGGTGGATGAAGTTGATTTGAGCTTGAAGAAACGATCAATAACTTCATTTTGGTGAGTTTTCTCTGTGAAATGAGAAAAAACCTGGATTTACCAGATTGGATTCACCGAATTTGACCTATTCTGGAATGGATTGACGAGCATTAGGGGCGGGGCATTTGATAGAGTAGATCAATTTTCAGTTACTGTAGTTCAAAAGGTTTTGTTTATGAGAAAACGAGAAAAGCACACCGCGCTAAGCGCAGTAAAAAAGTGTCGTATCAAGCAGCGAGGGGAGGCGACCAATAAGCAACGAGCACAAACCCCGCCCCTTCGTAAATCCTGCATCGCTGTAGATAAAATTACAGTTACTGTAGTTGAAAACTTTATTCTCCGACTTTTTTTTCTAAATTCATGATAAAAAGCTAATTACGAAGGAAAGTTACACGATTTGCAATTTGTCAACAGCACTTGGAGAAAAAAATTTGCTTTTTAAGATGAGAAAAATAGGAAAAAAGACTGAAAAAATATTTATGTGCGAACGCGCCCTAAAGCAAATTTTCGTTCAATATAATGTGCGTGCAACGCGTTTAATCTCTCTTTAGCTCGGTGTGAAAAGTATGTTAAAACATTAGAAAAAAATTTGAAAATAAAATAATGAGGAACGTGCGCTCCGTGGAGGGTCTTGCAGAGCGGTTGCGACGCGGCTGTATTCACTTGTCTCCAATCCGCAGTGTGTAGGCTGTTAGGTGACATTACTCCTGGAGATTACGGTAGTCCCACAAACCTTGAACTTGTTTTACAGCATACGAATCGATTCGCGTCTGCAATTGACAATGAGAAAACTTTTGAATGAGCAGATTATCGAACTTCTCAAAATTTGCATCGAAACCGCTGAAAGCAGTGACTTCAAAGATTCCCTACTATCATCGTTCCATACCGACGCCATACGGAATCTTCTGGAAGGTACCGATGACGTGGAGTGCGACGAACAATCGAGCAAAGTGAGTTTGGTTCCTTGAGGAATTTGAAGTCGACGAAATCCGGGGTGATTCCGTCCAGTTGTGAACATAGTTTTTTTCAGGGACTCAAAGATTTTCTATACCTTCACATTAGTGAAGTCGCGAAACTGCTTGTGGTAGACCTGTTGCGAGCTCAGTGTATAACTGACATCAGAACTTCCATAAACCGATGTTCCAACTTCAGCAAGAAAGTGAGCGGAGTCCTGGAGCGACTGAAAGGTTTTCGCACTGCGCACGCGACGCTTAGCTAAATGTTCAGAATTGAAGAAGAAGGTTCTACTTGTCGCGGCGAACAGGACAGAGACGAGTCGGCCAATCGATCTTAAAATCGAGAAATTGGACAGTGTTGCATTTGCCTTGCAGGACATAGTGGATGGGTGACTGATTTCTTTTTGGAGAGAATGTTCTTGTTTTTTTTGAAACAGTCTTACACACAATGCGGCAAACGTTGTTGAAAAAGTGTAAGCAAAGCAAATCGATTTCGTAGATCAAATTTAAGTTACTGTAGTTCAATAAGTTTTTAATTTTCCAATGTTTTCATCCCTGATTCACAAGTCGTAACGGAAAAGTGTTTGAAGTAGGAGAAACTATCGTTGGAAACAGTACGCAACGTTCATTTCGTCAAGTGAAACATTTGTTAAAGTACAAACACTTTCGAAAATGAAAGCGGAGGTCGGCAAAGCGGAGGTCGGCAAAGCGGCTGCGAAGCGGTTATATTGTCTGCCGAGGTGTGTGACATGTACCTTCCAACAGAACTCTGACAGGTCTCTAAGGTTTTCTAGTATGCTGAAAATGATAGAACTGCTGTCAAAAGTTGCGGAACAAGCCTAGTTTTTGAGTTATGATCGATACCAGTTTAACATGTAAATTAGGAAAAAGAGTGGTCGTCTATAATTTGTGATGGTATTTATACGTCAACTTTGCGCTGATCTGAAAAATGCGCGCTAAGCGCAGTAGAAATGTGTCGGATCAAGCAACAAGGGGAGCGACCAATAAGCAGCGAGCACAAACTCCGCCTCTTCGTAAGTCCTGCACCGCTGTAGATCAAATTACAGTTACTGTAGTTGAAAACTTTTTTCTCCGACGTTTTTTTTTTCAAAATTCATGATATAAAGCTAGTTACGAAGGAAAGTTCGAAACAAACTCGCTTGCTAACTTGAGAAAAATAAGAGAAAAGGAGCGTGCAACGCGTCTAATCGATAATGATCACCTTTAGCTCGGTGTGCTACGACTTACACTTTTGGTTTCGGGAGTTCACTGCTCGGTCTTACAGAATCGCGATGAAGAGTCTGGATGAGAGTCAAGCAGAAGCCGCCATCTGTCGTGTCCTCCAAATTTTGAAACTCCCGAGTGTCAAGAAATCGGAAAGATTGGAGGCAACTGCGAAATTCGTTGTTGAAGAGGTCGAAGCGGTCAAAGTTACGGAGAAAGAAGATGAATTCATGGTAGGTTTGGACAAGCAGGTAGTCCTCGCTACGCTCAGAGCTCCTTTCCCCTTTTTTACATAAAAAATTGCATATTCAGATTCTCTCTCTCTCTCTCTCTCTCTCTCTCTCTCTCTCTCTCTCTCTCTCTCTCTCTCTCTCTCTCTCTCTCTCTCTCTCTCTTTCCCTTCTTCTCTTTCCCTTCTTCTTCTCTCTCTCTCTCTCTCTCTCTCTCTCTCTCTCTCCTTCTCTCTCTCTCTTTTTTCCCATAATACATAAATGGATCACAAAAAAATCGGTCTCACGAAAAGGGGCGGTCCCATTGTTATATTATTAATATGATTTTTGAATGATATTTTACAGGTTTTCGAAGCGGAGACAGCAAAGGAAGACGAGAAGAAAGAATTGGTGGATTCAGAAAAGCGACAGCTTCTAGAGAACATGGAATCACGGATGGAGTCACAGGCGATGTTGGGAGAACTCGGAAAAGTTCTTGTTGGCCGGAGAAGTGACTTTGAGAGGCTGGAGAGAGAAGCGCTGGCCAGGTTTTACGGAGTTCCTGAGTCTGAATTACCAGATGAACCAGAGAAGGTGATTGTTTCAGAAGTGAGAGAAGGAAATTCTTTGACGGGGTGTACAACTCCTTGTTCACGCTACCACGTGAAAGAAGTGAGTACTACATACATAAAAAGACGGAAGTTGACACATCTCAAACTAACTTTTTAACTAGCTTTTTATCTTGAATTCAAAAAAAACGTCGGAGTAAAAAGTTTTTCGACTACAGTAACTGTAATTTCATCTACAGCGGTGCAGGATTTACGAAGGGGCGGAGTTTGTGCTCGCTGCTCATTGGTCGCCTCCCGTCGCTGCTTGATTGAGTACGCGAGAGGCACGAGACGCAGAGGCGGCGAGACAGTGTGACTCTGAGCAAGGAGATGTGTAACAAAAGTTGAAAAACAAAGTAAGAGAACTGTAGGCGATAGAGAGAGAAACTCATTGTTTTTTTTTTGTAGAATTGAAACTCAAAGTAAAACTTTAGATCTTCGATGCCGTAGGAGTTGGAGAGAACACTGAAACCCAGCCGTACGACTGGAGAGCCGAGGCTAGCTCGACTATCGGCGTTCACTCGCTACAAGACGAGTTTCTGGCGATGCTCAAGAACTCAGCAGTTGAACAAGAAGTGCTCGGTGATTGAATAATTCTAGTCATTTCAGATCTTTATTACTCATTTTATACAAAATAAAATTCTTTCAAAGTGGCATAGATTCAGAAGTGAAATGATCACAGTTGGAAAACGTTGGAGACGACCCTTTTCTCAGACAATGTGGACACCGATGTTGATAGCGTAGACCTTAAGCAGGGATGTTTTCTCTCCCTCTCTCTCTCTCTCCTTCTCTCCCTATTTCTCTCTCTCTCTCTATGTCTCTCTTTCTATGTCTCTCTCGCTATGTCTCTTTCTCTCTCTCTCTCTCTCTCTCTCTCTCTCTCTCTCTCTCTCTCTCTCTATGTCTCTCTCTCTCTCTCAAGTTACCTTCGCCCACTTAATGGATGATGGAACAACCCTTGTGTGTCGTCTGTGAACTTGTCTTGATGATGTTGGCTTAGCTTCGAACACACCTCTTCTGGTGAAGAAAGTAACCTGAACGGATGATTTTCTCTCTCTCTCTCTCTCTCTCTATCACCTCCTTCAGGTTGTTCTTCTGAATGTAAGTTTTCAACAGAGCGTGTGCCAGTTCCATAGTTTCTGCGTACAGTGCGTGAACCTGCAGATATCGCTGTGTCATGCTTCTAGTCACTAAGCTCACCTTGGATCCGTTTCCTGCGATGAATCCATCGATGGCACCACTCTTGGCGACGAAAACGGTGGATTTTTCGGTGAGAAGCTGAAATTTGTCGGTAGAAATCGATGTTTCACATCTCCCTGATTAAGCTCCCATGTATGTGAGAGAGTACGTGAGATAGCAAGACGTGGGCGCGTAAGGGACAGACAAGATAGCGCGCAGTTTTTGGAGAGCGTTTGAGAAAAAAATCACCTCCAAGAAAGCGTCACGCGAGAATCCACAGACAGAGTTGTCAAAGTCAGCTACACCATCAAGGTCATCGACTGTGTACGCAGCGATGGTGATGTCTGCAATGCTTGCATGGTTGTTTCTGCAAGGAGTGCATAGTACCTGATGCAGCTAGGGTTGGTAGGAGCGTAGCGACGTTGTAGGTGTTCTGGTCGAAGATGTTACGGTCGGTAACAATGAACCCGGCGTCGTCTCTCCACGAGTCAAAGAGCTGGAAATGCGTTTTAATTAGAGAGAGAGAGAGAGAGAAAAAAGAGAGAGAGAGAAAAAAAAGAGAAAGAGAGAGAGAGAGAGAGAGAGAGAGAGAGAAAGAGAGAGAGAGATAGAAAAAGAAAGAGAGAGAGAGAGAGATAGGAAAAGAAAGAGAGAGAGAGAGAGAGAGAGAGAGAGAGAGAGAGAGAGAAAGAGAGAGAGAAAGAGTGAGAGAGAGAACAAATTGACAAACCTTGAATGAATCAATCGTAACGTTTTTCTTGAGTTCCAAGTTGAATCGTCCCAGGCTGTGGACGGCCAAGACATCAGCAAGGTGAACTTCAGCGTGTCTAGCTTCTGGGAGGGAATGGAACTGCTGGGCGATTGGGAGAAGTCTTCTGTTAACTACTTCTGGCTGCAATTCTCGAGATTTAAAAAATTGTCAGTTTGTAGTGCATGAGACGGCAATTACACAACGCTTTGATTCCAGTGATGTCATGATGCTGTGTCTCAAGCCCATGCCTGAGCCTGAAGCCTAAGCCTATTCGCGTGCCTAAGCAGTTCCAATCATTACTGTAGGCTTGTGTTTTCCGGGTCTCGACATGTCTACAGTTAGAGTAAGCCGAAGCTTGAAAGTTTAAGCTAACTAACATAACCTATGCCTAACATCATGCACTCGGCGTCTCCTACTATTTGCCCTATTTCAACTGCGTTTGTCAATCCCTTTCCGTACCAAAACATCGGAATTCGTCGAATCTGAAGACCGATCAACTACGTCATCACTGATGCACGAGACAACGGGATCGAAAGTTGACCGATGGGTTGATGGACTTTCTCCCCATAATGTAGTTACATCCGGTTTGGGCGGTTGGCGCTGAGCCAAGGCCACTCGTCGCTTGACCGCTATGCAGCGAGGCTACACGTTGTGGCTGATGATATCAATCGAATTAGACCACGCTTCAACTTGCTGACCCAAATCTCGCTCAGCATGGACATGCGGCTGAGGACATAATCTCGGTTCGAAGTTCACGTGATAAGAAGAAGGAGAGTGTAGGAACGTACCAAATGTCACTCTTAACTCTCAAAAAAAAGTCAAGTGTTAGGGCGAAGATATGGAAGTTTTGTTGCGCGATGAAATTTAGTACGTATCAGGACATATCTTGTAACATCTCGTCATTCCCTACCAGCGGCGGGTCCGCGACTGATTGAGGTTGGACTCAGTCAAGTTGGGAATGAACTAGGAGAACGATAGTATCTGTTCTTATCGTAATAACATCCACTGTGACTGGAAAGACTATATTTTGCAAAAACAAGATGGAAAAGGGCACGAACCGAACTTGTGCCGTCATGTCGCAAAATTTTTGTATAATTTCCAAGATACAAAAATCACAATTTACCGATCGAAGCGAAAAATAAAAATTTTCACCATTCTATAACGAACAAATTTTCCAAATCTTATTACCGTTTGTTTTTTGAAACAGGAGTGACGTAATTCGTATGCAACTTGCTGTACCATGATGTGTATTTTTGAGTGCGTGAGAAGTCAAAGGCTAAGCCTGAGAGTAGCAGATAAAAACCTCACCTCGATCGTGACCAACTTAAGGTGCAGACCGTCATCCTTCTCCACAGAGATGTTCTTTCCGGCTACACTGGCATCGACTTCTTGAAGTGTGACGTAGGCTTGGGAATTAGTATACTTGACGATGGTCTCCTTAGCAAGAAGCTTTCCTTAAACTCGTTGTTTTCTCAGAAATTGTGTAGCCCAGTAATTTCCCAATTGTATTCTTCAAGATTGTTCAATACGATCTGGTCATCTTTATAAAAACCCTGTTAAGCTCGATACTTTTTCTAAAAATGCTATTTACTGATTGAAAATTGGTCTAATGCAACTTGACTGAATACTGGTTAGGATCACTCTAAACGCCTTTCTCGAAATACTGTCACTACTATTCAGTTCTTTTCTCTCAGGAAACAATTTTTAATGAATATTTAAAGAAAATAGACCTGGTAAGTTAAGTGTAACACTTCGCAGACCACATTTTCATAAGACCTAGTAAGTGTGGTGTCTCGAGTGTAATTTGTGAGTTATCGAGGTGTTTCACAGGGATAAGTGGATATAGCCGCTCTGCAGCCGCTTTGCAGGACCCCCGCGGAGCGCACTTACCTCATTATTTTGTAATCGATTTTTTTTCTAGCTTTGAAACCTCTTTCCTCGTTCTCTCATCTCTACAAACGTTGCGGATTGTTCTCAATGTTAGCTTCAAACATTTTTCCGTTACGAGTTGTGACTCTGAGAGAAAAGAAGGTAGGAAATAAATTTCTTGAACCACAGTAACTAAAATTTGATCTATTATATCGAATGCCCCGTCCCTTTGCGCTGCTCACACTTTTCAACTACGTTTACCGCAAAGAGTGTTTTATGAAACATAGTAAAATTTATGTAATATCTGCTACTTAATGAGTCTTTCTTACTTTATAGAGACTGTTCTCCTCAACGTCAAGTCATACCTTTATCGTCCTTGACCAGTGCTACGTGTTGTTCTGGAAGTCCTTCCAAACTGATTCCAGTGACGTTAGAGAGCTCGACAAGAGCAGCAGACATTCTGAAATCAGAACTTTTTACGATCAAACATCAGAAGGCGAAATTAAGAAATCTGAAAGAAATAATTCTTCCCAAGTTATTTCGAATGAATAAAATGGGTAAGCTACAGAGAATATTCTGATCAGATTATGAGAGAAAATCTTGAACAATGACGAGTTAAAATTGAAGTTATTTAGAATTAATATAAATGGATCACCGAAATTATTATATTTTCTAGGGAAGGAAAATTAAGAATAACTTGTGTGGCGTAGGTCTATGTAGATACTGAGTGACCTACAGTAGGTGCTGAGGGACCTACAGTATGCACTGAGTGAGCGACAGTA
>OZ022253.1:12842381-12849881 GCA_963978915.1 Caenorhabditis parvicauda | reverse complement strand
TAAAGTTATGTCTAAATTCAAACGGGTCCTGTTGACTTTAGCTGTTACAGAACACCAGACTCAAGCATAGAAAGTGACAAATGACAAATCAATCGCATGCAGACTGGTTTCACCTGATCTCATTCAATATTCACATACAACAAAAACCAACAGTTTCTAGTCGTCAGAATCCGTTTTGAATGTACAGAGGGTTAGAAAGACAGGGCCGAGCTAAAGAATAAAGCAACGACTTCATTTTGAACACCACTTGAACAACAAGCGAGATTTTGTTTCCAAAATTTCTGAAAACAAGGTCATACACGAGAGAGAGAGAGAGAGAGAGAGAGAGAGAGAGAGAGAGAGAGAAGAGAGAGAGAGAGAGAGAGAGAGAGAGAGAGAGAGAGAGAGAGAGAGAGAGAGAGAGAGAGAAAGAGAGAGAGAGAGAGAGAGAGAGAGAGAGAGAGAGAGAGAGAGAGAGAGAGCGGGAGAGAGAGAGAGAGAGAGGAGAGAGAGAGAGAGAGAGAGAGAGAGAGAGAGAGAGAGAGAGAGAGAGAGAGAGAGAGAGAGCGGGAGAGAGGGGAGAGCGAGAGAGAGCGAGGGAGAGAGAGAGGGAGGGAGAAGGAGGGAGAGAGAGTGCGAGAGAGAGAGAGAGAGAGAGAGAGAGAGAGAGAGCGCGAGAGAGGAAGATGGCAAAGTTTCAGATGAAGATTGGGTCTAACGGATTCCCGTTCTTCTTTTCATCAATCATCCCATGGGTCCCACCATTGAATCTACGCGATTAACAGTGAACATCCGTTAAAACCACATCATTCATAAAAAATGTAATATTTACAGATAATTGATGGATAAAAACATCTCCTGTAGATGGGAAGAGGATAACATTCAAACATTTACTCTTCTTCTTCAATTGTTGCACACTCGTTTCTGTTCGCTTTCAGTGTTGCGGGACTGGCTATTATGTTCGAAGTGTCCGACAGCATCGACTCGCGTGGACGGTAGAATGACACTCTTCTCTGAAAAAATTTCACATAAAATTGATCTAAGTTGCCTACAGTTCGCAGATCGAGTTTAGGAAATTATTCGGAACTTTGAACAGTGAAAACATTAGACAAAATCGTCGGACTTCGTGGAAACAAGACTTTCTGTTTTTTGTTACACTCTTCCCGAAAATTTGGATTCCATATTTTCGGATAATTCAAACAGATCACACTGCTGTTCACTGAGATGACAAAAGACAGGAAAAATCAAAGCAAAAATATATAAAGTTTTTTTTTCTCGTTTTAGTTGAAATGTGCTCGTGGCGGCTGTTGCTGGTCGTCATGAAGCTTATGAACTTATTCTCAATGAATTAAGTTATTATTATAAATAGTCATGTTTTCAAAAATAAAAATTACCCTGGTGTCTCGCTGATTCTCGTCGGATTCATCCACTTTCAGCAGTTCTTCAATTGTCGGCGGCTGTGGTGCCTCTGAGATAAAGACATTCTCGAACAGCGATCGGTGGGCAACTTCGGCTGAATATTAACTAATAGTCGCTGTACATATCGGTTATTCTCACCTTGCGTTGTAACGAAGTGAGCCGCATTGATCCCTTCTGTCAAATCGTTGGAGGCACTAGTTAACTTGGACTGATGGTCGGAAATCGCCGTATTCTGAAAAAAAAACCCTTTAGAATTGTTGTACGAATGAAAAATCTATATGTTTTCTATACATTGGGATGAACAATTAAAGTAACTCACCACCAGCTCTTCGCATTTATTTGCATTGACTGCGACCTCGGCAACAACCGTCTGGATATCTGCCATGGTCGTAGACACCGCAGTCGCAAACTTCTCTGACACTTCTGTCACCTTCTTCATGGCCATTGTAGTCTTTTCTAGCTCATTAGCGGCTTCTTCTCGGGTTTCCGTCGCCGCGTTCGTAACTGCTTCGGTCACTTTGTCAAGGAGTGACACCACGTTGGTCTTCTCGGTGTTCAACTTGGCTTGGGCTTCAGAGACCAGCTCCTCGACACCGCCACAAGCTTCATCTACAGTGTCCGCATGGGCCATTCGGACAGCGTTTGCTTCTTCGTCTAGCTGTGAATGTCTGTCTAGATATGCCGCTTCAGACGACTCGATACACTTCAATTTGGCGTCTTCAGTCTCTTCGAGCTCACGGAGCTGGGCATTGAACCGCTCAACATGTGCCGCCATTTCTTCGCGCATTTTCGTGTACATCTCAGCATTCCGACGGCTCGTTGTTTTGAGTTCTTCCAATCGTCTTTGCGACTCCTGGTGAACATGTTCTCGTCGATCACCGTCCTAAAAAATTGACAGATTGCAACTTTTGAAAAACTCCTCGGTTCGGTATCTAAATATGATTGTTTTCGGTACTTTCTCAAAAAAAACAAAAATGGTACAAAACGACGGTGAGACTTTTGTAAAATTAGCAAAAGCGATCGACATTTACCGAAAATAGCGAGGTATGAGAAAACTTACAACAACACTGATAGCGGTCATCATCTCTTCCAACGATGGCTTGATTTGAGACAGCCGTTCGAGCAACATCTGAGTCACTTGGGTTGACGTAGCTATCACTGTGGCAAACGATTCATGGGCACTCGGCTGAAAGAAAAAAACATAATCATCATCGTTTCTGATTAGGAAAACTCACAATGGCGATGTTGATCGTCTCTTCAGTTTTCTTCATGACCATTTCCACTTGTGCCAGAAGTTTGGCAGAAGATGAGGTCTTATCTTCGACCACACTTCTAACCATCTTCGTAGTGTCCTTCGCCGCTTCCTCAATCTTCGCTACGTTCTCGGCAACGTTTGCTTCAGAACTGTCTGAACGTAGAAAACGTTGAAGAATGCTGTTTATACAAATGAAAACCTGCATTTGAGGTCAAATGACCGAGCCCATCCTTGAGCTGAGGATGTAGACTAGCCGCAATGGTTGAGACATCGTTCGCGTTCTTGGTGGCGATGGTCTTCAGGCTTCCCAGTGTCTTCTTGTTGGCGGCTTGTGCTTCTTTCATGACGTCAAGATTGTCCGCATACTCGCTGAGGTACGTCTTCAGATCCAGGGCTGTTGCGATCGTCTGAAAATAGAGATTATTGTTGCTTTATTACGGTGAATCCAACCTGCTCCAAATTGTATACAGTCTGATTGGCGAAAACGTCGAGTTCTTCCAGTGCCTTGACATGAATCGCCAGCTGCATTTCCTTTTCGGCAATCTCGTTAACCCTTTGCGTCAACTTTTGTGTTAACCGTTCCTTATGCGAGTAGAGCATTGCATATTGCTCATCCATGATCACCTGATCCTCGGCGAATTTCCGAATCTCTTCGTACTTTTGGAGCATTTGTTCTTCGAGATCTCGGATGCGCTCGGCGTTTTGTTCGTACATGCTGCAACCGAGTATTTCAACACGAGAAAAAACAACTTCTGTTTTTATTGTTAACGCAAAAACTCACTCGTGCGTTTCATTGCTGATGGTTATGCCGTTACGATCACGGGCGGCTCGCAGATCTCTTCGGAGTCGCTCAATCTCCTCGTTGAACTCCTTGATGACCGTCTTCTTAGACAACTTAGTGTTGCAGACGGGGCGATTCTTGATATTCGCTGCGCTCAGTGCGTACTCCAGGGTGCTCTGACTTTCCTGTAGACAAAATTTAAGACGAGTTAGACAATGAGTGATACAAACCTCGAAGTTGGACGACGATGGAGACAGTGTCGCGATGAGACTTGTGTAGGTCGTTCCACCCAACGAGTCTTGAAGTAGTCGGGTCAGCTTACTCTCTCGGTATGGCGTGTGGGTGGCGTTGGTGGTGAGGGCTCGAATCACTCTTCCCAAGGTGAGCAGAGATTGATTTATATTTCCTGCTTCTTTCGCACGACGACCAATTACACCAGAACGGCCAATGTTCTCAGAACCTGCTAGGTCGACAAGATTCAGCTTTCCTGAAATGATGGATTATGAATTGGCAAAGAGTAGAAAATCGGGAAACATAGTTTTAACGGAACTTACCTTGCTTTACAAACTCTTCTCCACTGGGTGCGATTTCACGAATTACTACGTGAACGATGAAGAGCGAGTGAGAACGACTACTTCTTTCGTTCATGTTCGTTTGAGCCGTCGTTCTTTTCTCTGACCCTTTGTCGAGAAGTCTGAAGACATCTGCGCGGTTTCGAACAGGAACCTCTTCAACGCCTTGAATGACAACTCCCTATAATTATTAAATTATGAATTGCAGGTAAATTCAGAAACAAAAAATAAACAATTATGATTGATTTGAGAATAACCAACTTTTCCTTTCTGATCATCATAAATACGGAGTCGTTCGCGTTGTTCATCTTCAGTTCCCGAAGTCGTCAGCAGATCGAATAGTTCTTCATTGTAGAGCTCAAGGTACGAGATTCTGATCGAATACTCCTCACATCCCTGGAAAAAAAACATATATGAATAATATATAGTCGGATTCAAACCATTGATTCGAGTTGCAAGAAAATATCTTCGACTGCTCTTGGAATAATACCAGACGATGGATCATCGTTGCAAGATGTTATAGATGCACTCCGTTTTCCTCCCTCCATCGTGAACGTCTTTCCTGTACCGGTCTGACCATATCTGAAGAGAGAAAATTGAATTTTATTATTTAAAGCTATCCAATCTAAAATTAACAACAACTTAAGGTGCGTTAAAAATAAACAACTAATCGGTATTATTCACTCTGAAGACTTGCAATGGTTCTGGATGCTCAGCGACAAGACACGGAAATTAAGAAACACTCGTTTTGTAAACTTCAGAGAATATGTCTAAATTGTGACTATCTGGATGTTGTGAAAATTCAAAATCACAAACTCACGCAAAAACTGTGCAATTGAAACCATTGACGACTTTCTTTACCATCGGCTTCACTAAATCCGTGTAGATGGCCTCTTGAGTAGTCTTTTCTCCGTAAACCTGAAAAGACAAATTGGTATGAGAAATTATAAAAATTTACTTTTGCAAACGGTCCAAACTTCTTTCCTTTGCAGATCACAGTTCTTTCTTTTGCGTCGATCTTGGCGATGACGGTTTCCTTGTCATTAATTTCTTTGGCGCTTATTGGCCTGCAGATAAAAATGAGATACTGTTGAATTAAATGAACCTAACCTGATTCTTGTAGCGACTTGTAAGCTTATGAAGCCAGTCGAATCATTTCTGGAGGTGTTTTTCATTACCTGAAATAGGAAATTAAGTGTAAGACAAGAGAGAGAAAACCATGTTAGTAGGTTAATACAACAAAAAATACCTGAGTTGAAGGGTTGATCAACATTCTGCTAGAATTTTTAGTAGAACAAACAAAAACAACTGACTGTGACTATGAATTCAAATCTTAGTGTTTCGCGCCAATTTGAACTGTCAGCGTCCTCTCTGTTGCGTGCACTCTTTCATTTATGACACCCAATGAGACCCTTGAGCTTTGTAAGGCCGGTGTGAAAAGTACGAAAACTCACTAGAGAGCTCAGCCTACTGGTTGTTAGATAGAGCAAGATTTGGAATTTAAAAATGATCACCAATAACATGAAAAACAATCTTAAGTTTCACGTAATCAGGAACTTATATCATATTAATAAATGATTTTCTTTTGAATTCCAGACTTTTGAAACTTTATCGAGAGGACACATGTATAAACATGATTTTGAATGAAAAGGATGTAGTCATAGGAAAGGTTGAGAGCTCAACTTTGAAAATGGGCTAAACCCCGAAATAGTACTGATATAAATTCACAAAACTAAAGATGCGGGATGCGATGGGATGAATTTTTTTTAATGGAATCAATTCCATATCCGAATCCGGATGCGATTTGCCGCCTAGAAAAATAATGGTTTGTCACGACCGTTTTTGAAATGCCGCCAAAAATATTACTGTAGGATAAGGTAGGTCAAAATTTTACTTGAAATTTTTCATTTTATACGTCAAGCTTTTAACGAAGAAATATTCTTGTTTATCTGTGTTCATAAACAAGATTTTTTAAATAGAAAATGTGTGTTCTAAATCCCTTTTGAAAAAACACTCACTTCGACTGTAGGTTGCAGTAACTGGCAATGAAAACGTTTATTACGTTGCAAAAACATAGCACCACGTTTTGTACAAACATGTGAAGTTTCAATAATTTGTGCACGATGAGTTTTTTCTAACAAAAAAGTGTTTTACAAAGAAGCTTTTAGGAAGAGCGACATCCATGAAAGAGTAAGCTCAACTGTTCAACTCTGCTTGCCCCAGTGCCCTTCGCTGAATGATGGAAAAAAGCAAATTCCATGTAATCTGTTGAGAGAAAGTGTTCATAAGATTTCACTAATTTCCGTTTCTAATAAACTTGCTAATATTAGTCTTGAAAAAAAGGTGTCGAGGCAGATGGAATCGTCTGATTGGAGCGATCTTGGCGAGTTTGGTGTATGTAACCTGAAGCAAATTGCACCTATTACCGTGTCATCTTGCTACTTTTTTGCCATCTCCGCTTGCTTTGGGGTAAAAACTTGGGACCGCCCGTTCTCCCACAATCTCCTCTTCCTCACCAGTGCTTCTTTGTCTTCTAAATCCCAACCCTCCAAGTCGACTAATCCTTAACTTTTACTATTCAGAACTTTCATTTTTCGCGCATTTCCCAAACTATTCCCTCATTATCTTCTATTGGCTTTCTCTCTCTCTCTCTCTCTCTCTGTCTCTCTGTCTCTCTGTCTCTCTGTCTCTCTGTCTCTCTGTCTCTCTCTGTCTCTGTCTCTCTCTCTCTCTCTCTCTCTCTCTCCCCTCTCTCTCCCCTCTCTCTCTCCCCCCCCCCCCCTCTCTCTCTCTCTCTCTCTCTCTCTCTCTCTCTCTCTCGTCTCTCTCTCCCTCTCTCTCTCTCTTTCTCTCTCTCTCTCTCTTTCTCTTCTCTTTCTCTCTCTCTCTCTCTCTCTCCATCTCTCTCCCCCTCTTTCTCCCCCTCTCTCTCCTCCCCCTCTCTCTCTCTCTCTCTCTCTCTCTCTCCTCTCTCGTCTCTCTCTCTCTCTCTCTCTCCTCTCTCAATCTCCCTCCATAACCAAAAATCTCTGACCATCAACTAGGCGTTTGGAAAGAAAAACTGTTCCACTAGTTTACAAAGTTCGCAACTTCAGTCAGTGTAAACTTCATTCGATATCATTTTTTCGTAGAAGTCTTCATGGTCTATGTCTTCTGATGGAATTTTCAGACAGCTCATGATTTTTCTTTACATGTTTCTCAGAGTTTTGTCATCGCCCATCATTTTCCTCCTGATTGTTTATAATGCGTATATTTTCAATTCCAGGTAAATGGATAGTTACCATTATAATTCATGATCCTTCTTTGTCTCAATTTTCTAAACTCCGTAGTAAAAAACCCAATCGTAATCTCAAAATCATCATCTTCGAAGACTCTTGTCGTTAAAACTTTTTGAAAAATCTGGAGAAATGAGGATTTTAGAGTCTTTTTTCATCCTGAAAACTTGAAAGTTGAACTCAGCTTTCTAGAACTAGTTCCAACAACAATGAAACTTT
>OZ022253.1:12819266-12842181 GCA_963978915.1 Caenorhabditis parvicauda | reverse complement strand
AAATCATACTCAAGTTTGACGAAATTCGTATTCAAAGGTGGAATTTGAGTTACATAGAGACAGCACTACTTCCAAAACATTTTCCTTCTCCATGAAGTTTAGATATAAAGTACTGCACAGTCTCCATGTTCATTGCTTAGAGGTGTACTCTAACGCTCTCCACAAAACAACGCGCTATTCTCGCCTGCCCCTTACGCGTCGACGTCTCGCTATCTCGTGTACTCTTTCGCACGCGCGCTAGCACGATATGGCAACAAAGACCCCGGGAGACGCCATCCGCCACGTAAACTAACAAAAATCACTCTCTAATAGAGGATTGTCTCTGCGTCTCTCCGCCTCGAAATTTCAGTTACTGTAGGTCAAAAAAATTTCAAAATTTTGCTAGTGAAACATTTATTAAAATACAAACACTTTCGAAAATGAAAGCGGAGGTCGGCAAGGCGGTTGCGAAGCGGTTATATTGTCTTATGCCTGTGCCGTGTAGATCTTCTTTAAGTTTCCTAACGCCTAAAAACAAGGTCAAAATTGGAACAACACCATTCCCTAACAAATAAACCACTTGACTCATGCAATTTTCTACCGATCCAGACGTTTTGTGGTTGTCATAAACACGATGCGTGTGAGGAAGATCAAAGTAGGTCATCACGACGAAGAAATGATCCATATTTGCATAGAAAAAGTGAGTTTTGAATGGGATCAGAGCGACGGACAATAAAATTCATTGACACTCGTTCTTCACGCATGGTCGGTCAACCGTTACCGTCGACGGTCACTCCTATCATAGTCTCTGCACAACAGAAAGTCACTTCCCGCAGGTCATCAACTTATTTTCTCTCTCTCTCTCTCTCTCTCTCTCTCTCTCTCTCTCTCTCTCTTCTTTCTTTCTTTCTCTCTCTCTCTTTCTCTCTCTCTTTCTTTCTCTCTCTCTCTCTCTCTCTCTCTCTCTCTTCTTCATTTCTCTCTCCTCTTTATCTCTCTCTCTCGCTCTCATCTCTCTCTCTCTCTCTCCTCTCTCTCTCTCTCTCTTTCTCTCTCTCTTTTTCTCTCTCTCTCTCTCTCTCTCTCTCTCTCTCTTTCTCTCTCTCTCTCTCTCTCTCTCTCTCTCTCTCTCTCTCTCTCTCTCTCTCTCTCCCTCTCTCTCTCCCCTTTTCTCTCTGCCTCTGGTCAAATTATTGCTGATTCGCGTTTAGCTGAAACATGTTAGGCTTGAGACACGATTGGCACTGATAAATTTAGGCTTAAGTTGAGCACTAGTGCATTTAGGCATAGATTTGGCCAAATGGCTTGATTCCGGGCGTTTTAAGCTCCAGCTTATTCTTGAAACATACTATAAAAACAGCACCAAACCGTGGGGTTCAACTATTTCCTGTAGCGACTCTTAAGTTATCGAAGCTTTTCAGCTGAAACCCTGAAGAATGAAATGAAGGGTACAGAGTGTGTCACTGAAGATAGACATGCACTTACCCCTCTCTCTCACTTGTCTCTTTTTTGTGGGGTGAAAGTAAGTTGGGAAATGGGTCATGTATATCCCTTTCAGCCGAGAATGTGTTACCTACCCCATGTAGGTGAGGAGTGTGTTCCTTCCATCCACTTTCCAACTTGTAAGCCGAATATAGGCTAACCCAGAGGCTATTCTGACCAATTTGACCTTCCGGTTTCCTATTGATCCTATAATTGCTGGCTATGGCACTCACTTTCGTACTTATCCTGGACCGTTCGGATTTGTTGTCAGAGTGACTTTTACAAGCTGACTTTATTTAAGTGTACTGTATCTTACTGTACTGTACACTATCCCTGAATTTGTTAATTTTTCAAATTTCGTCCCAAAATTAAAGAACCTTTTATCAAACTTCTCAGTAATTTTTTAATTTTTCCATTCATACTTTTTCAAATTTTGAACTAACCTCGACGGCACTTTTGAACTATCGTCGTCATTTTTTCTGACTCTGTCCTAACCATTAGTCTTATCAATCAAGCTTTTTGAATGTTCCTCGCGAGGTTCACGAATCAAACGTACCAAAAGTGCTCAACTTTATACCTACACTATTAAAATTAGCGTTGTTTTTTCATCAGAAACACTCAATTTATAGTGCAACATTCCGTCTATCAAAAATATTTTTGTTGTTGTTTTTTTCAATATTTCACAAAAAACATAATCTCATGCTCAATACTGTAACTTCTTCTGTGATTCATCATTCCTCACTTCTACTCAGAACCGTTATGTTTTCACTCTTGTTCAGAAAAAATAACTTCTCTGCAAGATACCTTTCCAGATGCTGCGGACGGCCCTACTATGTCTCTTAGTAGGTTCCTCCTATCAAGAATCCTGTAACCCTTTCTACGTTCGATGGCCGAGAGTCAAACTGAACTACAAGGCTGTTTCCGAGGCGAGGTTGTCGTTGAAGGCGTGTGAAAGTACCTGCTCGATCGGAGAGGATCCTATTAACCCAGGTAAGAGTTTGTTTTTTTTCGTAACAACCAGAATTAGTCATTTGTGCCTATATTTTCATACTCACAAGGGAAACATCCTTCTCCCTTTAAAATTTGTTCCCTTATTTCTTCCAAACGTCTGAAGGCAAAGTTACAGGGTGAACCGTAACTATTGGTCGGTTGTAAAACCGCTGCCACGTGGCACAGAATTCATTAAATGTCTTCAAATTTTGACATTATGACTATCAACAATATGGAAACAAAATTTGTTTTATGACTTTCAATTCTTCTTCGTCTGACCCCGACTCTGTCGGATACGGGGTGTCGCCAGAACGCAGGTAGTTGTCGTCAAACTCAGCTCATAACTTCTGAAGGTTCACCTTCAGAGTTTCCAATTTTGAGTATTTTGTAGTCAAGACCTTTT
Source organism: Caenorhabditis parvicauda (assembly GCA_963978915.1). Classification (NCBI taxonomy): domain Eukaryota; kingdom Metazoa; phylum Nematoda; class Chromadorea; order Rhabditida; family Rhabditidae; genus Caenorhabditis; species Caenorhabditis parvicauda. The sequence continues at coordinate 12,839,327 of OZ022253.1, read as the reverse complement.
TCGTCAAGTTTTTAAATTGCAAGAATCATTGCGTTGTTAGATCTATCAAAAGTTCTCAGTACTGAGAAGCAAGTAGAACCCAAGTGAAAATTCTTAACCTGGTATAGTTGTATGGTGTTTTATCTACACTGTCCTTGTTTTTGAAATATTTTCATGAACCTACCGTAGAGCTATGCCGGCTTTAACAGAGGATCCTTATTTCTGTCCCAGTCAAGAAAAAAGAGTTTTGATGAACCGCAATGAGCACCTGTGTTGAAAGTTTCTCCGGTTAGGACATTAGGTAGTTTTAGCAACAACTTTGAAATATTATCCACTCTACGGAGTGCCAAGATCAAAAAATCGAGTTGGGCTGGAGTTTCAAAAAATGCGCGAATCATTCGATCCCAATCAATAGATTTGAATTTTCGCTCCGGATGACCGCTTTGCAGCCGTCTTTTGGTCTTTTTACCCGTTTATTCCATGTATTCTTCTCGATTTTAGTCCTAATGAACAAGTTTTTGAAGTTGTCGTAAGATTTTTTGAGGAGACTAACCAGTTTTGATATCGAAAATGTAGTTAAGGTCTCGAATTTTGCAAATTTTGAAATTTGAAAATTTTGCAACTAAGAGATTTTTGACCGACCATCCTTGGTTGTCCCACGTCCCACAATTTCTGTGCATGAGCACTATAAACTTGATACCGTTGAGATGAATATCATAGGATGTTAATAGCAATTTTTGAAGTTCATACGCTGTTGATATGAAGTTCATAGGCCGTTGATATCTACGGCTACCCTATGAACTTCATATAATTATAGAGTAAGACTAGGGATGGGCAAATCGCCAGTCATTGGCTAACGATTGGCTATCCTCTTTTCATTACGCAATTGCATTGGCGAGCGATTGGCTATTAAATTGGCAAAATGATGTCATCTGAATAACACCATCTCCAACGTCGAGAAGACTCAGAGAGCATAACTGCAATCACTCGCCAATGCAATTGGCTAACGAAAAGAGGATAGCCGATCGTTATAGCCAATGACTGGAGATTGGCCCATCCCTGAGTAAGACAACTACATCACATGCTGTACCCAAATCGAGATTCTAGCGTAGGTAACAAACATATTTCTAGGAAAAACGCTGGAATGTGCTGCAATCAACCATCAGACATCTCCTGACGGCTTCTCTCATCACTGCCACATCTTCCAGCCCCACCAGTTGCAGAACGTTGATGGTTATGTTGAGGCTGATGACAGATATTCTTTCTACTGGAAATATTGTCTTGCTTGTATGTTTTCTTGGAAAGTTTTAAGAATTCCTTGGTAGCAGAGTTGCACGGAAGTAAAATTTTTCAAAACGAAAGTCGTAAGTCGGAAGACGGAAGTGAAATTTTTTTCTCGGAAGTCGGAAGTCGGAAGTAGAATTTTTCAACGGTAGTCGGGAGTGCAAAAAAGTTCAAAAAACTCAGAGATATTGTATTTCCGCTCATTCTCAACGGGTGAAGGTTAATTCCTGAATGAGTAGAAACGATTTCACGGTCATTTTCACGAAGAAAAAATTTTTTACGGAAGTCGGAAGTAGAATTTGTTATACGGAAGTTGGAAGTAAAAAAAAAGGACGGAAGTTGGAAGTCGGGATTCCATGCAACTCTGCTTGGTAGCGGTTTTCTGCGAAAATGAAAAGAATCCAAACTTCTTTCACGACCAATGATAGTTGCCGAAAGCTCATGATTGGTGATAAAACTCTGACAACTCGTGTTAAAAGCTGCTCCGGTCAGAAAAAATGTAGTGTTTTTACCGCGAAAACTTCAAGAAAAACACGTTGCCAGATAATCAGAGTGAAAATAACTGAATATCGATGTATTCAGATTGATCCCAACATGTAATCTGTCAAGATTCTTCTTTTTTAATCTTTATCAATTTCAGCAAAAAGGAAGTGTGGTGGTGACAATGCGTTCACCTACTTGTCAGATCGGTTTATGGATATTAAGGAGGTATTTTTAATAAAAGCGAAAGAGAGAGAGAGAGAGAGAGAGTGAGAGAGAGAGAGAAAGAGAGAGAGGAGAGAGAGAGAGAGAGAGAGAGAGAGAGAGAGAGAGAGAGAGAGGGAGAGAGAGAGAGAGAGAGAGAGAGAGAGAGAGAGAGAGAGAGAGAGAGAGAGAGAAAGAGAGAGAGAGAGAGAGAGAGAGAGAGAGAGAGAGAGAGAGAGAGAGAGAGAGAGAGAGAGAGAGAGAGAGAATTACGTTCAGATAGTGAAACTGACAAAGAAAGACAATTTGGAAGAATGCCTTAGCGATTGCTTGGATGAGACAAGGTACTTTTTTTAAAATAGTAATAAATTTATTTTGGGAAATGCCCGAAATATAAACAAATTCGAGTGTGGATAAAATAGGTTTAGAAAAGAAAATTCAGCTTCGAGTGCCGATCGATCTCTTTCAATCGGACTGACGGTGGATGTCATATGAGCGCCAACTCGCAGTTGACCAAACCAGAATCGATCCGATTGAACAATAACCCAAACTATAGGATTGACTATTACGAGAACAATTGTTATAACTGTAAGTGTCCAGAATATCACTAAAACCTGTTCATTACAGTATCCGACGCGTTCACCTTCCAGCATGAGTGTAGAGAAGACGGAGTTGTTGTTAAGGTAATGAGAAAAAGTAAAATCGAACTTCGAGTGTCCAGTGCGCCATAATTATGATGACACAACTTGAGAAACGAAAAATCTGACTCTTTAAAATCCGAGATGTCCTAATCTCGATCTGCAATCTGCAGCCAACAGTAATCTACCTTTTATTACAAGCTTAACAGGAAATGACCTTTAGCGTAATTCACGTCCAGAGTTGGGACCAAGCCAGATGTGTTAAGCAGGTTGAATAATGAAGTTTTCATGTAGAAAATTTTTGCACGTTTTTTTGTTACAAAAGAGATATTTTGATCTGAAAAATTCAAAAATTCGGGACCTCACGCACTACACACATTGATTTAACAAGGGGAGCAACTGGTTGTGTGGTGAAGTGGTACGAGTCTTGGTTGCGAGTAGGCATGGGCATATTGCCAATCATTGGCAGTCGATTGGCAATGCCTCTTCTCCATTGCCAATAGCATTGTCAGTCCATTGGAAATGCTATTGGCAATGCAGTTTGTTATAACATCATCTTTAACATCAAGAAGGCCTAAAAATCGAAATCCAAGTCAATTGCATTGCCAATTGACTGCCAACTCAGGCAATCAGAAGTACACAGAAAATCCGTAAAACGGCCATTTTGTACATATCTTTTCCATAAATCTCGAAACATTGGCAAATGCTAATGTTAGGGCAAAGATATGGTAGTATTGCCTCGCTATGAAATTTAGTACGTATCATGCTATATCTTGAGACATCTAACCATTTCCAACCAGCGGCGGGTCCGCGACTGACTGAGGTTGGACTCGGTCAATTCGAGAATGATATAGGAGAAACGATAGTATCTGTTCTTATCGTATTAACTTCTACTGTGACTGGAAAGACAATTTTTGCAAAAATGAGATAGAAGAGGGCAGGAACCGAACTTGTGACTTCATGTCACAAAATTTTTGTATAAATTCCGAGATACTGGAACCACATTCAACAGATCAAAACAATTCATAGATCAAACAAATATTCTTATCACTCGATAGCGAAATTTCTCCATATCTCGCTCTTAATTTGGCATATCTAGATACAGTTTTTTAGGGAAGTTCCGTAACTCGTACGTATCTTGATATATCATGTTGCGTATTTCTGATTGCCTGAGAATGCTACTGGCAATGGAAAAGAGGCATTGCCAATCGACTGCCAATGATTGGCAATATGCCCATGCCTAGTTGCGAGGCGTAAGGTCAGGGGTTCGGTTACTGTCGTGGACAAGTTTTTTTTGTTTTTTTTTTTGGTAGACCAAAGATGAAGTAAAATCATTCATGATCATGAAATTTAAAAAAGACACGTGAATCACAACAAAAGCATGCAATAAACAGTAATACAGAAAATATACACTAACATCTGTGATCTTTCACCACGAGGTGTGTGAAGCATAAGTGCTGCTCACAATGAGCGCACCTGAAAATAGAGAGCCGAGAACAACTATTATCTTCACATTTCATCGACTTTTTTCTGCCTCGGATACAAAAATCCCCTGGAGTTTCGAAACGAGGGCCCGGAGAACGGTCAATGAGTCATGCTGCGACACAACTGCTGTGTTTAAAGCCTTAGCCTAAGCATTAATAAAAATTTCCTGGGTTTAAGCTGCAACGTAGTATCAAGCCATTTTGGTCATTCCTAAGCCTAAATGCACCAGTGCCAACTGCATCAGTGCGATGCTCCAGCCTAATCACCATGCCTACGCCTAAATACAAAAGGGCCAAGCCTAAGCCAAAATAAGGATGAAACACACGTGATGTCAGTGTTGTCTTTTACCATAAATGAACGCAATTCTCTACAGGTAAACTCCCGCTTCCCCTACACTGGGGCTCTGTACGGTCTCTATGACTTTTTCACTTGTCGAACGGAACCAAAAGAAGCGACAGACTTTGAATACTGGTTCCCGTCGCCGATGCTCAGCAAGAACTGTAGTGACTCGATCAGGTTCAAGGTAAACTTTTTATTGAGTAAAAATAGAAAATTTGATGAAATATCTGATTTGGTTCGTTGCTTTTCGCTCTCTCTCTTTCTCTCTCTCTCTCTCTCTCTCTCTCTCTCTCTCTCTCTCTCTCTCTCTCTCTCTCTCTCTCTCTCTCTCTCTCTCTCTCTCTCTGTCTCTCTGTCTCTCTGTCTCTCTATCTCTCTGTCTCTTCTTCTCTCTCTCTCTCTCTCTCTCTCTCTCTCTCTCTCTCTCTCTCTCTTTCTCTTTCTCTCTCTCTCTTTCTCTCTCTCTCTGTCAGTCTCTCTCTCTCTCTCACTCTCTCTCTCTCTGAAAAAAAGAAAAAATTACGGTACTTTCATATAAAACCTTCAGGGTGAGGAAATGGTAGTAGAAGTAGTCTTGTCAACTGATGGAATAGAACCTCTCTACTTCATAACACCAGACGATCTTACCTACCAAGCGAAATGTCCAATAGTCGGCGCCAAAAAGGATTCACCAACCACCAGTGCACCACACCTTGTGGGCAAGACGTGAGTTATTCATATTTTGAGTTTATAAGGTAGACATGAACGTCTGGAGACCAAAGATTCTGTCAAATGGCCAAAGATTCTGTCAAATGGCAAAGCTAACCTGCGTTTCCAAGATCCAGATATTCACAAAATTGATCCCCCCTTACCTAAAATAAAAGGTAAATTTTGGCTGGCTGAAGATTGCAGATTAGGATATAACGCGCTAATTCAAACAGTAATAAATGAGAAACATTAAACAGAATTGTCGAATTTGTATCGAACATAAGCTTGAGAATTTTTTGAAATTTTCACAGGTGAATAAAATTTTTAAAACTGCACGGCTTGCTTGAGTTCCCTAAGTTAACCTAAGTTCTTTCAGGAACAAAGAGATGGAAGCGTCTGCTCATGCACTGTTCGAGTTGATTTCAAAAAATGGGGACCTGAAGGCTGAAACGTCGACGGTTGCAGTGAAGACAACGACCATCCTGCAGAAGCTGTTCACTCTTCCATTGACAACTACGACTGAGAGGTCATCTAGCACGAATGGTGTTGTGACTAGCACGAGAGCGCATGATGTTGAGTCTGTTACGAGTGTTCCTAGCACAAACAATGCGTCGACAACAGTGAAACCGACGACAGTTACGACAACTTCAAAGCCAACGACGAAAGTTGGGTCAACAACTGTGAAGCCAACGACGAAAGTTGCGTCAACAAGTGTGAAGCCAACGACGGAAGTTGCGTCAACAACTTTGAAGCCAACAACAAAGACGCCAACAACACTAAAAACCACAACAGTCGCGTCGACAACATCGAAATCTACGACAGTTACGTCAACAACCACGAAGCAGACACCAGTCACGTCTAAAACATCGAACCCTACGAGAATCACGTCAACAACTGCAAAGCCGACGACAGTCACGTCAAAAACACCTAACCCTACGACAATTACGTCCACAACACTGAAAACCACGATAGTCACGGCCACAACAAAATCAGTCCCAATAACTACCATCAAAGTTCCAAACAGCAAGAACGGAACCATCCTAGTCGCCAGAGACCTTCCCACTACACCAACACCATCCGCCAAGACCTATCCATCACCAGTATCAACGACACCAATTAGCAAAGTCACTTTGGTCACCAAAAGCGCACCTGTTAAAGCGTCCAAGTATGTTGTCTATATGTTGCACGGTTGAATTTATGTACACCAGAAATGTCTGATCGTGTTTTTTTTCAATGAGGTTTTATAATTTTTTATAGAACTGAGGAATCAACAACAACTACGACGACGACGACGACGACAGTGGCACCGACGACGACATCAACGACGACGACATCAACGACAACGACACCATCGACGACAATGACACCATCGACGACAACTACCACCACCACGACTTCTGCTCCAACGACTACACCATCAACAACCACCTCCACCACGACCCAGACGACACCAACAGTTCCGATAACTGTGAGTCGAGAAAAAACTCTGATTTTCATTCAGAACACTTCAGACAATCTCTCCAAGCGAACATTTGAAACAATTCGCCAAGATTCAAGTGACTAACGACGAGAAATCTACCACAAAGGGCATTGAAGCGTGAGTGTTTTTCAATATATATAGAAAAAAAGTCTGGCCTCCGTAAATCGGGTACTTAGTACTGTAGCAGTTTCGCCTTGAAATACTTACTTCAGATACTTCAGAGATCCATTGTTCGCGTTGTCATGTGACGGCGTGGATCAGAAACTTCCAGGTTGAACGGTCCTTTGCCAACGTTGACCACGGAGTCTTTCTCACCAGTATGCCAGCACGTCTTCTCTGACCAGACATAGAACGGATGTGAAGAAAATCGTCTCTCGCTTTGATGATGTCGTCGCTCCATCTCAGAGGAGGTCTACCTGCTTTCCTTTTCTGTCCCAAAGGTGTCCACTCGGTGACTTTTCTTGACCATCGGATAGGCGGTTGTCGAGCGACATGACCTGCCCACGCTAGCTTCCGTTCCGTGATTCGTTTCAGAATAACAAAATCATCAGAGTCGACGTCTGCGTCTTCACATATTTTGTTCATCGTGCGTTGCAGTCTTCCTATCTCAGACAGAAGCAATTGCCAGGTTTCTGTTGCGTAGAGCAAAGCTGGGATGACGCATTGGTTCAGCAGCTCTTTCTTTTTGACCTTGTTACCAGTGAGCTTGATTGCTTCCTTGATATTGCTGTAGGCGGCCCATCCTGCTCGAATCCGTCTTGATGTCTCAGGGTATAGTTGGACCTCATCTTTCTTCGTTGTGGCCTTCTTGAGTGGGATCTTGTGCTTCAGGATCTTTCCAAGGTAACGAGTTTCTTTGACTACAGCAATGTCGTAACCGTCGCAAACGATTGGTTCAATATGGGCGTGGTCGTTCACTAATGCCACAGTTTTGTTGTAGTTGAAGATTAGACCCGACTTCTTGGCTTCGCGGCTGATGTCGTTAAGTTGCTCTTCCAGCTCTTTACACGAGTTTGCGAATATAAGAAGATCATCGGCGAATTCCAGGTGAGCTAGTCTTTCTCCGTTGATTTTGATCCCTCTGTCTTCCCAATTTATTCTGTCCAGTGCATGCTGAAGAGCCAGGGAGAAGAGTGTCGGTGAGGAGCAGTCCCCTTGTCGTACACCTCTCTTTACTTGAACGTCGATGTTCTTCCCATGCACAGGGATCCTCGCGGTGGCTTCTGCGTTGGTGATAGCCAGTGCCTTGATGTAGTAGGCGTTAACACCAGCTGCGAGGAGTCCTTCTTCTACGGCAGACCAGTCGATGTAATCAAAAGCTGCTTTGAAGTCCACTGCAGCGATTGCTAGCGGGATGGCATACTCATGACACTTCTCAATCAATTGTGAGGAGGTGTGAATGTTGTCCATGCAGCATCTTGCAGCTCGAAATCCAGCTTGACTCTCCTCGATGTATTCCTCGGCGTTTGTTTTTACTCTCCTGGTCAGAATGGAGGTGAAAATTTTCGCCGGAACAGAGATGATCGAGATCGGTCGGTAGTCGTTCATAGTCTCAGGTTTGGATTTTTTCGGCAGCAAACAGATTCTAGTCTCACTCCATTGTGATGGTGCGGTTCCGGTTCTGAGCACGTGGTTGAAGAGATCGGTGAGCTCCCTAATGAGCTGTTGGGGTGCCTTCTTTAACATCTCCACGGACATGTTGTCTGTACCTCCAACAGTTTTCCTTTTTAGCGATTTGATCACATGCTCTACTTCTGATTCCAGGATTCGTGGTGGAATTTCTTCGTTTTCCAGAAGTGACTCATGCTTGGTCGCTGGAGGAAAGTTTTGCTGCTTGCTGTATGTCGATTCGTAGTGGTTTCTGACTTCTTCTCGTATGGCGTTTCTGTCGTTTGTCCACGAACCATCATTTCTTTTGAGTTTGTGAAGGGGGAGCTCTCTGAGCTGGAACTTCCTTTTGACCTTAAAAAAAAAAATCCACAAAGATCTAACTGTTCGTTGTGAGAGTCCCGACTCATACCGTACTCATTCTGCAAAATTGAGATTAGAGCGCGTTTGGAAACGGCCATGCTTCTAGCGATATATATGTAGATCGAGAGTACGATATCGCTTCTCAACATATCGTTTCAGCATCAACCTCGCAGCAGTCCCGAAACAAGCGATAAACTTCGAGATTTTCCATAATGGACAACCTGTCGAAGCCGTTGTCGTCGGTACCAAGATCTCATTGTCGTTCACTCCACATTACCCGATTCCTGGTAAGGGTCTACCAATGTGCTGTTTATCCGTTAGGATTTGGCGGCAGATTTCTGCCACGCGCGACAATACCGCACAGTGTATTACTTCTAGCTATGCAGAAAGTGGGCGTGTCGATGAGGGACCGAGAATGGTTGGTCGAAAATCGCTTTTGGAAATAATTGCGAAAGTGTTGATTGGGGTGTGCTGACTCCGCCCCCTTGATACACTGTGTATCGGTTGAGCGGGGGATTCCCAATCCTTTGCAAAAATTCGGCTCAACTACATATCATCATGACGTCAAGCGTGGTGATGTGTTTTATATCAGGTTAAGTTTAGGCTGGGATTTATAAAGAAACAGAATCATGAATCATTTTTCATTTATTGCGATGTATAGTTATGGAAAAATTCAAAGCACTAGTTATAGCATATGTACAAAGCTAAGATTTGACTATAGTTGGAACCGGGTTATTACAAAAAAAAATTAGCCCCTTGTAAGCTTACATGTGATGAATTCAGATGACTGTTTTGTCATAAGTTGAGAGGATATAGGCTTAGGTTTTAGGCTCGGACTAAACCTGTCAAGACTCAGATGCGACAAACCACTGCACCATGGTGCATGGTGTCTACTAATTTCCATTGAAAACCAAACATTCAGCCGAGTACATCTCTGTCCGAGGTTGCCAAGTCGAACCAATCGATCCAAAGTACGATTGGGAACACGAGCCACTGTTCATCATCCGTGACAGCTGCCCAGCCGATGGTGTCGGGTTGGTCTGTCCACCAACCAAATCAGAACACGGCGCCAAGGTGAACTCTCGACCCTTTCTTGCGAAAACTAATAAATTCAGGTTTCCGTGGAGTCATTCCGTTATCAGACGACTGGACAAATACAGTACTCTTGTCTGATCAGAGTTTGTCCATACGCACCCTGTCCGGAGGTAAAATTTCAACAGAAAAGAATATCAACAGAAACGGGAGTCATAACTCCCTGCCAGTTACTGTAGTTCGAAAAATTTAATTTTCCCACCTTTTTCTCATCTCAGAGTCACAAAGAGCGGGAAAATGTTTATGAGAAAACGAGAAAAATAGGTTAAACGTTAGCAGAAACAGTTCGAAAATGAAATAATGAGGTAAGCGCGCTCCACGGAGGGTCTTGCGAAGCGGTTGCAGAGCGGCCCACCTATTCCTGGTACGCAGTGTTCGCTTCTGCGTATAGCTAGCATGTACATGAAAATGCTTCAGGTAACTTGTGACGACGTCGAAGGATGTTCTTCTAACAACCGATTGAAGAGGGATTTGTCTTTGGAAGATATTAAGAAGGCGTTGGAGATGAACCCACAACTGGCTTCGCAGATCGGTTTGAGTCCTTCTGTTTTGAACGCGAAGCGGCCTGCCGAGACCAATAATTTCAATAATGTTCTGCGTGAGTCTTTTTATTTTATCTCCCTCCTTCTCTCTATCTCTCTCTCTCTCTCTCTCTCTCTCTCTCTCTCTCTCTCTCTCTCTCTCTCTCTCTCTCTCTCCTTCTCCTTCTCCTTCTCCTTCTCTCTCTCTCTCTCTCTCTCTCTCTCTCATCTCTCTCTCTCTCTCTCTCTCTCTCTCTCTCTCTCTCTCTCTCCTTCTCCTTCTCCTTCTCCTTCTCTCTCTCTCTCTCTCTCTCCTTCTCTCTCTCTCTCTCTCTCTCTCTCTCTCTCTCTCTCTCTCTCTCTCTCTCTCTCTCTCTCTCTCTCTCTCTCTCTCTCTCTCTCTCTCTCTCTCTCTCTCTCTCTCTCTCTCTCTCCTCTCTCCTTCTCCTTCTCCTTCTCTCTCTCTCTCTCTCTTCTCTCTCTCTCTCTCTCTCTCTCTCTCTCTCTCTCTCTCTCTCTCTCTCTCTCTCTCTCTCTCTCTCTCTCCTTCTCCTTCTCCTTCTCCTCTCTCTCTCTCTCTCTCTCTCTCTCTCTCTCTCTCTCTCTCTCTCTCTCTCTCTCTCTCTCTCTCTCTCTCTCTCTATATCTCTCTCTCTCTCTCTCTCTCTCTCTCTCTCTCTCTCTCTCTCTCTCTCTCTCTCTCTCTCTCTCTCTCCTCTTGCTTTCTCAGAAAATCAATCACTCAAATTTCAGAAGATCAACAACGAATCGCACTAGGTGGTGATCATGTAGTTCGACGTCGACTGGTTGTCGTCAACTCTGAAGATCAGCTGAGATACTACGTGAGAACGGGAGACATTCTGTGATTCTTCTTCAAAAAAAAAAATCCAGTCTTTCTGTAAAAACTTGTATGCAATCTCCTTTGCCGGGTACCCCATTTTGTTGTACTTTCATTGAATAATAAATTTTTACATGCACGTTTGACCTACCCTATGGTTACGGTATTTAGAAGGGAATAAAAACGTGGAAACGTGAAAGCTTATTTCGAAGCGGGAATTCAAATTGCCCATCAAACTGTTGATCTACCCTCTGGTTACGGTATTGAGAAGGAATAAAAACGTGGAAACGTGAAAGCTTATTTCGAAGCGGGAATTCAAAACGTTCAGCAAGCTGTTGACCTACCCTCTGGTTACGGTATTTAGAAGAGAATAAACACGTGAACTTAGCGAACTCCACTGGAACTTTTATTCAGAACATCAAATCATCGTCAACAATAATGAAATTACCGCCATTGATGGTGATAGTCGACTCTTTCGTCTGCTTCGTCTTCATATCCATTGAATCCTCTTCAATTCTGACTTCAGTGCACTTCACTTGTAAAGGTGGCGTCGGGGTGACAGGGCGTACTTCGACTCTTTCATGATTTTTGATAGTCTGAATTGTCACCGGCTCTCCTTGACCATGAGATGATCTGTGGAAGTTCTGAAATATGCATCTTAAGAGTTGGAAACTTCCAGAAAACTCATTAGGAATTTTTTTAATTAAAATTTTCTTAACTACCTTCTGTTTTCTCTCCGGGTGAGACAGTATCGAGAGAGAGACACAGAGACAACCTCAACCGACGAAAATGAGAAAGCACAGAGACAATTCGCGGTAAGAGAATGTTTCTTGGTTTCCAGATAATGCTAGCCGGCGTGCGAAAGAGTATATGAGATAGCGAGACGTCGACGCATAAGGGCAAGGCGAGACAGCGCGTTGTTTTTGGAGTGTTAGAGTCCAAACACCTCAAGCAGGAATATGAGATTTTGTGATTCCATTCAGTTTCAGTTACGCTGTATTTTTCAAACAAGAATAGATGAAAGTTAAACTCATTTTGTCAAGATCTTGGTCAGTGGTCGAAATACGATCGTTTTCAAAGTCAAGGAATTTTACGACCGTTTTCAGTGATTCTCCGTCGTTTTCAGAAATCTTCTGAACACAAGCGAGAATAACTGAACTACTCAAGGAATTACTCAAGGAATTTCCGGGCGTTTTCAGAAAATTTTTAGTGATATTTGGTTGGTTTAGCTAAATTTCAGTAGTATTCAGATATTTCCGATCATTTTCAGTAATTCTCAGAGAAAAACGGCCATTTTCGTATCGATAATTACTGAAAACGACGGAAAATTTCTGAAAACGATCGTATTTCGACCACTGAGGGTGTAATTTTCGAACAGGAAGAGACAAGAATCACATACCGTTCCATGTAGATTTTTTTCCTTGAAGAAATAGGTAGAAGCATTGTTCGTCGAAACTTCTCCCTGAATGAATGTAAGAAATTGATAAAACTAGTAGAACGGCAAACCTCTCTGTCATGAGCAATATACTCTTGATTCAACCCAAGAACATACGATTGATAGTTGAATTTTCCCAATCCACGACGATACGTGTGAGGTAGTCGACAAGCCCAGAGTTCGTGAGGTCCCCAACAGCAGTTATTGCAAGTGGATATGATTTCTCCTGTAAAGTGTTTTTTCTATTTTCGAAAAAAACTAGAAACCTCGAAGTTCTCGTTCTTCAAATGGACATGATTTCATTTCATGAACACCCTTACAATGTCCACATGGTTCTGAAAACGTTCAATTCATGGAAAACAGAAATGGAACCAACTTTTGTAGTCATCCCTTTGGTAGAAACCTCTTCGAGAAGATCCAGAGTACATTGGAGCAACTGAAGATAGATTTTAGGAGAACATTATGTACTGGAGAAAAATATATTAAAAATTAATTTAAAGAAATCAACAAAAGCTAGAGTGCACGGCCAATTTTTCATTTTCTAGAGGGGTTACTGTAGAAATACGAAGTTTTTTTACTTTTTATTTTTCCATTTTAAAGATTTTCATTTTCCTCTTTTTTGATTCACTTTTTTATCAGCGTGTAATGAAATTTATCACTTATATTATTCCAAACGTGTAATAAAGTAGATTTAACATTTTTCGGTTCATTCATTTCAAAAATGCCTTGTTTTAGGTAAAATCACCTCTGAAAACTCATCAATTTCATGTTTTAGGGTACTTTTCCAGACCCAATTTCTTTCCGCTGTCACATGGAGTGTGGTTTTTCTCAACGTTATCTTCATATTCTCTTACTTTCTCTGGGGTGACGTCTTTCTCTCCAAAAAATATTCAACGCCTTCATCTGTCATCGCCCCAGGTGATTGATATGTATGTCGTGATGAAATTTATTTCATTTTTTTCAGAATCAACAGGTCAAGCAGAATCAAACGGCACACAGAGCAACACGAATAAATGAATTTTGCTTCATTTTTCCAACAAAATACATTCTGTTTCTCGTTGGGAAAGTCAACTTGAGTTGCAAAGAACAGAATATGTTAATTCTCACCGGAAAATATGCAAACCTTTCACTGTCCTATTTCCATTGATTTCTCATCCGAACTTTTTCTATTCTGTACTGTTCCGTAAGGTTAATGCAGACTATACATGTAATTTGATGACAGGTAATCTTGAGACTCTCACATATCTAGCAAAAAGTCTAACCGATTTCAAAATTCGCGGCAGTCGCATTTTTGTAAACTGATTACGGTAGGGTCGGGACTCTCACAACGAACAGTTAGATCTTTGTGGATTTAAATTATTATTCCTACTTTCAGTCCATTGAAATTAAAGGCGCATTACTTAATCGTTCATGTTTTTCGAAGCGAAACTGCTACGGTAACTAAGTAACCGATTTACGGAGGTTAGACTTTTTTACAGGTAGAGGAAGATATGTGACTCTGTGTTCTTTGTTAGAAGATCTTTTCGCGGTGTTATCAATGATTTCGAAGACTAAGGAATCAAGAGTTCAAAAACGGTTTTGTACACAGGTTATACAATATCGTATGGGAAAAGGGAGAGAGAGAGAGGGGGGAGAGAGAAGAGAGAGAGAGAGAGAGAGAGAGAGAGGGAGAGAGAGACAGAGAGAGAGAGAGAGAGAGAGAGAGACAGAGAGAGAGAGATTCTCAGTAGACGTGGTCTAGACCACAGCACTACAACCACTATAACCTACTGTCTCAATTTCCTTGATGATCTCTGTCTTACACAATAATCAAGCGTCTAATTGATCAGAAGACAGTTTTGAAGGGGTAAATTAATGACTCCCCGCATGACACAGCCCACGCGTTTCGAGAACATACACATTCGGGTATCCTTTGAGTAAATTCCTACTGTTTCCTGTTCTTCCTCTTCCTCTCTCTCTCTCTCTCTCTCTCTCTCTCTCTCTCTCTCTCTCTCTCTCTCTCTCTTCCAAATCGTGCCATTTTTGCCATGCCCGGACCAAAATGCACCTGTGGCAGGCCTAAGTCTAACCTGCTGTTGAGATAGACACGGCACTATGAAGCCTTTCTCTACTTTTCATAATCAGTCCATTTTTATGTAGGATCCTTTCAAGATCAACCAAATTCACCCACTACAGAACAGGCAAAGACATGGAAACTTTGTGTAACAGTCAAATCATTCTATGTTCACTGCACTCATCACAACTTGGGTTGTACTTGAATCAGTTCTATTTTGTGGCCCTCTTCCTCTGTTCGTTTTGATCTGTTTATTGAATCTTGGTCGAAAATGCTTTTTTGAGGTTTAGTTGGTAAATTTCACTCTTCCGTTCGGAATGTCATCATTTTCTTGAGAAATTTGAATTACCTATGTTTAAAAACGATAAAATTTCCAACTTCCGTTAAAAACAACTTTACCTGAGAGATGAATTTTGACAAAAGTGAAAGAGAATTTTTGAAATTTAGAAAAAAAAGCCGTATCCATTACGTCAGTGATGTAACACTTCAGTTGAGAAATTTCTACTTCCGACTTTTCTTCAGAAAAATTAAAACTTTGAAAACGTCAATGTTTCAAATTCCAAGCTTTTACCTTCAAGTTACAGTAGCGTTCCTGTATTCTGTGAAATTCAACTGTTTTCAATCAAATCATTATACCCCGGGTCGAAATTGAAGAATCCATTTGAACTTTGGTGAACTTGTGGAGAACAGTGTTGGCTACCTGCAAAACTTTTGGCGGACCGGCATTGGACCGTAGATGGGCGACAGTCGTCACGGACATCTGTCGCCCAATTACAGTCCAATGGCGGTCCATTCACAGTCCATCTGTCGCCCATCCGCAGTCCATTTGTCGCCCACTCACCGTCGCAATTCATTTACTGTTCAAAGCCAGTTTGATACATTTTGTGGACACGAATAACTTTTGCGGCGGGTATGACACATTGAATATTTTTCCTTCTATATCCGGACCCCTAGTATACGATAGTGGGTACCACTTTCAAGCCAAAACGGGCGTAACTGAACCTTAATGGACCAGTGAGCCGCAGGCTCAAACATATTCCAATGTTCATCAGTTCAAATATAGTCCAATGTAGGCCGATAGGCCGAAATTTCAGAAAGAAATCTAGAACCTTGTTCAAGTAGCGAAGCTTCATGTACCATTTCGGTATTTTCTGTCCATACTGTGTAAAATAAATTACAGTATGACCATAAACTACAATCTCGCAGTGTCCACTTCAAAGCCGTGGACGTTGTTCAAGTTGCTTCTGAAATGGCGTGGAAGCATGTGGAAGGCTGTGATATTGGAGTTGACTGTGTGGTTGATTCTCTATGGGGTGCTTAGCATTATCTACCGGACTGTTTTGGATCCACCACAGCAGAGGTGAGAGAGAGAGGGGGAGATAGAGAGGGAGAGAGAGAGAGAGAGAGAGAGAGAGAGAGAGAGAGAGAGAGAGTGAGAGAGAGAGTGAGAGAGAGAGGGAGAGAGAGAGAGAGAAAAAATATTCCAGAACATTCGAGCGAGTAGTAAAGTACTGCGACGACCGTCTCAACTACATCCCACTCGATTTCATGTTGGGTTTTTTCGTCACTGCCGTGGTCAATAGATGGACCTACCTGTATCAGATCATCGGATTCATTGACAAGTAAAAATTTTGTTTTTTTCCAAATGTGAAGATTCATTCTTCAGTATCGGTCTGATGACAGCAGAATACGTCAGGGGAAAGTCAGATCTGGCTCGGATGTATCGACGTAATATCGTTAGGTGAGTTTCTCTCTGTCTCTCTCTCGCTCTCTCGCTCTCTCGCTCTCCCTCTCCGTCTCTGTAACTTGGAAAAAACTCTCAGGTACTGCGAACTAGCGCAAGTGCTAGTTTTCCGAGACATCTCTATGAGAACTAGACGCAGATTTCCAACTATCGATACCGTAGTCGCAGCCGGTAAGTTACCCTGAAACCCTTTGGTTACAGTATGCTTCCAGGTTTCATGATGCCACATGAAAAGGAGAAATACGACGAATTGGAGTACAGATACTCGAGATACTGGGTTCCATTTCAATGGGCTCTGTCGTTGACTTACGAAGCGCGGAAGAGGGGTCTAATTGAAAGTGACTATTATCAGGTTGTCGTTCAAGAGGTAAAATTTCATTCGTGCAAAAAGATATGAACACTATTTTTCTCGAACATTTTGAATGTGTAAAAGAAGACAGTTTTATTACACACACACACTGGGTCAAGCGCAGTAGAAAAGTGTCGGATGAAGCAGCGATGGGAGACGACCAATAAGCAGCAAGCACAAACTCCGCCTCTCCGTAAATCCTGCACCACTGCAGATCAAATTACAGAATTTGTAGTTAAAAAACTTCTTTCTCTGACGTTTTCTCGAAATTCATGATAAAAAGCTAGTTACGAAGGAAAGTTACATTATTTGCAATTTTTCAATAGCAATCGTCGAAACAAATTCGCTTGTTAACTTGAGAAAAATAGAAGAAAAGGATGAAAAAAATATTGATGTGCGAACGCGCTCTATAGCGAGTTTTCGTTCAATATAGCTTGCGAGCAACGCGTCTAATCGATAACGATCATCTTTAGTGCATTCCACGAAAAATTTAAATTTTGCAAGTTACTGAAGTTTTTGCTGCAAGTTCGTGCTAGCGCCAGGGCAGCAAGAGTACGTGAGGGTGCGAGACGCAGATGCGGCGAGACAGTGTGTTACTGCTGGAGTGTGATGGAGTCAGCACACTTCTAAGCAGTATGTCAGGAGCTTAACCACATTTTTGATATCAATACAGGTTAGTCTCCTCGAAAAATGTTTCTGTTTAATGCAGAATACATGAAATAAATGGAAAAGAGACCAATAAGCGTATACAAAGCGGTTACTCGGAGCTACAAATAGAATTTATTGATTGGGGTCGACTGACTCGTGGCTCTTTCGAACTTAATACGAAAAAGTAGGCTGAATCATCGAATCAAGAATCATTTCCTCACAGGTTGCAGACATTTTTGTGGTGATCAAGTTTAAACTTTGATCAAATCTTAGCTTTGTACCTAATTAGTGCTTTGAACCTTACCTAAGTTAAGCCTAAAATTTGAGGTGTCGACAAAGATAAATGAAAGAAGATTCATGACTCGTGATGAAAGAATAAAATCTCTTTCGAGATCCCGCCCCCACTTAATTTTCAATCTTGTTACACAATGCTACCCTTATTATTGTGAGTCTCTCACACATTCATTGCAGGAAATAAAAAAGTTCCGAACCGGACTCGCCTGGATCTGCAACTATGATTGGGTACCGATACCAATCATGTACCCTCAGCTGGTTTGTATGGCTGTCCACGCCTACTTCCTTGTCTGTCTTCTCTCAAGACAGTACATCGTGTCGGAGCACACGAAAGATGTGGGTTTATCATATACAGTAGCGTTCAAAAGTTTAGAAAGTTTTTATTTTTGGTCATAACTCTTGTCAAACTTAACCAATCGACATGATTTTTTGTCGGAGAACACATCAACTCATGAGAAATCTAATTTTGAAAAAAATCAGGATTACTGTAGCTACATTTTGATCTACAGCGTTTTTACGAAACCGCGACTTTTGAACTGATTTTTCACTTTCTTTTTTTTTATTTTTTTTGAAGGTTTTTTCCCGATTTTTTGTACTTTTTTCTTTCTATACTACTAACAATACTTTTTAAGTAATGGAAAAAGAAAAAGAAGTGCCCACCGACCAGCAGAAACTGATCATCGATGCTGTCCTGTCAGGAATACGACAGAATCATGTTGCACGAGTATTTCAAGTTCACGAAACCACTGTATCCCGAATTTTGAAAAGATTCCGAAAGTTTGGAGTTTTTGGAGTGTTGCCAAGATCAGGACGGCCACGGAAGACGACAGCAAGAGACGACGCACTGATTGTTCGCCATTCACGTCTCAATCCGCGTCTGACCGGAGAAGACATCAAGAAGGATATGGTCGCTGGAAACGTTGCCAGAGTCTCTGTTTCTACAGTCAACGTCGTCTAAGAGCTGCTGGGTTATTTGGAAGACGTCCTTGTAAGAAGCCAACGATTTCTGAGAAAAACAGAAAGGCTAGAGTTGAGTGGGCAAAAGACCATTTGAGCTGGACCGTCCACGACTGGAGGAAAATCCTTTTTTCCGATGAAAGTAAGTTTTGTTTGTTTGGTTCCGATGGCATTAAGTATGTCAGAAGGCCAATCAACAGCCGGTTCAGTTCTAGGTACCAATTGCCCACGATGAAGCACGGTGGCGGTAGCGTCATGTTGTGGGGTTCGTTTAGTTACGACGGCGTTGGCCCATTGCACTGGATTCAGGGCAAAATGAATGCCAATGACTACAAGGATATTATTGTTAATGTTCTTGTACCATTTGCTGGTGCCAACATGCCGATTGGTTGGGTGTTTCAACAAGATAACGACCCGAAACACACTAGCCGTCTTGTTCGCGAATGTCTCCAGGATGAGGCTATCGATGTTCTTCCGTGGCCCAGTCAGTCTCCAGACCTCAACCCTATAGAGCACTTATGGGAAGAACTCGAGAGACGCGTTTCCGGCCATTACACATCCAATGCCGCGCAAAAATACGCGGTTTTACAAGAAGAGTGGAAAAAAATTCCGCGAGTCAAGTTGGAGAACTTGATTGAGAGCATGCCGAGAAGATGTAAAGCCGTCATTGATAATTTTGGTTATGCCACTAAGTATTAAGGTTTTAATAATGTTTTGATGTTCATTCCTTATCGATTTGAATTGTTACAACCGTTTACCATTATGTTTTTGAGTTTGTGGAAAATGTGTTTTTTATAGTGTCTGAGAATAAATTTTTTAATTTTTTTTCTCTTTTGGTCTGATTTGAATTCGTTTTGACATAAGATGTAATAATGTTTGAAGTATTACCATTCAAAAAATCAGACCGATAGGTGAGGTTTGACAAGAGTTATGGCCGAAAATAAAAACTTTCTAAACTTTTGAACGCTACTGTACATATATAGACGGAGGATCCTCCGCCAACTTTGCCCCGCCCATTTTTGGTCAAGCCGATTTTATGGGTGGTCCTTTTTGGTTTTGTTGTGAGACGGGGGAAGGGTTGTGCAAAAGTTCCTAGAAGGGAGATACGAACCCGCTACGAGCGCTTTGAAGTTCTCCGCTTTAAAGTCAATTGACCAATCGGCTACCACTGCTAGTTCTTGCGTTGGACTTAACATCATTTGAATTAGTTCTAGATACTTTTGGATTGGAAAAAAGATAGAGAGAGAGAGAAATAGCAAAGAAATTGTCTCTGAAAATCCCTTTTTTCAATTAGAAAGTCTGAATTGCCTCTAAAGACCACTTCTTTCAGTCAAAAAGTCTGAATGTGAGATTTTGTTATGAAAAAAAGGGGCTCTGAGCGTAGCGAGAACTACTGGCTTGTATATAATAACGTTTATTCCGTGAAGCAAAGTGAAGGAAAAGAAGAGATAGAAAAAGAAAGAAAGAAAAGAAATAATATGGGGAGGAAGAGAAGGTATGTCGAGAACGCATTGACTATTTCGACGAGGATCACCCATTTGGAAACTTCTCGGATTTATAGCTTATTCCAAGTAACTGAGGCC
>OZ022253.1:12736766-12814266 GCA_963978915.1 Caenorhabditis parvicauda | reverse complement strand
GCTCGCGGCCGCGGCCGGCCGCGGCCGGCCCCAGGCTGCCGGTTGGCCGCGAAAAAAATTTTTGCCAGAATGTGAATTAAACATGTCATAATACCGTTAATCAACACTTAATTCAGATTTGACAGCTTTTCAGATCATATTTTGCTTTTTTTAGTCGTTGATTTTTCGAAAAAAAAATTTTTTTTCTCTTATGGAATTATGTACAATTTTTTCGTAAATTAGCTTCTATTTGTCTATTTCAACGATTTAATTGCTGAGTCAGCTTTTTAAGCGCCTCCTAAATGATGTAAATCACGCCCGGCCGCCGCGGCCGGCACGGCCGGGCCGGCCGGGGGCGGCCGTAGCTTCAATTTACTGGCCGACAGTGATAAAAAATGTGTTTTTCTTCGTTTTCCAACATGATTGAGTCTGATTCCATCAAAAATTCCAAGTAGTATTGCACGTAGAGCTTCGCGGCCGGAGACGGCTAGAGCTTCAATTTACTTTTCGAAAGTGATGAAAATACTTTTACCTACGTTTTCCTATATGACGGAATCTTATTTCATACAGATTTCGAATTATCTTTGCATGTAGATTGTGGCGGCTGGTTCCGGCCACCCCGGCCGGAGCGGCCGGGGTGGCCGCGACAGTGTAAGAAGCTCCGAGGAGGTCGCAGGACCAAAAAAGTTGATTAACTTTCTTCCTTGAACATAAGAGATACACTATACACCAATAAATTTGATGATTCCCATTCCTATGCCCAAACGACCGTTTCGACCACACTCAATTTTTTTGATCTACCCCGAAAATAGCACAACCTACAGTAACAAAAATTATTATTTTTTTCAGAGAATTTCATTTTTAGATATTTTACTTCTCTTCTCGTTTCAGTTCACTCTTGTTTGTAGTTTTTACCAATTGAATAATCATATCAGTCAAATTCGTGGCTCTTGAAGGTCGTATATCACCCTTGGCCGTCCCGGCCGGCCCGGCCGGAGTGGCCGGGATCGGCCGCAGCGGTCTACGTGCAAAACTACTTCGAATTTTTTATGGAATCGGTCTTAGTCATGTTGGAAAACTAAGAAAAAAACATTTTCATTGCTTTCGAAAAGAAAATTGAAGCTCTAGCCGCCTCCGGCCGTCCCGGCCGGCCCGGCCGGGGTGGCCGGGGTCGACCGCGGAGCTCTACGTGCAATACTACTTGGAATTTTTGATGGAATCAGACTTATTCATGTTCGAAAACCAAGAAAAAAACATTTCTATCACTGTCGGTCAGTAAATTGAAGCTACGGCCGCCCCCGGCCAACCCGGCCGTCCCGGCCGCGGCGGCCGGGCGGGATTTACAACTTTTGAGAGCCATTCAAAAGACTGATATGACTATTAAATTGATAGATTAGACAAACTAGAGCTATTTCACAAGAAAAAAAGTGAAATTCCTGACAAGTCAAAAAAAATTGACTTTTAAAAATCGAAAAATAAAAAAGTATAAAAGTTGACCCAAAAAGCTGTCGAATTAAGTGAGGTGTTCATAAACGGTATCCTGATATGTTTGATTCACATTCTGGCCAAAATTTTATTTGCGGCCAACCGGCAGCCTAAAGCCGGCCGCGGCCGGCCGCGGCCGGCCTGGGCCGCGAGTGTCCCGGCCGCAGCCGGCCGTGGCCGCAAGTATCCCGGCCGCCGGCCAAATTTTAGAAAAACGTGGGAACATGATTTATTTGATGTTATAGCTACTAAAATCTGAAAAATAAAGACACTACGGTCTGGCCGCGTGATCGATATCATTTGGCCGCAGGCGGCCGGCGGCCGGTAAAACCGGAACCCTGGGAGAAACGATAGGCTTGTGGTTGGTTGGCACTGGTGAATTTAGGCTCCGGCTTGATTATGTGCGATTGGCTTGATTTAGGAGGGTCGACCTGATATACTACGTTGCAGATTGGCTTTGGTTTGGTACATTTAGGCTTAGGCATGGACAAAATGGCTTATTTGGCGATTAGGCTTAGGCTTGAGACACGATGAAACACGGCATCACAGCGTGATATAAACATCAATGGGCGACAGATGGACTGGATCGGCATCAGACTAGGTGACAGATGGACTGCAAATGCCGGTACTGACTGGGCGACTGACAGACGATAAAACCCGCGATGGGTCCGCGAGTGGCTGCAATGACCCATCTGGCTCTTAACAACTTTTTAGGTCGTTATTTTTCTGGACTCAGTAGTATGAAGGCTTGTAGCTCGAATGTTAGCATGTGATGTGTTCGCACGTGTCAGTGCCGAATATGGGCTATAACTGATATCAAACTGAGCCCATTCGCGGTTCAGACCATGTCCAACCAGCTCCAATGAAAAATCCAGCAATTCCATATTCATCGTGATTTGCTTGACAAGTGAAAGCTCCGATACAATCTGGGCTGAAATTCGCCGCATTCAACAAGTTTTACAAGTTTGCAGATGTAGATGAACAGATAACTTGTTGGTATAAAATGGATTTGTGAGTTGACAGGAACATGCTGCGAATCATGTCGGATTCTCGTATCAAAGCCTACCAATGGGCTTCCTACTCTGCAATGTCCTTCGCTGTCGTCGCTGTGCTCAGTGTGAGTTTCTCTCTTTAATTCTCTCTCTCTCTCTCTCTCTCTCTCTCTCTCTCTCTCTCTCTCTCTCTCAAATTCACAATGTGGGAACCAAAAACCGTAAAATCATACATCGTCAGAATGTAGTAACTAAATAAGGAAATGATGAATTCAACTTTTTTAGGTGTGCGTCAGTCTTCCTATGGTCTACAGCTACACCTACCAAGTAAAGCTTCTCATAAACCATGAGTTGGTTTCTTGTGAGGTAACGGAACTTTCTGATAGCACAGCCATTGCACGTTCAGGGAAGTATCAAGGAGCTTCTAGCCGAAGTGTCCGATCTCGAGAGCTTCACCATCAACAACAGAACTCGATTCATTAGGCAGGCATACAAAGAAGGTGGTGATGGAGGTGCCGCTGGTGGTGGTGCTGGACCAACCTGTGGGGTGAGTTGTACACCATTACCGTCACCAGCCCCATTTTCAGGGATGCTGTCCAGGTGGGCCAGGACCAAATGGGCTACCAGGAAAGCCAGGGCGACCAGGACGTCCAGGTGCACCAGGATCACCAGGAGCGCCAGGAAAATCTGGTGGGGGTGCTCCATGCGAGCCAACCACTCCACCACCATGCCGTGTGTGTCCTGTGGGTCCACCAGGAGAAGTCGGGCCACCTGGACCACCAGGAGACTCTGGACCAGCTGGACAGCCTGGAAGGAACGGGCCAGACGGTAACAACGGAGAGCCAGGACCAAAGGGACCTCGCGGACCGATTGGAGAGGCAGGACAGCCAGGACTCCCAGGAGACGCCGGAAAGCCAGCACCACAGGAAGGAGCTCCAATCGCAGGAGACCCAGGACCACCAGGAGACGTCGGAATTCCAGGACCACCAGGACCACCAGGACTTGCCGGAGCTGATGGAGTTCCAGGTAACCCAGGACCAAAAGGACCTAATGGAGCCGATGGACCGGCTGGAGAAGACGGAGCTGCTGGACCAGTCGGACCACCAGGACCCGCAGGAGGCAGTGGTGAGAAGGGTATCTGCCCCAAGTACTGCGCCATCGATGGAGGAATCTTCTTTGAGAACGGAACCAGACGTTAACAATTTGTTGAATAAAGAGTTCAGTAATATTTTGTGTTGTTATTCGTACAATTCATGAAACACGTTTATTTTCGATTTGGAAAAGTGATTCGAACTCGTAACATGGAGAAATGGGAGGAAGAATGATATTTACAAAGTGTGGACACAAATTTACAAACAATCGAGACCCGATAATCTCAGGAACACAAAAAATATAAGATACGGTCATGTTCATGTTGGTTTTAAGTAACCTACAAATATTTCTACAGCGCGCACATCTCTCTGCTTACTGCTCAAAGATCCACTAGGAAATAATCGACAGAGTAGATCAAATTTCAGTTACTGTAGTTCAAAAAAATACCTTTCCTTCTTTTTTTCGTCCCAGATTCACAAATCGTAACGGAAAAATGTTCAAAGTAGGTGAAACTATCGTTGGGAACAGTCGGCAACCTTCATGATGTCAAGTGAAACATTTTTTAAAGTACAAACACTTTCGAAAATGAAAGCGGAGGTCGGCAAAGCGGTTGCGAAGCGGTTTCATTGTCTTATGCCTTTGCCGAGGTGTGCCACGTAAAGTTACACAAAACATTTTCTAACAGGTGACTGTCTCTGCGTCTCTCCGTCTCTACACTATCTCACCCCTGCGCGTAAACAGGCAGATGTGCGGCGCTGTACATCGGGCCTCTGATCGTTTTTGAAATAATAGCTAAGAGACCAGCATCAATTGACAGGCTTATTACACAGGATAACACACGTTTTGGCGGTAGGGTAAAGCTCACAATTATGTCATTTTATGACGTTGATTCTGTTGTTTTTCGCCTTGGCAACGTTCCATTTTGTGGGGTCCTTGCGGGAAGAGGCGGAGCCACTGTTGGCAGTCGGAAGTTCGATGTGTTGTGCGGTCGGAATCGGATTCCTGAATTGTGATTTCGGAATTTTTACATTTGAGAAGTATTATAATCTTGCAAAACGTTTTATGAGACGTTTCACGAGAGAAACGACCGAAAAGTGGCTGTCTGTAGTCCGTTTTAATTGAAATTTTGTACACGAGTAGATCTCAGTGCGCTGAATCCAAATATGTCGGTTCTGTTCCAGTATGTCCTACCAAAGTTTCGCAGTACTTGCCCAAACTTGGCCCTTTCCAAAATTTAGACGATCACATCTTTCTTCAAACAATTTTTCAAAGAAAACAATTTCGGAAACAGAGTGAAATAAACATAAACAATAGATCAATATCAAAATTTCTAAGAATTATCGATTGATTTTGGCGCGGTCGTTTTTGTTCATAACTTCACTCATATATCTGCGCGGTCGTTTTTTTGATTTCATTAGATAGAGAAAGAAAAATGCTCCGATTGAATACAAAAAAACAAAATTTTGTTGTGCGTGTGAATTAGTATGTACTGTTGAAAAAACCCTTCTCAAAAGTACCATTCAAAATAAAATTTTCGACTTTTTGGTCTTAACAAGACGATCCGTCAACAACCACGATAATCAACACGATGCACAACAACATTCTTCACCACTCACACTTCATTGAAACGTTTTGTGCTAGAGGGGAGATGTGTATAAGATCTTAGAATTCTAAATTGAGTCACTTTCTTCCTTTTGTCGTGGGAGCTTTCATTTGGAAGTAAAAACTAACCCTCGATATTCGAAGCCGAGACACTTGTTGGGGCACTTGCCACTGGTGCAATCGATGTTTTCGAGTTTGATGCGGAGCTGAGCCGACCGCCCGTGTTAGACTTACGCAGGGTCGAAGAGATCGAGTCTGTCCATCTAGATCTGAATGTTGGGAATTGGTTATGACTAGGCTTAAAACACGACGACACCACTGACACCATGGTGCGTTTTTTCCTTCTTGGCACACTTGTAGTTTTTCGTAGCACGTGCCAGCCACAAACAAGACAATAAGAAGAACCATGGGGTCACTGTGGGAACACACCATCAAAAGAACATTTCATTTTCTCGGCGCAAAACCGGGAGATGTGCGTAGTGGTAGTGGTGCTAATTGCCAAACTGTTTTCGATAGGATAAACTAAAACTCACGCAAACGACGTAGACGGATTCGATGAGCTTGACAACTTCTTGTTGTAAATCAGATTCGCAACCGCGCTTCCTATCGCCTTGGTCGATTTCAATGTTGACATTCCACTGAAACGTCGGCTAGTTTACAAACACGGAAGGTGAGGTCATTCGTAACAAATCTGATTTCTGATATGATCGGAAAATAAGCTTCGGTTTTTTTGTTGAAATAGTTTTCGATTTTCTTCATTCTTTGAGTCGAAAATAGATTTTTGAGGTGATTACAACAAACTACCTCTGCGAAATCGTTCGGTGTCTGTATGGATTCTGGTATCCATATTGGTTGAAACGGTATCTGTATGAATCCATTCGGACACCGTTTGCAAACAGCAAGAAATCGGCGTCTGTATGAATCCATTCGGACACCGTTTGCAACAGCAAGAAATCGGCGTCTGTATGGATCCATTCGGACACCGTTTTTGAAAACGGTGCCTATATAGGCGTGGCAAGTGTATGTGTGCTCCTTTGCACTTTACTTCAAACGTGTTTTTATTTTCCTTTTTAGGCCTACGTTCTCCTATTTGCTCATCTAAGTAGCCTTGTTTAGCTTTATTGTAGCTTATCGTTACTGTTTTGCACGTTTAGAAACATTTCCTGTCATCTTTTCCGTTCGAAAATGCAATTCACCCTGTTTCTGAACACCTTTAGTCCCAAAATAGAATAAACTTCAATTTTGAAAATATTATACCTGTCAGAAGGTACTTTGATGAATATTTCACTTATTTTGCATCTAATACGTTTGCAACGACATCCAGCATCATGTTCATTTCAGTACAATTGAAGTATTCATTCTTATAGGGTCGATCTCAATGAAAGACCGTATCAATCTCGGTCAATGGTGAGCAGGGACTCAGTATCAATGAAAACGGCTCACGACATTCAGACTAGAGATTCACACGAGGAAGTTACCGTGAGTTTTATTTGTCAAGCTGAAATTCTATTTAATTTTTGTTGTAATTTTCTGATTGAGAGTTAGGAGTTCCGGAGAGCTTATCAGACCATGTGCTGAGAACAAATAAAAAAAGAATCCTAACACTCAGAGAATACGTTGGACGTCGATTACGAAACATGTTTCAGATATTCTTGCATCATTCGTGACGAAGGATACATCCGACGACCATCTTCAAAGTTTCTGAGCTGGGACATGACACATGGCATTGGAGGAAAATTAAATGTAAGTTGGATTCTTTTTCGAACTTGATTTTCTATTGTAACTCGAATCGACTCGATACGTTGACTACACCTTCAAATTTTAGGCCAAACCAACCCCGTCTCTGGTCTATTCGGGAAAACGACAAAGTCGACCTCGGGCTCCCGGGTCAAGACTGGAGCCAAGTTGCGACCAGGAGCATAGCCGCGAGAAGCTGGAAAGTTTTCAATTGAAGCCAATACCACTGAAGTTGGAACCAACCGAAGTCAGAGGAAGTAGAAGTGAGTACGTATTTTTTCGCATGAGTACGTTTTTTTTTGCAACGTAGATTAAGCTTTCGGCGCACTGGTGTAGTTGAGTTTAAGTTCGCTCGTTTGACTTGCAACTAGTACCCACTAATGTAACCAGTCATATATTGATTAATTTTCAGGAAAAGATGTTCTTCAAGCTCGAGGAACAACCAGTCCAGAACATGGAGCAGAACCATGAACGAGCCAGAGAAGATAATGAGTACTGGGATGGATGCTTGCAAGTGCTTGGTCGAATTGGAATGGTCGGAAACGAAGAAAGTCACATTTTTATGATGTATTTTCAATAAAAGTTATTATTTGATTGTGTTATATGTATTTTGATATATTAGAGTACTAATATATAGAAAAGAGTGTGCGTATTAAATTCGGTGTCTGTATGGGCGAAAACGGTGTCTGTATGGATTGAAACGGTGTCTGCATGGATTCAATCGGTGTCTGTATGGATTCAATCGGTGTCTGTATGTTTTGTCGGTGTCTGTATGGATTCAATCGGTGTCTGTATGATTTCAATCGGTGTCCAAATCGGTAATATTTTCATAACCAAGCGAATCCATACGGACACCGATTTAATCCATACAGACACCGAACGCTTTCCCTGAGTACCGTTCTCAAGTCACAAAAATCGATTTCAAACAAAAATTTACCTCGACTCCTGGAGCTGAACCAAATCCGAGTTGACCGACGTCGTATCCGACTTCCGATGTTCTTGCTTCGGAATCCGTGATCCCTGGAGTGATGAGGTCGGTGTTGGTGAATGTAAGTAACTCACTGTTTTACCGAAATTCTGTTCAACATACGCACGATGACTGATGAATGCGTCTGTCAGCGCCGCGTTGATGTCCCGGTCTCCATCTGTCGTACAACGGTTTTTGTGAACGTAGATACACTCTTCGAGAATCTCGACCTGAAAAAGTTTATAAGAATGAAAAATAGAACCGCTCACTTTTCGAGAGATCGAAGGAAAGGAAGAGAGAGAGAGAGAGAGAGAGAGAGAGAGAGAGAGAGAGAGAGAGAGAGAGAGAGAGAGAAAGAGAGATAAAGAGAGAGAGAGAGAAAGAGAGAGAGAGAGAGAGAGAGAGAGAGAGAGAGAGAGAGAGAGAGAGAGAGAGAGAAAGAGAGAGAGAGAGAGAGAAGAGAGAAAGAGAGATAGAGAGAGAGAGAAGAGAGAAAGAGAGATAGAGAGAGAGAGAGCGAGAGAAATAATACCTGTACAACAATGAGCTCGCTGAGTCTCAGCGCCAAAGTGCGTTCTTCAATCTCCAGTTTCTCGGCACATTTGGCGGTGAAGAAGACCTCGTAGTTCTTAACACCTCCCATTACCGCTGCGTTGACGACTCCCATCACTTCTCCGCTGAGTTTCTTCACGGTTTGAAGTTCATTACGGATGACTACTTCCATTGCTTCGGTCAGTTTCTGAAAAATTGTGGTGAGAGAGAGAGAGAGAGGGAGAGAGAGAGAGAGAGAGAGAGAGAGAGAGAGAGAGAGAGAGAGAGAGAGAGGAAGAGGGAGAAAGATGCTTACGAAAACCGAAATTAACAGATTTTACGAAATTTTGCATCGAATTCGTTTAAAAGATTACCGGTTACGTTAGAATTAAAGATTGTTAAAATGATGTTTTCGTTAAATGTGAAATTTCGTAACCGGCTACTACTAGAGGTCGAAGTGTCGAAGCATACCTCGGACTTTTCCGACTTTTGTTAAGACAGAATAATGGCATTCAAAGATGCCGTAAAGATATTTAAATGGTCTTCGAAGATATTTGTGCTAACTTCAAAAATACTTCAAATGACATCTTCAAGTCACATTTATTTTTTTCCGGAGGACTGGAAATCTAGTAGCAGGATCTGACTAACAAAGTATTCAAATAACTTTTCCACAATAATTTCCACAATTTAAAAATTCTGATGTGGTTTTCCAAAGTCACAGAAGTTTTCCCGTGTTAATGTAGCATCCTGGCATCTGCACTGACACCGCGAGGTGGCTTGCAGACCCCAACCTTGTCGACAATAAAGGTTTCTACAGACATGTTGAGACTTCATGACATATAAGCACCGTCAAGGCATATTATGTTACATTAACATACTTATGGCTCACCCTGTGCTCTTTCAACCAATTTTGTACTGTTTGTGTTAAAGAAAAACATACCTTGTTCTTTTCCTCCATTTGGTCCACAGCACACTGCAGTGGGCTGATGTAGATCGGCGCCGACAGTGTTGTAATCTCGGTGAAACGCAATTCACAGGGCAACTTTTCAAAAGTTTGAATCTTGCGCTTGACGATCCAATTTCGAAGGAACTGGAAGATTTACAAGTTTTTAACGAAATCATATTATTAATTTTCGCCCCGCCCACTTTTCGTGAGACAATTTTTTTCGGGGGGGGGGGGGGGGGGGGAGCTTTTGGGTTTTGGTTGGGGGAGAGAGGGAAATGCAAAAAAGGCCGGGAGGTTAACGGGATTCGAACTCGCGTTGAGCAAGTACGTCTCAAGCGCTCTAACCTAGGGATTGGAAAATCAAGTGTAAGTGGTGAAGAATGTTATTGTGCATCGTGTTGATTATTGTGGTTGTTGACAGATCGTCTTGTTGTGACTAGTAGAATTGCACAAGATATATTTATTTTTCCAACGTTTCGGCAATCACGCCATCATCAGGGTATATACCTATAATTATTTACATGAGATAGTTAGCATTAAGGGTTGGAATGACAGAACAGAATATTTTGACTTTTTTTTGCCGTCAAACGGTCCCCCTATACTAACATTTCTCATTTCTTATTCCTCACAATACTAAATATTCTGTTCTGTCATTCCAACCCTTAATGCTAACTATTTCATGTAAATAATTATAGGTATATATCCCTGATGATGGCGTGATTGCCGAAATGTTGGAAAGATAAATATATCTTGTGCAATTCTACTGGTCACAACAAGACGATCTGTCAACAACCACAATGATTGGAGAATCGCCAGCCATTGGCGAGCGATTGGCTATTCAAAATCATACCACATCTCTCACAGTCGACTGGTGAAGGATTACTACTTCCTGTTACTTCTATATTATACACACATTTCTTTTTTTTTTAATCTATTTTCCGATTAACGGAATAAATCTATATTATTGTTCAATTGGCGAGCGCCTGGAGTTGCGCTTTCTGAGCATTCTCAACGTTGAAGATGGTGTTGTTACATTTGATACATTTCGCCAATTAGCCAATCGCTCGCCGATACAATTGGCTAATGAAAAGAGGATAACAAATCGTTAGCCAGTGGCGATATGCCCATCCCTACTCTAACCTGCGGTCGGTCACTGCTGTACGAATTTTTGTGGCGACCGTTGACGAGACTTCTGGGGGCTCTCGTGTCTTTTTCGTTCTAGCTTTGTTCTAGCCCAACTCGCATTACAGTGAGCCGCGGTAGCATTAAAACTACAGCGGCCCGAGCGTAGCGAGGAACAGCTTCTGGTTTTGAAACAAGTTATTGTCAAAAAATCAACTTGCAAGTCATAATTCAGTGCAACTTTTTTCAAATTTTTGAAAAATGGTTCAAAAACATGAATTAAGAAAGAATACCTCAGAATTCTCATCCATCTCGGTCCACTTTGTTCCTCTTCTCTCTTCAATCTTACTGTACGCAAAGTTACGTATCTAGAATTGGTAAGTGATTGACTGATTTAGAAAAAGTCTCACATTGTAGTGTCTGTAGTACTGTTTGATCGACGGATTCACATTCTTGTCGTCTTCAAAACGACATGTTTCTGACACCGGTTCCAAATTGAAGACCTGCAATTTTAAAAAATGAAGTGAAGTGTTGCACACCGAGCTAAAGGTGATCATTATCGATTAGACGCGTTACACGCAAATTATATTGAAAGAAAATTCGCTATAGGGCGCGTTCGCACAACAATATTTTTTAATCCTTTTCTCCTAGCAAATTTGTTTTGCTGAATGCTATTGAAAATCATGTAACTTTCCTTCGTAACTAGCTTTTTATCATAAATTCTGAAAAAAAAACGTAAGAGAAAGAAGTTTTTTAACTATAGTAACTGTAATTGGATCTGCAACGGTGCAGGATTTACGAAGGGGCGGGGTTTGTGCTCGCTGCTTATTGGTCGCCTCCCCTTGCTGCTTGATCTGACACTGTTCTACTTCGTTTAGCGCAGTGTGTGTTGTGTAGAGTCAAACTTTAATATCAACACGAGGGCTGGTTACGAATTTTTTTGTTAAATTCGCTTAAACATTTGAAAGTTTCCTTTAAAGTAGGAAGATCATTAATTCAACGAATAACGGTATCGTTAAATTTGAAGAATCGTCAATTTAACGTAGTTCAATGGGGTTTTTTTTGCTTTATTCTCGGTCAATTTTGCATTTTTCATTGAAATTAGCATGAATGTCAAGTTTACAGATTGGAAAATTAGACGATTCAATATTTAAATGTTTTTATTATAGAATCAGTACTGTGTACTGCCACACTGAATCGCAGCACAACAGTAGCGCTAGATTATAGGTGCGAATTCAAATCTTACCTGCATATACCTCCCGGGCTCGGTTATAAGGTGATCACAATCGTTGGTTGTTCGAATCTGTTCAGGGTTGCGATAGATCTTAAAAACTCAACTTAACTTATATTTTGTTTTTGGCGTCGACGCTACATTTTGTGCGTTTGTATAGAAATATCCAACAGTGACGTATAGTAGCGTTCAAAACTTTAGCAAGTTTTTGTTTTCGGCCATAACTTCAGTCAAACAAGCGCAATAACTCTGATTTTTCTGAAAACACAAGAAGTATTCACGACGATGAAAACAACAAAAAAAATCAGAATGAAGCAGAATTTGGAAAAAAACATTCTCAAATTACGAATTTTCGGGCCTTTTTAAAAAATGAAATTTCGATTAATGATTTGATGATTTTTTTTCAAAAAAATTGTTTTTTTCAGAGAATGAATGTTTTCAAAAACACTTTTTCAAACGGTTAGACATGAAACAGACCGAGAAAATATCTAATTTCTTGAATGTGGTAAAATTTCTGAGAGAAAAAAGGATTAGGATTGATTAAGAGCTAGAATCTGCTTTTACTTTTATTAGAAATCTAAAAAGTTTATAAAAACATTATCTCGTGTGGCTGGATTGGCTGTTACATAATTTAAACAAAATTACCTCCAGCAATCTCTGAATAAAGTCTCCGTGTCGCTCCAGCTTGTCACTTCGGAAGACGAATCTGGAAGAAGTAAACTTGTTCAGATATTCTTCGGAAAAAATAAGTGTAATTTAAAGGTGCTATAAGAATGTTTAAAGACCATTTAAATTTCTTTTATGGCACCTCCAAATGTTAATTAAATACATTTGAGATATCTTTATGGCATCTTTGAATTCCATTCAAATATTAGGCGTTTCTGAGATAACTTCAAAGAGTATTTAAATGCACACCGGATGTCACTTAAAGATTAGACATTTCAAAAATGAAGAATAGTAATCAATCACATTTAAATGTGATATAAAGAACATAAATGAACTTCAATTTAGACATAATCTTTAAATCACATTTATTATTTTCCGGAGTTATTGAAAACATACCTTTTACCATTGAGAGAGTCAGGAAATCCAGTTCCATAGAATCCAACAAAGTAAAAATAGAAGAAAGCGCGCTCCTCCTTGTCAATCTTTGTGTATAGTGTTGCGATTTTGCGCTAAATCACTTCTTTTGTGAGAAAATGTGAAAACCTTACATGAAGCTCGGCCAATTTCACATAGTCGATCGATATCGTCTCGTAAACGTTGACCAACTCTCTGCAAATTATAGAATATCGACTGTTTTGAAAAAATAGGTTGTCCACGGTCCAACAAAGTACATTCCAAGGCTGAATCACTTTAAAGCCACCCCTGAACCTTCCTAAACAACGGGTAAATACAACTTGTCAGACTGGTTAGTATCGTTTTAGATACCCGGACTGAACTACTAACATCGCTGTTGATACTTTTCTTTTTGAACGCCTGGAAACGTTTCTTTTTCTCGAGTTTTCGAGTTAAAAACGCTACACTGTGCAGACGGGAGCAATCCCAACACATTTTCTCAGACTTTTCTGCTCCAGCTTTTAAAGACTATTGTTAGTCGTTGATCAATCTTAAATAATTTCACTCTAATGAGTGAATAATTATCGAAAAAGTGTTTTTCAGCAAAACAAACCACGATTTTTCTATTTAAAGCTGATTCCCATTGTGAAAACGCATTTGATCTTCTTGTTTCAATTACCTACCGAAAAGCCAAAAACAATTTCATGGAAACGAATAATTCGTCAATGAAACTCTCCAAAGGCTTCTGAGAAGTAACTGAGATGAAAAATCATGATTTTCCCTGTGAGTGAGAAAATCGTTCAAACTATCATCAGCAGAAAAAGAAGTTAGAGAACACTTCTGATCTTGTATACTATAAAAACTCACTTGAGATGAACTAGAGCGTCCTCCCACAATTCTCCCTTCGCGAAAAGTTCTGCGATGTCGTTGATGAGAACTTCCTGAAGTTCCATGTTACATATCCATATTGATCCTATTATGGACGAGGCAAACAATGTGATGTGTCAAAAACGAGAAAACAACTAAGAGTTACGTACTCCAAAAATTTTGGTGGACCGGCATTGGACCGTGAATTGGCGTTTATCGTCCCGGATATCTGTCGTCCAATGCCAGTCCATCTGTCGCTTGTTCCATTATATCGAGCGACAGATGGACTAGCATTGGACTGTAATGGGGCAACAGATGTTCGGGACGATCATCAGACTTTTCGAAAAATCACCTTCAGTTGCCGTTCTTTTGCGCACTGGCGATTGAGACTTCTCGAGACAGTCCATTCGCTCAGTTCATCTTCTTTCCACTGAAAAATGAATTGAAACAAGTCTAGATTATTTTTTAATCAGATCGATTGGATCATGTACCGGAATAAAATTTTGATTATTGCAAATCATGTTATTGGAACCTGTTTTCGCCAATCTTCTCGACTGAATGTACATTGGGGGAACGGAATAAGTGGATATATAGCCGCTCTGCAACCGCCTTGCAAGACCCTCCCTGGAGCGCACTTACCTCATTATTTCGCTTTCGAATTATATTTTCCCCGTGTTCTCATCTCTATAAACATTGCCGATTGATCCCAAGGTTGGGTTTATCTAATTCAAACATTTTCCCAGTACTCTGGGATGAAAAAAGATAAGAAAAACAAAGTATTTTGAATTACAGTAACTGAAACTTGATCTTTAATATCGATTGCTTACACTTTTCAACATCTTTCACCGCAGTGTGTAATGTCTGATTTCAACTACTATAACTTTCACACGTGGCAAAAAACTCACACTCAGAAGCGACGCGTGTCTGAGCAGCGTCTTCGCTGCCTCAATTTCACTACCGTACATGAGATGAAGATTGTACAGCTTGTAAATGTATGTCACATAGAGCTCTGTGTGATCAAACTCATGATAGTACTTCTGGAACGAGGGATTTTTTAAAAGATTGGTTTTGATCAAAGAATTACCAGGAGCTGGAAGGTTCTATGTTGTCTGACATCAATCGCCTCATCTTCTTTCACATTGTAAAACTGGATCAGATGGTCGAGAAGGCGGTCGATCCGGTCAATAAAGACCTTTCCACCGTGTGCCATGAGATCTTTGTCCGACCTGGTAAAAAATAATAAACTTCTGATTTTGAGAATAATTGAGCAAAAATTAAATTTTGCGTGATAATCGGCTTGTTGCTTAAATTGTTTTTTCACATTTGAAAAATAATTTGACATCAAGTAGCAAAACCTTCATAATATTGGCTTTGTTATTTACTTCGTCTATACCAGACTAGAAAAATTCGAAATATTTTTTCAATCGTATTTGAGATTATTAACAATAAAATTCTTCATTGACTTAACGTCAGCCTAATTCATTTGAGAATCATCGGTTATAATCGGTATACCGAAAAATTTCTTTTGAAAATTGTGAAAATTCCGGTGAAGTTACGGCACAGGAAGATTTTGAACTTTTATAACAAAAACTAACTGGCATCTTGTCGTCGACAGCTCTCTGAATTGTTGCTTGAAGGACTGGGTTGCAGTGTTCTCATCTACAAGATGATCCAGCTGGGCTACCAGCTCTGACGCAAACTGTAATGTCAAAATTGATTGAGAACAAAAGTTTAGAAGTTTAGAATCTTCGGTAAAAATCGTACAATCCGATTGATTATTTTAAAACAAACATCGATAACTCATAATAAAGAGAATATCGATAATACTCACCATTATTCCATTGAAATTGAATATTTTTTTAACTTTTCACTTTTTCTACTATGATAACTTTATTCATCAACAGTAGCCGCTATGACAAAATAAATGCAAACGTTCTTCGCTACTACTTTTTATCGGTGATTGTTTATTGATTAAATTAACGTTTTTGTGCAAAAATACTGATATTATATAGTGTAATTTCGTTTAAAACATCAAGATGAAACAGTACTCAACTTTTCTTATTATCAAAAAAAACCTCATTGAAAGATCTGCTGGAACTCGTGTTGTACTCGTTTTGCATCATGTCGAAGAAAATCGGAATGACTGCTCCTCTTGTTTCATCGTCGTTGACGAGCGACACCTTCAAGAAGGCGCCCACCAGGTTCGGGATGTATAGAAGCTTTTGGGACGCTTAAAAATTGAGTATGAAAGGAGACAGACTTGCAAAAAACATAGCGTATCACTTTTAGCCATTCCGAAAGTGGGCGTGGCTACCGAGCACATATCTTCCTCTACCTGTAAAAAAGTCTGACCTCCGTAAATCGGTTTCTTAGTTACCGTAGCAGTTTCGCTTCGAAAAACATGAACGATTAAGTAATGCGCCTTTAATTTCAATGGACTGAAAGTAGGAATAATAATTTAAATCCACAAAGATCTAACTGTTCGTTGTGAGAGTCCGAGCCTACCGTACTCAGTTTAAAAAAATGCGACTGCCGCGAGTTTGAAATCGGTTAGACTTTTTGCTAGATATGTGCCGAGGATGGTAGATGAAAATCGCTTACTGGCAAAATATTCAGAGCGAGAGCTTGACTACATTTTCTATATACAGCAGAGTTGCACGGAATTCCGACTTCCGGCTTCCGACTACCGGCTTCCGCCCTTTTTTCACTTCCGACTTCCGACTTCCGTGAAAAAATTTCACTTCCGACTTCCGACTTCCGTTTAACAAATTCTACTTTCGACTTCCGACTTCCGTTTAACAAATTGTACTTCCGACTTCCGTCAAAAAAATTTTTTTTGTGAAAAATGACGAAAAAACCGTGAAATCGTTTCTATTCAGTATGGAATTGACCTATCACCTGTTGAGAATGCGTGAATATACAATATCTTTGGGTTTTTTTTCAACTTTTTTGCACTCCCGACTACCGTTGAAAAAATTCTACTTCCGACTTCCGCCTTCCGACTTCCGCCCTTTTTTCACTTCCGACTTCCGAGAAAAAATTTCACTTCCGTCTTCCGACTTCCGTTTAAAAAATTCACTTCCGACTTCCAACTTCCGACTTCCGTTTTGAAAAATTTTACTTCCGTGCAACTCTGATATACAGTATCGGACAAAATCTTATGTGGGTTTATTGTTTTCGGCACATCTCTTATCAAACTTCATGAAACAATCTGAACTTTTGACATGATACCACTTATGGTTAGAGTTAAGATGAGGAAGGACAAAAGAAATGCATTTTTCTCTTGAAAACCAAAATTTTCGTTATCGGAAAATATGATACCTGTTGTTCGAACCACATAAGATTTTGTCCGATACTGTAAATACTGTTTAGTCTCCACGAGAAATGTTAAAACAACTTTTAAAAACTGTTTTTCGTTTAATTATGACTAAAATTGGGTACTATACATGGGACAAATGGAAAAAAACCGATGGGCGACTGAGAAGCGGTCACCTGGAGCGAAAAATCGAATGTATTGATTGAGGTCGAAATACTCGCGGCTCTTTTGAGACTCTGCCCCAAATCGATTTTTTTGCAATCTTGTTACACTGTGCAACACACTGCGGCACACGCGGTTGAAAAGTGTAAGCAAAGAAAATCGATAGAGTAGATCAAATTTCAGTTACTGTAGTTCAAAAAATTGTACTTTTCTTACCTTTTTTGTCCCAGATTCACAAATCGTAACGTAAAAATGTTAGAAGTAGGTAAAACTATCGTTGGGAACAGTCCGCAACGTTCAATATGTCTAGTGAAACATTTATCAAAGTAGGAACACTTTCGAAAATGAAAGCAGAGGTCGGCAACGCGGTTGCGAAGCGTTTTTATTTTCTTATGCCTTTGCCGAGGTGTGTGCAAGCTAATATGAAATTCCGAAAAAAAAACTTCAAATAAGATCGAAAACAACTCACGACTCAACCGGAACCACATGCTTCTCAAGTCTTTGGCTGCTACGGCGCGTAGACTCACAAACTGATCGTCGATTGAGGCTGAACGTCCTACATGGTACTCTTGGGTGACGTAGGACACCACAGTCAACATGTATTCTTGCCACATCTGAAAATCGATTTCACATCGGTGAATTCATTATAGAGCACGCAGTGCGGATCAGGGACAAGTAGATGTAGCCGCTTT
This sequence comes from Caenorhabditis parvicauda, assembly GCA_963978915.1. Lineage (NCBI taxonomy): Eukaryota > Metazoa > Nematoda > Chromadorea > Rhabditida > Rhabditidae > Caenorhabditis > Caenorhabditis parvicauda. The sequence goes on along the minus strand of OZ022253.1, from coordinate 12,796,486 downwards.
GCAACCGCTTTGCAAGACTCTCCGCGGAGCGCACTGAACTCATTAATTCATTTCCGAATGATTTTGTTAACCTGTTTTTCTCATCTCTACAAACGTTGCGGGTTGTTCCCAAGATCAGTTTTATCTACTTCAAAAAAATTTCCGTTACGATTTGTAACTCTGGAATGAAAAATATATAATAAAATTTTTGAACTACAGTAACTGAAGTTTGATCTACTCTATCCCTCCTCTTGCTCTGCTTACATTTTTCAGCTAAGTTTACGGCAGTGTTCAGAGCTTAAATTGTGTAAGTTTTTCAAAGTTCCCGCGTAAAATCGTTACTGAAACTCATGTAACGTATACTTACGAGCCAATAAACTTTAAAATAACTATTAAAATACCTCTTTGCAAAAGTTGTCATTGGAAAAGTAAGTCTGAATTGCTGACATGACGAACCGCAGAGCTTTGTGGATAATTCTGAAAAAATTGTAAAAATGAAAACCATTATATTTGGTTTTGTCATAGTTTTAATTGTCTTTTCTTTTTCCATTGTTTTTGCCTTACAAAAATAAATTACTCAATTCAATGTTTTTGGTAATTGTATTTCATAATAACTGTCACTATAGAACCTATTTTTGTCATCTCTCTCTCTCTCTCTCTCTCTCTCTCTCTCTCTCTCTCTCTCTCTGTCACTACACCCTTTTTACTGAAATAAATTTTCAAAAAAAAAAACTCAAACTCAACATAAATCTTACTTATTTTGCTGCAGAATCATCGAACGCCATGTCGGTGGAAACGGACATTTACTGAGTAAATCTCGAGACATCATCAACATTTCCATCAGGAAATCCAGCTTGTCCGTCACTGTTGGTCTGAAAAATCGATAGTCGTTCGAAAATCATTATCAAAACAGGAGTACACCTTTCTTCCACATAGTATCCAAACATCTGAGCCGACATTTTGTCAATCAAGGACAGGATCACTGAGAAAAAGTGACTTTTTGCTGCATCATTCTGAAATAGAAGTTCATTTAGTTTTTGACTCATGTCGAGTTTTTTGTTGTATAGAAAATATTCGTTAGCTTATAAACATGTTCTTGATTACGGCTATAATCAACCTCTTGTATTAACTGATTTAAACTTTCTAAATCACGGTCTGATACAACTTCACGGATTACTGGTTACGATCGTTCTAAATACTCCGATCGAACTACCTAAACCAGTATTTTGTTCTCTCTGAACGTTTTTTTCTTATTTCGCGGTGAAAACTCCACACTCCTCTTACCGGAGAATTTTTCAACACAAGCCCTCTATATTCGTTTCGAGCTTTTACCTAATGCTAGTAGTTAATGAAGCTTATGTATTTTGCGAAGTAAGTAATTAAATTTGTTTTTTGAAAAAAAAAACATGAAAAAAATTTCCGGAATTCATGAATGAGATTTCACTTCCGAAATTTTTTTCCATGTGCAACACACGTACATGCTGCACTAAAATCACTCACAGCCGGTGTCGTACTATAACATCTGATCACCCTGTGTATCACACCCTCTCATGACTATGACCTTTTGGATGTAAACACCTGGTGAACGCCCCCTTGTGGTCTTGGCCCTGAACATTCCATGTCTCTGTGCAGACGCCGCGAGGTGTCTCACAGACCCCAACCTTGTCGACAATAAGGGTTACCACAGACATGTTGAGACTTCATGACATATAAGGACTGTCCAGGCTTATAATGTTATAGTACACAAGTACATCTTTTTTTTTCTATTGCAGTTATGATTATGAATACTACATACTTTCAAAAACAAAACGAACCGTCGGATTCATGCGTAAGACCCGAACCATAGCTCTGACAAGTGGTCTGTACACGCTGAGGATGAACGTCGACAACTCGCTCTCCATGTACACATCAGATGACTAAAATGAATTCTTTGATCGAGAATGAAACAGAAAAATGACTATCGTTTTTAACTTTCAATTTCAACGGAATTATTTAACGTTAAAAAAAGGTTTCTAAAAATACTTTTTAAAAAATTTTTAACGATACCGTTGAACGTAACATAACTTATTTTTTCAAATTTTTAACAAAGACGTAAATTTAAAATAACCTATTTTCAAACTTCTAACACAGTCATGTAACTTTTAATTACCGAATTTTTCCTATCTTATGAGATTGACTATCTTATAAGACTCACATTGACTGGGAACAGTTTCTCGAGGATCGACGCGACTATACTGGCACACTCGGCTGCTCTTTCCGGGAATTCGCCCATCTCAACGCCCACTTCATCACCTTCAATGTGTTCCAGGACGAGTGTGCAACTGGGCGTCAGAAGATGTTCTCTGCATACAGGCATCTGAAAAGTTGGAATCGTGAACACCTTTGTGAGATTCGTTCAAACCATGAAGAAGTTCGTCTCGACTATCTGTTGTATGAATCCGAGACGTTCTCTGGCGACAATGTTCTTGCCAAAGTTCGCAATTAACTTCTTGATGAAATTACTGAAAAGATATTTTCAGAGAATAAAATGATGGAAAACTGCGGCGTTTATCGTTTACAATGCAATTATTCAATCCCTGCAAAGAAATCTAATAATGTGTGACGAATTACATTAAATTGTTATACCCCACGAAGGTCTCTCCAATGTTTCGCGAAATTTCATATGACCTATAAATGAACTACGCCTAACATATAACATAAAAAGATTTTTTCAGAGCATAAAAAAGCGTCACTCACCACAAGTCTTCAGCCGTACATGCTCGTGTATCGTGTAGTAGATCTATGATGGCTGGGATGTTCTTTAGAGCCGTATTCTGAAATGGGGTTCTTTTCTATATTCCGTGTAATGTCCTAATCTCGATCTGCAGTCTGCAGCCATCATTAATTTATCTTTTATTTTAAGCTTTATTATTGTTAGAAAAGCAACTTTTGTATGAATCTGAGGCTTGGAAACGGGAAAAAAGTAAGAAAAAAGAAGTGTGGTCTACCTCTATCTCAGAGAAGTCAACTCTGATTGGATCCAGAAAAAATCAGATTGGATTCCAGTTTTCCCTAACTAGATGCGGTTGGATCTAATCTGAGTTGCCTTCTCTGAGATATCTCATAGGTTCCTGTCGCGCAACCGCGCGCTGCTCCGCGGCCCGTAATTAATTAGTTGTTCTAATGTGATCGTAAATACTGATAGTCGTCCCAAAGTAATACCTGTACAGCCATTCTCCGTCTGTTTTCACCCATCAGATCAACGAGCGAGTTGAGAAGTGTGTCTATACTGGTCGTGAACAGTGTGTCATGATCACTTTGCGAATCTTCAAATCTGAACAGGAGTTGACCTTCAGCGTAATTCACATCCAGAGTTGGGACCTATCCAGATGTGTTAAGCAGGTCAAATAATGAACTTTTCATGTAGAAAATTTTTGCGCGTTTTTTGTTTCAAGCGAGATATTTTAATTTAAAAAATGACTCTTTGAAATGCCACGTATGCTCATTTCAGCCTCACGCACTACACAATTAGATCTAACAGAGAAAATCAGTACTCAGACATGACGAGTAGCGTCAGATCTAGCGAAAGTAGCATCAGATCTAGCGAGTGGTAACCAATCACTTTGAAAAGCATATTCCTACAATGGAAACCCCCTTGTTAGATGTTCGTCCAAATTTCACGAAAAAATTCCGTCAACTACATTGATAAAAATCATTTTTTTCGTGAAAGTAAATGTAGGTGTGTATCAGATCTGATCAGATCTGATGCCACTTCTCGAATCGTAAAAAAGTGATATTATTTTTGTTGAATATATCTGCTGAAACCAACTTTTTTTCACCGTTCATATCGATCAGTGGCTTTCAAGAAATTGCAAGTAGTTACCACTTCATTTTGAATCGGTATAAAAAGAGAACGAAAATGGGCATCAGATCTAGCCAAAGTGGCGTCAGATCTGATCAGATCTGATGGGCTACTTTATCCCCTGGACTAGTTCACTTGGTGTGTACCAAAACTTTAAGAATACTTCTCAAAAAAGTAAAAGATAACTAAATATGTTTAATTTACTGAGGATAAATAACATAAATAGCTATGTACTGAAATCTTTCTGAATTATTTTCAATAATAATGTCGATGAACTGTGACCATATCTTTGCGCGTTGAGATGTGTTCAATCAGCATCGTCTGAATTCTCGAATTTTACAACTCAAGTAAAACGTACGGTGTCTGGATAGAGTAAACCCTTTGTCTGGATAGACTCATATAGATACTGTTTCTACTCATCTCTATATATTCCTATAGGAATCGTAAAGCATATGGACAACGAATTTAAAATCAGTGTCTCGGTGGACTCATATGAAAATGATTTTCACTTGTTTCAGGCACCGTTAACAGTACAGACACGAAATTTCGTTTCAATGTTATACCTGAGCAAGTATTTTTGCTTTGCTTCCATGATATCGGGTTTTTACATGAGTGCAATGAAAGCGAGAAATATTGTGATGACATACTACTCAAGTCAGTAATACAGAACTTCTGACTGTCAGAGAAAATTTTTAAATGTTTCAGAACATTATTTCAACTGTTACATACATTATCGTCATCTAAGCAACTAAAAAAGGCCAAATTGATTCAACTAGTACCAAAAAATTATCTTAAAGTGTTCCGTAGAAACGAATCACTGATAATCGCATCATAACACGAAGTATCAGCGAAATCAAAAAATAATTAAAAAATAAAAAACACCATATTGAGGAGTGCGCACAAACTTTCTGCAAGGGGTGCATGAAACAATCATTGTTGTATTTTCTTTTTTTCGAATTTTTCTTTTCCCCGTTTCCGTGATGTTTTGTTATTGAATTCGAACAGTTGTACTCAGAAGTTCCCGTAGGGTAAGTTCCATCCAAAAAAAACAAACAAGACAACTTTTCTACATTTTTTCGTCTGTTTTCAAACAAAATTAGATCTTAAAATTTAGGCCATAAAAATTTTTATATGTTCCACTTCAAATTTTCCGTTCGTTGTCTTTTTCCGCTTTCCAACCTTGTTTTGTACTCACCAAAATTGTTCAGACAATTTTAGATAGTTCACTAACCCGTTTATCGAGGTTTTCAATTTCTATGATGAGCATATCTAACCGAATCAATTTTTTCGAACAAGATACATGGAAAATTGTTTTGACGTTGACGTTCGTCTAATCTTTTCTTATTAAAAAAGTTTTCATCACTGCCTCCCGCTTCTTGTTCTCAACTAATTGGCCTCTGAAAAAGAGAAAACTTGCAGATAAACCGTCAAGATGATGCCTCATCAAGCATAGCTGCAACGAAGAATACAAAACTATCAGAGACAGAGAATGTGAGTTTTCAGCACTCCCACCTATTTTGATATTTTGTGAGGGGGGACATGAGAGTATTCCGAGAAAAACTTGATTTTTTGTTAATTAACGAAATCTCACTAACAATTTTGCAGGTGACCCATGAAGATCCATACCTCATCAGGTCCACAAAGCAGATGCAGCGAAATATTCAGCGGGTTGGATATAATGAGGCCTCAAGGCCGAAGAAGGTTAGAATTTAATGTTTTCCATTATTTCATTATTCTCGAAAGACGAAAAGTCAGTTTCCAAATGTTGTGAGGGGAACATGAGAGTATTCCGAAAAAAAACTTGAATTGTTGTTAATTAACGAAATCTCACTAACAATTTTGCAGGTGACCCATGGAGATCCACACCTCATCAGGTCCACAAGCAGATGCAGCGAAGTATTCAGCGGGTTGGATATAGTGAGGCCTCAAGGCCGAAGAAGGTGAGAATTTAATGTTTTCCATTATTTCATTATTCTCGAAAGATGAAAAGTCAGAGAAAGTCAGAAATTGCTCTCCTTCGCTGCAAAAAGTTGCATGATTTTTGTTATTTTCTTCTTCTGAAAAGTTCCAATTGTCGCTAATCCCAACCTACAGTTCTTGTTTGGAATTGAAAGCTAAACAAACGATATTTCTCAATAACCATGTCATAACTAAAAATTCAATGAAATCACATGAAAAAAGGTTTAAGAGTTTTATTCTACGTTAAATGAAGACTCAAACTTATCTTACAGGCTCAACAGTATCGACCCCAAAAATACTACACTAAGACCACCCGATCGCGAGAGCTACACCAGATTCACAATTTTCAATTTTTTTGTGTATTTGTAAGAAAATAAATTTCTTATACTATTAAGTGTTATCCTGAATAGAAAAAAACCAGCATTAGTGAAGAAATGCTGAATGTCATCTGGCCGAAATGTGCATCAGATCAAGCAAAAGTGGCGTCAGATCGAGCAAAAGTGGCGTCAGATCGTGCCCCTTCTTAATTCGAAAAACTCTAGATCTGATGCTACTTTCGCTAGATCTGATGCTACTCGTCATGTCTGAGGTAGCGGCGTGGTAGAGTGGGTTGAGTTCATGACTTCAAAGTGGGAGGTCAAGGGTTCGAATCCACTCGCTGACGAGTTTTTTTCTATTTTTTAATTTTGACAAAAATGTACCCCAACTACATGAAATTTCTTCCCGGTCGTTGTCATGTCATGTCATGTCCGAACATGTCGGTTTCCGATCTCTTCTATCACCCCCTCTAGTAAGCTGGTGAAGTGATGAGTATAACTTCGAGGTTCATCGAGTACGACGCTTTTTCAATCAATTTGTGTGTTTTGACTAAAAACCGATTTGAAACCGACCATAATGGTTAGTTGTGGTCGTCCTTCCTAATCATGAGCAATAAGCATATTTGCAAAGGAGTGGATGAGTCCTCATGAGGGTATATGTGACCTGAATGAATCCTCCGCATGAATGAATGGTTCGGGGAAATCTGAACGACCATGAGCCAATCACCACGAAATCGTGGGGTTCAACTTCGCGATTATAGACTCTCATGAGGACTCATCCACTCCTTTGGAAATATGCTTATTGCTCATGATTAGGAAGGACGACCACAACTAACCATTATGGTAGGTTTCAAATCGGTTTTTAGTCGAAACACACAAATTGATTGAAAAAGCGTCGTACTCGATGAACCTCGAAGTTATACTCATCACTTCACCAGCTTACTAGAGGGGGTGATAGAAGAGATCGGAAACCGACATGTTGGTTATTTTAAGTATGAATTTCATAAACGAAACGTTGGAAAATCACCTCGGAAAGAAATTTCATGTAGTTAGGGTACATTTTTGTCAAAATTAAAAAATAGAAAAAAACTCGTCAGCGAGTGGATTCGAACCCTTGACCTCCCACTTTGAAGTCATGAACTCAACCCACTCTACCACGCCGCTATTGATTTTCTCTATTAGATCTAATTGCGTAGTGCGTGAGGCTGAAATGAGCCTACGTGGCATTTCAAGAGTCATTTTTTAAATTAAAATATCTCGCTTGAAACAAAAAACGCGCAAAAATTTTCTACATGAAAAGTTCATTATTTGACCTGCTTAACACATCTGGATAGGTCCCAACTCTGGATGTGAATTACGCTGAAGGTCAACTCCTGTTGAGAGAAGGTAGTTGGCGTAAACTTTCATCAGAGGTAATCATAGATACACTACATTTATTGATTTAAACGCGGTGTTAGGAAGACGGGGGTGAGGAAGCCTTCTCATGCCCAATTTCTCCATATACGTCGGTACCCCGAGATAAGTCCCTGGGAGACGCCATAATCTGTCGACCCTTATGCCTGTGTCATGAATTATTCTCAATTTGCAATCTGCAACCAAAAGTGATTTCCTTTTATAATAAGCTTAGGTTAGGTTGGGAGAACAACTTTTGTGAAGAGCCAAGTCTTGGATACCGAAATCAAGCATTTAATGCAGAAAATATGATGCCGTGAGGGTCGGCAGATTATGAATTTTTACAAAGAGTAAACTTCCTCACTCCTGTCTTTCTATTACTCACTTAAATTCAACCCCATGATCGAAAATATGATCAGAACCTTGCTCAATGCGCGAAACTCTCCCACTCTTTTCACCATGTACAAGAGAATGAGTACAATCACTAGACGTTGGTGCGAGCCGAAAAATTGTGTTGAGAAAAGAGAATGCAAAGATTTAACGTATTTTGTGAAAATTTCTTGTCAACAATTGAAGAACCCGTTCAAAGTGGGAAAATTGTTAAATCAATAATTACCGGTGGTTTGGACATGAAACAAAACTCCCGCTTAACGATTTATAAACACAATTTTTTTTTTCAACGAGACAGTCAATTGCTCAATTACTATTTCTTCAAATCCAATGGAACTGTTAATCCGAACTTCAATCGTTAAAACCGATTAAACAAAAAACTTTCACAAAATTCGTTAAATTTCGTGACAGCTGTGATCTCCACCACGTCTTACAGATAAGAAGAAAGTTTTTCGTCTGGACAAAAAACATTCAATTACTTTTTGCAGTTATTCCGTATTTTTCCATTAAAAAAACGAACCTCTCCGCCGCATTGTTCGACTCAATGACAATTTTGAAAAGCGGTCCGATGACTTGAAGAGCTAGTCGGGCCTTCTCATTGTTGCTGTTGTCTTCACGGGAGATGAGGTAATGGTTGAGACATTTCAGAATCTTCCTATAACGAGAGTGTACGAGGATTGAATGAAACTCACAAATCTGCGGTCGTGAAGGGGAATCGATCAAGGTACGTGTCCATCGTCGTTTTTGCGTTGATAAATCCTGGTTCGTCTGGAATTTTGAGTTTTGTATGGTGAATGTTATGTTAGCGTCTTTTGCTCAAGTGATAGTTTTTATATGGAGAAAGAAATTTCGTGAAGTCAATTTCTAGGTGACGCTTTTTGATTTTTTTTCTTTTTGGGTTTTTTGTTTTGGTTGGTTTTAGAGAGAAAGAGAGAGGGAGAGAGAGAGAGAGTGATAGAGAGAGAGAGAGAGAGAGAGAGAAAGAGAGAAAGAGAGAGAGAGACGGATGGATAGGAAAATTATTTGAAAAAACTGCACGTCAGATTTTTTTTTAATTTCGAAATTTCCTTTACGCCATTTTAATTTTGAGGGAACCGGCAGTTTTGTAAGTTTATTTCTCAAAACAACGCGTTTTTTTTGAAACTATAAAATTTACCACACAACTTGAGTACTGCAACGACGACATCAAACACCATCAGCTCAAACTTTTCACTATCATGCCAAATCTCAAATAGAGCGTCCATTATGTTACGCATGAATCGGACAATCTGGAATCGCTTTGTAATTTGGGTACACGACATGGGAACGTACCTCGTTTTTGGTTTCTCTAACCGGCTGTGACAGTACTGCTAGCGACGGCTTCAACTCTGCACTGTTTCTTCTGCAATGAAAACTTTGGTTAGTGAATAAGTTAGTCAGAGAGAGAGAGAGAGAGAGAGAGAGAGAGAGAGAGAGAGAGAGAGAGAGAGATAGAGAGAGAGAGAGAGAGATAGAGAGATAGAGAGAAAGAGAGCTGTGAGAGCGAGAGAGAGAGAGAGAGAGAGAGAGAGAGAGAGAGAGAGAGAGAGAGAGAGAGAGAGAGAGAGAGAGAGAGAGAGAGAGATAAGTATCACCTCCATCGGAGCAAGTTGAGGACGTGCTTGTTTTGGGTGAATACTGAAGAACACAAGTGTGTCGATATCGTTGCACAGCTCTTCTCACTCAGGGAGAATCTGAAAACAGTGTTTTCCTGTTTGAATTTCAACGAGTGCTAGATTATCATAATATGGTCGAGTCAACACGAAACTGTGACTATTTTTTCCGTTTCTTAATGAGTTGTATTGAACGACTAACAGTATTTACGAGGTCACTTCGTCGCCCGTCTTTTTGTGAAATTGAAATTGTTTATGCCAAAATGGTTAGTTGAGGGTTGATTCGGCGTCTTTGAACCGAGAAAAAACCCCGAAAAACCTCGACTTTTGACACGGGTTTTATTGTTTTCAGCGTAGTCGCAAACCTGCGAGATATATCAGACCTTCCCATTTCATTATTTATTGGTAGCATTCTTATGTGAGAATATGCGCGGAAAGCACAGTGAGAGCAGATTACCTCTACAAACAACTCAGAGAAGGCAAATCAGATTGGATCCACATCTAGTTTGGAAAAAACTGGAATCCAATCTGATTTTTCTGGATCCAATCAGAGTTGACTTTTCTGAGAACCTCAATTTGACAGTAATACGAAATACTAATTTTTCGATATTTTAGTAAAGGCATTTCTCAACTTCATAAACGTTCGTGAGTTAACGTTCAAAATTCACCCTTGCGTATTCATTCTGGATACTTGGACGGCAGCAGCTGTTCCCATCTTCTTCCACACAACCTTTGTTGCCGGCAACTCCATGTATGATGTCATGTCATCTGTGAACACGTTTCCATCAATCTTGTACACTGACAGTTCGTGTTCTCCATCTGTGATGAACACGTCGTTGGTGATCAATTGAATATGGGCGAGCGCGAATGGCCCCTGAATAGTTCTGTTGACAATGATTGTGAAAAAATTCTGAATAGAACATTTGCAACTAACACACACCAAGGCAAAGGCATAAGACAAAATAACTGCTTCGCAACCGCTTTGCCGACCTCTGCTTTCATTTTCGAAATTGTTTGTACTTTAATAAATGTTTCACTTGACATAATGAAGGTTGCCGACTGTTCCCAACGAAAGTTTCACCTACTACAAACGTTTTTACGTTACGATTTATGAACCTGGGACAAAAAAGTACGGAAAGTAAAATTTTTTGAACTACAGTAACTGAAATTTGATCTACTCTGTCGATTTTCTTTGCTTACACTTTTCAACTGCGTTTACCGTAGTGTGCTCTGTAGCAGGGCTGGTTACGAAATTTAACGATTTAACGGATTTACGAAATTTTTGGTTAAATTCGATTTAACGATTAGCGGATTCGTTAAAAGTGGGAAAACCGTTAACCTAATGTTTACGGATTCGTTAAATTTTTTAAAATCGTTAATTAAACGATCAATAATTTAGAAAGTGAAAACTAGAAGTTGAAAACCATAGTTTAGTGATTTTTTTGTCAAAATCTTGGTCAATAATGCATTTTTCAACAATGGTAGATTTTAAAAGATTCAGACTACTCTCTCAAAAAACGATATAGTTTTAAGCGTTAAGAAAGCCACCTCGCGATCCCACAAAAGAGAAGCTCAGTGAACAGAAGGTAAAAAAATCAAATCCTCACCTTCTCGCTTTTGTTCTTGTCAGCTGTTTTCTTCGAATAGAATAATAATCTGAGGAAGATGTCGTGAGCAGCTGTTTTCGGTAGGGTTATCTGAAACGATTCTTTTTTTTAAATGAAGAACTCCGGAAAATAATAAATGTGATTTACAGAATATGTCTGAATTGAAGTTCATTTACGTTCTTTATAGCACATTTAAATGTGATTGATTACTATTATTCGCTTTTGAAATGTCTAGTCTTTAAATGACATCTCGTGTACACTTAAATACTCTTTGAAGTCATCTCAGAAATTGCCTAATATTTGAATGGAATTCAAAGGTGCCATAAAGATATCTCAATGATTAATTAACATTTGGAAAAAATAATGGCATTTAAAGGTGCCATAAAGAAATTTAAACGGTCTTTAAACACTCTTATGGCACTTTTAAATCAAATTTAATTTTTTCAGGAGAAAACCCTCTCAAAACTAGACACTTCCATTGAATTTCAGAAAAAAAAAGAACAAACCTTCAAATTTTCCATCCATTGCGGTTTGTTTTCGTGATAAAAGACAATTCCAGTGTACAAAGATGCTTTTTGCGATCCGTTGACAGAGATGGTCTCGAAAACATTCTCTAACACAGTACCGTTGCTTTCGACAACGTGAACGCGTACTTCAATATTCTTTTCGGACGATTTCCCGGTCAGTTCGGCTTGTGTTAATGTAACATAGAAGTCGTTGCGTTCTTCATTCGACACCAGTGATAGCCTTTAAACACTCACTTTTGTATAAATCAGATACAACTAACAGTATTTACGAAACCAACGTGGCTTCTATTCTAGGAGATTGAAATGAGTAATGTTTCATTTTTGTTACAATTGTAGAGGGAGAAAGAAATGTAGGTCTTCACGCCAGAATTATTTTTCACGTTATCAATCTTTTTGCGCCTACATTAATATGAATGATATTTCACGTTCTTGCAACTTTTCCTATTCCTCTTCGCAATGTAAATGGAGTCACTTTTTCATTGTGTCGTAGTTATGACTGATGGATTCATAGAAGCTAGACGGCTCAACCATTGGTTTTCTTATGATTTTTCAAGAAGAGAGGGGTTAAACCAAACATCTCGGCGCGTTAGCATCAAAAATAAAGTGGCCTGAGCGTAGCGAGGAATACGTGATTTTCAAAACTAAGAACTCGTGATGAGCGTGGTTGGACTGAATTTCAAACTTGATGGACATTTTAGTGCCTACAGAATCTATCGGATGACGTCTGACGCCTAAAACCATTCGTTTTGGTTCCATTTTCGAAAAATATCCATTTAAAACTTCAATTAGATTGAACTAGAAAATACCTATCAGTTCTCTTTATAATAGTCGCCGGACTTCTGCTGAACAAGTGTGGTTGCTTCGACCTGATGTCTCCAATGCTTCCAGAAATGGCTGAAGTATTGATGAGGAACTTCGACGCGTTCATCTCCAGTGCGGTTCTTTTCGGCATTCTCGATGTTATTTGCAGTGACTTCAGCGCGGTCGGAAGATCATCGTCATCTCTGATAGAGAAAAATGACATGTTCAACATCTCAAAAATAAGAACAAACCTTCTCAGAAACACAACATTTTCTTTCAGATTGTTGATCTTTTGATTTGTGTACAACTGAGATAACTCCATTATGTTCCAAGCGTACACTGAAAAGATTTCTTGAATCTTTATACTAAGCTTTAAAAAGGCCTCTTCGGCACCTCAAAATGAAAATGACTCATGGAAGAAACAGATTGTGACCAAAAACCGGTGAAAGAAATGAAAGATTTCTCGAAAGACTCGACTTTTCAAAAAGAAATAGTATCGGAAAACAAACTCTGGCGACAGAAACTGCTGTTTGGCTGAGTTTCTACAGAAGAGTGATGCTTTTTCAGCGTTGCAGAGTGAGATTCGATCGGTGCTTTGTGAACGACTCGTACAATCATCACAATCTTTTTCTGCAAATCTTCTGGAGCAAAATCGGTGAAAAGAGCTCGTATGTTGAGATCTTTCTCTTTGGTTTCGCCGCTATTCCAGAGAAACACATAGGATTCACTGAAAACGCTTTTTAACTTATTCATTTTCAATTCTAAAAATACCTGATATATTTCTTTGCATCAATGTCATAAAATGAAATGCTGACTTCACTAGTATACACAGTATTCAGATCTATCTTCTTGATATGTAGAAGAAGAGCGAACGGCCCTGTGTCAGGATTCTCAGTTCTCTCTCTCTAAACTTCCACCATTAGCATATGGTAACACAGTGTAACGAACCAATTGAGCCGAAACATTTTGTTCAGAAGCCACGTGTTGTTCATACGTCTGTAGTAAAGATATGGTATCGACATCAAGAGGAAATCCATTTTCATCACGAATGATAACATCAAGACCGAGGAGCATGTTACCTCTGTCAATAGTTCTTGCAACTTCAAGGCGAAGTGAGTTTATTTCTTCTAGTGGGACTCCTCCTTCAGTTAAATGTAATCAGAAACTTCAAAAAAAGAAACCTCTTTCAATCTTCATTTTGATCGCCATGATCTCTTCTATAGCCTTCAAAGGTTCATCGAGAAAACTATCATCAGTGTTTTTTGAATAGAGTAACTGTAATTTTGTTTTAGTGAATGTGAAATTACAACCCAACCTTCATAGTATGCCACCACTTCGTTAAAACATCAGATATTTGATTTGTGAGCAAACTTCCACTACATACATCCTTCGAATTGTTGGCTTGTTTGACTTTCACGAACTGTATAGGAAAATACCCGTTTTGCTTACAGTCGTGTAACTTGTTTCCAAAAGCCCATCCTTAAAATGAACTTCACCATGAAATTTGGTTGAAAACCTTCTAACTCATCCAGAATACAAACGTTGTCTCCTATGGATAATGGTAAATAGGAACGATCAGCGTCATTGTCGAGTGGAGCAGTTGGGAAGTTATATTGAGCTGAAAATAAAATCACTCGTATACGTGATCAACCTGAAGATTTAGTTTATTTTTATTTTAGAGAATTGATCCAGTTTTTACAGTAAGTGAAAGCATACCAATCGCATATTTGACTTCTTCTAGCATTCCCTGAAGTTCTGAAAAAAATAAAGAGTTAGTCTGATGAACTATGGTGTATACCAAGAGAAGGAATAATGGAATACTTCCATAAACATAACTTAATTTCAGTATTATTCAAAAAAAAAGAGGAGAAAATTTTAAGTGACGAAAAAATGAGTTATCAACGAATGCCCTCACAACGAACTGAAGGTACTTGATTTCACGACAGTTCAAAATATTTTCTTTTTTTCTTTTCGTTTCCAAAAAGTTTCGTCCCTACCTGAGAGAAACATAGTCCGAGTACTCGCGAGTTTATTTTTTTGTCTCACACTTTGGATCTGATATTCGTTCTGAATGAGTGTAATTCCTGAACGACTGAGAACAAAGCTAACTTATTTTTTATAAAATTATATTATTTATTTCAGGAGAATATGAGTTCGACGTCGAAGACTGATGTAAAGAATGCGGCAGACGAAATTTTCAAGTGAGTTTATTTTTTTAATGTGCTATTTGAAAACTTCATGCAGTAAGCCAGCATTAGTGAGCAACTTTGAACAACTCGAGTTCGGACGCACGTGCCAATCATGTGCTGCTGGTATTGTTGCCGGCATTCTTGGTCTCACTGGATTCTACGGATTCATTCTTTATTTTTTGACAGTTGCGGTTCAAGTTAGTTTTTCGAAGTTACAACATCAAATTGCGCTTTTTCAGGCGTTAATATGGGAAGGAAAGACGAAGAGTGGATGGTTGAACTATTTCCCTGAGCGAGTTTCACTTACATGGTCTCATGGCAACGGTCTGCTTACATTTGTTCTGTTCTGGGTATTTTTCTATGGAATGGTTCATGTATACTAATCAGATTTAGCAATATCCCCTTTGCTCTGTGATCTTATATTTAATAAACCATTGCAGCTTTATTTGATGTGTTAGCATACATGAGTTCAACACTCCTGAATACCTTTTTATCGACTGAAACTATTATTGTGATTTATATGAAGTTCAGATGTTGTCGTTAGCAAGGCAACAACTTGTTTCCTTCACTGGTGTCAATTCCATTCTTCGTCCTACAACAGTCGAAATACTCCAAAACCGAGGTATTTTTGAGAGCGTTTATATTTTTCTAATGAACAAATACTATTTGATCACATTGTCTCTCCTCGACTCGGTTTCATCGACGTCTGATCTAATCGTCCTAGTAATTTTTGATATCATCGCAATGAACATTTTGCAGGGCGTAAAAGAGCACTGAAACAAACCATCACCCGTCAGCAAAAACTCGAAAGAAGAATGAAAAGAGAAGAGAAAGAGGCGGCTAGAAAACAATACTCATTCATGGAGAGAATCAACATTCGACGAATGAAAAATCTGTAAGTGCCGTTTTTCAAAATATAGCACAAGCTCATAGCTACGCTCGGGCTGCTCTGTTTTCATTGCTGACGCGTCAAGATCTTTGTTCTAACCTCTTTTTTTGAAAAATCCTATAAGAAAGCCTACGGTTGAATCGTCAACCTTCTATGATTTCTTTAGTCATAACCCTAACACATCGAAGAAGTAACTCCTTTTACATTACGAACAATAATTGAAAACGTCGTAAAAGCGTGAAAAATAGTTAAAGCTAATGTGGAGACAAAAAGATTGAACACGTGAGGTAAATGTGCACATTAGAATGGAAAGGATAACCCAAAAGTCGGCTTCACGAAAAAAAGGGCGATCCGCTTGTTCTATTATATTAACAAACACGCTTGGCCTCGCTACGCTCGGGGCCTCTTTTTCTCTCTCTCTCTCTTCCCACTTCGAATTGCGACCGTAACTTCCCACAACCAAAACCAAAAAGGACCACCCACAAATTTGCCTCACGAAAATGGGGGCGGGGCAAAGTGGGCGGAGGATTTGTCAATTAATAATATGACGTGTGTGATAATGTGAAATGTGATGTGATGATGATCATTCAATTCAGACTATCTCCGTCTCAGCAGTTTCCGGGACGTCTCATTCCTGAAGACGAAGTCCAACTCCCTGAAAAACCAACATTGGATGTTTTCATCAAGTAATTCGGAAAAGAATGTTCTGTAAGGTAAAGTCATTCAGAAGTCACTTCCGTACACAATATCATTCTGTCGCGGAGGCTCTGAAGTTTCACCGAGAACTGCAACATCAGACAATCTATAATAATCCGAAGGCTCCAGTACGGCTGAGATTGGAGTTGAATATGACCACCGAGAGACAAGTAAGTTTTTGTTCGTTTTTCTTACATGGAAATGCTACCAAGAACCCACGAAATTGTAAGGTCTGACTGGTTTCTATGGTTTTCGAAAACGATGAAGATAATAGAACCGGTGTCAAAACTGCTATGTCGACCTTGTTCCAGAGTTATGAGCTGAAAACGGGGTGAAAAGTATGTATCATATGCATAAATCAATCTACACATCTCTAGACTATATTTTTATGATAGAAAACAGTTGAAAACCTATGAATTCGTTCAAATTTCTATGATTCTTGGCTTCTGGGCCGAAAAATCGTTTTTTTAATGTTCCCAAAAATTGACCACCCAAGAAGCTTAGAAAATGGGACGAAAATTCGTATAATTTTCTCTGTCTCAGACAAAAATGGTGTCTAGTAGTGACGAGATTGTACCTGTGCCACACTCCTTCAAGCACAACGAGAAGAGAACCATCCTGGCGTTTGTTAATGACATCAAACTGCAAGAGTTGGCTGTTCAGTCGGGTGCAGAAATTGCACTTGGTCAGGACATGATCAAGAAGGTAACATTCATCATAAACCTCTTCTGACTCATGCTTCCCTCTTAAGATTATCAAAGGGCAGTTCCGTACAGACGACTACGATTTCTGTGTAGCTCACACTGATATGCTATCATTCATCCTTCCATTGAGAGGAATTCTCAAGACCAGATTCCCCACAAGAGCCAATGGTTCGTTTTAGAAAAAAATATTTCGCATTGTTCAAGAGCCGAAGATTTTCTCCAACTCTGGAAAAAATAAATGTGATTTAAAGGTGCCAAGAGATTCCTTAAAGACCATTTAAATTTCTTTATGGCACCTTTAAATGCCATTGTTTTTTCCAAATGTTAATTAAAGACATCTGAGATATCTTTATGGCACCTTTGAATTCCATTTAAATATTAGGCGTTTCTGATGACTTCAAAGAGTATTTAAATGTACACTGGATTTCATTTAAATTAGACATTACAAAAGTGAAGAATAGTAATCAATCACATTTAAATGTGCTATAAAGAACATAAATGAACTTCAATTAAGACATAATCTTTAAATCACATTTATTATTTTCCGGAGAACATTCATCCGCACTTCATTTTTACTTAATTCAATCGCGTTTCCAAGACTCAGATTTTTACAAAAAGTTTCCTCACATAAGCTGTAAACAGATAACCACATAGATTTATATCATCAATGCAGATTCGCATCTAAAATCAGTTATAGAAACAGTTTGAAACAGCAAAATTAAATATTTCTTCAGGAGGAATCGGTGAGAACTTACCAGAACTCGTTGAGAAGTTCAAAAATGGAACAAAGCTGAACATCAAGAGCGACCCAGTTTATCCTATTTGGGGTCTCAGTGACTGTGTTGTAGGACGGGTTTGTTGTTTTCAAAGTTTGCCCGTGAAAAAGAAAAGTCTTTAGTCGAACACATATCATCGCATGCGATTTTATTTTCAAACTTTATGAACTGTTTTTTCATCCTTTTTAGACTTAGGTTATGTTTAGGTCACCTTAAGATTTAACCCAACGTAAAAAATGTGGTTGGAATGTTTTGGTCTGTGATAAAGAAAGATCTTTAGTGAAACAGATCCCATCGCATACGGTTTTATTTTAAATCCTCATAAACGTTTTTATATACAACTTTTTAGGATTAGATTTTGTTTAAGCAGCCTACCCAAGCAACAAAAAGTTGATTGTGATGTTTTGAGTTTTTACTGAATGCAAAAAAGGAGCACGTTCAGTTCACTCTATCAAAAATATATTCCAGCTATCAATGAAAGATGAAGAATTGGAAGAAAACATTGCAACAGTAATCAAAGCTGCTTGTTCGCATAGAAATCCAGCACTCGGACCGTTTATTAACAGGTTTGTTTGATTTATAGAAAACACTTTTAAATGAAAGTGCTTGTTATTAACGACAAGCACGTTTTCCTCGCTAGGCTCAAGCACGTTTTCCTTGGTACGCTCGTTTATTTTCTCTCTCTCTCTTTCTCGCCCTGTCTATCGCTTCTTTTTGATTACGACCATAACTAATGCAAGTGATGCTAAAACCAATTCAATAATGTCTATCGCTTCATTTTGATTGCGACCATAACTAATGCAAGTGATTCTAAAACCAATTCAATGAACACGCGTTGATCCCAGCAGTATGAAAAAGGGGCGAGTAATTTGTATAATATAATACGTATAATTGATGTTGTTCAGGGCTCTCCTCATGACCATCCCAGGAGAAGATCACTTTGCAATTGACGTTCAAAAATGGCTACCAATTCCGACGGAAGAAGAGATTGAAAAGGTTATTTTAGAGAGTTAAAAATCATATTAATAATAAAACGAGGGGACCGCCCCCTTTGCTCCGCCCACTTATGGTTGAATCTGAACTTGTGATTTTGTAATGAAAGAATTGGAAAAAGCGACTCTGAGCGTAGCGAGGTATACCTGCTTGTAACTAAAGAAAAGGAATTTTAGAAAGGTTTAAGTCTGAATTTTCGGTTGAGAATCTGAAGAACGAAATAATTTCCACCAGAAGAGCTTTTGCTTGTTTCTGACACACTATTATTATTCTATTCGAAGTAAAGTTTTGAATTTTCAGGTAGAAAAACGCAAGAATAAGAAGGGGAAGAAGAAAGAGGAGAAGAAACCTGAAGCTGAGAGTGAGGAAGTAACTGCCTAATTGTTTTTTTTTCGACATTTTTTTAGTGCAGATAGTTTAGTTGTTATCGTTTTGTTCTAGTTTTCTAATTCAATGAATTGATGGTTTTATGTAACTTAGTCCATACGTCAAAACTGCACAATAGGCGAAGAGATAAATTTAAAAATGGTTTTATACAGTAAGTTCAGAAAAGTTCTTCTCTAACCACTTCAAGCTGAAGGAAAAATTACAAATTGTACGTCCCAGTTGTTGTGTTCGAAATTACACTAAAATATTGAACCCGAAAACAAAAGGTTCAGCCCCAAGCAAGCAAACACCAAAGAGTGGAGAATTAGAGAATGTAAGAACGGACAGCAATTCTCCGCTTTGTGGACACTCTATAGCTTTCCGGACATGTCTGCTGTCCTTTCACTTATTTTACCGATAGGCTTCGCATTTCGTAAGAGCTACTGATGAATTTTTCAAAGACGTGAGCCCATAAGCATAGAAAAGAGGTTATTGGTATGTTCTGAGAGAAATTATTCGTGTGATAATAAACAAATTATTGGGTTACTGTAGTTGTATTTTTTGACCTACGATTGCACTCGTAGGTCAAAAAATTCCCGCGAATGTTGGAATGTTCAGTCCGTGTTTTTTTCTGTACTCCACACCTCGGCAAAAGTATGAGACCATATAACCGCTTCGCAACCGCTTTGCAGACCTCCGCTTTCATTTTTTTTAACTTTAAAAAATGTTTCACTTGACATAGTGAACGTTGTGGACTGTTCCCAACGTCGGTTTTATCTACTTCAAACATTTTTACGTTACGATTTGTGATTCTGGGATGAAAAAAAGTAGGAGAAGTGAAATTTTTTGAACTACAGTAACTGAAATTTGCTCTACTGTGTCTATTTGATTCGCTTACACTTTTCAACTGCATTTGCCGCAGTGTGTACTCTCATATTCACATTGAAAATCATCAATCTATTCTTCTGTTCTTGTTTTCAACTTCATTTCAACCAAAATATGCTCTGTAATGATATAAATGAGTAATCACTCATTCGTCTCTTCAAGACAATTCGAATCATTACTAAAAGCCGTAGGAATTACTCGTGCGCGCACATGAAATAGCGCTCTAGTGATGGTCGATAGCAGAGAGCGAGAGACGGCACTTTTCCTTTCTTCCTATTCCTTGCACGTTTCCTTTTGGCGCCATTTTTGAATAGTTGACATAAAGTCATATTCTTATTACAATTCCGATTTTTCAGGTAATGTCGTTGGTTTGCGTTGGAATGCATGTAGAGATCAAGAGGTAATAATTAGCAGTGATATTAAACGTTCATCAAAACTTGCAGATCCGATGGTCGTGTACACTCAGCTGTGGTGTCTTCGTGTAACCCAAGGAATGAAAGATATGTTCTAGAGTGGAACGAAAAGGTTAGATTTTGTTTAGCATTTATCCAACAGAATTTCGCAATTTAGGTTTATCTATTTTTGCCAAAACTTTGTTGTTTCCATTCCCAAATTCGTTTATTCATCAGAGGAGTGAAATAAAAATCTAATGCATATTGTAGTTGAACGAAAAAGCAGAGGTCTTGGTCTTCATACATTTCTTATGAGTCATTTTTATCTGTGTTAGAAACCTTATTTCAGGGCGAGACCAAAGCGAAGGAAATTGGGATCAAGGAGTTACTGGAGACGAATCCAACACTCCGACGGTCGATGCAAATCAAGGTGCCGTTGAAATTAGATGAGGACGAGGATGACGATTTCTTGCTGGTAGCTTTCCAAGAACAGAAGAAAAACCTTTCGCGCGTCGGTTCGTGTGTTAGTAAGACGCGAGTGAGGAGTTTCGCACATCAGTAAATACTCAATTTCTCTGTCCATCTGTGTTTTCAAGATGTAGATCTCTGCAAGAATTGTTTTTCTAATCTTTCAGTCTGAAAAGGCCACAGAGTAATCAGTACTGATCAAGTTTAGTTTATGACCTCCTGGACGTGGAATTTTATACTGCGCAACTACTCACTCCCGTTTTCAAAAAGGACTCCGTAGATTTCTCCAATAAAAAATATTATTTTTCAGAGAATCTGAGAGCGAATACGACCGTCTCAAAAATCAAGCAGCCTGCCGCAGTGGTCCGACCATCTGAAGTCATATTAGAAGCAGTAGTTGAAGAGCCCGCGGTCATTGACCATCCAGCGGAGCCGACAAGACACCCATTGATCCAGCAACAGATCCGACCAAAGGTTCAGCCACATCTCTCTAGAAAAAAAAATTAATATAGAGTTCATTGAGTGGCACCAAAAAAATTAACTCTGAATTTATTCCGAAATTAACTCTGAATTTACTTCATATTAAGTTGAACGATCACAGAGGTCATAAAAAGGGAAAATCAACTAAAACTGATTCTAGTAACTTTTGAAAATCATCTCCGGGTCTCTACTATTTCGTTATCCTACTTTCAGATGTTCGCAAAAAGTTAATTCAGGAGTAAATTTAGTGTTGATTCCGGAGTTAATTCAGAGTTAATTCCAGAGTAAATTCAGAGTTAATTCCGGAATAAATTCCGGGTTAATTTTTTTGGTGCTACTCAATTAACTCTTTATTAATTGTTATTTTCCAGAGTCCAATTAGTCGTGCGCCAGTAGCGACGGTCAAGCCGGCAGCACCATTGAGGCTCACGCAGCAGGTCGTCGCTCCAACAAATGCAAACTTTGCCTTTGCTAAGATGATCCATGAATACAGACAGAACGTGAGTTTTTTGTGCTTATTAGGTTCTGTATAGTTTCTTTAAAATCGTCTAATTTCTTCCAAAAAATTAACACAACCTTTTTTTGTTTCCAAAGGGGATTGCCTTATCTTGAAATTCACAATTGTTTTTCAAACACGTTAAACAAGACAACATCCTACCTTATTCTAGTAATGCATGAATTGTCTCAAAATATTTTTTTCGTTCAATACATTCATTTTAACAGGTCATGTACACACCTCTGACGTTGAGTGACGAAGTGAAAGATGTCCGGATCATGGTATGCGTGAGAAATCGCCCGCTCAACAAGAAAGAGAAGGCACGTGGGGAGGTGGAAGTCGTCTCAATACCAAACAAGGATCACTTGATCCTGCATCAGCCCATGACGAAGGTCGACTTGACCAAATCCATCGACAATCAGAAGTTCCGTTTCGACTACGTTTTCGACGCAAATTCAACCAATGAACTTGTCTACAGGTAAATTTGACATTCAGGTTTTGTTTCTACATAACTTTGTGTTTCTTTTTATAATCTCGTTTAATATAAATATAAATCTACAAATATTACTTTTAGATTCACAGCACAACCACTTGTGGAGAAGGTGTTTGAAGGAGGAACGGCAACATGTTTCGCTTATGGACAGACGGGATCCGGCAAGACGCACACGATGGGAGGCGATTTCGTGGGGGGAAAACAGGACGGAACAATGGGCATCTACGCATTCACCACCAGGGACATCTTCACTCTTCTCGCTCGTCCAGAAAATCGCAGACAGAAGTTCAGCGTGACGTGCAGTTTCTTCGAGATTTATGGGGCCAAGATCCTTGATTTGCTGAACGGACGCAATCAGCTGAAGATTCTTGAAGACGGCAAGAATCAAATGCAAGTCGTCGGACTGAAAGAATTTGATGTCGCAAATGAGAATGACGTTAGTTTTTTACATATTTATAATAGAAAAAAAACGATTTTCAGGTGATGAATCTGATCAATCTCGGATCGTCTATCCGAACGGCTGGTACGACGTCTGCCAACGCCAACTCGTCCAGATCCCACGCCATCTTCCAACTTGTTCTAAAAAAGAACAAGAAGCAATACGGCAAGATCAGCCTGATCGATCTTGCAGGAAACGAACGTGGCCAGGACACGCGAGACTGTGACAGAGAACGTCGTCTTGAAGGCGCCGAGATCAACAAGAGCATGCTCTCCTTGAAGGAGTGCATTAGAGCGATGGCTACAAATAGCACTCACATACCCTTCCGTGGATCCAAGCTCACTATGGCTCTCAGGGACTCGTTTATCGGAGAGAAGTCGAGAACAGTGATGGTATGATTTCATTTTTTACAATGGGTATAAACCAGGGCTGGTTACGAAGATTGACGAATTTAACGATTTAACGAAAAATATTAAAATTAAACCAATAAGATTGTCAACAGTCGCGACCATAACAGTATTTTAATTAAAAATTTCCAGATATCCATGATTTCGCCAGGATTGGCGTCTTGTGAGCACAGCCTCAACACGCTGCGTTATGCCGACCGAGTGAAGTGCCTCGGGACAGACGATGACGTCGCCACTCCGTTGGACGATGCTCACTTCATTAGAGTACAGCAGGAATCTGATGAAGAACTCGACGAAGAAGAAGTTGAACCCAACGGTTTTCAAGAGGCTAAACGAGCCGTTTCGGAGGTTTTTCTTGACAAAATGTATTCCTTAATATGAAAATATAAATTCCAAGAAGATTCAATTCGTATTACAAGAGTTTTAAAAACTTCTTTCGATTTGTTTTCGGTTATTACGAACGTAAATAAAATGAAAACCAAAAATTAAGCCATTTTGTTCAATCCTGAGCCTGGAACACCAGGGCCAATCATCATGAAACAATTCATTTCAGTGCTTTGAGAAGATCCGTGCGAATTCGGAGGAATTGAGTCGGCTCAATTCAACAAACGCCATCACGCTGAAGTTGCAGGAAGCGAAGGCACTAGCCAAGCAGTATCAAGCAGCCATCACTCGTTGGGAGTCGATTATGCCGCCCGCCCCTTAAGAATTTAACTTTTTATCATGTAATTTATAACCCTATTTTTTAAAAAATGTTACCCGCGTACTGTAAATAATCTTCCCTTAAATGCGGGTCTAACCAATACATGTAATTTGCGCCCACATTGGGCTTTTCAATCATAAATGGATTGGGTTATTTATGTTTTAATTCAGTTTTGGACATGCAAAAGAAGCGTATGTGATTGAGAAGTTTACTCTCTCGAATATCTTTTTGAGTGCAATCAAATCGCAGTTAAAAGGACATGTCGTCATTTATTGTGTCCGAAACGCAACAGTAGCCAAATGCATACAAAGCAATTTTTATCACGACGTTTTCTGATATAATTTTTTAATTGACTTCTTTAGAGTTTTATATTGTCGTGATTATCATCGATTATCCTCATCATCCAAAGAATGTAAATTCATTTCTAGTATCCTTCTAATATCTCTTGAGGCTCCTACTATGGTTGTGAGTTGAAGTTATGTTGCAAAAATTGTCGAAAAATGATAAAAGTTCAAAAACGGTTAGTAATATTGTTACGAAAGAATTTAAGCATACAATTTTGTTTCTTCCTTGGTATCATTCGAGAGTAACTGATTGGTTTTTGTTTGTTTTCTGGCAGATTCTTGACTCATGGTCTCAAAGTTGTTGAATTATTTACTTAAAAATAGTTGTCCTGGACAACCATTACCAAGACGATTTTCCACCTGAACCAATTGTTTTCTAAGACGTTTTTGTGAGAAAGATCTGTTTCAAGTAATCTCTTGAAAGAAGGAAAATCTCGAGAGTTTTATCTTGCAGCTTGTTGATAATCGGAACATCAGAATCACCTTGTTTTTAGGCTTAGGTTAAACCTTAAGATGACCCAAACCTAACCTGTAAAAGCATAAACAAGAGATGTTCACCACGTTTTTCCCGGTTGAAAAAAACGGGATGCGAGTACCTGTTGATAACATCTCATCCAAAGAGAACATCACACGTTTAATCATTGTCCCGCATGGGTCGCGATCCATCGCAAACCATTCCTTATCAGTTCTTATAGTTCACGCGAAGTGTGCTCTCCAGCAGTTGCATATAGACACTTCTGCGTTCTCGTACTCATCACGTTTTCTCGCCTCTGTCTTGGTTCTTATTTTAGACCAGCAACCATTCCTCACTACACTCAGGCCGCTCGATTTTTGATGCTGACTAGCCAAAACATCTCTCTTTTTAAAATCATTAAAGAAATTCTATGCATCCAACCTTTCATGAAGCTTTGAGTTACAACCATATCACAGAGAAAAATGACTCGTTCTCCAAAAGAAATGAAGAAATTGTAAGAACGTGAAATACCGTTGAAGCACTTTTTTGGGCCCAAAAAGATTGATCAAGTGAAAAAAATCTGAAGAACCTTCATTTCTCTCTCTTTCTTTCTTCCGTGGACATGTCCACATTGAAAATGAAAATGTCTCACCAATAAAAGTTTAAGAAAATTATCATGAGAATAAAATTTTCGTTCAAATCAATTCTTCTGAATAGGAACCTGACTCATACTGCTATACTTTCGCCTGTAGTCACTTTTTATCTTTCCTCCTGAAGGTTTCATCGTATGATATCAAAAACTGAACGCTATCAGTGATCTTGTACTTTGAATGTAGTAAACCTTCAAATTTTGTTTCATGAATCTCCAGCCTTCTATGTGACATTTTCCTGTTTCCAAATAAAATTTCAGAATGGGTCAAACTGTGGCCAAAGAAGACAAGTTTGCTTGGTCTTACACAGAAGAGCCACATGCAACGAGGTGAATTTTGCTTTATATAACACTTACGACGAAAAGGTGGGCTTACTCATGTCATCTTACATGTAAGCTTCAAATGTGCGATGATTTGTTGTCATAATATTGTGCAAATTTCGGTCAAATCATAGCTCTATTGGTGTTTTGAATCTCAGCTCACATGGGAAGTATATGAAAGCCCGGAGAATCTATGAGGTCTGAGTGGTCTCATAGGTTTTCAAATATGGTGAAGACGATGGAACTGCTCTCAGAAGTTGCTTCACCGACCTCGTTTAGGAGTTATGGCCAAAAGTATAATTCACATGCAATTTTCAAAAAAGTGGGATTTGTGATGCAGACAGACTATGTTTTCTGTGCATCTTGAACCTTTAAGATTCAACAAAATGCAAAGTCTCAACAGTTTTTCCTACCCATCATCACAGATCCCACTTTTTTTTGAAAATTGCATGTGAATTCTATTTTTGGTCATGACTCCTAAACGAGGTCGGTGAAGCAACTTCTGAGAGCAGTTCCATCGTCTTCACCATATTTGAAAGCCTATGAGACCACTCAGACCTCATAGATTCACCGGGCTTTCATATACTTCCCATGTCAGGCCTGACATTTTAAGGTGTTGATAACATTAGATAAAACAATACGTGATTCCGTTCAACTTTTTCGATATAGGTTTAGATTATTCCCTGTTTGGCGTCTAGAACGATGTTTTAATGTGAAAACTGGTGTTCAGAAGGAAAGAAATGTTGGAAAAGTACCCACAAATCAAGGAATACTTTGGACAAGACCCGGCTTTTCGACCCGTCGTTGTTTGCATGGTCATCATGCAAGTTATCTTTGCATACCTAATGAGAGGTTGGTTTTCAGAAAATAATGATATAATTTATTCAGTAAAGCGGAGTAAAGGAGAAAAAGAGAAAGAGAAAAGGAAAAACAAACTTGTGATAGAGTATCAAAACAGTATGTGTATGAAAAAAAGGGATTGAAAAATGAGGACGGGAATATGGGGAGGAAGAGAAAGGATGTCGAGTACGCGTTAACTATATCGAGAAGGGTCAAGCAATAACCATCTGGAGACTTTTGTTCCCTGTGTGCTCGGATTCTTATTATTAATTGACAAATCCTCCGCCCACTTTGCCCCGCCCCTTTTTTCGTGAGGCAAATTTTTGGGTGGTCCTTTTTGATTTTGGTTGGGGTCAAGGGAGAGGAAGAGGTTGTGCAAAAGTGCCCAGAGAAGAGATACAAACCCGCGACTAGTACGTGAAAGTTGTCTGCTTTAACCACTCGGTCACAGCTGCAAAAATTTTTGTGGCGACCGTTCGCGTGACCACTGATGGCTACGGGGATCAACGCGCCGTGGTGCATTGGTTCTAGCAACACTAGCATTAGTTATGGCCGCAATCAGATTGGTAAAAGAGAGAGAAATAGCAAAACCGTTGCCTCTAAAAACCACTTCTTCTTCCAATCAAAAATTCAAACAGTGCGATTTTGCTCAGAAAAAGGAGAAAGGGGACTCTGAGCGTAGCGAGGACTAGCTGCTTGTATTTGAATATTCGCGTAAATTAACCAATTTTTAGATGCCGACTGGACTTTGCTCATCCTCCAGACATACTTTGTCTCCGCCACGTTTAACCACTCGCTGACGCTAGCAGTTCACGAAATTAGCCACAATCAAGCGTTTGGATGTAGTCGGCCGTTAGCTGTAAGTGTTTAAAACACTTTGTGTAGAAAAAAAAAAAATAAAACACTTTGTATAAAACATTAGTGCCTATGATCGGTGATTTCCTAAATTTTCAAGGGATGATAACTTTTTAAAAATTGTAAACTTTTATTCAGGAAAGAAAAAAAGTTACGAAGAAGCACAAAACCGAACCAGCAATAGTTGGTGTGTGCTCGTGAGCCATTCGGAATGGAGAATGAAATTGAAACCTATGTAAAAGAGCTGTTTGGTCAGGACAGACAATTTTTTTAAATGCAGAAAGTGAGAAAGATATTTGATTTACTTCTCACACGAAATTTTTCAATTTTTTCCAGAGACGTTAGACCATTGTAATGATAAGAAACATAACCATGGAATTTAGTAGAACGCATCCCGTTTTTTTAAACGTGAAAAATGTGTTGTGCTTTATCAAGAACACCTCTTCTAGGCTTGGGTTAGGTTTGGGTTGGCTTAAAGTTTTACCTAACCCTGAAAAGAGGTGATTGGGATGATTGGGAATCATAGATAAACATCAATTTTCAGAACAGATTGTTCGGGTTCATCGCAAACCTACCAATATCAATTCCAATGTCGATATCATTCAAGAAGTATCATCTCGAGCACCACAGGAATCTAGGTATTTTTTCCACTTATGAAATGGAAGTATTACCCACATTTCTCATTTATTCATCGTTATCGACACCTCATCAATCAAATTTTAGGCTTAGGTACACGTTTTGCATCTTGCACACTGCGCTAACTCCGGAAAAAGTAAATGTGGCTTAAAGGTGCCATAAGAATCTTTGAAGACCATTTAAATTTCTTTATGGCACCTTTAAACGCCATTATTTTTTCCAAATGGTAATGAAAGTCATGTGAGATATCTTTATGGCACCTTTCAATTCCATTTAAATATTAGGCGTTTCTGAGATGACTTCAAAGAGTATTTGAATGTACACCGGATGCCATTTATCTTTTAATCACATTCATTCTTATCCGGAGTAAGCGCAGTAGAAAAGTGTCGGATCAAGCAGCGAGGGGAGGCGACCAATAAGCAGCGAGCACAAACCCCGCCCCTCCGTAAACCCTGCACCGCTGAAGATCAAATTACAGTTACTATAGTTAAATTTTTTTTTTAATAGGAGAAAAGAATGAAAAAAGTATTGATGTGCGAACGCACCCTATAGTGAATTTGAATTCAATATAATTTGCGTGTAACGCGTCTAATCGATGAAGATCACCTTCAGCTCGGTGTGTCTAGTAAGCTTAACCGGGCATGCAAGGAAAAATTTTCCGAAGAATTTGCGCATCTTCATAATGACAAAGAAAACTGAGGTCGCTATCTGAAAAGTAATCGGTAAACTCAAAAGATGGTTATCCCCTTACACACTAGGCACAGGAATAAGACAATTCAGATGTAGTTTTGAAACTGTGTAAAAATACATTTCTCAACGATTTTTTTCCACTTTTTAGACAATTTGACTACTGTAACTCAACTCACAGGAAAGCTGGCAAAATATGGTGTCCTGTTTTGGATTCATCATGAAATTTCAGTCAAGAAGAAGTTTCAAAAAACGAAAAAAACTACATTTTGAAAATTTTCGATTTTTAACCGCTTCGCAACCGCTTTGCCGACCGCCACTTTCATTTTCGAAAGTGATAGTACTTTAATGAATGTTTCACTTGATATAATGAACGTTGCGGACTGTCCCCAACGATATTTTCACCTACTTCAATCATTTCTCCGTTACGAATTGTGAATCTAGGATGAAAAAAGTGGGAAGAGTAAAATTTTGGCAATTAGTAAAATGCACCCCGTTGCACTCTGCACTCTGCACTCCGTTTTCAAAAATGGAGTGCATGCACTTTTTTTTCATTGCACTCCATTTTCAAAAATGGAGTGCATGCACTTTTTTGTCATTGCACTCCGTTTTCAAAAATGGAGTGCATGCACTTTTTTCTGCACTCCATTTTGAAAAATGGGTTGGTTCGTAGTTTTACCTTCTGAAAAGGAATTTTTGAACGTAAGTAGTAACAGATGTTTTGATGTTCATGTCATGGAGGTTACTGATGTAAGTTTTATAACAATTATCAAGTCCGATTTTTTTAGCAAGAAAATGTGTTTTCTTTATAAAGCATACTCTATTTTGAAAAATAATTTTTTAAATGTCAACACGTAAGAAACATTTTTAATTTTTTCTTTCAGACGTGAAATAGAAACCATGGTGGTTTTGAAACGATTGAGAGAAGCCGTATCGACACGAAAAGTTATTTAAAACATATGTAAGTTTTTCGTTTCTATTTTTGGAATAATGTTGAGTGTGGAAGCTAACGAACATAGTCAGCTCATTCAAAGAAAAGAATTATCACGTCACACCGATAATGTGGATGACTTAAATGAAAATTGCTAAGCAAAAATATATGAAATATTCAGAGGCGACCTTGGACTTCATTCAAATTGACGTTGGTGATTATGGCGTGCTCGTGACGCGGGATGATGTTGATGGCTCGAAGGGCGCAGAATTCCAATCAGTGACTGATCAAGGTAATATTTGACTTTAAAGATAAGATTTCACTCAGTGGTTTGTCTATGGATGATTACAGGAATATTGCTAAGCAGAAATATATATGACATATTCAGAGGCGACCTTCGACTTCATTCAAATTGACGTGGATGATGGTGGTGGGCTCAGGACACAGGATGATGTTGACGGCTAGAAAGGCGCAGAATTCAAATCAATATTCAGTCAGAACCTTTGCACTGTAATAGAACAAGTTTACGACTTCTACCCAGAAGAAAAGTACGTTCATCTGAAAATTTCGTTGATTATTGAACTTTTCCCTCTCCCCAACACAAGTTGATCTTATTCTCTTGTACCGTTGTTCATTTTTTTTCATATTGTTGAAAATAAATTTAACATCTTTTACAGATTAGTTTTTCAGGAATCAATTTCGGAACTAAACCATGATGCATGTAAGAAAATTCAAAGAGATACATAGAACGATAGGCGAATATTGAACTAACAGCTTGAAAATGTGATTTTACAAATTATGGTTTCAATAAAGTAGCACTGTTCAATTGAATTTTTAAGTGTTAAGGAAATCGAAAGAATTATTTTTAAAAAACATGTTTGAAATATTTTTGGTTAGCTCTGAAAAAGTGAAAGTGAAGACTTTGTTACTACTTACATTCAAAAATTCCTTTTCAGAAGGTAAAACTACGAACCAACCCATTTTTCAAAATGGAGTGCAGAAAAAAAAGTGCATGCACTCCGTTTTTGAAAACGGAGTGCAATGACAAAAGAGTGCATGCACTCCATTTTTGAAAATGGAGTGCAATGAAAAAAAAGTGCATGCACTCCATTTTTGAAAACGGAGTGCAGAGTGCAGAGTGCAATGGGGTGCATTTTACTAATTGCC
This sequence comes from Caenorhabditis parvicauda, assembly GCA_963978915.1. Lineage (NCBI taxonomy): Eukaryota > Metazoa > Nematoda > Chromadorea > Rhabditida > Rhabditidae > Caenorhabditis > Caenorhabditis parvicauda. Next base: position 12,765,782 of record OZ022253.1, on the reverse strand, counting down.
TAAAATTTTCCGAACTACAGCAACTGACATTTGATCTATTCTATCGACTTGCTTTGCTTACACTTTTCAACTGCGTTTGCCGCAGTGTGCCTTATCGATCGTTCATTTCAGGTGAGGATATTATCGACACGGATGTTCCGACAGAGATCGAAGCCAACATCTTCCGCGGTGCACTCGGAAAGACCATTTGGATGATCCTACAGCCAGTCTTTTATGGTATCAGACCGTTCATGGTCTACCCAAAGGTGAGCTTTCAAGTTTATTTGAACTTAAATGGGTCACATGCTGCGGATCAGGGATAAATGGATAGATAGCTGCTCTGCAACTACGATTCGTGGTTCTGGGATGAAAAAAAGTTAGGAAAAATAAAAATTTTGTACTACAGTAACTGATATTCGATCTACTGTACCGCGGGTATACCGACTGCCTCACCTCTTGCTTAGATCATTCGCAATGGGCTCCATTATCACTTGCGTATTTGCACAGAAGTGAGGAAATAAGTCAGTTCGAAAGTTGGCCCTTCACAAAAGTTGTTCTCTTAACCTAACCCAAGCTTATTACAGTTGTAATCATTTCGTACATCCGTGTAGTAGTATCCAAGTACCAGGTGTCGAATGTAGAAGTAGAATTATCTCACCCCCTATTAACCTCAAAACTCGGCCTTATATACAATTTACAAGGGTTCTAGAACATTCGGGAAACAAGGTTCTAGAACATTCCAGAAGCAATGTTCTATAACCTTCTAGAACAACATCGATTATTTCTACAGTTGCAACAATTACAAAAGTGGCGACCGTTCGCATGCCTGCTTATGGCTGCGGTGGTCAACGCGTGTTATTGCGTTGACCACCGCAGACATCGCCTCTGAAAACCACTTTTTTTCAATTAAAATGTCTAAATGTGCGACTTTGTTATGAAAAAGGGGAAAAGGGGCTCTGAGCGTAGCGAGGACTACTTGCTTTTTTTTTTAGAAATAATTAAAATATTCAAAATCGGACTATTTCCAGTCGATGACCGATCTGGAGCTTGTCAACATCGGCCTGCAATTGTCATTCGACTTTGCCATTTATTACTTCTTCGGGCCAAAGTCACTTTTCTACCTCTTCTTCGGGCTTGTACTTGGGTTGGGTCTTCACCCGAGTGCCGGACACTTTGTTGGCGAACACTACATCTTCAGAAAGGATCAAGAGACTTATAGGTAATTTGTGTTTTTTTTAATGATTCGAAAAAATGATCGAAAGAAAAGAGAAAATTTTTTGGAAGTGGTTGAAAAAAACATTGAAAAATATCACTTTCAAAATGTAGTTGGAAAAAAAAAGAAAAAATCATTTTCAAAAATTGTCGAAATAATTTTCAAAAAACATTTGGAAAAATTGATCGAAAAAAAATTGGAAAATATCATTTTTTGGGCATTTAGTGAAAAGCATCGAACGACTTTCTATGTATTCAAACTTAGGTTGAACCTTAACTGACCCAAACCGAACCTGAATGTAAGCTTAAAAAATAGAGGTGTTCATAGTAACTTTTAACAATTTTAAATTTTAAAGTAACAACATATACATAACTGACATGTGAGTTAACAACTAAAAAAGTTTATACTAAAAGTAAAAAGTCGGTGCGTTTCACTAAATGCCTATAATGTTGTCGAATTTTTTTTAAACTAATAAAAAAATATCATTTTTAAAAGTCGTCGAAATAAAACTTGAAAAATTATTTGAAAAATGATCGAAAAAACCCTTTCAGTTACTACGGTCCAATCAATATGGTGATTTTCAATGTTGGCTATCACGTCGAACACCACGATTTTCCTTTCGTCGCTGGGTGTAACCTGCCAAAGGTAATTGCGGTTATTTGAAAAGTTGCACGGAAGTAAAATTTTTCCTAACGGAATGTGCAAAAAATCGAATAAATCCCGAAATATTTAGTTCATGGTAAGGCACTTTGGAGTACCCAACAAGTCTATATCCGATCTCATCTATCACCCCCTTTATTAAGCTAGTGAAGTGATCATTACAACTTCTATTTGCATCAAAAACAATGTTTTTGCATTCGAGATGCATTTTTTTAAAATTATGAATTGGATAAAAATCGTCCCTATCCCGACAAGTGGCCTGGTGTGGGGTTCTGATCATAAGCTTCTGGCTCACAACTTGAAAATTTTCAGAAAAATTCCTGGTTTGAGCAGTTTTCATTTAACTCACAATCAAAAATACATTTAGAACGCAAACATTTTGTTTCTGATGAAAATCAAAGTTATGATGAATAGTTCACTAGCCCGTTCAGAGGGGGTAATAGATGAGATCGGATGTAGACTTGTTGGGTACTCCGAAGAGCATTATCAAGAACTAACAGGTTGAAAGTAACTTCACACAATTCGACCGAATTTTTGTTATTGTGCAAAAAATGCAAAAAAGTTGTCAGATAGACTAAACTAGGTGGATAAGAAATTTTCTGTCTTTTTTCTCAAATTCGGAAATTTTTGAAGTAATTAATCATATTCAATTAAAAGGAAAGTTGAAAAATTACTTCAGATTCGAGAAATCGCCCCAGAATACTACAAGGATCTGAAAACCCACGACAGCTATATCCTCATGATGCTCGACTTCATTTTCAACCCAGCAATGACGCTCAGGTCTCTTTTTACCATTGATATAGCTAAAACCGCTACATTTATCTCGACATTTGCATAAAGAAGGATTTTGTGTGTTTCAGTACCATACGAACTGATTCTATTTTTCATTTTCTGGTTTTAGGTGCTGTAAGAGTTAGATTAGGTAACTTGATACTCACTCTCTGCGTAAGTCCGCTTTTGTGCATATAATAAACTCCTTCGGTGGCTTGGAATTCTATCAAAAAATGTTTCTCTCTCCCTTTCTTTCTCTCTCCCTCTCTATCTCCATCTCTCTCTCCCCCTCTCTCTCCCTCTCTCTCTCTCTCTCTCTCTCTCTCTCTCTCTCTCTCTCTCTCTCTCTTTCTCTGATCCGATATTTTTTTAATGTCCATAACTTAGCTCGGAACATCCCAATCATCTCGTTTCTAGGCTTAGGTTAAACCTTAAGTTGACCCAAACCTAACCTAAACCAAAAAAGAGGTGTGGAAAAAAGAAAAAAAGGGATGCGGCCGGATGCGTTTTACTAAATACCAGAAAAATGAGTGTTTGACAAAAACTTTTCTTTCCAGAGCGAGAATCAAGCGGAAGTATGCCAGTGAAGACGAATTTTCATTTTTCGGCAAAGGGTCATATGAAACAAGCTACTTTTACCAGTCAGTTGCACAGGTACTGTTTTATTGTCGACACATTTTGAGGGATTTGTTTCCTCCAATACTTCTCAAAGAAAACGTTCGGTGTCTGTACGGATTCACCGAACGCGCATGTATTTTTTTCAAATTCAGAGTGACCTACTTCCTTATATTTAAAGTGACTTACTTCCTCCAATACATGTAAAAAGTTGAATTTACGAAGTTTTTTTTCCAAAAAAATGGGTTGTAAGAGAAGTTTTTCAACGCGATTCTGAAGTAGAAAACATAAGCAGTAGCTAGGATTTTAATTTTCATTTTTTCAAGCATGGTAATTCATCACATTTAGTGACCAAGATCATAACACGATTGGTGGAAAGAAATTTAAAAAATATATAATTTCAGGTGTTCAAAACGATAACCGGGTGCATCAGTGGTGGCGTCAAATCGAAGTCTGAGTGAACTCTTTCTAAAAAAAATAGGCCATGGAAACTTGCTGTAAATTGTGAAAAGTAACTCATTGATAGTAGTCACTTTTATGAGACGTTTCACGAGAGAGACGACCGAAAAGTGCGCTAGGCTGTGTGTAATTTTGTGCACAAGCTCATTTCAGTGTGCTGAATCCAAATATGTTGGTTGTGTTCCAGTATGTCCTACCAAAGTCTCACAGTACTCGTACAAACTTGACCCCTTTCAAACTTTGAACGTTCATATCGTTCTTCAAACATTCTTTCAAGGAAAACAATTTTAGGAACAAAGAAAGGGGTCAAGTTTGTACGAGTACTGCGAGACTTTGGTAGCACATACTGAAACAGAACCAACATATTTGGATTCAGCACACTGAAATCTACTTCTGCACAAAATTTCAACTAAAACGGTCTACACACAACCTAGTGCACTTTTCGGCTGTTTGTGGTCGTTTCTCTCGTGGAACGTCTCTTGGCTGGAATATGTTATTGCTCAGAAGTATAGCGTACTCACATCTCTCTCTCTCTCTCTCTCTCTCGCTCTCTCTCGCTCTCTCTCTCTCTCTCTCTCTCTCTCTCTCTCTCGCTCTCTCTCTCTCTCTCTCTCTCTCTCTCTCTCTCTCTCTCTCTCTCTCTCTCGCTCGCTCTCTCTCTCTCTCTCTCTCTCTCTCTCTCTCTCTCTCTCTCTCTCTCTCAAACAGTCTGTGATGAGTTCAAAGCCATAGAAAACGTATCACAGTGTTGGTTAAGAAATTTACGTCTTTACTTTCCAATTTTGTAACAAATAATATTTTCAAATATGCCAAGTTGAAATTTAGTTCATTTTTAACCGCTTTTTTAATGATCACAATATTTTGGTTATTTTTACCGAATCCGATTTTGTCTAATATTCTTCACTTTTAACTTTTCTGCTGCTAGAAGTAACTTATGTTTTCTCATGAGCTCAGGTAAGGTTGGAAAAACCATACTTGTGGAAGAAAAAAGAAGTGAAGCTGAATATTAGACAAAATCGTCGTAGTCGAGACCAATTCATCGAAAAATTAGTCGAATTCTTTGAATTTCATAACCACCTCTGATGTACTCCCTCATTTGACTTTTTGAAAAGTGAAGGGTGGTATGGTTATGGTGTCACTTCTCCCGTTAAAGTGGAAATATGAAACTAAAAATCAAGGGAATATACCTAAAGGTTATACGAAAATAGTAAAATTTTAAAAATTGAATTTTGACGCGTGACGTGGCAGCATACTACACGCAAAGTGATCGACCAATACTTATGTTTCACCCTGTATTATGTATTCAGAACATTCCTCTTCTGCTCAATCGTAGTTCTCCCCCCATCCTATTGGTGATCGCCTCTTGCCCCTCGATAATAATAAATTGGTGATTTTTTTCTCACAACCATTTATAAAATCAGTGTATACATGGAAAAAGCTACGATGATTTATGCGTCGAAGATTCGGCAAAATTTGAATCGACAAGCGTAGGCTGAAAATGGTCATTATTGGATTGGTGAAAAGAGGATGATCACCTTTCACATCACTTCTTCGTTCCCTGTTCAGACTGTCGATTATGGATGCTACCTGAAGATTTTGATCTGTCTCTCTCTCTCTCTCTCTCTCTCTCTCTCTCTCTCTGTCTCTCTCTCACTGTCTCTCTCTCTCTCACTGTCCCTCACTATCTCTCACTCACACACACACACACACACACACACACACACACACACACACACACACACACACACACACACACACACACACACACACACACACACACACACACACACACACACACACACACACACACACTGTAAGCGTGACTTATCAAAGCTCACGCTCTGGTGCTAAAGATCAGCACCAGGTACCACATAACATGTTGACTAGTCAGGAGGGTAACCTCCGGTCAGCTAGCAGCCTATATAAAAACAACCTAGCTAGTAAACAGAAGGATGAGCGTTAGGCTCCCCTCATACTCTTAATCTAGTTTGTAATAAATCCTATCTAACTCGAGTAGATATCACTTCTAAACTTCGCTCCTGACATGGAGGTTCCACCGAGATCTTTTTATGGTATGCCAACATTTTTTCAATAAACAAACTGGCGCCATAGAAAGATCTGGGTAGGATCGCCATTTCATTAACTCCTCCTTCATGATTAACATCCATCTTAGTAATCACGAACTTGTCCTCAAAAGTTCCTGTCTTTGTTGTCGTCCTTACTTTGGAAATCACCATTCAGAATTTAGGAATTGACGAAGCCTAAAGTTTCCAAAGGTAAATGCACAAACACAGTGAGGTTGAGTGAGCGCTCGCTTCGAGAACATTGCACAAATTGCACATTAATACCTTCACGGAATTTTTTGGAAACCGGTTTCCACGCCTTGAGGAAAGAATAGGCGGAAAAATTAATCAATAATGCGCGCGCAAGAATTCGTTGTCTTGGGAATTGAATTCCTTCTGCTGCTCGGAAAGTAGATGTGTGACACAATGATGTATGTATGAAGCAGTAGGCCCAATCGAAAAGGCATTCAATATCGTCATCCCCAGTATCAAAAAGCCATGGTAAGGCCAGAGAGTAGCCCAGTACAACTGGTTGAATATCCTGAGAAACCATGAGACGTGAAGAAGAGACAACGCCCAGGGAAACAAGTACCTGAAGGAAGCAGCTGAACCGAAAAAAAGAGTTCCTTTAAGGAAATGGTAAAGGACGATCAGGCAAGCGATGTTTTGCATCAATGAAAGCTTAGACACTAACACCAAAGGTCAAGCTGAAATTGATCCAAAGCAAGGAGTGATATGTAGCCACAAAATTGTAGCCTTCAGTGCGCAGAAGTAAAGCGTTAGCATTGAACTTCAATATCGTGAAAACAAAAATTGGCTAGAGATTGCAGTGTCATAACAATTAATTGAGATTGTGTGTGAGTGTCCTTTGGACCCCGCAATCGCGTTCTGCACGTACTAATCAACACTAAGCTAACACCAAAATGTTGATGAGAGTACATTCCATCAGACCACCCATTTTCTATTTCTGATCCAAGGATACTCAGATACTTCAACAACTCAAAATCAAATCAAAAACTGAGTATTCCAACGGAACAAAAATGGAAATGCCATGCGCTGTTGACGAAAAAAAAAAAGTTGACAATCCCGATTCTGTATATCACTTTGATTGTTTGTTCGAATACCAGTACACTTTTCTTTTCTTTTTTTTACACTTTTCTACTTCTAGAAAACTCAATTGATTAGCAAATGAGCATTACACTTCCCATTGTTTACATGAATACCCAGCAAGTAAGTACAAGCTCGAACATCATGGATCTGGAGAGATTGAGGTAAACATGTTTTGATATCTTTTACAATGTGGGGGTGATGCAAAAGCAGCTCATAGTAACAAACAGCTCATAGTAACAAGCAGCTCTTAGTGCAAGCAGCTTCTAGTGCAAGCAGCCGTAGTGCAAGCTTCTATAGTACAACTAGTACAATCAATAGATACTTTCTGTTAAAACATTTAGTACATAGTTTTCTGTATAGAATAGAAGTGTACAACTACAACTAAACTATCTAGAGACCATCTAATTTACATGTGGTAACAATGTCTACTAAGTCCAACACATCTGTACCACATCCTACACTCATGGCTCTAGATTGTTTCCGTATTCGAAACATTCATCAAAGGACCACGGGATGCCTCGAAACATCAAGTCAACCGTCGACACCCCTGATCCGCCGTCTTGAACACGCAGTGGAAGAGTCTCTCGAACACTCTTCGCGAACTGTACAAGAACCAAACTGCGGAGAAAATCCCCTGTTCACCAGTTCCAGTCTTCCGAACAAAATCAGGCATTTATTTCACAATCCCTGACTCACCGGACGAGAAGAACCTTTCAAGATCTATTGCAAAACCAAGAAGAAAGCGAGAAGCGACATATTTGGCGAAGAAAATTCTGAGAGGTGAAGATCATATCTACAAACCTCTACAGCTCTTCAAAGCACGTTTTCTTGAAGACAGTCATTATGACATACTTCGAATGGATGAAGAGGACGAGATCGGACGATTGTTCTGTGTCTTCAACATCAGTAAAGACGCAATTCTGAGAACATTCGACGCTCATCGATTTTTCTTGCCTGACTTCGCACTGCTTGCTATACTTCAAGGAGCAATGATCCAAGTGCGCCAATCACACTCCAAGTCGAGTCCGTACTACAACAAAGACTTGCTTGTTGAGCCCAGTGCAGGTGCCGTCGCTGTCAGCACTCAAGATGATAACCAAGAAAGAGTTGACGCGACAAGAAAGAAGGTGATCTACTACGTCCAAGAATTGTTTGAACGATATGATCCGAAATGTCGTCGAAAGATCGAAACAACGTCACCAATGAAGGAACCGTCACCCGTCAAAAGCATCAGTTCTGACGACAACGTCACCGAAACAACTGACATGTCCACAGAACAATTGCTTCGATCAGTGAAAGGAATGGTTCCGGAAGAAAATTCAACGTCAGTAGTCATTGACGAAGTTACCGTGTACAAGGAGACAGAACAAAGTTCCAAGAATTTGGTAGACAAGATGGATTTACTGGCCAGGAATACATCTGAAAAACCAAAAACTTTGATCGCATCTCTTGAACACGAAGTCAAACCTCAACGCAAATCAGTGAAATTCCCTCCATCAGAAATTTCGGAGAGCATTCAAACATTGGAATTTACACCACCAGATGCTCTGTTTCATCCGAAATTGGAGTTTCCTGAGGAAGTTGAGACCGTCAAGCATATGGACTACGATTACTTGATGACTGGCGTCCGTGACACGACACCCACTCCGAAATCACGATCCACAAGGCAACCAAAGATGACAAATGGCGAAACTCCCGACCCAAGCTACCATGAAGTTGAAGCTGAAAGAATGAGAATTCTCGGTCGCGGAAATGAATCATGGTTCCGTTATAACAATCTCACGGACCAAAACATCAATTCGAAATTGCAGTACACGGCAGAACAAATTCAACATGACATGAGAAGAAATTTTCACATCATGTTTGCCAATATCTGCATGTCATCGAATCGCCAACTTGCTCTTTGGAAAGCACTTATTTCGATTAATCCAACGATCGGAATGAGAAGCATGCTAGGACGGAATGATATTTCGGCAGTGCCAGCAGGAGAAGAAATCTTCCACGTCACCAGATGTGAACCAGTTTCCATCGAGAAGATTTTCCCAAATCATCAAGTGAATAACGATGAATGTTACGATCAACTTCCGGTGCTGACGACATCAGGAGAAATATTATTCAAGCAGGCAACCACATCAGACCTAACAGAGACTGCCCAACGAGTACCTTGTGAAAAAGTTCGACCTGAAGTAGTTTTTCACAATGGGAATTGGACAATCGGAAATCAGCCTGTTAGGGTCCAGCAATGGAAAATTCAGAAGAACCCACTAGACGAACTCCACAAGCTGCATTTCAATGCATCCTCCATATTCAAAAATGTAGCTGCACCATTGATGTCAACCATGATGCAGTTATCAATGGAAGCTAACATTGTGGCAATGGAACACCATCGTTATCGGTTGCTCCATGAAATGAAACCAGTGTGGAACTTGAATTTTCCAGTGTGGAGGGACATTGCCAACGCGGGAGGTTACCTCTACAATCACACGACAGGAGCAGTGAGAGGTGTTTTGCAAGATGTACAAGTTTTCTACTCAAACTTGTCACTACTTTTTGCTCTCCTGGTTCCGGTAACCCTAGTTGTCATCGGAACAGTTCTTGCATGCTACATCCGCAAAACTGTCAAGATGATATTCCCCGTCGCAGTAGTCCAAGAAGAAGAAATGAATGACGTTGCCACGACGGGAGAGTCAAACAATGAAATATCTGCAGCCGAATACGCAAGTATTCGAAGACCTTTTTCACCACCATTGATGACATACATTCCACTGCTGCTACCAGCATGTCTCACAGCAACGATTCAAGCAGGAGAGTTACCGTACATCCCGATCACGATTGGTAACCGAACAATAGTTGCACTATGGGACTCTGGAGCCGCCGTTTCATACCTAAGAGAATCGACAGTCAAACAACTCAAAGACGTCATCTCAAAGGAAACGAAACGGAAGGCAGCAACAGCTAATGGGTCATCAATTGAATTTATTTGAGTAACCAATCTGAACGTCAAAATTGGACGACATGTCTTGAATCATCAATTCCTGATATCAAAAGACACAGACTGCCCAGCTCCTTCCATCCTGGGAATTGACTTCATGTCAAGTCTGTCAGAACAAGGAATAGCGTCCACTTTGATGCTTCATGAAAGACATATTAAGATTGGTGAAGAATACATTCCGATGGTGAAAAGAGGTGGATCCCTGGCAGACCTCGCAGTCGAACGAACTCCAGTGAAGTTCGTCAGTCCAGTTTCTATTGGACCAGGTGAAGAGAAAGAAGTTCTACTAGCACTTCCCGAACGATCAACGGAGAAAACCATCACAGTGCTCATTCGAAAAGATGACAAGTTCCCGATATTCTTCCCTGAAACCGCTGTCCATATCCAGAATGAAGAGAACATCCAACTTAATGTTATCAACACCTCTTCAAAGAGAATCCATTTCAACAAACAGGATTTTCTGACAACAGCTCTGGTTTTGGAAGAATCAACGAACAGTCAACAACAACCACCTGTCTACATCCCTGAAGAAGCAGACTGGGAATCGCAGTTACCCGCCAAACCCAAGTCGGATCAAGAGATTTTCAACTTGATCACCAAAGAAAAGGAGATGTGGAAGTTGACTGAACCGTTGAAGTCGGAACTCACGAAAGTCATCAAGCGGAACATCAAATCTTTCTACAACGCCGATGGAAATCTCGGAACATTCACCGGACCAATCGAACATGACATTGTTCTTCGTACTGACATGGACCTTCCTCCTGCTCGAAATTACCGCATTCCTCTGGGAAGAAGAGCAGAGATTGAGAAGCAAGTCGAAGAACTTAGGAGACAAGGTGTCATCGAACCGTCAGTAAGTGCGATAACAAGCCCAGTTGTCCTGGTAAAGAAGAAAGATCTCTCGTGGAGATTCACGGTGGACTATCGAAACATCAACGCCGTGACCAGGAAACAAGCGTTTGTTCTACCAACCACAACTGATATCATCGATATGGCAAGTGGAGCGAAATACTTCACTTCACTCGACTTCTACTCTGGATTCTTTCAAATTCCATTGAGAAAAGAAGCTCGACCATTGACAGCCTTCGTCACTCCCAAGGGACTGTACCAATTCTGCAAGATGCCAATGGGACTGTCCGGAAGCCCACAGACATTCCAACAAGTCGCGCAATTCCTTCAAAGTCAGATGAAAGCAAAGACGTTCGCGTACCTCGACGATATCCTCCTGACATCACCATCAGCTGAACAACATGTCCAGGATATCGAAGAACTACTCAAGACCGTCTCACAGTTTGGACTTAAAGCGAAACTCGAGAAATGCAAGTTCGCAAGAACGGAAATTCCTTTTCTCGGATACATTGTCGGTCGCTCTGGAATCAAGCCAAATCCGAAGAAAGTGAAAGCGATCGAAGACATTCCACAACCAAGAAATGTCACAGCTGTTCGATCCTTCCTCGGAACAACGAACTACTTTCGTCGCTTTATTCCAAGATTTGCCGAAATCGCAAGTCCACTGTACGAACTGACGAAGGATGACCAAGAATTCATTTGGTCCGAATCCTGTCAAGCATCGTTCGATCGTCTGAAATTTGCATTGACCTCAGCACCAGTTCTCATTGGACCAATCCCAAATCGTCCGTTCCAACTGGAAAGCGATGCAAGTCAAATTGCCATCGCTGCTGTCCTTCTGCAAAGAAAAACCGACGATGCTCCACTTCAAGTGATCGCTTACGCTTCAAGAATGCTGATCCCGACGGAAAGAAAGTACGTCGCTATGGAAATCGAAGCATTGGCACTTGTGTTTGCTCTAAAGGAGTTTCGAACTTACGTTCTGGGAAGTCACATCGAAGCAGTCACTGATCACAGACCACTGGTTGCATTGATGAAGAGACGAGACCTGGTGGGAACTCTTGGAAAGTTCCAGCTGATTGTCGGTGAACACGACATTAACATCACCTACAGACCAGGGAAGCATAACATCGTCTCTGACACTCTCTCAAGATACACAAGAGATGAGCAACGTGATCCACGCCCGTATGTCAATTTCATCACGGAAGAAGAAATCACGGCTGCCCAGTTGTCGTCTGATTGGATCAACAAGACCATCGAAAGACTGACTACACCAGAAGACGACCAACAATCCGAACTCCTGAACAAACTGACGAAGCGTTATGACGTAACTCCAGATGGAATCCTCGTGAAAAGGAATGATGACGCAATGCGCAGTGCGAGAATCATTCTACCAAAAGATCATGAAATCACAAGAAAGATCACACGAGAGTACCATGAGAATCCACTCATCGGAGCACATCTGGGAGTCACAAAAACCACAGAAGCAATCCAAAGAAGATTTGAATGGACAGGAATGAAAGAAGATGTGACCGAATTCATCAAGACATGTGAAAAATGTCAGAAACGTGATCCAAATGTTTCTCAACAAACTGTCGAACCGATGGGAACAATGAACAAATGTTCAAGACCTGGAGAAGAATGGACAATCGATGTCCTCGGACCATTACCAATTACCATGTCTGGTAACAGATACATTCTGGTCATGGTGGACCGATTCTCCAAATGGAAGATCACAGAACCAATGGCAGAGACAACCTCGAGAACAGTCGTCGACATCATCCTGACACGACTCATTGCTCAACATGGACCTCCGAAAATCATCACAACGGACAATGCTTCATACTTTCTGGCTGATGTCTTCCAAAAAGCCATGAAAAAGCTCGGTGTGAAACACAACACCTGCAGCCCGTACCATCATGAAAGCATTGGTCAAGTTGAGAGAGAGAACAGAACTCTCGAGAAAATGCTCTCCGCCTTCGTGAACGACACTCAACAAGATTGGGATCTCTATGTTCACCTGGTGACCTTCGCAGCAAACTCCTCACGCAACGCAACAACCGGAATTTCTCCATTTTTGGCAGTGCACGGCCGAAACCCGAGAATCCCAGACGACGTCGACACAAGAATTCCATTTTCCTGGAACACGGAAGAATACTGGAAGTTCATTGATGGACAACTGCAAGACTTGTGGGAAAGAATGAAGCCCAGAATCCTCGAGCAAGAGAAGAGAAGGCAAGAGTACCACGCTTCCGTTCGTCGTCTCCAGAATCGCGACGTGAGAGAAGGAGATCAAATCCTTGTGAGAAGAGCACCACCAGCCAACAAACTGGCTCCGATATTGAACGGTCCATTCACTGTCATTGAAGTGGATAAGTTCAACGTCTACTTCTTCCAGAGAGGAAAGAAGACGTCAGCTCACAAGAACGATGTCCGCGTCCTCCACAGACCTCAGGACCCACCCAGTGATGTGCCACTTGCACCTGGTAAAAATGGGGGAGGAAACGCCGACACGTCGTCTACTGACCAGCCTCTCCGAAGATCAACTCGTCTACAGGAGAAGAAGCAACGCCGAACTGAAACACACTGAAGGATTCCGTATCAATAATAGTTTTCTATATATTTTGAAATGCTTATTTTGACCGCTACATTGTTTCCATAGTAAGTCCTGACAATCAAACTCTCTGTGCACTAGTTCAACATCCAAAGGCTGAAACTGTTGTATGGTACAACTTTACCATCACATCTCCAGCTGCCAGCCCGCCAGACGTTCCCATACAAAAAGCTAGTTGGGACACTGAGCTTGAGAAGGTAGGGGGATGTAAGCGTGACTTATCAAAGCTCACGCTCTGGTGCTAAAGATCAGCACCAGGTACCACATAACATGTTGACTAGTCAGGAGGGTAACCTCCGGTCAGCTAGCAGCCTATATAAAAACAACCTAGCTAGTAAACAGAAGGATGAGCGTTAGGCTCCCCTCATACTCTTAATCTAGTTTGTAATAAATCCTATCTAACTCGAGTAGATATCACTTCTAAACTTCGCTCCTGACAACACACACACACACACACACACACACACACACACTCTCCTTCCGATTCAGCACAAAATTACCTCGTCATCGGCGTCAAAGTAGGGTTGCAGCCTGCGGTCATATCCCAGCATTCTGTGTAGACTGACCGAGTAGGGAAAGTTCTGAACAAACATCAACGTCTGAAATGTGAGCCAGTGCATGGGCAACGGCGCTGTGAGATTTTTCCTTCATTTTAAAAAAGGGAAATTCAGAGTCCTTCTTCTTGCTCACATTCAAAAACCAAAAAAACAGGTAGTTTGAAAAATTGACCGGGAGTTGACCTTGCATGGGAATACTACTAGAATACGCTGAATCGTTTTTTGAATGTTTCCGAAAATCCTTGTGTAACAAGGTCGAGCAGTCTATTGTTTTCAGAGTAGTCGGAAAGACTAGAACCAAGTCAGACCTTCAGTGTGGACAGAAAATACAGGAACGGTACACAAAGCTCCACTACTCGAACAAGATTCCAGATTTCTTTCTGAAATTTCGGCCTATCGTAGCCAACACTATTCCATCATCATTTCCAAATTGCGAACACTGGCTTTCAAATTACAGTAGCGTTCCTCTTTTTGAAATTCCACTGTTTTCAATCAAATCATCATACATCGGTTCGACGTTAATGAATCCGGATGAAATCTAGTACCCTTGTGGAGAATAGTGTTTGCTACGATAGACCAAAATTTCAGGAAGAAATCTAGTATCTTGATCGAGTAGCTTCGTGTACCGTTCCTGTATTTTCTTTCCACACTGTATCCATTTTGTGGGTGCTTGGTAGCCTTCCCGTGTTAGCAATTTTCTTACCCATCATCTGAAACATAACTAACCCTTGTGTGTCTGGTGAGCATATTTTCGTCGGCCACCGACATTTCAGAACCACTGACGAGACTGACAACCAGCAGTGTGCCAAGAAGAGACGTGTACATCATATCTGAATCTGTCGATCTATTTTAGAGTTTCTGCGCAGGCAATCAAATCAGGTAGATTACGGTGTTTTTTAAAGAAACACCAGAAAACGATAGGCAAAAGGAGAAGACATCTGAAATGGTTTTGTTGCCTGCGTAGGGCATACACAGGGCGCTAAAGGGTCCCGTCGGGCGCCCACTGTCTGGGCATATCAACGTCTCAAGAAAATTATGTGACTACTCTAAAAACAAAGTGCTGTAATTGTGTACAACATGTGCAGCATACGCTGTAGATAACTTACGGCACATGCTGTACATAGAGAGATTTCTTACGACACATGCTGTACATAGAGAGATTTCTTACGGCACATGCTGTACATAGAAAGATTTCTCACGGCACATGCTGTTCATAGAGAGATGAACAGGCACATGCTGTACATAGAGAGATTTCTTACGGTACATGCTGTACATAGAAAGATTTCTCACGGCACATGCTGTACATAGAGACATTTCTTACGGCACATGCTGTACATAGAGACATTTCTTACGGCACATGCTGTACATAGAGAGATTTTTCACGGCACATGCTGTACATAGAGACATTTCTTACGGCACATGCTGTACATAGAGACATTTTTTACGGCACATGCTGTACATAGAGAGATTTCTTACCGCACATGCTGTACATAGAGAGATTTCTTATGGCACATGCTGTACATAGAGAGATTTCTTACGGCACATGCTGTACATAGAGAGATTTCTTACGGCACATGCTGTACATACAGAATTTTGTTTTTAGAGTATACTTAGGAAATTGAAAGGTTATAAGAATCATATGAAAAACTTACAAGCTTTCTTTGACTGAACTAACCAAAAGCAAAACGAGTAGCTCGTGTGATTACAGTAACGTTTTTATAGAGCATAGGACCGTGTCTGATAGATTTTCATTTTCTGAACAAAGTGATAGTGGTAGCATCAGAAATTCATTAAAAATCAGAAAACAACAAATTGTTGGACTTTATAGGGCAACGAGGTGATTTATCTCACCTCGAATAGCCTATAAATTGAGCCCCTTTTTTCTTTTTAGGATACCGGCTTAGGCTTAGACGCGTTTAGTCATGGCGATTAGGCTAAGTTAGGTTAGGTTGGTACTAGTGCATTTAGGCTTAGGAATGGCTTCATTTGGGTTAGGTTAGGTTAGTTAGGTAGTATAGTAGGATATTTAGCCTTAGGTTTGAGATAAAATAAAAGACGACACCGCACATATCTTCCTCTACCTGTAAAAAAGTCTGACCTCCGTAAATCGGTTACTTAGTTACCGTAGAAGTTTCGCTTTGAAATACATGAACGATTAAGTAATGCGCCTTCAATTTCAATGGAATGAAAGTAAGAATAATAATTTAAATCCACAAAGATCTAACTGTTCGTTGTGAGAGTCCCGACCCTACCGTACTCATTTTACAAAAATGCGACTGCCGCGAGTTTGAAATCGGTCAGACTTTTTGCTAGATATGTGCACCGCTGGAACCATGGTGTGATTTTAATGAGAATCCGAAAACTGTTGACTAGATAAAGAGTATATCAAACCTAGTCAGAGGTTCCAGTAAATTGTCGGCGACAAAGCTAAGGCTATCAAAAACACTACCACTTGACGACTGAACGAATAAATAAGGTATTTTGAAGTATTATGGTCGTTCTTATTTTGCACATGAGAGTATTGAAAGAGACATTCATTCCTTGGAAACAAAATCAAAATCTTTACAATGAAAAGTGTAAGCGTTTCACAGATTACTATGTTCGAAAAATGCATGTAATAATACATTTAACTCGAGTTGAAGAATGTTTCAAAGCACACATTCATTTTTCAATTAGGAAAGCCGACCCTAAACGACTGAGAAAAGTGGTGGTGTGCGTTTTTTTAGATTTGGAACAATGAAACACTTCTAAAGATGGGTCATGAAAATGAACATAAGATTCACAATATAACACTTGACATTTCCAGATCGTTCAAAAATTGATTACTTTGAAAATAATCAATTTTTGAAACGGAGAAAAACTGACAGTGCCGACGTGTAGGTGACTGGGTCAAAATTGAATGAAGAGAGGGGCTGACAGAGTGGGTGTACTTGTCATGTATATTTTCATAGGCTCCGTCACGCTTGTCAACGGATCCATTCATACTGGTGATGTATCGCAAGTAGTGGGAGCGCACAAGTTTGACCCGGAGAGGAGTTACAAACACTTCCCAAAACAAGATTTTGAGGCTATTTTCAACCATCGTTATCTACAGGGTGAGCCATAAATATGTTAACCGAGGAAAATCGTCATTACTCATGAAGATCACATCAGAATTTCGAAATTTCTTCACAACATGTTTTAAGATATTTAACAAATGGAATCCTATCAACATTTCTCGGTTCTTTCCTCTTCCTCTTTGATAACAGCTCGAAGTCGTCTGGTGAACGCATCGACCACGGCAAGGCGACTGGGTATGCTGTTCACTGACGAAAAGTATTCACTGTGGAAGCGAACAAAAACGGCCAAAACCATAGGATCATTGCGAAGGACTTCCAAGCTTCCTGTGAGGAAGAAAATATTGTAAAGAAAACAACACATTCAGTGATTCTTTTTGCCGGGATATGGGCTGATGGAGAACGTTCGTTGGTTTTCGTTGATCTTGGAGTTCTCTAGAAGTCGTAAAATTTTTCTGGTCCAGAACGCGTTTCCAGAATCGGCCCTAGGGTTTCCAACAAGATGGAGCACCGACACATCGTTCGAAGTTGACACAGCAGTGGTGGTGCCAACCGCATTTCCCCAAGTTCGTGGCAGCTTCAGAAGGGACCGCTTCCTCGCTTGATCTTGACCTTATGAGCTATGCCGTTTGGGGGTACCTCACCGAGAAGGTCTCAACAAAGAATTACTCAAGTTTGGAAGCCCTGATGAAAGCTATTCTGGAGGCATGGGATGATCTAGATGTCGACCACCTGCGTGCCGTGGTCCATGCGTCAGAACTTTACCTATTCCGGCATGAATTTACCAGGATTAACCTGGCCTGGAAAAACTAGGAAATTTTCTATTTTTGGGGTTAAAGTCAAAGTCTAAGACATACCACATAGCACATCCTCTACCTGTAAAAAAGTCTGGTCTCCGTAAATCGGGTACTTAGTACCGTAGCAGTTTCGCCTTGAAATACAAGAACGATTTAAGTAATGAGCATCTAATTTCAATGGACTGAAATTAAGAATAGTAATTTGAATCCATAAAGATCTAACTGTTCGTTGTGAGAGTCCCTACCCTACCGTACTCATTCTGCAAAATTGAGATTAGAGCGCGTTTGAAAACGGCCATGCTTCTAGCGATATATGTGCATACCAAAAATCACCCTCTACCTTATTTCAGAACAGAATTATAAGCATTTTACACCGTCTCGAAAACCTACGTTTTTCCGGTGAACTTTTTTCAGTTTTTACTGAAAAAGTTTCAATTTAAGTTGAAGGTGTTAGATTCGGGTTAATTCAATGATGAGGGTCCTGCGAGTCAGAGTCAAGCCATTTTGGTGGTGGGGCCGGACCTGAATGAACCATTGGAAAGCACAAGAAGATAGTTTGTTATGTCATGGCGTAGATCAGAAACTTTGAGGTTGAACGGTCTTTGTCAACGTAGAGTTCCAACACGTCTTCTCTGACCAATCATGGATCGACTATGGAGGAAGTCCTCTCTCAATCTGGTGATGTCGTCGCACCGTTGCAGTCTGCCAGTATTTTGATCAACCAAGACAATGGTAGAATTCTCTGTGATGATAACAAAAACAATGATAATTTATTCTAAAACCGGAAAAAGTCAGTCTTAGTTGGTTTTTTTCTCTTGCGGACGCAGTAACTGTGAGGAGCTTTGATGACTTTTTCTTTCATCCAACGGTGGTCTCGAATCGTTTGACTGCTACATCTGAGGTTGCCGTTGAGACGAAGTTGAATTTGTATGAAATCTATGAAGTTGTCGGATAGAGTCTTGTTTCGTACTGTAATTTCTCTCTCTCTCTCTCTCTCTCTCTCTCTCTCTCTCTCTCTCTCTCTCTCTCTCTCTCTCTCTCTCTCTCTCTATCTCTCTCTCTCTCTCTCTCTCTCTCTCTCTCTCTCTCTCTCTCTCTCTCTCTCTCTCTCTCACTTCTTCAACTCACAAATCTTCCTCCAATCTTTCATAGGTAACTTTTCATGGAACGACAGCTTTGAAGAATCCGGCATTTCGTCGAACCCCGGCCAGGTGTCCTCACTAGGAGTACCCAGAACACTGAAGATTTGCGATATCTGCTCCAGTTCTGTTCGCCCCTGCAACTTTTCTCTCTATCACCCATAAGAAAATTGAAGTTACCGGAAACAGTGGTTTCCCACGTGACAATTCGGCAAAGATGCATCCCATCGCCCAGACATCAATCGACTCGGTGTATTTTCTAAAGCAATATTTGCCTTTTTCATTTTATTTCGGGCACAAATGTGGTGCAGTGAAATCGTCCTAACATTCTCAAGCAGCGAGGGGAGGCGACCAATAAGCATCGAGCACAAACCACGCCCCTTCGTAAATCGTGCATCGTCGTAGATCAAATTACAAGTACTGCAGTTTCAAAAAAAACTTTTTTCTCTGACAAAAAAAGGAAGAGGACTCACGTTTGCGAGAACAACAGCTCTGGCGCGCGATACCATCTTGTTGCAACCTGAAAATTTTACTGTACTTCTCACTTTTAACAGCAAAGACGAACATTAACATCATAGTCCGTTCCGTCCTCTTCTATAATGCACGCTTGTCCGAAATCCGCGATTTTGATGATTTTCTCGCTTGTGATGAGTATGTTATCAGGTTTTAGGTCCTGTGAGCGTTAGGTTAGAGATCTTAAGGCTGTACTCACTCTGTGCATAATTCCGCTTTTGTGCATGTAGTGAACTCCCTCGATGGTTTGGAATGCTATCCACCTGAAAAATCTCTCTCTCTCTCACTCTCTCTCTCCTTTCCTCTCTCTCTCTCTCTCTCTCTCTCTCTCTCTCTCTCTCTCTCTCTTTCTCTCTCTTCCTCTCTCTCTCTCTCTCTCTCTCTCTCTCTCTCTCTCTCTCTCTCTCTCTCTTTCTCTCTCTCTCTCTCTCTTTTCCTCTCTCCCCCCTCTCTCTCTCTCTCTCTCTCTCTCTCTCTCTCTCTCTCTCTCTCTCTCTCTCTCTCTCTCTCTCTTTCTCTCTCTCTCTCTTTTCCTCTCCCCCCTCTCTCTCTCTCTCTCTCTCTCTCTCTCTCTCTCTCTCTCTCTTTCTCTTTCTAGAAAAACATACCTCAAAAAATCTTCACTTTTCGGCTTCAGCTTGTCCGCAATGATGTCTTGCAGGGTAAAACCCACATGCTCTGTGACTATAGAAATCGTCTCGTTTACTCCAAAACATCCAACGTACTTCAAAATCTGCAAGAACAGTAAGAATTAAAAAATTCTGAGTCTTGCTCGGAGAAGTTTCTAACAAAAGTTCTCTGTACAGTTTGACGCGTTTCATTCTTCTCAACATCTTGTCAAGAGTGAAATTCCTTTAACTTCGGAATGTAACTGCTGTCCGAGAATCTGTGATGACTACTCAGAGGAGGAAACTCAGATTTGATCCAGAGAAAATCCAGTTTATTCTAGAAAAACTGTGGTTGGATCAAATCTGACTTTTTCTGGATCAAATCTGAGTTGCCTCCTCTGAGTAAGGGGTTTCAGGGTTTTCGACTATGCTGAAAATGATAGAACCGGTTTCAAAAAGTGCTTTGCCGACCTTGTTGCAGAGTTATAACCCGAGAACTGAGTAAAAATAGAGATCCCACTCAAGAAGTCTACAACGAAGAAAGATGAGATTCAACTGTACACTGAGACATCGAGACGGATCCGAGCAGGATGGGCCGCCTACAACAATATCAAGGAAGCAATCAAGCTCACTGGTAACAAGGTCAAAAGGAAAGAACCAATGCATCATCCCAGCTTTGCTCTACGCAACAGAAACCTGGCAACTGCTTCAGTCAGAGATTGGAAGACTACAACGCACGATGAACAAGATATACGAAGATGCAGACGTCGACTCTGATGATTTTGTTATTCTGAAGCGTATCACGAAACGGAAGCTAGCGTGGGCAGGTCACGTTGCTCGACAACCGCCTACCCGATGGTCAAGAAAAGTCACTGAGTGGACACCCTTGGGTCAGAAAAGAAAAGCAGGTAGACCTCCGAGACGGAGCGACGACATCGTCAAAGCGAAAGACGATTTTCTTCACTTCCGTTCCATGTCTGGTCAGAGTAGACGTGCCGGTACTCTGATGAGAAAAGCTCCGAGGTCTACGTCTACGTTGGCAAAGGACCGTTCAACCTGGAAGTTTCTGATCCACGCCGTCACATGACAACGCGAACAATGGATTTCTTAAGTATCTGAAGAATAACCTGAAGAATAAAAATAAAGAATAACCGCCGATTCTCAGACAAACTTCACTGGATGAAGATTTCATTGTTTTTTCCATAAATTTGAGAATTTTTAACGTAAGTCACAAGAAATAATTTTAACTCTGCTGATTTTGACAATTATTGCTGATTATCCATTTTTTAGAAGTAAAATGAACAATTAAAGAAAACATACGTTCACATGATGTAGACAACGAAGTGCTGAGATTTCTCTCACTGTTTCCAACTTGTTAAGCTTCCCCACATGAATTCGCTTGATTGCGACTTTTCTGTTGGACTGAAAAAAATTAATTTTGTAAAGGAATTTTCCATAAATTTCTTGAAAAACGAAAATAATTGACTAGAACTTGACATATGCTTTGAAACAGCACTTTTTGAGTGAGTCAGTCTGAGAAAACTAGGAAAAATGACTTTTTCGATGAGGAAAAACAGTTAAAATGAACAAAAATCACTGGAATTGAACAAACCTCGAGATTTCTTGCCAGTAAGACTGTTCCGAACGATCCTTTTCCAGCGATTTTGATGAATTCATAGTTATCATAATTCATTGCTGGAGGTCCTATTGAGCATGAGTGGTTGCTATGACCGTTGCCATGGCGGCAGGCGGGTCACCATTGGTGGCCAACTTGAGAGAGGGGAGGCATTTCCTGGTTCAAGAAAAGAGATACAAGAGAAAGAGAGAGAGAGAGAGAGAGAGAGAGAGAGAGAGAGAGAGAGAGAGAGAGAGAGAGAGAGGGAGAGAGAGAGAGAGAGAAAGAGAGAGAGAGAGAGAGCGAGAGAGAGAGAGAGCGAGAAAGAGAGAGAGAGAGAGAGAGAGAGAGAGAGAGAGAGAGAGAAACGCATTTCTTCCTATTACACAGAATACAACAAGCGCTGGTACTTGAGTTCTCCTCATTTATCTCCAAGTTTAATGAATCCAACCTCAATCGCGGACCCGCCGCTGGTTGGAAATGACGAGATGTTCCAAGATAGAGCCTAAAAAGTTCTCAAACCCATCCCAACAGTTCCACATCGTCGGCATATGTCCTGCATTCGCTTCTTTTCCGGAATTTTGAGAAGAAGATGTGTAAAAGTGACCACTTTGCACTCGTCTGATCGCCAGCCATTCAACTTAGGGATGAATCAAGAGAAACTACGCCATATGTTCTTATCGTAATATCTTCCAGTGTGACGACTATTTTTTCGAAAGTGGGTAGGTGGAGTTGAACCTGTTACGTCTCATATCTCATTTTTTGTCTCAAATTTCTAGACTTCAGGACCACCATGATTTCTCTCGTCATGTCCATGATGCTGCAAAAACAACAAGGTAAAGATAAGAGCCGTCAAGCACGCAATACATAACCGCGTGCATGAAAAATTCACGAGTCGACTACTGCCGTCAGTGGGGCGATTCTGTCGAAAGTCACGGAAATCAGAAGTGCATGCGACTTCCCGAATCATAGAATGAAACGTACATGATCCTGCTACTACTACTGCTACGACCACTGCTTGTCGTCCCCCTGCGGATTGGCCATTTGGAGTATGATCATTCGGAAGAGTCAAAGGTGCTGGCCATATGCCAGCGACGGTTGGGAACCAATCATACGTGAGTTTCATAGAAAGTTGAATAGTTCAATATCAGTTTGATACATTAAGTGGAAACACATAACTTTTTCGGGGGTATAACACATGAAATATTTTCCTTCTATATCCGGACCCCTGATAAGCCAAAACTGAAGCCAAGTGGACCAGTGCGCCGCAGGCTCAAATATAGCCCAATGTTCATCAGTTCAAAAATAGTCCAATGTTATAACTGACATGTGCGAACACACATTACGTGCTGTAGTTCGGCTTACAATCGTTCCTACTCCGAAGTGCAGAGAAGAAACGATCTAAAAAGTCGTCGAGCGCTAGATAGGTCATTGCAGCCACTCGCGGGTTTCGCCGTTTTGTTCATCCATCGGTTAGTCCATCTGTCGCCCATCTATAGTCCAAGTGTCGCCCGGTCCATGTGTCGTCCGGTCCATGTGTCGTCCGGTCCATGTGTCGCCCGGTCCATGTGTCGCCCATTTACGATCCGATGCCGGTCCAAATTAGAGACGCAGCGCACTCTCCCCGCCACCGGTCCATGTGTCGCTCATCTACAGTCCATCGGTCGCCCGGTCCATCTGTCGCCCATTTACGGTCCAATGCCGGTCCGCCAAAAGTTTTGGAGTAATGAACGTTGCGGACTGTTCTCAACGATAGTTTTACCTACTTCAAACATTTTTAGGTTACGATTTGTGAATCTGGGATGAATGAAAGTGAGGAAAGAAAAAATTGAACTACAGTAACTGAAATTTGATCTACTCCGATTTTCTTTGCTTACACTTTTCAACTGCGGAATTTCAGAATAATCAGCCTCGGTTCATGCAACAACTTCAATGGGCTCGAGAACGCTGCCGACCTCAATTACAAACACAATGTTGACGTCATCATTGGGGCTTCTTGCGATGATGGTTAGTTACCTCCTGTTTTTCACCCAATCGGAATTCAGAAGCTGAAACGATCTCTCGGTTGTCATTACGATGGCACAAAACTGTTCGTCTCGTCCGCCATCATTAGCACTGTGCACAAGTTTGTTTCTGACGATTCTCCAATTTTTCCAAATGTTTCAGAGAAGCGACGACCATTGCTCTGAAACCGAGGAGTGAAGCGGCGCTTGCTAAAGCTTTGATCACGACCTGTCAAGATATGAATTGGAGAGAGGTTAGGGAGAGAGAAAAGAGAGAGAGAGAGAGAGAGAGAGAGAGAGAGAGAGAGAGAGAGAGAGAGAGAGAGAGAGAGCGAGAGAGAGAGAGAGAGAGAGAGAGAGAGAGAGAGAGAGAGAGAGAGAGGGAGAGAGAGAGAAAGGGGGGAGAGAGAGAGAGAGAGAGAGAGAGAGAGAGAGAGAGAGAGAGAGAAAGAGAGAGAGAGAGAGAGAGAGAATCTTCAAGGTTGGCATAGTCTACTCTAAAGCCTTCAAACCAGAAGCAACCCGGCTTCATGAAATTATCTCAAATGACGTGAACGTAACGATCTTCGCCGGAATCGAAGCGACTAACGAAATTTTCAACGCAGCAAGAAGTAAGTGAATCTCTAACGCACTTAATACGAAAAAGTGTACTGAATCGTTTCTATCAAGAATCATTTCCTTAAGGAAAACTTACAAGGTGAAAAATTTTTTGTGATGATCAAGTTTAAACTTTGATCAAATCTTAGCATTGTACCTAACTAGTGCTTTGAACCTTACCTAAGCCTAAAATTTGAGGTTTTGACAAAGATAAATGAAAAAAAAAAAGATCCTTGATAGAAACGATTCAGTACACTTTTTCGTATTAAATATTTGATCAAATCTTAGCATTGTACCTAACTAGTGCTTTGAACCTTACCTAAGCCTAAAATTTGAGGTTTTGACAAAGATAAATGAAAAAATGATCCTTGATAGAAACGATTCAGTACACTTTTTCGTATTAAATCTCTAACGCTTTCCAAAAACATCGCGCTATCTCGCCTGCCCCTTCTGCGTCGACGTCTCGCTATCTCATGTACTCTTTTGCAAAATTTACTTTTAATTTTTGTGTAGAATGTTCGAACTTCATGCACAAAATGTCTTCAAATTTTTTTTGAACACTCGTATATACGAATGTGAAAGTTAAGGACAAATAACCATTGGAATTGAAAAGTTCTACAAGAATATCGATTAGCCCGTAAATCTACAAAAAACACTTTCTTACCGCAAATTGTCTCTGTGCTCTCTCACCGCTGTTCATACTCTCAACACATTCCCTTTTCCAGTTATCATATCGATGTTGACCACGGACGAGATGTCGACGTTGCTTGAAGCGATTCGGGATGACACGCACCGACCTTTAGAGTACGGGATATTACACCTTGAAACGCACAGGTGGGGTTCATGGTTCTGGGTAAAAACTGAAATTTCTACTTTAGACATAAAATCGACGACTTCTACGATCAGAATGTACCGAAAAGGAGGTTCTGCTGGATCTGGAGTCTTGACCGACCGATATCATAGGCTTCTTCAGAATGTTGTTGTCGTGAGCGGTTCCCTCTCCTCTCTCTCTCTCTCTCTCTCTCTCTCTCTCTCTCTCTCTCTCTCTCTCTCTCTCTCTCTCATCTCTCTCTCTCTTCTCTCTCTCTCTCTCTCTCTCTCTCTCTCTCTCACTGTCTCGTTCTCTCACACACTCTCTCTCATCCTCTCTCTCTCTCCCCTCTCTCTCTCTCTCCTCTGTCTCTCTCTCTCTCTCTTTTTCTCTCTTCCTTTTTCTCTCTTTTTCTCTCTCTTTCTCTCTCCCTCTTTTGCTCTCTCTCTTCCTCTTCCTCTTTCTCTCTTCTCTCTCTCTCTCTCTTTCTCTCTCTCTCTCTCTCTCTCTCTCTCTCTCTCTCTCTCTCTCTCTCTCTCTCTCTCTCTCTCTCCCTCTCTTTCTATTTTCCAATTAAAACATACGTTTTTCAGATCAGAAGCATGCACGAATCTATAGATGCCATGATGAATTTCGCACAAGAATTCAAATTTGAGGTAATCAAGCCTTCTTATTCTGAATAAAATCCAAACTTTCCAGGTAGCACACTCTCTCTATAAAGCCTTGGTCCTTTGTGATGGTCTAAATGTGATTTCTGCTCTTAACGAGACTGGGTTCGACAAAATAGGCAAGAAAGAAGTCCCTGAAGAAGATTTTGGTCACAAGTCGTGAACAAGCAGAGTGAAGGTACCGTAGCGAACGATAAGTTTAGCAATTTTTCATTCCGAACTTTGTAAAAACTTACGCTATCACCCTCAATTTTTGTCGTGAAACCACTTCATTTATTTGTAAACGTTCAGAAATAAGAAAATTGAGCTACCATTGTTGTTTTCAACAGAAAAAGTTTTTTCCACAAAGTCAAATTTTATGTTCACTAATTCGCACAACCTTTACTCATTTTCTCTTCTTTTTTGTTTGTTTCGAGCATAAAACGAAAAGGTGTAAAGAGTTGTAGCAAGAAAAATGAGAAAACCTTTGTGAAGTAGTAAACAAAAATTTGAACATATTGAAAAAAAAAACTTTTTAGTCGGAAAACGATTGAAAGCAACCTCAATTCCTATTGTTCAAATGTTTAAAAAAAAATTGAAGTGAATTCAGAGAAAAATTGAGGACGGTCGCTCAAGTTTTAAAGTGAGTTATTGTCGAAATTAAGAGTTGCTAAACTTTTGTTCGCTACTGTATGTACCTTGACTGCGAATGGACTGGAACTGTAAATTGGCCGACATATGTCCGGTCCAACTGTCGCTTATTTTTTTGCCGATCCACTAAAATCCTTGAAGTAAGGGTCATAAACTTTTGTCACAATGATAAAACCGAACAACATTGCTTGTTCCTCATTAGCTTCTTCTTTTCATCATCATCTTTTCGATTCAGGCTACTCGGGGCCCATGTTCATCTCATCCAACGGTCTCAGGTTTCCCTACTCACTTGTAGAGAGGATAGTAAAAATATTCAGATTACCATTCTTCGAATTGTTCATGTGGAGAGATCGAGCCATTCGGGTAGCTGAGG
Source organism: Caenorhabditis parvicauda (assembly GCA_963978915.1). Lineage (NCBI taxonomy): Eukaryota > Metazoa > Nematoda > Chromadorea > Rhabditida > Rhabditidae > Caenorhabditis > Caenorhabditis parvicauda. The sequence continues at coordinate 12,739,090 of OZ022253.1, read as the reverse complement.
TTCATCCGATTGCTTCGAATTCTTGTTCGCCTGCAAATTTGCTATGTAAGTTCCTAATGTAGAATCTCGATATTATACTTAATACAACATGCTCCTGTAGTTATGATCTCCATGTACAGAAGATAACACGGTGTACAAAGATCAAAAAATCGATGGGCGTGAAGTTTCAAAAAAAGGCGCGAATCAGCCTACTCCAATCAATAGATTCAACTTCCCGCTCCGGATGACCGCTTTGCAGCCTGTCTATTGGTATTTTTTACCCATGTATTCTGCTCATTTTTTTGCCCTTATTGAATAAGAAAATTGTTTTAAAAGTTATTGTAAATTGTTTTCGATGTGGACTAACCAATATTGATGTCGAAAATGTTGTTAAGGTCTCGATTTGAAAAATTTGCAAGTAAGCGATTTTTGACCAATTTTGGTGGTCCCGCCCCCGTTACGCCTACTTTTGGAATGGCCGAAAGTGTTACACCGTGGATAACTTACACATAAGTCAAACGTTTTTTTAACGTGGTTTTTCTCAATATTTGTATAGAAAATCAAATTCTCAAAGTCGTAAAAAAGTTATAATACCGGACCTAATCGTGCCTATTATTTTTGAACACACTACATTATCCCAAGTCATTATCATGAATAAAAGCATAATAAGAGAGAGTTTCTAAGCATATAGTGGCTACTAATAAGTATAACGTATATTTGGTGTGACTTCAGTGTTCTTGAGTTGTTTCTCGAGGTGTTTTTGGAGAGTGTACAAAGATCGGCTTGCTTCTTGCAGTAATATTGGTGACGTGGTTCCAAGATCGGTCCGTCAGCCAGTCCGTCAGTCAGCCCGTGTCCAAGCTCGGCTTGCTTCTCGCAGTAATATTGGTGATCTTTTGAAAAATTCAGGAAGTGGGTCGTGACAGTCATCTGGGTGTCCATCTAGAAGACATTCCTCCTTACTGGCAAGAGTGCGGTTACGACTACGAGTTGTGTAGTGAACGGCACGTTTTCTACATTGTCATAGTCGTCTTTTCCATTCTTCTTATCCCGCTAACTATCGCGTTCTATCTGCAATGGTTTGAATATTCAAGATCTATTCTTATTTTGTTCAAATTTAGGAAGGAACAGAAAATATCACAAATGCCTTGGCGAATACCACTGGAGTATATTTCGTTCAGTGTGAAGATGATGTGAGTAGAGTGGAGAGAGAGAGAGAGAGAGAGAGAGAGAGAGAGAGACAGAAAGAGGCAACTTTCAGAACCCAGGATACCGCCGTATCTCGACAGCTTCGACGGCCAGGGTGTCGTGCGTCGCCAGCCAAGCCGATTCGATGGTGGAGCACGGCTTTGTTCAGAAACACAAGGTCTCAATAAAAAGATACATCCAAAAGCACGCGATAACCTTCACTCGTTCTGACATGGAAACTTTGAACTTGGTGAGACCAACGGTCAACATTGTGTCCTACTGTATACCACTTTCAGTTGAAGTACCTCAACAACGTCAATTTGAATGCTTTTTGTGGTATAACTTTCAATCAGGTTGGGAGAGATGAAGAGAAAGAGAGAGAGAGAAGGGAGAGAGAGAGAGAAAAAAAGAGAGAGAGAGAGAGTGAGAGAGAGAAAGAGTTGAAATTTCGAAATTGATCAGGGGCAACGAACTAATCGTCACATGGTCCTACGCGACGAGAAACTCACTAGAAGATGTGATTTTTGTGAAAGAGCAGAAGCTTAGTAGGAACTTCCAATCGACGTTCATCAAGAATATCATAAACGTAGGTTTTCGAAAAAGTTTGAAAGAGGAAGAAATTGAAAGTTGAATTTTTGCTGTGGATAATCGCCCCGTCAATCGGTACTTTTTCCATTCATGCCATGTACTATTCCGCCCAATTTGAGATGGCATTGAACAAAAAGCGGTTTTTGTAAATTAAAAAGTACCTTGGTGAATTACTTCTTCTCAGGACACCTGCAAACATAGCTTCCGTCTGAATTGACTTCCAACTTCTTCCGGGTCTCTGAAACCCAGAACATTACAGGGCCTCAGCTACATTCACAAACACAGCTCTGAAGTTCCACGGAGCCTTGTACCTGTCGAATTGCGTCGTCGACAGTTATTGGATGGTAAAACTCACTGACTTTGGCGTGCGACAGGTTGTCCAAGAGCGGATCTCGCATAAGCAACTTATAGTCTATCCACCGGCCGACTTTGAGGTTCTTAATCCTAGTGGGTCTCTTTTTGATAGAAGTTGATGGAATAATGTTACAGAATATCTACAACAAGCGCCTGAGCATTTACGCGAAGTTCTGGACAGACATGAAGATGTTCTGGGGGTCGGAGGAGGGGGA
>OZ022253.1:12705725-12736566 GCA_963978915.1 Caenorhabditis parvicauda | reverse complement strand
ACCAAAAACTTGTCTAATTATATTCGACCGTAATTTATGAAGATCCTCATCAGTCAATCCAACAAAGGCTTTTCCATAACAAAAAATATCTACAAAATTTCAACATGAGATGGAGAAGAGGGCCAAAACGACAACATGTCGAGTAGATATTGTGTAACATCAGGGAATATTTTAATTTTTAATCTCAAATCTTCAGATTATTTCGAAAGAATTTCCAAAACAAAATAACATGTGAGTTATTCAGGTGCGGTCACTGCCGCCACTTTGCACCCTACTTCCGAGACTTTGCCAAGCGAGTTCGTGAGTGGAACCCTGTGGTGACCATCGCAGTCATGAATTGTGCCGACTCTTTTAATCAAGATGTCTGCAAAGCGAACGGCGTTACCTACTTTCCAATGATGAAGGTAAGTTGATGAAATGAAACGATTTTTACTTTATTTTTCCCTTCAAAAAATTTCATTTTTTCATCCCAGAGTCACTAATCGTGATGGAAAAATGCTTGAAGTAGTTAAAAGTAACCCTGGGAACAATCCGCAACGTTTATAGAGAAGACAAGGAAAATAGGTTGAAACATCAGCAAAAAAATCGGTAAATGCGCTCCATGGAGGGTGTTGCAGAGCGGTTGCAGAGCGTCTATATTCACTTATCCCTGATCAGCAAAAAGCGTTTTGAGCACAAAAATATAATACGGTGTGGTTAAATGAGCTGTTTTGAAAACTGCTCAGTGAGAAATTTTCCGTCATACCTTTGGATACACTTATCACTAGTAATCCTGAATTCTGAATGAAAGAGTCTATCTTGACCAATTCAGTACTACGCTAGGAGTGCTCGTAACCCACAACAAGGAAAATTGTTGGACACTCCACACGCAGTCGAGCAACTCGAAGAGAACCTCCTCAGGATTGTTTCCAATGAGTATATGTTTAACAGGTGAGATTTGTATAGTTGTCTGCACCTCTTATATTAAGTACTCTCTCGCTAGGTCAGCTTGTGAAACTTTATTGCGAAAATTCTTGGATACATTGTTGTTGTGATGGTATTTAGTAAGTCGCATTCCATTTTTCAAATGTTCATAACTTTGCTCGAGATCACCTTGTTTTACGGCTTAGGTTGACCTTAAACTGACCCAAACCTAACCTAAGCCAAAAAAGAGGTGGTAACAAACGCCAAGTTTGAAAAAACGGGAAACATACCAGTTTTGATATTTGAAATTGAAATGTCTGAATTTAAAGTCGCCGACCCTCCGCGAGTTTCGCAAGAGTCTCAAAAAGCGCATTTTTTTACAGATACCCCGATTGGCCGAACCTCGCTCACATCACAGTGGACAGCAAGACGACCTACGGTCAACTCTGGCAAGGAGTCTCAGAATCCGCGGACTACATGGCCATCTTGTTTGAAGAGTACGATGGGATCGGTGCTCAGTTCATCCTCGACCTTGCGACCAGAAGACACATGGTTGGGGCTAGAAGAGCACTGTCCAATTCTCCCCTTGTGCAAATGCTCAATATCAGGCAGTTCCCGACAGTGGCATTGTTCAGAAGAGACCATCAGCAGGCACTCTACATGCAGAAGTAAGTTTTATCATGTTTAACCCAGCCACGGTGTACCAAGATCAAAAACATCGAGGGGGGTGAAGTTTCAAAAAAGGCGCGAATCAGTCGACTTCAATCAATAGATTCAATTTCTCGCTCCGGATTGCCGCTTTGCAGCCGTCTATCGGTATTTTTACCGTTTCCTGCCGTTTTTTTCCGGGAACATTTTGGAAACGGTCGGATTTAGTTGTCTGAGTTCTTATTACTACTCAAGTGTTTAAAATATGTTAACTGTTACTAACGAGAGCTCGAAATGAGGAACTTCTAACATTCCTCACAAAAATTAAAAGTAAAATAGCGAGTTACTGTAGAGGTCACTGTTTGCGAATGCGAAGGGGCACTGCATTTTTAATAAAGACTAAAATTTGGGCAAAGTATATGGAAAAATGAGAATCCGAAGCGAAAAACTGAATTTATTGATTGGGGTTGCGCCTTTTTTCATAATCTATACTGTTTGGTGGATATGCAGGCAGAACTTAGAGAGTATGCAAGAATGAGAGAAAAAGATGGCAGAGTTTCCCTCTGCGTCTATGACCTCTACCGTCGAGGATGTTGGGAATATTTTATCCAGAGAGAAAGTTCAGATTCACCAACGCGTCCTATGCTGAAATAGATGCAACGATTCTGGGAGACGCCAAGAAGAATGGTGGACAAGTTCAGCAGCTCACCACCACCCTGGCACCAGTCCAAACCACGACGGCCGCACCGACCATCGATTGTCACAGATATCCTGACAGGTTTTTGATAGCTTCTTTCTGGGTTCAACTGATCCATTCAGATGCCGTGACATGTACTTTGTTTCGGAAACAGACATGTTGAAGGCGATGAGGATGGCTTTGCTGGATGAAGTGACCAGGAATCCGGGGTACATCAGAGCGGACAACTTTACCAACCTGGTCGAGTTTGTGTCACTTTTGTCGAATGTGAGTTTTCTCTCACTATATTGCGTTGAAAGTGTGTTTTCAGCATTTCCCAGTACTGTCGTTCCAAAATGAAGTTAAACGAGCGAGAGCTAGAAGGACTACTTCAGTGGTAAGGCTTCTAGAAACGGTAGAAGAACATCCGGAAATTTGATTGATTGTGAATTGAAGTTAGGAAGGGTGAGGGGACCACCCAAGTAGTTAAGTGAGCCTAATTAGATACTAACCCTGCTCAATGTTGTTAAGATAGGACGGAGATCTGATATCAAGAGACCACCCAAGCAGTTTAGTGAACCAAATCAGATACTTACCTTGTTCAATGTTTCTAAGACGGAGCTCTGATATCAAGAGACCACCCAAGCAGTTAAGTGAACCGAATCAGATACTTACCCTAGTCAATGTTGCTAAGATAGAACGGACCACCCAAGTAGTTAATTGATATTTCAGATCCTGAAAAACAGTGAACGTGCCAGACTAGTTTTCACCCATATGCGCGAATTCCTAGAAGATCGTCGCGACGTCGGATACGTTTCCGTTGATGAATACAAGCGGCAATTCGAGAACGTTGAAAGAGTTTATGCCTCCCCCTTCCCGGTGAACTCTTCATGGCAACACTGTAAAGGATCAAGCCCAATGTTCAGGTGTGTTTTTTATTCATTAAAGAATGAGTTGGATGTCCTATGAAAACCGGTACTCAAGTCTCACCAAAACGATTTTCAACGACCCATCGGTTCCATAGTCTTCGGCGTAGTTGAAAACCTAGAAAATAAGGAAGCTAGTGGATTTTTTCTGAAAACACTTTTCACACAGCCCATCATTTTTTTCATGTTTCAACCATTTGATTTATCTCAATGTGACTTGGTTAGAATTGGTAAATAGGTAAAAAAGTGGCTTGTTCTGAAAGCAGCGGAACCGATTGGACATGATACGAAAGAGTTATGATGACTTTGCGAAAGCCTAGTAACAACAGCTGATGTTTCAGAGGATACACATGCGGACTATGGACTACTTTCCACGCGCTCACAGTTCATACGTACATTGACACGATCAAAGAAGATTTTGTGAATCCTATGAAACCGTTGACGACTATCAAGGGATGGGTGAAGAGCTTTTTCGGATGCGAGCATTGTAGAAATCATTTCTTGCATATGACTACTACTCTCTTCCCGTTGACTGAACGAAGAGTGAGTTGAGAGAGAGAGAGAGAGAGAGAGAGAGAGAGAGAGAGAGAGAGAGAGACAGAGAGAGAGAGAGAGACAAAATTGATTCCAGGTTCGACACCCTCACGACATGATGACATACCTGTGGCGAGCTCACAACATCGTCAACAACCGGCTCCATGGTGACACAACAGAAGACCCCCAGTTCACCAAAATGCAATTCCCTCCACCATTCCTGTGCGCCACATGTCATTCTGGTGGACAATTCTCACGAAGACAGGTAAATTTACCTTTCTATAAAGAGAAAAATTGGAAATTACAGGTTCGAAACTTTTTGCTCCGTTACTATGGAAGCATCAAGCCACACAACCGACTCGATGAACGACTATTGGCCTTCTAAGTGATGATTCTATCAATTGGAGCCAGAATCACACCATGGGTGAGCAATTGTTGAAGAATTGGTGATCGGCTCTATGAGCTTTCAGATTCGATTGGGATTCAGAAAGTGTTTTTAGGTTCCTAATCCAATCTGAAGTAAAACTCCAGTACTGAATATCACCCACTTGGCAATAGAATTCGGTAGTTTTCGATCTTTTCACAAGACGAGTTATTTCTTTTCAAAATATGATAACTGACATCTCGTCAATGTTTTCATATACTTTGTCGCTCAAAGTTGCTTAGATAGAACAAAGGTCTGACATAAAAAGACCACCCAAGTAGTTAAGTGAGACAAACTAGATACTCATCCCGGTCAATGTTGCTATGATAAGACGGACCACCCAAGTAGTTAAGTGAGACAAACTAGATACTCATCCCGGTCAATGTTGCTATGATAAGACGGACCACCCAAGTAGTTAAGTGAGACAAACTAGATACTCATCCCGGTCAATGTTGCTATGATAAGACGGACCACCCAAGTAGTTAAGTGAGACAAACTAGATACTCATCCCGGTCAATGTTGCTATGATAAGACGGACCACCCAAGTAGTTAAGTGAGACAAACTAGATACTCATCCCGGTCAATGTTGCTATGATAAGACGGACCACCCAAGTAGTTAAGTGAGACAAACTAGATACTCATCCCGGTCAATATTGCTATGATAAGACGGACCACCCAAGTAGTTAAGTGAGCCTGAGACAAGTTTTCCATACATTTACCATTCAAAAAAGCGAAAACACCCGAATTATATTGCCTCGACACAAACCTATTGTATTGTTTACGCGGGTAACCTCTCCTACATTATTTTTCCTGTAGAAAGATTGTGCATAATGATTTTACCACATATCTCATATTCCTGTGTAAAACATCCTCCGGGATCGACTCATCCAGATTCTTAGCCTTGAGATAATTCCACCAGTGGACCAAGCTTCTCCACTCCTTTTCAACCCCCAACCAGACTCAGGATAGATATTATTTCATGTATTTTTCTCTCTTCCTTACCCCCCTTCCCTTACTCATTTTTATTTGTGCTTGTACAAAATGGTTTTTTGCATGTATTTGAATGAAAATGTTCAAGAATTGAAGTGTTTTGAAGAGACAATGAAATCCTCTAGTCAGTCTGGTTAACGGATATACTGTGTTTCTGGGATTATTTGATTTTTTTTGCTCTCCCGACTTCCCATACTGCGGATCAGGGATAAGTGAATATGGCCGCTCTGCAACCGCGTTGCCGAGTCCCCGCGGAGCATACTTACCTCATTCCCAACATCCTTATACTTTTCATAAAAACCACAAAAAGATGATGTTTACAATCGCGCGAGGGTTGATTTGTTTCATTCTTCAGTTCAGTTCAAACAGTCGGGTCAGCAGCACTCGACGAGATAGTTGTTTGAGCAACCGAGAAAAACCGTTTTGTATACACTACATGAGGGGGGGGGGGAAGTGAACCATGGAAAGTCAGCCTGGGGTCACTAAAAAGTTGACAATGGGAGCTCATCGTGTCAAAAAGACACATAGAACAATGAAAAAACCACATATTAGGCTTCTATCGTTCTCTCCAGCACTCGGGTTATTTTTTTCTCTCTAGATCGACATGTACGAAAATTTCCGTCCATCATTACTTTCCCACATTTCTCGAAACATGCAGTCAAGTATAGGGATGGGAAAATCGATTGGCTATCCTCTTTTCGTTAGCCAATTGCATTGGCGAGCGCCTGGAGTTGCGCGTTTGCTTCGCTTTCTGAGCCTTCACGACGTTGAAAATGGTGTTGTTGAGATGACACCATTTCGCCAATTGAATAGCCAATCGCTCGCCAACACAATTGGCTAATGAAAAGAGGATAGCCAATCGTTAGCCAGTGACTGGCGATTTGCCCATCCCTACTCGGGTAACCAAATACGAGTATTATAAGGAACTATCATAGTATTATAATGAACTATCATAGTATTATAATGAAAAATAAGTTTTGGTTTTTGGCAATATAATACTCGTATTTTTCATTATAATACTATGATAGTTCATTATAATACTATGTTTTTTTCATTATAATACTCGTATTTTTCATTATAATACTATGTTTTTTTCATTATAATACTACCAAAATTTGAAAAAATGTTCTGACTAAATTAACCTCGAGGGTGCCCCGATAACAAGATGACCTTCAAAAATAGCTTGTCAATTGATAATTGACCATCAGTCGTGAAAAATCACAACAGCCCAACCTTTTGCTTTTTGCGTCTTGTAAGTCATAAGAAAATCTCCGCAGGGTCACTGCGGTCAGTCGCCGACCATCCGCGGGTTTCGCCTGATTTGTCTATATCTCGGCTTCTGTGGGGATTGACATGAAATTAATATCCTTCCTATGGTTAAAAAACATTCTCTTTCACCTGAGACCGTCCATTTGACTCAAAAAATGATCCGAAATGCCGAAATATACGATTTTCGAAAAAAATTTATTTTTTGCTAAAAAAAATGATCTCGCTGACATTGTTGGTGATATTATTGGTAACATCGTCGACGGCGTCATTGATAATTTTTTTTCGAAAAAGTTTCAATTCTTTCAGGGTTCATTATAGAATCTGACACCCGATTCTGACGACGTCGTAGATGACATTGTCGACAGCGTCATGAAAAACACAAAAGTCAAACATTTTAGCAAGAGAGAATAAATTATAATACCTGGAGAATTGTTTTCCGAAAAATTCTATCTGTCGACGATGTCATCAACGACGTCGTATGTTTTTTTAAAATTTCAACAATCAAAAAAAAACGTTTTTCCAGCATTTCTTGAAGAGTCTTACATCCGATTCCGACGAATTTGTCAGTGACATCGTCTTCCTAAAAAAATTCGACTTTTATTTTTTTTTCGATGACGTTGTCTACGACGTCACCGACATCGTCAGAGTCGGATATCAGATTCTACAATATAGCTTGACAAAATAGAACTTCTTTTGAAAAAAAATTCTATGATGTCATCGACGACGTCGTCGGAATCGAATTTCAGGTGTCAAAAAATTAATTTTAGTTCATTATGAAATTTGTGGTTTAAAAAATCGAGAATTATAATCCATTATAATATGTGAGGTGAAAACGGAGTATTATAATAAATTATAATGTTCGTAAAAAAGTGAAGGTTTTCACTTGAACTGACCTAAGCGAAACCGGTATATTATAATTTATTATAATTTTGTGTTTTTTTAAAATGACTATTATAATAAATTATAATACTCGTGTTTTTCATTATAATGCTGTGAAATCTTCTAAATTTATTATAATACTCGTATTGTTCATTATAATACTATGATAGTTCCTCATAATACTCGTATTTGGTTACCCGAGTAGTCAAGTACACAAACTCTAACTATCTTCAAAGCCAACGCACTATCTCTCCTGTCCCTTACGCGTCGACGTCTCTCGCTATCTCATAGGCACACATCTAGCAAAAAGTCTGACCGATTTCAAACGCGCGCCAGTCGCATTTTTGTAAAATGAGTACGGTAGGGTCGGGACTCTCACAACGAACAGTTAGATCTTTGTGGATTTAAATTATTATTCTTACTTTCAGTCCATTGAAATTGAAGGCGCCTTACTTAATCGTTCATGTATTTCAAAGCGAAACTGATACGGTAACTAAGTAACCGATTTACGGAGGTCAGACTTTTTTACAGGTAGAGGAAGATATGTGACGCGCTATCTCTCCTGTCCCTTACGCGTCGACGTCTCTCGCTCTCTCATGCACTCTCGCATGATCCGGAGGGGGGGGGCTCGTCAGCCTCCACGTAAACCTACACTCTCTAACCGAGGATCGTCTCTGCGTTTCTTCGTCTCAACACTATCTCGCGCATCAACAGGTATAGTATAATTGTCCTGTTTCGATGGCTATAATGCCTAACGATTTCTTCTTTGCAAACCGACTCGGGTGTTGACCTATCGAGTCTGCTCACTGGCGTCAAGCGCATTTGCTTTGATGGCGCCAGACATCTCACCCACTTCACCCAGCGCGCACTCCACTCTACCATGTTCGGGGTTCACGTGAACACCGGTGGGTCAAGAATGACGAAAGAGGGGTTCGGATACGGTACTTTGCAGACTTTTCATTGTTCTGACACGCTCATGTTCTGTTTTAATATGTAGCTCTGCCGTCTGCAGCTAACAGTAACATTTTGTTATGGACCCAGGCAAAGTTGAAAGAACGGCTAGGTTCGAAAACGCAGGTGAACTAAGCTATTCAAAAAAGATTGTTTTTATAGTTTCGGAGTCAAAGTTTCATGATCGTCATGTCCAATTGAAATCATCACCGAATTGAAAGAACGTCCAGGAAAGAGAGACTGAGAGAGAGAATGAGAGAAACTGAGAGAGGGAGAGACTGAGGGAGAGAGAGAGAGAGGAGAGAGAGAGAGAGAAGATACAACTATTTGTAAACAATTGAATGGGAAAAAACAAACAGAGAGAAACACAAACAGATCGGTTGTGTCGAATGAAACCCTTTTCATTGTACCGCAAAAAATGGAGAATCGTCGTCTACTTGAGATTTACAATGTCAACAGACACGATGATCAGTGTAATCTGGCCGTTCAATCGCACAATAAATGGTTTTTGAACAGACGGGATGAATTGAGGGCTTTCCGTGGTTTTTTGTTGGAAAAAGTCACCTCACAATGCGGATCACATATCTAGCAAAAAGTCTGGCCGATTTCAAACGCGCGCCAGTCGCGTTTTTGAAAATGAGTACGGTAGAGTCGGGACTCTCGCAACGAACCATTAAATCTTTGTGGATTCAAGTTATTTTTTATTTTCAGTCCATTCTGAAGTTAAAGGCTCATTACGTAAATCGTTCTTGTATTTCAAGGCAAAACTGCTACGGTACTAAGTACCCGATTTACGGAGGTCAGACTTTTTTACAGGTAGTGGAAGCTATGTGGGGATAAGATATAGCCGCTCTGCAACCGCTCCGCGAGACTCTCCGCGGAGCGCATTTACACCAATATTTTATTTTCGGATATTTTTCCTATTTTTCTCTTGTATTAGTGCATTTAGTTTTAATTATAACCAAATTAGGTCTATTCGTTAGGCTTAGGCAGGGCTACTAGTTGGCACTGGTGCATTTATGCTTAGGATTGGCCAAAATGGCTTGATTTGGGGGTCGACCTGATACACTACGTTTAGGGTTTTAGTTTAGGCTTCAGGCCAAGGCTTGAGACAGCATGAAACATGTACCACAGCCTGGGGTCAGTATTACTATTATTCCCACTTTGGTCATCAGTGTTAGATAGAACAATGGTCATCTGAAACATGATCATATGTAGTGCATTTAAAGATCTTTCAAAATTTCGACAAAACTGAAGTCACAAATCTTTTTTCTGGAACAAACTCGTGCTACAGAAATTCGAAGACACCTCGAAATACGATATTTCTCAAACATTTGTTTTAACTGTGAACTTTAGCCTGCTTTCACCAACACAAATGAGTACTGTAGGCTGGGTAAACCTTGAAAATTCCCTTGATGAACGTGACGTACATCCGGTCAAAAGTTTGACAAGTGTCGTTTCTGACCATAGCTCTGGCTCATTTTTCTGGTGACACTCTAGAAACTAGAGACATTGTAGATCATTGTATTTTCAGAAAGTCATTCACTGGCCCAATATTTCCCAACAAGATTTGAGAAAGTTGGGTACGGTAGTTTTGATCAGTTCTCTTAAACAAATGGATCGCTTTTTTCAACAGTCATCTTGAGTAAAGCTGATCGGATCAATCTTGACTTTTTTCTATGTGTCCCGACCGAAGATCCATCTGGTCAATGATCACTCGTGATCGAACATCGTGGACTTTCAAAGAACGCCTACAAATTTCCTAGAACATTGGGAAGATTTAAAAAATACCTCAAATTAAAAAAAGATACTTCTGGCACTAGGCTTCTAGGCTCTATAGGCTTAGGCATGGCGACCCACCTATAGGCTTAGGCATGGCAATCAGGCTTAGAGTTAAGGCTTAGATTTGCAGCACGACATTTATGTTCTCTAATGGGAAAAAACAAAGCTTCTGGATCAAGTTGACTTACATTGTAAATTCCTACATGACAAAGCAGGCATCTAAATACGACCGTTTCCGGGACTTTACAAAAAAGAACGGCAAGAAACGACGTGAGGAAACGGTCGGAATTCACCGGAAACGAAACGGTTTAATTACCCTAGTTCGAGGTACAATCCCTGAAGATGGCGTGATTGCCGAAACGTTGGAAAAATAAATATATCTTGTGCAATTCTACTGGTCACAACAAGACGATCTGTCAACAACCACAATAATCAACACGATGCACAATAACATTCTTCACTACTTACACTTCATTCAATCAGTATTCTAATTGAAAAGATTCACTCTTCGTGTTCTACCACCCAACCAATGATCAGCTGGTGTTCATGTTTGTCAATCACTTTCATCACCTGGTCTGATCTGGCGCCAATAGTTTGTGTGTTTTCAACACACAAGCAATCGTTGTCTGTTTGTGGCGCCATGGCGCCACACAGACGCCGATGCACGTGATGTTCGCGCTGCTGCAGAGAAAAGCCCCCCGCACGCGAGAAAATCGTACTACGATCATCACAAAGTGAGGTCTTTTCTACCGGGGTTTATTCATAGGGAAGAAGTCTTATACAACTCTTTTGGCGGACAGGCATTGGACCGTGAATGGGCGACAGATGGATTGTAGATGGGCGACAGATAGACCGGTGGCGGGGAGAGTGCACTGCGTGTCAAATTTGGACCGGCATTGGATCGTGAATGGGCAACATATGGATCGAGCGACAGATGGACCGGGCGACATATGGACCGGGCGACAGATGGACCGGTGGCGGGGAGAGTGCACTGCGTGTCAAATTTGGACCGGCATTGGATCGTGAATGGGCAACATATGGATCGAGCGACAGATGGACCGGGCGACAGATGGACCGGGCGACAGATAGACCGGTGGCGGGGAGAGTGCGCTGCGTGTCAAATTTGGACCGGCATTGGATCGTGACTGGGCAACATATGCATATCCATGGACCGGGCGACACGATGGAATGTGAATGGACCGGCATTGGACTGTAATTGGGCGATCCATCTGTCGCCCATTTACGGTCCGCCAAGTTTTGGAGCTGCTCCTGATGTTGAAATAGAGAAGGCAGAATAGTATAATTCTAGTACCGTAAAGTTGACTCTTCGGTCTTATTGATGAATCTCATGAATACGAGGTTCAGATCGTATGAAATTAATAGACAGGGCCGCCAGAGGTTACTTAAACTCTAGACTTTCTCACATCTTTCACTACTTCTCTTATTTTCTGCATCCATATGCAAGTTTGTTCTTTTTCTGAACTTGATATCAATATGAATATGAATCTATTTATTTATCTACAGAAATGGCGAGTATAGACACGGATTCAAAGCTTGTGAGCAAGTCCAACGTCAGGAGCCGAGGTCAAAATGAGCTTCTGGACTTCCTTGAAGCTTGGGTGGTCGGATCCTTGTACGAGCCCCAGAATCGCACATTCAGAAGTCGTCAGAACAGCTCCAGCATTCTCCATTTGCTTGAAGGCAAACTTTCTGAAGTAAGAAGATCAATATTGCACAACAAGGGATCACCTTTTAAGGGGGCTTCCTAAGAAAAATTCGTTTTTTCATAATTTTCGACACTACTTCGCGTTTCCTACCAAAAGTCTTCAAGTTATAAATGTTTCAAAAACCTTTAAATTCTCAAAATATAGTAGCGATCAAAAGTTTAGAAATTTGTGTCACAACTTGTAAACTGAAGATATCCAAAATTTAAAACTACGATAATAGGATAAAATAGAGTACCGTAGTTATTTTCTTCTATGCATCTTATTAACTCTGCTTTTGCGGAAAAAAGTTGGATCAGCTGTATTTTAGCTGTTCTAGATCGGAAAAATTGAAAAATTCTTGTTTACGTTACAAAAGTGGATATCAAAAAGGAATCAGAATTTAGAAACCGTGGCGATATGTAGAAAATTTTACCTGTCAGTGAGAGAACGGCTACTAACTGCATCCACAACCACATGTACATTGATTCCCTTCTCCAGAAGGTCATAGCTGAAATTCACATGTACAGGGTGAGGCAGAGGCAGAGATGTGGCTACGGTAGACATAGTGATGCCCTGGTCAAATCGGCGTGACTACGGTAGAGATAGTGTAACCCTGATCAAAACGGCGTGACTACGGTAGAGATAGTGATACTCTAATGTAGATGTTAAAGATTATCCTGTCAAAGATTCAAGCTCTACTTCCTCCAAGTAAAACTCTGAGAGCTTTTGATCAAGCGTTGTGAAATGTTCACAGGTTATAGGTGTCAAATTTGTCCATATCTGCTGAATCACTAATTCCAGGTGACTGATTTTTGATTACTTTTTGCGATAGACTTTTTGTTTCAGAAATTCAGCAAGTACCAGAAAGACGTGGGTGAGGAAGTTTGTACATTATAAAATCCTGCGTCCATGACGTCATGTACTACGCTCAATCTGCAATCTGCAGCCAAAAGTAATATCCTATCATAATAAGCTTAGCCTTGGTTGGGAGAACAACTTTTGTGAAGAGCCTAGTCTCGGAAACGCAAGTATTCTGAGAAAATGAGCTTTTTATGATCGGGAAACTATAGAGAATGAGCGGATATACAATATCTCTGGGTTTTTTTCAACTTTTTTGCACTCCCGACTACCGTTGAAAAATTTCTACTTCTGACTTCCAACTTCCGCTTTCCGTGAAAAAATTTCACTTCCGACTTCTGTTTTAAAAATTCACTTCCGACTTTCGTTTTGAAATTTTTTACTTCCGTGCAACTCTGCAGCAGGTCATATCTGCTGAACCACTTACGAACAAAACAGGAATTGTGTTAAGTAGTAACTATCAGCTGTTTCTCTCTCTCTCTCTCTCTCTCTCTCTCTCTCTCTCTCTCTCTCTCTCTCTCTCTCTCTCTCTCTCTCTCTCTCTTTACGTTACTCCTAACGGAAAGTGAGCCGGGCAAAGGGATAGGGGAATTTTTCAAAGTGGTATAAAAACTCACGTCGTCTGAAGAACGCAGACATGAGCCTCGATCCCGACAATCAGGACGTTCTGCACGTTGGTGAGCACAGATGCCGATTCTGGCAAGCACATGGAGAACTGAAACTTTTTGACTGAGAAGCGAGTTTTATAAAAACGGCAAGAATAAGTATGATTTACATAGATTTCAAAACTCAACCTCTCCTAATCGATAAATCAATAAAATTTAAAAAAGATACCTTAGTTTTTGGGTAAACCGGAGTGTTCTCGGGCAGTCCTTCCAACAATGTTGGTACTGTATTACCAAGACCTTTTGGATACTGCTCGGTGACCAACGTCGGCAGCTTCAGGATCTTGGCCGTGTCGACGAGTCTTCGGGATGTTTGGACAATCTCGGGAAAGTATTGAATGGACTTGCTGCAGTTGAGTCGTTTATGGTGATGTACAGAGTTGCATGTGAGTGAAATTTTCTACAGAAGCTTGGTACTAAACTTTTCACAACGTAAGTGCGGCCAATTCTAGAATACGGTACAACTCCAACGTCACCTGGGTCAGAAGCAGTTTCGAAAATGAAAAAGAATCCATGCAGAGACGATTCAATCGTAAAATCTTTGAACGGTTATACGGGTTTAGATTGTTCCTTGATAAACGGAGACTATTTTCGTACGATCACAGATTTAAAAATCTTGGGTTAGAAAAGCTTAGTTGCCGCCGCAAGGCAGCAGACTTCAGAATGATCCGGAAAATTCTGGATGGTAAAGTAGATATCAGATCAGAGAACTTATTCCAAACTACAGAATCAAAGACAAGAGGTGGCAAAAACAAAATCTTATTCAGAGTACCGAGAAAAAATCCGCCAAACCTCCTTTGTTCCAAGAGCAGTCAAGGCCTACAACAAAAGGGCAAAATCAAAATTATAACTATCTTTTTGTAAAAATTGAATCTTTTATCTATTTTTGCTACATATTTTGAAAATTGTTTCAAAAGTATTTTTATTTATTATTCTTGCTTTCCGAGAATAAATTTTTCAATTTCAAGTCGGAACTCAACTCTGTTAGTTAGTGTTGAAAAAATGAAAAATTCAAAGAATAAAATGGCATTTCGGAAAACGGACACAGCCAGACCACCTCTTTTGCTAGGCTTAGGTAAGGTTGGGACCCCATTTCTTTGTAAATCTCAATCACCACTATTTATAAGCTTATGTTTAGAGGGTCCCAACCTTACCGTAGCCGAGAAAAATCGGTGGCCTGCCCGTGTCCGTGTTTTCCAAAATGCCGAATAAAATCATTCAGACATTTTTTTGTGCACTATTTTCAATAAATTCATCGTTATCAAACTTTAAATTGAGTTCCAGAGATTCAAAATTACCTAAACTTCTCCTGAATATCACAGACGAACAGAGCTGTATTTTCAGGGGTGATTCTAGCGATCGCTCTTCTGGCCGCCATCTGGAAGATCTTTCAAAAATACTTGCTGTTCGATAAAATACAAGAATTTCATTTAAACTCAAATTTTAAACCAGATATTCTCGGTCTTCAACCAAGGGACTTCACTTAGAAATTCTGTTAAAACTTCATTCCGAGATACTTCAACGAAAGAACACAATTATATAGATAGATAAATTGTAGAGGGTTAAAACAGGAAAAGAACATTGGAATGTATTACAGAGAGAGAGAGAGCTTCAGACTTGATGTTAAGGGATGACTAAAATTATTAGAGAACATTTGGCATGATAATAGAAGCGGTGCTAGGAAGACGGGGATGAGGAATTTTTCTCACCATAAATTCTCAATTTCTCCGCATACTTGCGCTTCCGAAACTAGGTTCTTCACAAAAGTTGTTCTCCCAACCAAGACTAAGCTTATTATGATAGGATATCACTTTTGGTTGCAGATTGGCGATTAAGCGTAGTACATAACGTCATTGATGCAGGATTTTGAAATGTAAAAACTTTCTCACTCCCGTCTTTCTAGTACTCACTTGATAATAGGGAGATATGAGGAGACCACGCATATAATAAACTTTGGTTGGGTATCAAACACCAATCGTCGTCAAAAACTGGTCAATTCTTTCCAGGAACTGCTTGTAGAGCTCTTCCACGTTCTCCAGATGAGCGACGCGAAGACTACTCTCCAGACTTTCATCCTTCGCAAGTAGTTTGTTGGTCACGATTGCGTACGTTTCACAGTCGTTTTTAAACGCCTAAACGTATTCGTTGATATTTTTCTTTTGATTCGAACAGAGATATACCGAAACTTTGGGTGAACAGGTATTGGGCAGTAAATGGATGACTATCGTTCCACTTAATAACAGTCCAGTTCCGGTCAATTCACAGCCCATCTGTCGCACATTTGGATCGAACGGGACAGATGTCCGGGACGATAGTCGCTCATTTACGGTCCGATGCCAGTTCACCCAAAGTTTTGGAGATAATTCCGAATTCTACTTCAAGATGAACAAAAACCTACCGCTTCAAAGACTTTCTTCTTGGCCAAAAACTTGTCAAGCTGGATTCCTTGCAGCTTTCCCAAACGCTCTTCTCGGGTCAACAAGAGTTCCGTGTCATCTGGTTCCTCACTTTCAGTCGCGAACGACGACAACTTCAGTGTTCCAATCGACTCTGAAACAGTTTTCTAATCTCTCAAAATGGAGCAATATCTTACCGTCTTCTTCCTCCTTCTTCACAAACTTCACCTTCTCAACAACCGTCGACTGGAAGTCAGCAAGGTGTCCAAAGTATTTCGACGACAATGGCAGCGAGGATAGACTGTTCATCTGATCACCGTTGCTTATCTTCGGTTGTTCTACCACTTCTTTCTTCGCCTTTTCTGCACCCACGCGTTCCCAAATCGACGTTTTCGAAGTTTCCGGAGCACGAACTGGTTCAGTAACTTCGACAAAGCCTCTCGATGGTTCTACTGGTTTTCTGTAAATATTGATTAATTTTTGGTGATCCTCTATTGCACTCACATCGTGATTGGTGGTGGTTTTGGTGGCGGAGGCAAGTCAGACGACAACGGTGGCTGTACTGGAGCAGGTGGACACGCTGCAACTTATTATTTTTCACATATCAAACTTGCCGGCAGCGTTGAGGTGTGTTACCATAGTTACTTAAGATTCGAGGTACACATGTTAATCAACTTCGTATTCAAGCCGTCAAACAACATACAGAGATGTGGAGAAATATTGAATACATCGTTATTCGTCCACAAGCTGTTTCTGCGGTCTCAACTAAAAGATATCCGACCAAAATGATCTGAACGCCATCGGAAGCATGTGGACCGCGATTGCTGTTAGGGCATTTAGAATTATGTTTTTTTTAAACTACAAGCAAACATAATCATGAAAAAATCGAGATTGACTTGTTTAGTTTATGAAAATTACAGTGTTTTCAAACTGACTTAAATTCAATTCCCAAGTTTTTAGAGCTAAAAAACTCACGCGGTTCTTCAGTCTTCACAATGCGACGTGGCGGATCTTCTGTATTGATTCCAACTTTATAGGTTGTTGTCATCACTGGATTCACAAGAGTTGGTGACGGAACCTGAAGTTAGGAGTTACAAAGGAGAAAAGAGCCTTCTTCACCTTTGGATTCGGGAGAGTGATCCGAATTTCAGTGTTGTTGGGTAGTGCAGATGAGACAAAAGCGTCTTCAGCTGTTGCAGACGGCGGAGGTATGAAACAAGATGGTGAACGTGACTTTTGAGGTTTCGATTTCTTGCGTTCCGGCGATGCGTCGCCGTCGGTTGTTGGAGACTTTTCTCGATTCTTGTTCGATTCTGGAAATCACGATGATAACCAACTTCTACAGCAGAGTTGCACAAAATGTCGTTTTTCGTTCAGAAGAACTTAACTTCTGTGCACCTCTGTTCTACGATCAAGACTAGTAAACTTCTCGAAAGGGTCATGTCCTAAAAAAAACTTACGTCTCGAACTTCTCTTTTCGCTTTCATAATCCGATTTTATTTCGCCTTCTGAACTGCTGCTGCTGTAGCTGTAGCGTCTCTTCTTCTTCCTTAAAAATTTATTTTAAAAGAATATCTGAGAAAACTCACTTCTTCTTTTTCTTATCCTTCTGTTTTTCGTGTTCTTCAGAAGAGCTGACATCGTCCTTACCATCTTTTTCACGATCTTAAATTAAACTCTAACTCATTCAACTTCTACATAGCCACACGATCTCACATTAATAATAGAACAAGGGGACCGCCCTCTTTGCTCCGCCTATTTTTCTTGAGAAAAATTCTTGGGTGAGGCAATTTCATTTCTTATGTGCACGAACACCATAGTAGAAAGAGAGAGAGAGAGAAATGAGGGTTCTCACATCAGAATTATCATTTTCACGTTCTTTTTGTGTCCAAAAAATCTTACAACTTTTTCATTTATTTTTAAGAATGAATAATTTTTGCTGTGCCATGGCTATGAGGCTTTGTGAAAAATGTTATTTGAAAAAGGAAGAGAAAAATAAGATAGGATCAAACGTGTTGGTGCGTTCGCTATGAAAAATCGAGAGGCCCTAGCTTAGCGAGGAGTAATTGCTGTTTAATTAACATTGTTTGAAAAGTACCTCCAAAGAGCTTTCGATCCTTCTTTGGCGACTTAGAACGACTTCTACTTCTTGATCTTGACGAACCGCGAGACGGCGGTGATCTAGTTCGGGAACGAGATCGGGACTTACTATGTTCCGAATCAGAATATCTCCGCTTACTGAATAGATTAATTGATTCAACATGTTTTTGAAAAAAAAATTAATTTTTGAGAATTTCACTGATCCCAAACGTCATAATGTACCTGGTTGAATATCCTTCGCGTCTTCTTCGTTCTGAATTTAGTCGTGAACTTTAATCAACAACAGGAACTACCAACCTATTCCACTTTTCTGTTGATAAGCCGCAAAGCGTCTGATATCTTTGAACCAAGTCAATTGACACTCGTAGCCCATAAAATCTTGCTCGGAATATCTACAACTAATCTTACTTGTGTTTATGGTTCAGAACTCACTTGTCCTTGAACTCTTTGGCTTCGTCGCGAGTTTCAAACCGAACGGCGACAAAAAGACGAGATTTGTCGTCGTTAACTTTAACAAAGTCAAATGTACACTTTCCACCCATTTTATCGTTGATGTAGTCCCTAAAAACTTGAATGTAACTTTGTGCGCATTTCTGATTAACACAGATCTCACCAATAAACGAACCTCTAGAGTAGAGGAAAGTGGACAGAAAAGAATGTGAAAGAAAATTTTTAGTCAATCTCCATAGTATCATCGAACGTAAGGTCGTATTAACAACCGACGGGCTCAAAAAATCGAAAATCATCCCATACGACTATTATTATGACCTTAGGACCTCCTGAAAACACGATTGAACGCGACATTCCTCCCGCTATAATGTTGAAAACTTCCTCTAACAAACCTAATGTCGTCGGTTTGATAATGACCAGGTAATCCACGAACAAAAACTGTATGCTTCGATTCTGGAACATCTCCTTCGTTTACATGTCGATTGTAATAGCCAGAACGACGGTTTCCATTTCCGTTATTGTTGCCATATCTATTGTAGTTATTGTTACTCATCAACTGAAAAATAAAAATTGGTTATAGTTCGACTTCCATCGGAGAAAATTGAAATGATAGCAGAAGAAAAATTCGATTTTGTGGACTTTTATTTTACAAACACTTCTGGAATGAACTTCCGAAAGCTAGAATCCACTTCGATACGAGATCAACTTTATGATTTTTTGTCGCCGTTCGGTATGCCCTACCAAACAGGGACAAAATGGCGACAAAATATTATGAAGTGACAGGTGTTCTTCTTAAGAGAGGCGACAACAAAGGATGTGAGCGAGTATTATAGTGTTATGTTTAGGTTGCTATGGGCACAGAAACTGAATGATAACAACGAAATGTGTTTGTTGAGAAGTAGAGAAAAAGAATGAAGTGGAAATACGTGGAAATCGATTACCTCGAATCGTTAACTGGAGCAAGGGTTTCTGACGACAAAAAGAGTATGTGTGCATATCACACGTAAAATCACACTATTAATTTTATTTTCTCTTTTTATTGATGTGCTTCTTATTTGTTTTTGATTAATGCAGCTAGAGAAGTTTGAAAAATTATAGTATGACCGATTCTTCATCCATTACACGAATTAATTCATCAGAAGATTTTAGACTCCCTTTTATATATAAAGATTTCGTGGATTTCTCTGAACAATTCTTTTTAACTTTTTTACGTGCTTTTTAGATGTCATCTCACGTTATACGGACAAGTGAACAAGGTGTACTGACGCATGATGATCAAGTTGTATTTCTGAATTCGTGTAAAAAGGTAAGTGAATATTGTTACTATTTAAATTTCTCGTTCAGCTTTTTATTCCAAGAGATTACACAAAAGGATTGAATGTCAGATTTGAAACAGAATTTCCAGCAAAATTCACGGGAATTGTGAGTTTTCTGGGTGGATTTTTTTCCAATTTCAAGCTTTACAGATATCTCGAGACACGTGGGAACATACAATTACAACAATAAATAGGATTTTTGAAGAGGCTGAAAGTGTATGTTTTCTATTTTCTAAATTCTAGCAGTTTGTTTTGCGATCTCTCTGTGAAATTGATGGAAACATGATGGAAACGGTCACGTTGATTACGCGTTCGAATTTCAAAACTTATAAACCTTGTGCCGCGCCCTAGTGTAATTGTGAAATTGTTGTGCATCTTCGCGCCAGTAGAACCAATCCGATGACGTTAAGACTGTTACGATCAGACGCCTATGTGCTGAGAACGGGTTGCGGATAGACAGTGTTTTCCAATAATCTTTTTTCATCAAAAATTGCGACCTTTACTTTGCAAAATTAGATTTCGAAAGTGATGCCCATGTCCGCGCCAGAAGAAGCGATCAAAGTTTTGACATCACGTCTGTGAGCTGAGATATGGCTACGAAAAGACAGTGAGAAGCACATTTCAATATGTTCTAAAAAAAGTTTAATACGCATTTCGAGGCTCACCTTCAAACTAGATTCTCAAAATTACAACTGTTTTTTCCAGGTAAGTGCGGAATCTACACTCGAAACGTTGTTGGGATGTTTCACATGCTATTGTTCAAGAATCGTGACAAAAACAGTCTACGAGAAGAAATTAAAAGAATTTGCGGTGAGTGCTCTTTTTTACCGTCTCAATAGAACTTCAGACGTTTGTTGCTCATCAAAATGAAGACATTTATCATTCATCTGGTATACACATAGTGAATCCGATGGAAAGAGGACTCCGAGTGGTGATTTTTAATTCTTGAAAAACCTAAAAATTTCGTCTTCAGATTGAAATTTGCTTCCTCTACACTGCTGATGAGAACCATGCCAATTCAGGTTTGTTTTCTTCTCTATTGAACTAAATTTTTCAATTACCTCGAAGTCAAGAAATTGAATTTGCAGAAAAATTTTTTGTGACAAAAATTCTTTTTCTTCAAGTTTTAACTGTAAATGTGAAATAAGAACGGATGAGATGTTATTTATAATAGCAACTTGAAATGTTAGAAAACTTGAAAGAAATAGTAGTTTTTGTTACTGTTTTTCGAAAAATTCAAAAATTTGTTTATTTTGAGTTTTCACTGATAATAGCGAAACTTTTCGTGTTTCTAATCACTTTGAAAGCAAAAACTTTGGTTTTTAGAGTTTCCTCAATCCATACGTTAAAAAGCAAGAGAAAAAAGGGTTTTCAAAAATGGTGGAGAATTATTGGATCAAGATTTGAATATAAATAAGTTTTTCCAACAATCAAAATTTCACATCTCTTCTCATTTGCATATGAAAGATTATTATTTTGAGGAAAAATGAACTTATTAGAGTACAAAAACATATTTTTAAAAAACTCTTACAGGTCTTCGAACAATGTAGCAGAAAGGCAGCATAATGTATGGTTTATCCAGTATATTTTGAAAAAAAAACGATTTTCAAGTATCCTATAATTTTTTTCAAAATGTAGAGGTGTTCCTTCTTTCCTACCCAAAATCTGTATTTTGTCATGGTCTTCTCACAGTCTCCTCCACGTGGTTTTCGCTTATTTTGCAGTTGTATTTTCTATCTACGACATTTTGTAAATAAAAAGTTTTATTGGTTCAGTGATGTTTTTGTAGTAGAAATGGTGTGAAGGTTTGAATGAAAGGTTTTTGTGAAAAAAACCTTGACATGAATAATGACATGAATATTATGAAAGAAGTTTATAAAAGTTATTTCACACTCACTTTCTGTTGAAATTCATAAAAATCACTCAATACTGGTTAGTTTCATCGAAGAATGTTACTATAACTTGAAAACAATCTTTATGACGACTCAAATCGGGCAAAAAATATGGAAAAGTATCACCAAAGCGGTCATCCGGAGCGAAAAGTCGATTTTATTGATTGGAGTCGTCTGACTGGCGCCTTTTTTCTAGGCTCCATCCCCACTCGAGTTTTTTCGATCTTGATACACTGTGGGTCTGAAGGAGTGATTTCGTAAAAAATATCTGGTAGCTCGATTCGCTTTGTGATCGCTAAGAGTGTATTGTTGTAATGTTCTCAACGTCAGACACCAGTATTCCCGTTTTCCATGAAGCAATCAAAAGCCGACGTTTTTATGCATTTTGTTCGAGAATCAATCATTATTGTCGAAATGTGATGGAATGCTCACATTCCTGATTGTTGTATACGTCCGGTAGCGCGTTCTTCTCGAATTTTGTCATTTCTGTGAGCAGAGAGAAAGAGAGAGAGAGAGAGAGAGAGAGAGAGAGAGAGAGAGAGAGAGATGGAGGAAAAGAGAGAGAGGGAGAGAGAGAGAAAAAAAAGAGAGAGAGAGAGAGAGAGAGAGAGAGAGAGAGAGAAAGAAAGAAAGAGAGAAAGAGAGAGAGAGAGAGAGAGAGAGAGAGAGAGAGAGAGAGAGAGAGGGAGGGAGAGAGAGACAGAGAGATGGAGGAAAAGAGAGAGAGGGAGAGAGAGAAAAAAGAGAGAGAGACCCTAAATAGCTCCAATAAGCTCGTTTCCATTTATATGCAGTCTCTTTTTCCTTCTTTCATGTGCTGGACTCGAATGACCGGAAAGAACACAATGGATAGAGGGAGAGAGTGAGGGTTGTTGTGTCCAGCTGGATCATTACTCGGCTGTGTGTTGTGTTCTCCTTTTTGGTGAGGACGTTATTGATTTTCGGACTTCAAGTGCTCACCAACATTCATGTGAGACAGTCATTCCTCTCCTCGGAAGGTTTTTTTCATCATTATTGACATTTTTTTCATAGAACAGAAGCGAAACATCGTTCGCTCGACCAATCGAATGGGCTCAATAGCTGAAAACGACATTTTTCCATAGGTTTTCGGGCCATAACTCTGAAACCGGGTCGGTTCCGCAACTTTTGAGACCGGTTCTATCATCTTCAGCGTATTTGAAAACCTAGGAGATAAGTCAGACCTTCTAATTTCATGGTGTCTTGGTAGAAGTCCCACGTGAGAATGTTTCTTCTGAAAATCATGTATACTTTATAAAGTCTATTTGGAGTTCTTTTTCACTTTTCCCCTTTCGGTTTGAACGCAAAAAACACCAAACCACTTTACTTCACTGCTAGATCCAATTGTTCCGTGCGAGAAGTAGTTCATTTTTGGAGTTTTGGCCTTTTTAGTTTAAAATATCTCGCTTGTAATAAAAATTGTGCAAAAACCTGCTTTTAACACATCTGGCTAGGTCTCAACTCTGGATCCGAATTACACTGAAGGTTAGTTTTAGTTTCGCAGTATTCCTTTTTATTCATAAGATCTTTCGAAAATCAACAGAGTTCAGGTAAATCCTGGCCAGTTTTGGTAAAGCCATCCCAGATTTGACAAGCCGTGTGAAATTGGACAACCTCTAGTTGATCCGTTTCAAAAAAAGGTAAAATTCTGGCCAGATTAGTTGAAACTCTAGTAAATCCAAGTTTTTGTCGGTTCTCAAACATCATCATTTGGAAAACTGCTTTCTCCTTTTTGGCACACTTGTAGTGAATAGTCTTTTGGTAGCACGTGCAAGCCACAAACAAGACAATAAGAGGAACCATATGGTCACTATGGAAACACATCATCAAAAGAACATTTCATTTGCTTTTTGTTGAGTCACAATCGACATGTTCAACTCCATTTCTAACATTTCCAGTGCTTGTATGACCAGCATTCAAACTAGAGTCAACACCTTGATCAATAATGGACTGGTTGAAGGACACAGGTTCGCCCTCAGCTCGGATTTGTGGAGGTATTGAACCCTTTATCATATTCCTGTTTAATAATATATATTTTGGGAAAGGCCCGCAATAGAAACAAAGCCGATGTGAATAAAATGGACATAGTACAAGGTGGCGAAATATTCATAGATAAAAGATAGTATATGTGGGTACAAGTGAAGATAAGGATAAATTTTGTGAAGATTAAAACATGATTGAAATAAGAAAATGTAGGAGCCCACACTGGATGAACCCTGGAGAAAAAACTGATAGATTGATGACTCATGTATACCAAAAGTGTAGGCTATATGTCTGAGTTCAAAAGTAACCGTGAGTTTGTGGAGGTACTGAACCCTTATATTATCTTCTTGTTTATGCTTCGGGGTGAGACACAGAGTCGTGCCAGAGAGTGTTTTAAGCTCCTGGCGGGCTCATGCTAGAGAGTACATGAGATAGTGAGACGTCGACGCGCAAGAGACAGGCGAGAGAGTATGCTGTTTTAAAAGAGTGTTAGCGACCGTACACACTCTTATAATTCAGATACGCTTCATCATCGTCTTTCTGCGATCTTTTGATAACACTGAAGGATGTGTGCGATGATCATGAGAAGAAAATTGCAGTTACTTGGCTCGTACAACAGGTGATTCTTTTCTTTCTTTCTCTCTTTCTCTCTCTCTCTCTCTCTCTCTCTTTCTCTCTCTGCCCCTTCTCTCTCCCTCTCTCTCTCTCTCTCTCTCTCTCTCTCTATCAACTCAAAATTTCAGATTAGAGAGCATGAACCCAATCTCCGAATAGAAATAAGACACCATCGATTGAAATCATGTTACGCGATTTATCTCACTGCAGACTATAAAAGGTTAGTTTTCCCTCTAAATTAACAATTTTCCGATTCAGTCTTCTCAAAGGAGCCGAACTGTGTCATATCAAGAAAAACGTCAAAACTAAGTTTGGCGGTGGCTCCAGAGACTTTTGCTACGAAGAAGCTCAATGCTTTGCTGGGATAGAAGGGAAGAATACGTTTCTGTCACCAATGGAAAGAACCATGATAGGTTGGTAGAAGACAATATGTCTGGTTAATGAGGGGTGTGCGAAGGACACGTTTTAAAAGCCGAGCCGCACAGCAACGCGCGGTAGGATTTGAAGTTGATGCCTGTTTCCGTGCCAATGGACTCTATGAGATGACGTTCAGATCGTTTCGCCTACTTGAATGCAGCGAGGGAAAGTGGCGCACCCAAGTTCACGGTAGTACCAATGTGTCCGCACCTCGAGAAAACCAGCAAGAAGGGCGAACTTGTGTTGTTTCGAGGCGCACAGAGGGCACGAACCAGTCGCTGCCACCACGCGAGGTCCGCTTCGCGCTCTGCGTCCGCCCGGGAAAAATTTCGAAGAGAGTTGGCACCACTCTGAACTTGGGCCCGCCATATCCTCTCTCACATTGGCTTCGGCTTGCCTCCTCGGGAAACGATCGTTTTTCTCCGGTTTTCGATCGTTTTCAATCGTTTTGGTTTTCACTGTCGCTTTCTCAGTGTTCTCGATCGTTTTTCGAAAAGATCGGAATATTTTTTCGTTGCCAAGGACATCAAATTTACAAAATTACCATTTTCAGTGAAACAAATGATGGACATGATTCGCGCGGGAAAAGGAGGTTGCAGACTGGATCTCCCGCCTTGTTCTATCAACTTCACAGAAGGATCTGCTATAAGTGAGATTTTGTCGCTATACTTCTTAAGACACCTCACATAGGAATTCTTAAGCCTCACAGAATTACAGAACATTACAATGATTATTTGTCCTTTTCTGTCAATGAGTTTAAAATTACCTAACTTTCAGTACCTCGTCTTCAATCAGTAGGTATAATCGAGAATGTGCTGCCTCTTCATAGTCCAGAGTTTCTGAAGATTTTACGTCAGAAGTGGGTTTTCTCGATAGGTTTTTGTTATTGCTGAACTAGTGAGAACCAATTTCAATTCAGAAGAGCAACCGATTGAACTCATCAAAGACTATTTCGGGACAGAGATAGGGATGTATTTCGCGTGGTTGGGTCATATGACCACGGCATTGTGGTTTCCGGCTTTGTTAGGTTGGTTGAAAAGAGAGAAAAGGAGAGAGAGAGAGAGAGAGAGAGAGAGAGAGAGAGAGAGAGAGAGAGAGAGAGAGAAAGAGAGAGAAAGAGAAAGAGAGAGAGAGAGAGAAAAGAGAGAGAGTGGGAGAGAGAGAGAGAGAGAGAGAGAGAGAGAGAGAGAGAGAGAGAGAGAGAAATTTAGGCATTCTCATATTCTTCTTCGGTGGATTCAAGTACAGAAATGATCCTGATGATGAGAACAATTTTGGCCAGGTTATTTTGAGTTTGTAATTTCTCCAACAGAACCTATCTGATATTGCTTGAATCAATCTTATTTTTTCTTTACATGCTGTTTTTCGGCCATAAATCCTGAGCCGGTCAACCAATCTGGATGAAATTTTCAGAAAACTTATGGCCTAGTGTACTGAACGATTTTTTTCCTGAAATTTTTCATGATTCTCTAAAATCGACGACTTTTTTCTCAAATTAATCAAAATAAGTTTCTCTTTTACAGCTTCTATCTGACATTTGTTTCGTCCTCTTTGCTTTCTTCAACTGCATCTGGTCGACAGTATACCTGGAATGGTGGAAAAGGGTTCAATCTGAGTTGGCTTTCAAGTGGGGAACCTACGACGCTCAGCCAGATCCATACCTCCAAGATCCACGTCCAGGATTCCGAGGGGACTTCTTGGCACCAAATCCGGTATCTGGACGTATGGAACCATTTTACCCCGCTTGGAAACATGCAGTCATCAGATATGGTAAGAGAAGACTATTCGAAAATGTAGTTATGTTACTTAATCAACCTAGCTTTGAATATTAATATGTTGTATCGTACGGACAGTGTGGTACGTCGGCCAATATGATGGGTCTCCATAATGAAAAAGTTGGATATTTGGCGACATTTCGTAGCGTCTCGTGTCGTGCGACTATAGCGCGTTTAAAACGTCGCGAAAACGTAGACAATCTTTCATCCACCGGCCAGGGGTTCGTTGCGCTCACACGACGTTTTCGGCCCCGCCCCCAATCAATAATAATTATTCCAATCAAATTTATTCAATAGGCAATAAGATACGTTTATTAGTAGCAGAATACAGAAGTGGATCCGGAGTGGGCGTGGCCACCGGGGGCGGAGCCAACGGGATAAACGTAAACAAACTAGACATGGGCACGTCAAAAGTTAACTATGCGAGTTACTGTAGTTCACTCGCAACAAATAAAAAGCTAAAAAAGTAGTGATTCAGGTTCAGAATTCAACCTGTCATTCTCACCAGGGAGTGCCACCAAGGGGCCACAAAATTGTACATTCTGACTGGTCTCCTAGGTTTTCGAATAGGCTGAAGTTGATAGAACTCCTCTCAAAAGTTGTGGAACCGACCTGGTTTTTGAGTTACGGTCGATATCAGTTTCACATGTAAATTTGGATGAAATCGCGTACTCCCCTGTTTCGGCGCATCAACGCAAGGTTGATTCAAAAATTTTGTCTTGCGTCGCCTAGTGCACTAAAACCGGTAATGACCGTAACTCAAAAACCAGGTCGATTCCGCAACTTTTGAGAGGAGTTCTGTCAACTTCAGCTTATTCGAGAACCTAGCACATAGCTTCATCTATCTGTAAAAAAGTCTGGCCTCCGTAAATCGGGTACTTAGTACCGTAGCAGTTTTGCCTCGAAATACAAGAACGATTTACGTAATGAGTCTTAAATTTCAATGGACTGAAAGAAAGAATAATAATGTAAATCCACAAATATCTAACTGATCGTTGTGAGAGTCCCGACCCTAGGGTAGGCCTACCGTACTCATTCTGCAAAATTGAGATTAGAGCGCGTTTGAAAACGGCCATGCTTCTAGCGATATATGTGCCTAAGAGACCAGTCAGAATGTACAATTCCGTGGCCTCCTGGTGGCATTCCATGGTTAGAATAAACCATTGTTAAAATCAATGCAAGAAACGAAATCACCATGATTGAAATCAATGAATGGGTGGTCACGCCCACTTTTGAAAGTGCCAAAAGTGATGCACCATGGTGCCGCATTTTTTCGTGTCTCAAACCTAAGCTTGAGCCTTGATTATTAACTCAAAAAGATGAAAATGAAAAACACAGTTAATAAATTTCAGGAATTACATACCCTATCACACTCTTCTGCGTTGTGTGCATGTTCTTCGCCATGCTGATTATTTTCATGATACAGGATGCTGCAAATTTGTGAGTTTGTAATGCATTTTCCAAGAATTTCATCTGATTTATTTTAAAGTTTGAAAAATTAAGAGAAGACTACCTGAAAATTGAAACTTTTTTCTTCGTGTTTCTGATTTCCTGTACAGTTTCAAAATCTTGGTTCATATTTTGCCCGAACGACGCGAGTCCGTCGACCCCAATCAATAAATTATATTTTCCGCTCCGGATGACCGCTTTGCAGCTGCCAAAATCCCGCCCCTCGTTACGCCCACTTTTGGAACGTGATACGCTGTAGAATTTCTGAATAAATATTATCAAAAAATCTAAACATTTCAGTTACTTTGGAGACGTTTTCCTACTCGCATGGATTTGCTACTTGCCGATGATTGTTTACGCACTGATGATAGTTGTTAGTGACAAGATCTACCGAAAGCTCGCTTTGCTACTAAATGACCTAGGTTTTCGAATTCGAAGTTCTCAAAAAACGGAAAGTATTCAGAAAACTATCGAACGGACGCGGAGTATGAAGACTTCTTGATCACGAAGATTGTCCTATTCCAATTCGTGACGGCTTTCGGCTCTCTTTTCTACATCGCGTTTGTCTTGAGAGACATGAACCGGCTACAAGAGGTTTGAATAAGTTTTTTTTTAAAGTACGAGCGGGCTTGGCCTCGCTACGCTTGGGACCCTATTTTCATCTCTCTCTCTCTCTCTCTCTCTCTCTCTCTCTCTCTCTCTCTCTCTCTCTCTCTCTCTCTCTCTCGCTCTCGCTCTAGAAAAAAATTAATTCAACGATTCTGAAGAGAATCTGAAACAAGCGAAGGAAAGGAAGAAAGAAGTTTCTTTTTTTGAACGAAAAAGTGGGCGGGGCAAAGTGGGCGGAGATTGCTGTCAGTGGTGCTTTTTATTATTCGTCCACAAAATTTGTCGATCATGAATTTTAAACCAGAATGATTTTCAGACACTTGCAACCCTTCTGATCACACGTCAAGTCTCACAGAACTTCATGGAGATCGGAGTGCCGTTTGTAATGGAGAAACTGCGATTGAGCAGTTTAACTTATAAGTGAGATTTTCACAGAGCATTGTGGTCAAAATTTTATGTTCGCAGAATGACCCGAAGTATGAGCGACGACACCCTGAGACGTCATGTTGAATACGTGAGGAATAAGAGGACGAGCAGCGAAGACTTGGTAAGATCTTACACACAGCGGAATAGGGATAAGTTGATATAGCCGCTCCGCGACCGCTTTGTGAAATCATCCGTAGAGCGCATTTACCTAATTATTTTGTTTCCGAACATTTTGGCTAATTTTACCGTAGTGTGTCTTACTGTAGATAAAAATACGGGAAAAGTACATTATACAGGATTCCACGACGCTTTTCACCCTTGGCACGCCTCCAGAAGAAGAAGGTCTAAGGAACAGGAAGCCGGTGCCCCAGTCGTTGTCATTTCTGAAGGAGGATTTCACCATGAAGACGCCTCGACTCCCGCTCCCGGAGTTTAAACCATATAGCTGTACAAGTCCGGAGTTGACACAAGCAGAGTTGGAAAGTGTCATGTCGAGTTATGAAAGGCCGCTCGATGACTTTTTGGAGATGTTCATACAGGTGAGCCTTGGAAAAGATACCAGTACTATTGGTTACTTACTTGATTACTTGATTCGCGTTGTCAAGTGACGGCGTGGATCAGACACTTCCAGGGTGAACAGACCTTTGCCAACGTGGACCAAGGGGTTTTTCGCATCGGGGAACCATGAGGTCGTCTTTGCCCAGTCATGGATCGGAAGTGGAGGAAGTCGTCCCTCGCTTTGTTGATGTCATCACTCCATATCAGAGGTGGTCTGCCGACTTTCTTTCTTCTGCCCAAGAGGGACCATTCCGTGACCTTCTTTGACCATCGTTAAGGCGGTTGTCGAGCAACGTGGCCAGCCCATGCGAGCTTCGGAATGTCAAAATCTTCCGGTCGAACGCCGGCATCCTCGCAGATCTTATTCAAAGTCTTGTCACAGTTGGCCAATTGCATTGGCGAGCTCCTGGAGTTGCGCTTTCTGGGCCTACTCTACGTAGACGATAGTGTTAGTCCTTACCAAATCCGACATCCAACTCCGATGATGTCGTTGGTGACATCATCGATGACATCGGTGACGACGTCATCAAAACAAAATTTCCAAAAAAGTTTTACTTTTCCAGGATTCATTATAGAATCTGACATCATATTCGGTGACATCGGAATCGGATGTCAGATTCGGTATGGAATCCTTGACGACGACGTCAACATAAGTAGAAGTTTAATCATCTTAAAGAAGGATATACTTGTCCATACCTGATGTCAACGGTGTTCCTGAGTTACAGTAAGAAAATTTGCAGTTCGGTTACGTACTCCTCTTCTCCCCAGCGTTCCCGTTAGCGGCTTTCTGTGCCTTGGTCAACAATCTTATCGAGATTCGAATCGACGCATTCAAGCTCTGCAACACCGTACAACGACCCTTCGGTAGACAAGTCAAGGACATCGGAGCATGGCAGAAAGCCATGGAGGTAGGAGACTCCAGAATTCAGGAAAAAAACAAAGAGAATTCAGATTCTCGGGATTCTTGGAGTCATCGTCAACTGTGCACTAATCGGGCAGTCGGGATTAGTTCATCGGATTCTGCCTGATCTCTCTTGGGGCGGGCAAGTGCTTATTGTCGTCGTGTTGGAGCACATAATTCTTGCCTTGAAAATGATCATCGACTTGGCTGTTCCCAGTATTCCACACTGGGTTCGAGTGGAAGCGGCCAAGCAGGAACATTTTCGACGAGAAGCTTTTAAGGTGGGTTGAAAGAGAGAGAGAGAGAGAGAGAGAGAGAGAGAGAGAGAGAGAGAGAGAGAGAGAGAGAGAGAGGGGAGAGAGAGAGAGAGAGAGAAAGAGAGAGAGAGAAAGAGAGAGAGATAAATTTCCAGAGAGAAACTCGTCTCCTCGCCGACCACTTCCAACCCGAAACAACAGCGGCTCCAAGTGACCCTAGACCCGGGAAACGTAGATCAGTCACCCCAATGGCTCGAATGCCAAGCTTTAACCGAGTGAGAGACAGTAATTGCATTGACTATTAATATTCAGGGTACCCTCATGTGATAATACACACTATATGCATTTATTAAAACTGAGCCAATTTCGAATAGAATAATAAATTGTCAAACAATGTTGAGAGTATCAGATGGTTTTGGTTTGCAGTTAACGTTGAAGATTCGTCGTCCCATTGGGATCGTTCCTTTT
>OZ022253.1:12698225-12703225 GCA_963978915.1 Caenorhabditis parvicauda | reverse complement strand
GAAAGCCTAATTGCCACGTCTCTTCCGATACCCATTGCTCCGCCAGTTATCACGACAACCTAAATTTATACTCTATCCATTTCAACCTCGTCTTCCCAACCTGTCCGGCGATGTTTTTCCGTCGCTGGAATAGGCACCTCGGCACGTCGGAAAAGATGAAAATGAAGAGATACGCGATGATGAAGTAGATGGTCGCGTAGACACGATAGAAGAAATTGGCTCGTGCCATGGTGGAAACGCTGGAAAGTCGACGGTTTGTGATGAAGAGAAAGAGGAAGAAGGAAGTGTAAAATGAGACGGCTTTTATGGCCTTGGTTGCCGGTGAAAGATCGAAAATGCAATGGCAGGTGGGATGGATAAATTGCATACGTTATCATACAGCTGATCAACCCTGTATTGAACAGATTTTACTCGAGGCTAAGGATGACACACCTCGGCAAATGCATAAGACAATAAAACCGCTTTGCAACCGCTTTGCCGACCTCCGCTTTTATTTTCAAAAGTGTTTGTAATTTAATAAATATTTCACTTGACATAATGAAATTTTTTTTTGCTTACACTTTTCAACAGCGTATGCCACAGTGTGTATGACAAAGTGAGAACTGAAAAAGCCTTCAGTTTTTTCCTCTCTGCTTATCCAGCAATGTTCACATTTATCGCTAGAAGCATGGCCGTTTTCAAACGCGCTCTAATCTCAATTTTGCAGAATGAGTACGGTAACTCTCACAACGAACAGTTAGATCTTTGTGGATTTAATTTATTATTCTTACTTACAGTTCATTGAAACTAAAGGCGCATCACTTAATCGCTCTTGTGTTTCAAGGCGAAACTGCTACAGTACTAAGTAACCGATTTACGGAGGCCAGATTTTTTTTACAGGTAGAGGAAGCTATGTGATGTTTTCTCTTAAAGTTTTCGCGATAAAAACTCTATTTTAATTCTCAGTAATTAAATAGGTATCCCACAATGAATTTTCAGAAGAAGGACTGCACTTGTTGAAGTTTTGCTTGACTTCATCAAGGTAAGCTTTCCAAAAGGTTTTTCTTTCCCTACTAACAATAGTTCTTTTCTTTCTGATAGTTCGGTAAACTCATCCAAAGTTATTTTTGCAAAAAAATGGCATAACTGTCCTGCTCCCACCAAAAAAAAGACCTTGCTCAAGAAACAAAGCGCAACTCCAGCTTCATTGAACCTTGGGAAATGACCATGTTAAATGTGGGTACCAACTCTGAACGAGTTGAAGAGGAAAAGACCGTTTCTGACCACAAAGGCGAGAGGTCGGAATGCCTTCAGAATGTCAGAACTGGATTTCATGACAAAAGTTTGGACGTCCCACGTGTTCTTTCGTCGCACCACTGTGTCGGTCAAGGACTTGTTTCAAACTGAATTGTGAGAGAAGTCAGTTTTAATGTTGAATTCTTGATGGAAATCAGTGTGAAAAAGTACTGAACGTTTGCATGATTGTCAAAATCTATACGAATATACTGATTGAACTCTCTCTCTCTCTCTCTCTCTCTCTCTCTCTCTCTCTCTCTCTCTCGCTCTCGCTCTCTCTCTCTCTCTCTCTCTCTCTCTCTCTCTCTCTCTCTCTCTCTCTCTCGCTCTCTCTCTCTCTCTCTCTCTCTCTCTCTCTCTCTCGCTCTCTCTCTCTCTCTCTCTCTCTCTCTCTCTCTCTCTCTCTCTCTCTCTCTCTCTATCCTTCTCTATTTTCTTTTGTGTATCCGAAGTTTTGAGGAAAGAGTTTTTTCTCAATAAGAA
The DNA here is from genome assembly GCA_963978915.1 of Caenorhabditis parvicauda. Classification (NCBI taxonomy): domain Eukaryota; kingdom Metazoa; phylum Nematoda; class Chromadorea; order Rhabditida; family Rhabditidae; genus Caenorhabditis; species Caenorhabditis parvicauda. Next base: position 12,701,467 of record OZ022253.1, on the reverse strand, counting down.
AAAAAAATTTTAGTTTAAAAAACCTTCGGAAACGATGAGAAACATGAAATATCATTTATAGGAAGTAGAAAAAATTAATTTAACGATTCTAAAGAAAATCTGAATCAAGCGAAGGAAAAGAAGAAAGAAGTTCTTTTTTTTGGAAAATGCAAAATTTGAAGTATGGGGGCGCGTTTGGTATCTCTTTTTATATCTACCTGATTGTTACTTTGATTCCTACAAGATTACAACTTGTCCTTACCAGCATGAAAAACACCCCTCGTGTTTGTATGTCAGAAATAATGGAGATGGTATCGTTGTTTTGAGAGTGTCTACTTTGATACTGATTTTTGACATCGGAGTGATGTTCGTTGTTGACGGCATCTGGCAGTGACGGTCTTCGGACGATTTTATTCTTCCAGATGACATTGCTAACTTTATATCAGTCACGATTCTTTTTTTTTGATTTTCGAATAGTAAAAGGCACCGGGTTGGGTTCTGGGTTTAGGCTCTTCCGAAGGCTTAGCCCTGGTGAATTTAGGCTAAGGCTTGGCACTGGTGCATTTAGGCTTAGGCGTGACCAAAATGGCTTGATTTGGGGGTGGACCAGATATACTACGTCGCAGGTATGCTTAAACCCCAGAAAACCCAAGCCTAACCCCCTACATTATGAATCTTTAGGCCGAAGCTTAACCTTGAGACACAATAAAACACGGCACCAGAGCGCACTGCAGTGTCATGGTGCGTACTTTTCCTTCGGTATTTCTGAACCTCTTTCAAATTCGAGTGTATTTGCAAAATCTCAAGTCCAAGCAGATCAAAGAAGCGCACTGAAACGATAAATCATCTATAGTTTCACTTGGACTTAACGGTCTCCAATATAACGACGTTACGGTACTCGTTAAACTTCGCAGGTTGATTATTCTCTTTGATAGTAGAGAGGTATAATGGTCTCGCGCACCGCCGAACGTAGAAAGAGCACGACCCATGCTGAGTACATTAAACTCGATATAAGATGACGAAAACCTGTAGCTCGGGGTGAACCAAACTTCGTTTCTCAAAGTTTTGTGTAACTTTTTTCATCAAAGGATGATTTTTGATTTCTCTGGCAAGATTGTTACAAATTAATGTGGAACAATCACTAGAACCAGGTCTTTTGAGTCAGAACAAACAACATGAATTATGATCACTTTTCCAATTTGTAAACCATTTCAAGTTTTTTCAGTTTCTTCAAAACTTAAAATCCACAATTCAGTATGACATGGGTATTTTTATAATTTACGTTCAGGCCGTTTCCATATGTCAGTCGAAAAAGATAGGAGAGAGAGAGAGAGAGAAAGTAGCACATATCTAGCAAAAAGTCTGACCGATTTCAAACTCGCGGGAGTCGCATTTTTGAAAAATGAGTACGGTCGGGTCGGGACTCTCACAACGAACAGTTAGATCTTTGTGGATTTAAATTATTATTCTTACTTTCAGTCCATTGAAATTGAAGGCGCATTACTTAATCGTTCATGTATTTCAAAGCGAAACTGCTATGGTAACTAAGTAACCGATTTACGGAGGTCAGACTTTTTTACAGGTAGAGGAAGATATGTGAGTAGAAAAGCGAGCCAACAACATCCTAAAGAGCATTCAGACATTTGACTTTTCCGAAACTTGTATGAGTATTACCCTGTAGGTAACATTCGAGTTTTACTTTCTTAACGTTCTTGTATTACTTCGTTAACGTTACGGTATTGCTTTGGTAACGATACCACAATGTTACCGATGTGTTACCAAACAAGTACGCAAGTCATACCAAACTGGCCTTCTCGATACCGATGTCGTACTGAATTGTGGATTTTAAGTTTTGGAGTTCATTGAGCATACTTTTATACTTCTCACTATTCTAGCTCAGTTTTTCAAAGATTTACATCCAGGTAGAACTATTTTCCAATAGTTTACATCATTATCAAGACAGTCACCATGTTTTGAATCGTCATCATGAAAAGTACATCAACATATCGACATCATCCATGTTCTTCGTTCTTCAGATGGAATGTGATGGGTGCACTTTAAACATCTCTGCAAATAGACAATGTTTTTCAGTAATAGAACAGTAGTAGAGACAGAAAACCCTGCCGCGTAACGCCGCGCGGTTGCATAGATGCGCACCTCCGCGCCAAGCCTACCCCAATCGGAGAGAGGACCGTTCTGATACGACGTCTATGTGCCAAGCAGTCTTTTGTTAATTGGAGAAAATGCATGTTGGAATCTAGAATTCTCATCACAGCTTTCTAGACTTCATCTTTGAGACTCTCGAAAACAAATTGAAAATTTTGAAGAAAATTGGTTTGGATATTCACGATATCTAATTTTCTACTAATCTCGATTCAAGACATTCTTGGTGGGTTAATTTCATTCCAAGAGAAAGAGAGAGAGAGAGAGAGAGAGAGAGAGAGAGAGAGAGAGAGAGAGAGAGAAAGAGAGAGAGAGAGAGAGGGGAGAGAGAGAGAGAAAGAGAGAGAGAAAAAGAGAGAGAGAGAGATGGAAAGAGAGATGGAAAGAGAGATGGAAAGAGAGAGGGAGAGAGAGAGAGAGAGAGAGAGAGAGAGAGAGAGAGAGAGAGAGAGAGAGAGAAGAGAGAGAGAAAGAGAGAGAGAGACTGCGAGAGAGAGAGAGAGACTGCGAGAGAGAGAGAGAGAGAAAAAGAGAGAGAGAGATGAAAAGAGAGAGAGAGAGAGATGAAAAGAGAGAGAGAGAGAGAGAGAGAGAGAGAGAGAGAAACTACCTAGTTTCTTGAAAATTCAGAATCACAAGAAGTTCCAGAATCTCAATTCGACCCAATCATTCCACGAATTGATGTTAGTCGTGTGACCGACATCCGGATGAACTTGTCAATGACGCCAAATTGCAGAATAATCCACCACGATGACATCAACCACCAGCACTTGGTAGTAATTAGACGAGATTCATCTTCCTCTCGCTCACACAGAATCCTTTATCCAGTCTGAATTGGCGTTGTTTTGCGGAAACATTTCGTCTCCATTGTTCCCTTCTCCTGCCTTTCACCTCCGAATTTCATCTTTATTGACTTTACTTTTTCGGAAAGTTTTATTTTTCAAAAATTATCATACGACACTCAAAAACTTTTTGTGGACCGGCATTGGACCGTAGATGGGCGACAATCGTCCCGGACATCTGTTGCCCAATTACAGTCCAATGTCGGTCCATTCACAGTCCATCTGTCGCCTGGCCCATCTGTCGCCAAATTACAGTTC
>OZ022253.1:12650725-12693225 GCA_963978915.1 Caenorhabditis parvicauda | reverse complement strand
ATTTTTCATAACTAAAACTGTTTTTTTAAAGATGAGATATTTCATCTGATGAATCACTGCAACTATTCTCTCTATCTCTCTCTCTCTCTCTCTCTCTCACTCTCTCTCTCTCTCTCTCTCTCTCTCTCTCTCTCTCTCTCTCTCTCTCTCTCTCTCTCTCTCTCTCTCTCTCTCTCTCTCCCTCTCCCTCTCTCTTTTTTTTCTCTCTCTTTTCCTCTCTTTCTCTCTCTTTCTCTCTCTCTTTCTCTCTTTCTCTCTTTCTCTTTCTCTCTCTCTCTCTTTCTCTCTCTTTCTCTCTCTCTTTCTCTCTCTCTTTCTCTTTCTCTCTCTCTTTCTCTCTCTCTCTCTCTCTCTCTCTCTCTCTCTCTCTCTCTCTCTCTCTCTCTCTCTCTTTCTCTCCTGTTTTCGATATTTTAGCCACTTTTTTGCTGTTTTTAATAAAGAAATCACCGGAAACAATCGGATTTTAGTACTTCATCTGGTCTCTATCGAAACCTCTTTTTCCCCAAGTTCCAAACCATGATAGTGGTCATTTTGTCATAGGGTAGATGACACTTGCTTCGAGATGCATCACTTTATGCATTGCATCGATCAGGGAGGCCCGAGAGACTCTAAAGGGGGAGAGTGCAGAGAAGCAGAGGCAGAGGGAGAGTAAGAATTAAGCTGGAGCAGCTGGAAAGCGAATCCACTCTCCCTTACTTTCAATGGTCCCGGCTAATTTTTCGAACTTTGGCGTTTTCTTGAATTCCTAGAACAGAATTAGTTCACTTTCTCGGGTCGAGCAAAAAATACTACACGCTGACCTTACCGGTTTTTCTACCCATATTCATCACTGAACTACAGAAAAATAGTGAATTCCTTTTTTAAAATTCAGTTTTCTTTTTCAGCCGACAAAAATTATCGATTTCCATGCTTTTCCTCTTGCAACTTTTCAGTACCATCTCATTTTCACAGTATTCAGTGAATCGCGACATCCCCACGTATACTGATTTTTCAAAAACCCATAACTTTGTCCAGAACATCCCAATCACCTTGTTTTTAGGCTTAGGTTGAAGCTCAAGCTGGCCCAAACCTAACCTAAGCCTTAAAAAAGGGGTTCATGGTCACTAACACCACGCTTTTCACGTTTGAAAAAAACGGGATGCGATTTACTGAATTCCAATTTTCACAACAATTAATAACATATTCAGCTGATGACCTTCTCATCGGTAAAGTATACGGCACTGGCACAAAACGATCAGGAAGAGGAAGACATGATAGAGATGAAAACGATGTTCGACGGACAAGCTGTCGACATTGTGCAACCTGGAGAAACGGTAATGCAGTATGGTATGCCTGAAGGTTTGGTTTTGACTTCTCTGATTAATCCTTTCAATGGATAATGCTTTCTTCTTATTCTTCGTTAGACATTTTCATTTCTAATGTGCACAAAGTGAGAAATGAGAATCCTCAAGTCAGAATGATCTTAACACTTTTCATTTCTTCTGAAGAAGGAGTCAACCTTCGCTGTGCACATAGCTCCCTCTACCTGTAAAAAAGGCTGGCCTCCGTAAATCGGGTACTTAGTACCGTAGCAGTTTTGCCTTGAAATACAAGAACGATTTACGTGATAAGCCTTCAATTTCAGAATGGACTGAAAGTAAAAATAATAATTTAAATCCACAAAGATCTAACTGTTCGTTGTGAGAGTCCCAACCCTAACGTACTCATTCTGCAAAATTGAGATTAGAGCGCGTTTGAAAATGGCCATGCTTCATGCTTCTAGCGATATATGTGCTGTGTTATGGTCAAGACTAGAGGCTTCATAAAAGTGTTACCACATGTTTTCTTGTATGTTTTTTAAAAGAGAGAGAAGGATGGATGATCAAAAATCGATCGGGCTGATCGTAGCAAGAAACACTTGCAAGTTCTTTCAACTTCTAAATATCGTCATAAGAAATTATAAATTTATTTATCGGAAAGTTACATACATAAGCTCCAGATAACAACAAGTAATATCCTCTAAAACTCAGAGAAACCGTTGACAGCCAGATCTGGAAGAAAGATGAACCAGATCTAGAGTAAAACCTTTCAATTCTCATGTATTTCATTCCCTGATGATCTTTTTTGACTGTGAAGAGACTTTCCCTTGTGAACTCTGAATACATTTGTCAGAGAGCAAAACTGAATACTACACTAGTGTTATTCGTGATACAATATTGATGTTAGTAGTTCCATCTTCGAGTAAACCGTTGACAGCCAGATCTGTGAGGTGAAGCCTCTCATCGCCTTCTAATTTTTAAATTCTGCTCTTATAGCTTGTAGAAGTACAGCTGTATGTGAATATTCTGACGACTGACTTCTTAGCGCTTGAAATTCTCTCGAGCCACATTGTGTCAGCTCTGTTCAGGAGTATCCAGATGTCACTTGTTTCTCTGAGTATGCAGAACAATCATAATCAAAAATCTGTCAAGTTGTACATACAGTAGCGAACAAAAGTTTAGCAACTTTTCATTCCGAACTTTGTAAAAATTACGCGATCACCCTCAATTTTTCTCTGAAACCACTTCATTCATTTGCAAACGTTCAGAAAAAGCAACGCAATTCCTATTGTTTAAATATCTTCAAAAGTTTGAAGTGAATTCAGAGAAAAATCGAGTACGGTAACTCAAGTTGGAAGTGAGTTATCGTCGAAGTTAAAAGTTGCTAAACTTTTGTTCGCTATTGTATATTCAAAAAGTTCCATTTACTTAAGGATCATTCGAGTCAGCCTTCACATATGCCCGGTACAATGATTTGGATCGCATGGGGTACGAGGCTCCTAGGAGGTAACCATTCACTCGAAACCATGAAAACCTTCGATTTAAGACATGGTGCAGCATATGGTGGCAATCGATACGCAAACTTCACATATTCACGTGATTTTGACAATGATGACGATAAACAGGTAGGCTAAGTGAAAATTAACGGAACAAGACAAAATCTTCAGGTAGCGCCTATGAACAGTGTGGAAACGGCTATTTATCTGGTCTCCCTACTTTTCGTTGTCCTTACCATGCCTGTCTCACTATTCTTCTCGTTGAGGGTAAGTTCAAACTGGGTATTTTTACTTTTCATCTGTTTTCCGAAATAGTGCAAATGTTTCAAACAGTTGATATACAGCAGAAAACGTTTGTATGGCGGTATAAAACTCACCTGTGAGAAGCAATGGAAACTCTGCGCACTCTCTTCCCTCCACACTCTTTCTCTCACTTACACTCACAACGAAAAAGTTGACTGAATGATGTCCTCACATTTCGTCATGATCTGGATCAAACTTTGGTCGATACTTAGCTTTATACATTACAACAACAACGCTACCTTGGAAATCGAAATGTTTCAGTTTGTCGGTACCAACGAGAAGCTTGTGGTTCTTCGTCTGGGTAAAGCGCAAAGAACAAGAGGGCCGGGAATCAGCCTAGTGGTGCCGTGTATCGATAAAGTTCATAGAGTATCGACGTCTATCACTGCCTTTTACGTCCCTCCAATACAGGTGAAACGTTTTCTCTCTTTTTCTCTCTTTCTCTCTCTCTCTCTCTCTCTCTCTCTCTCTCTCTCTCTCTCCATTCCTCTCTAACTTAATATTCACGTTTCAGGTTATAACTACCGACAGGGGTCTCGTGGAACTAGGAGCAACAGTCTTTCTGAAAATTCGCGATCCTGTCGCTGCCGTTTGTGGGGTTCAGGTTTATCAATTTCGTAGGGCGGTGTGGAAAGAATCTTTCAGGATCGTAACAACTCAATCCGAACACTCGCAAACACTATGATGTTCCGGTATGTGAGTAAGAAGAGAATATGTGAAATCTCCAACGCACAGGAGCGACGAATGTTATCGGGTTGGTGGCTCTGTGTATGACTTTCGTCAAACTTCATTTTTAGGAGCTTTTAAAGACGAACTGGGAAACTTCACTGCTCAGTTTGGCGTGGAAATCACTGATGTTGAGATGTCCGAGGTGAAGGTTATCAAAGAGGGAGAGAATATGGGTTTGGCAGCGTTGAATACTGTGGTCAAGAGCGATGCTGGAGCAAAATTGTGGCAGGTTAGGAGAAAGAGAGAGAGAGAGAGAGAGAGAGAGAGAGAGAGAGAGAGAGATATATATATATATATATATATATATATATATATATATATATATATATATATAGAGAGAGAGAGAGAGAGAGAGAGAGAGAGAGAGAGAAAGAGAGAGAGAGAGAGAGAGAGAGAGAGAGAGAGAGAGAGAGAGAGAGAGAGAGAGAGAGAGAGAGAGTTCCCTATTCAGGTAATCGGTCCAACATTCGAAGAAATCGCGAAGGACTTTGCGTCCGAGAAGAAAGAAGAAGAAAAACAAAAGGAGGAAGAAGACGCTTGGAAGCCATCAGGACCATTAGCTCCAGTTGCCGAACAAACAGTCGATGTGGACCATTTGATAACTGTCGCGAACCTCGCTATAGATGAACACTTGACACGACTCATTGGAAGAGTCTTTCAAGTCAACTGTGAAGGACTTGACCCTATTTACTTCGATTTGAAACACCCACCGGGTACAGCTGCCAAAGGAACAGCTGACCGAGCCGATGTCACCTTCACCACTTCGCCCGAAATTTTCTCGAAAATCATTTCGAAAGAGATTTCCCCAATGACTGCTTACATGAATGGATCACTCGTGATCAAGGGTTCCATTCAAGATGCTCTCTCGATGAAATATCTCACAGAAAGAATGGCAGACTGGTTGTGAGGGAATTTGAAAACAGAAAAAAAAAAATACCGTATACGATTGTTCGGACCATTTGACCCACCAGTTTGCTACAGTAACTATCGATTGTTTTCATTTTTTATTTTTCAAGAAAAGATCTCATTTTCTGTACTTTACATTGCTCACCAATACGTGTGTCTTTCAATAAAGTTTTAAAATTTTACGAATTTATCAGTCTTGAAGTCCCGATATGAACAGAGTGTTTCGTTTTTCTCGCATTACATCGGTCATCGCACCAGTCCCGTGATCTTTCCGCGTTCCCAGCCTGCACTGAAACCAGTGTGCGATAAGGCCCGACTGAAACACCCACTCGAGGTCTCGCAGCGATTCGCCTAGAGGAAATACACGTGTGAGAGATCTCTATTCTGCATATATTCGCATCCTTTCGTCATCCGTTTTCCTCATTTTCCTTCTCACGTGAATAATACGTTAAATAGAGCAGTCGGTGTGTTATACTACTGTGCGCTACAACGTGGCGTGTATTGATTGGCGCTCATTGACGTGTCCACTCTGTTAGCACTTTCCTTCTCCATTCCTATTTTACTGTTTTCATTCTTTCAATTGTTCATTTAGGAGTTGAATCTACGCAAAATGGGTTTAACTATCTCTTCGCTCTTCAGCCGCATGTTCGGCAAGAAGCAGGTATAGAATTAACGTTGAAAATCTTCTTAAATATATTTTTCAAGGTTCGTATTCTTATGGTAGGACTTGATGCTGCCGGAAAGACGACAATTCTCTACAAGTTGAAGCTTGGAGAAATCGTTACCACTATTCCAACTATTGGTGAGTAATTACTGTTCGTTTCGTTTCGTAATTCGTTATTTTAGGTTTCAACGTTGAGACCGTCGAATACAAGAACATCTCATTCACTGTCTGGGATGTCGGAGGTCAGGACAAGATCAGACCACTCTGGAGGCATTATTTCCAGAACACGCAGGGACTTATCTTCGTCGTGAGTTTTTTTTGTTTCACGTGTCGAATTCTCCTCATTTCTAGTGGAATTAGTTCAAGCAGTCGATTGCAAGTTTGAAATGATTTTTAACCAAAAATACGTGAAAATACGTAAAACTCAACTTTCTTCCCTAACGGATAGACAAAAAAGTTTCCAGGTCGACTCCAACGACAGAGAGCGTATCGAAGAGTCAAGAGAAGAACTCCACAAGATGCTGAACGAGGACGAACTCAGAGATGCAACTCTCCTCGTGTTTGCTAACAAGCAGGTATGGATTTTGTGCTCATTTTGACAACTATTCTTATTTGTAGGATCTTCCAAACGCCATGACCGCAGCTGAGCTGACCGACAAACTTGGACTCCACAACCTCCGCTCCAGACAGGTAAATTTCTGTTTATCGCTCAAGAAACCGAATTTATAGTTTTTAAAACATCGCCAATATGAAATTTCAAACGCTATCCCTTCATTTTTTTCAAATCGTGTCCTTATCTAAATACTGGCTAAAGGATTGAATCTGATCATTGCGAGCGTTTTTTTATATTCCGGATTCGCAACCTTTTTATTCGCTTTGGACAAGCTAAAGGGGCGAAAGGAAGCCAAAGTGGGTCATCGAGATCCAGCGGCTAGATTATGCCGCGCAAGAGAGTAACCGACAAGCGACGCAACTTGGTTGAATTGTGTGTCAGAATCAGCATTCATGTGCAGTTTGTATATTTCTTTTGTAATTGGTCAATTGTAAACTGAGTTCCTTTCAACAGTGCGTGAAGGAAATTTATCAAAAATGAAAAATAGTTTAAAACATCATATTTCAGTGGTACATCCAAGCCACATGTGCGACCCAGGGACACGGACTGTACGAAGGACTCGACTGGCTGTCGAACCAACTCTCCAAGGCATAAAAGTCATGCAAAACTAAGTTATTTCTCCTTTTTATTATGTTTTTGTACGACCGGGCGCTTTTGTGATATACTTGATACAGCTAACCTGGCCGTTCTCACACCATGAATTGTTTGCTCGATTTTAATTGATCCACGCAAATCGTTGAAAAGAGCGCGCGTACGAGCTGTTGATGGCAACTTTGAATTGAACAAACCATCCCCTCTCACCAATCAATGGTCTTACAGGTTTCACTGCAACAATATTTTTCCATTTTTGTTTTTGTAATTTCTCCAAAAACATTATTTTGTAATGGTGTCTGTGTGAAAATTGCTTTCCATTTTTTTGTGTGAATTAATAAAAATGAATATTTTATTGAGAAGCATTGAAAAGCAATTGAATGGACGAAGACTACTTGAGGAATGGTACCTACTTGGGAATTGAATGAAAGCGAAAATTTGAAAATGGAGTTTTGCAATGTTCACCAGAGTGGCTTGCTGGAAAGAATGTGAGCCTTGCGTTGCTTGGCCTGGTGAGCACGGTTGGAGAGAGCCCCTTGTGGAGACTGATCGGCGTCGACTGGAGCAGCCATCGCGTGGCCCTTCAATTTTCAGAATTACATTGTTAAAGTTAGTACTACTGTCACATCCCCTCCCAGAGGCGAGGCAACAGCCACGCCTCAGGGTGCTTGGACAGCGACCCCAGTCTGGTTCCCAACAACCTCTGAGCTAGCTCCGTGCGACTATCATGCTAATAAATGGGTAGATAAGTAGAACCTTCCTTGTAATCGTACACTACTTTCGCATTACAAAGAATCTGCGGCCAGTAGTAGTTTAGATTTTATTATAGGCTTTGTGAAGAGTCAAGACTTGAAAAAAATAGGATGAAAAAGATTTTTTCTCTTTTATTAAAGGCTTTATGAAGAGTAAAATCTTGGGAAAATGAGAAAACAAAGATAATGAGCAGTGTGAAATTTTTTTACTACCACTTACTCATTTTCACATATTCAAGGACGAATTTCGAAAAATTCCGGCAAAAACTTCCATTCCAATTATTTTTTTGAATAGAGAAAGCGTACCTTGCTAGGATGCCCACTGATTGCGTGTCCCAACCATCTGGTGTCGGTCATTCCGGTTCCAATTCTACGTGGCGTTTGAGGACGTGTCCAGCCTTCTGGTGTCTTCGTGTTGCCTAAAAACACTTGTTCAATTTTCGAACGATAACTTCACCTGTGCCGTTTTCAGCAGCGAGAATCTCGAAGAGATCTTCGAAAACGACAAAGTTGGTGTTCTGCCAGACTGGCTTCTTCAGATCGTACTTTTGGCTCATGAAACCGAGAAGAGTCACTGATGGGTTGTCGAGTGCGAGCTGGAAAAATAACTTTAAAAAAATAAAACTCTAGAGAACCTCAAACGGCTTCGTGTTTTCCTGTGAAAGCATGTAGTTAATTATTTCTTTTCCGATTCCACGACGTTGGACGGAGAAGTGGACATAAAAGTCGAGAAGACAAAGAATCTAAATTAATACTCATAAAGTCGAAAGTGAAATTTACCTCTCCTTCATAAGTTTTCATCTGTGAATCATACAAGAAAAGTTTCTTTCTACCAACTTTGACAAATCCAAGAAGTTTGCTGGTATTGGTTTCCCTGAACCAATAAGATAATAGAGATTGAAAAAAACCTTACTCGTCATAGTCCCAGCTGAGATAAAGAGTATTTTCGGAATTGATAAGCTTTTCACATGACGTGAGAGGTGCACGAAGCTGCATACAATGCGATGATAATTTCGCCAAGTTGTCCAGAGCTTCATACACTATTGGAGATCTGCGCAAATCAAAATTGAAATTGAGTTTGTTAAAAAGCTTACTGTAATTGCTTGATTCTCATGGGATCTAGACGCACGAGTCTTGGGCCAAGAATAGGTCTCAGGTCCTGTTCGATCTCCATGTTGGTTGGCTCTAGAGTCGAGTGTTGAGCAGTATGATAGTTGGAAAAGATGCCTCCAACCTCGAAGCTCTATGAATATGTGATGACTACAGGCGGCATCCTATCTGAAATGCATCGAATACCAGAACACTGAGCATCGCGTCTCAAAAAGTCATGAAATCATGAAGGAGGAGAGAAAAGACAGGAGAAAAGAGAAAGTTCGAAAATTGAAAAAAAAAGAAAGATGTAGATCAAAATTACTTAGGTTACTGTAACAAACTTTATCGATTTTTTCGAATTTCTTTTCATGAAGTTGATTCCTTCCTAAATGGTAAGTTTTATCTTCGATCTTATTGTTTCTTTCATTAACTATGAATTCATCAAATGCCTAATTCAATTTCAAGATAAAATATTCAACTTCAGGCAGGTAATTCTGAGATTCAACATTTCCCTTCATTATTTGTCCCAACACAGTACTACGCTACACATAATGAAAAACCCACCGCGGTAAGTTTTTCAATCATCAAAATTTTTTCCAATAGAAAAATTACATCCGAAAAAATAAGTCCATTTTGTTTTTTTCAAATGTTGTACGAACTTTCTTGCGGCGTTTCACATATCTTCCTCTACCTGTAAAAAAGTCTGACCTCCGTAAATCGGTTACTTACATGTTAGTTACCGTAGCAGTTTCGCTTTGAAATACATGAACGATTAAGTAATGCGCCTTCAATTTCAATGGACTGAAAGTAAGAATAATAATTTAAATCCACAAAGATCTAACTGTTCGTTGTGAGAGTCCCGACCCTACCGTACTCATTTTACAAAAATGCGACAGCCGCGAGTTTGAAATCGGTCAGACTTTTTGCTAGATATGTGCGTTTAGGAAACAATAATCTTCAGCTGTACAACGTCAACCTATATCTGAACTCATCGAACATCATCCTACCATTGCAATTCCCACAAACGGTAAAACGTTGTTTTTGTGAAGTCACATATCACTCCAGATTCATAATCATCAATTTTTGTCACATGTCGAGCCAGTCCCAGAAGAAATTAGCATACATGAAGAACTTATGAGAGAAGGTAATTTTCACCTCGATCATTGAAAATGTATCTAATAAAGATTGGCTGAACAACAAACGGTATGTTCCGATAAACATGCGAGACCTTTCTATCATGCCGATCGAAGAACTGACTCATGTTAGAGTGCAAGAACTTAAGCATATGTTCATGGAGGCGACGATTTGCAACGTTGACCAGAGAGAAATCAAACCAGAACATATTCTCAATTATGATGGAGCGAGAAGGTTCTTCGAGGTTTCTTTACAATCCCGATTATTCAGTAGTATTACCAAGGCAGCTTCTCTTTTGTTAAATTGAAAATGGTCACATTAAATTCCGAAATCAAGAAAAACAGAGGCGTATTTTGATAATAAATTCGATGTGCATTTCCGCACCAACAGAGTCTATATTATGGCATTGAGAGCCTTTCAATCTGACGCACATGACGAACTAGAGTTTGTTCAAAAGTGATTCTCGTTTTGATGCACGTTTGATTCTTCAAACTCTTCAAAATGTGAATAAATTTCAGTGTCACTATGATGAAAAACGTTTCTATAGCGAAGGTGAGCTCATGCTTCACTACCGACTGGCTCACAATGAAAACGGGTTCTCTTATTTCGCATGTTCCTATTGTGGTCAGCTATTTTTCCACCGACTCATCTACGAAACTCACAAAAAGGTAATTTTACTGTTGAAATGTGTCAGAAAACGTTTTCAGAGGGAAGAATACGTCCTCAATATTCAAATGTCACCATCGTATTGAAACCCTTGATCTTTGCATTTTCAAATTAAGCATGCCGTTCGTTAGATAAAGTTATCTCGTTATCTGATCTAATCACGGTTACATACGGTGTAAATTTACAACAAAATCTTAAGGGCAACGGAGGGGCGGTTGGAGGCTGCGCAAGACATACAGTCTATCATTTACTCTTTATTTCTTGTTTTTTGATGTTAACCTATTTTGTTGTTTTCATTCAGTTTTTTTTTCATAAGTGTACAATGAATCATAAACTGTTTTTAGTAACACATGGGTGTTTCCGAACGTGAGCAAGTTGCAGCGTCGCTAAGACGGCTGGCGTTGTTTTCATGTTCAGTGGCAACATTCCTATCCTTTTTATCAATTGTCTCAATTCCGATGCTCTTCATGACTACGTTCAATTCGGTGGTAGGTTGATAACTTTTTGACCGAGATCAAACATGTTTTACAGAGACAAGCAGATGAGAAGTTGAAATTTTGTGTGATTGATGCGGTACAAATGCACAAGGCAATCGACGACTTACAAGCGGTAAGATTACTGTAGAGAATTACGAAATAACAGTAATGGGAAGAATTTGATCATATTTGTGGTCAATATTGAGCGAATAATCTAATTTTTATTTAATACGAAGTTGATCGCTCAAGTTTTAACAGAGTTAATCAACTAGAAAAAATCACTATACATTTCCAGATCTATCGAAGAAACTCGACTCGCGAGAAGCGACAGACGTATTACTTCTACCCTCAAGTACTCGAAGCTTTGAGACAACATTACGGTCCAGCGGTATTTTGTTAATTATTCACTAATCTTTCCAAACCTGCTTAGGGCTATCAACAAGATGGATACAATCATCAAACACCGCAGAATGCGTATGTTCAACCGCAGCAGCGACCAACGTTCGTCACTAATCAACGTAAGTGTTGATACGTCATGCATAATGTGTCGTTATCAATCATTAAAAAGATAGGAAACATGCTTATCTCGACTATAAATCAAAACGTCCGGTGTAATCTTACAATACCATGTTTTTTGTGAGTACCCAAGAACAAAGGATAATTGAAGCATTCTCTGGAGCGACTACAATTTCCACAAATGGACGATCAGGCTGCGTTCCAAGATTCGGTCCTCCAGGATTCGCAGGACCTCCTGGAGTCGATGGGGCAGACGGTCTAGACGGTACCCCTGGAACTCCGGGGTCAAACGGACTTGATGGGATCGCCGAGAATGAGCGTGAACCGTGCCAAGTCTGCGCACCGGCACAGCCTGGACCCCCAGGGCCACCAGGGCCGAAAGGACCACGTGGTACTGACGGAGACCCAGGACTTGATGGTACAACCCCAGACACGTTCCATGGAGCACCTGGAATACCAGGACCTCCGGGACCACCAGGACAGCGCGGACCGGTGGGTCCAAGTGGTGAACCTGGCACAAGGAGTATGGAGAAGGTTGTCGGCCCACAAGGTCCACCGGGACCGCCTGGACCAGTTGGGTTACCAGGGTAATGAAACAGATGATAAGGGAGAAAATGAACAATCATTTGCAGACCTAGAGGAGAAGAAGGTCGTCAGGGACCGAAAGGACACTCTGGACCTCCCGGTGACAATGGAAGGTTAGTTTTTCAAGAAAAACTTTTTTGTTCAAACTTTCTCAAATTCAGTTCTCTTCAAAATATGATTCACTCATGTTCAACACTGCGAACGTTTAGGAGCCTTTCTTCTGACCTACTTTTATTCGTGGGAAACGATAGGCCGAACAAAAGCAAAACTCCTGACTAATTTTTTTTACTATACAAGTAATTTTCAGTCTCGGAGCTCCTGGCAGAGACGGACTTCATGGGTTGGATGGACCTCCCGGTGCCCCAGGGACTGGCATCATGTGTGATCACTGTGCACCTCCTGTCCTCGAGCCAGGATTCGAACTGCTGATCTAATTGCTTATTTATTCCAGACCATCTCAGGGAAATTCTTCGAGAGAATTTTAATGTTTGTATATTTCTTCACCAATTTAACTCACACTATATTATAAATTTTTATTATGAAGTAAAATCGAACCCGTATTTATTATTAAAACTGCAGATCTGTCAATTATGCGCTTGTGAGAACAATTTCTATTGTTCGGTTTACTGAGAACCTGAAAGTTTACTTTAGTTATTTGAGAAACCTAATAGCAACCTGAATGAATCATTTCCTGTTATGGTCCAACTGTTAAAGCTAAGCCCGAAGCACCGTATTGCTTTCCTTTTCTCTCCCTGTTTGTACTCGACAAGAATTCGTGGCGATCTAAAAAGTTTCGAAATTTATTATATCTTCGATGGAAAAAATATGTTGTTTTTCATGAATAACCAAATTTTTTTAAAAAATATCCGTCGTATCCGGAGATTCAACTTCAGAAATATGCAGTGGTCACATTTCTTATCGAAAATTTGTTTGTAAAAACATGTTCTTCAAAAATTATTTCAATTGTTCAGGGAATAATAGTGAAAAACCAGAAATCAGTTTTATTGCTAGCACTTCGGCTTCGTTTTAACTAAGGATGGGCAAATCGCCAGTTGTTGGCTAACGATTGGCTATCCTCTTTTCGTTAGCCAATTTGAGTGATTGGCTATTCAATTGGCGAGCGCCTGGAGTTACGCTTTCTGAGCCTTCTCGACGTTGAGGATGATGTTGTTCCGATGGTATCATTGAGCCAATTGTATAGCCAATCGCTCGCCAATGCAATTGGCTGATGAAAAGCGGATAGTCAATAGTTAGCCAATGACTGGCGATTTTCCCATCCCTAGTTCTACAGAGTACGAAAAACTCACTTATTCACATTTGATATCCTCGTTAACTGAGATTTCCAATCACTACAGTCTACATCTCCTAGCGTCATTCTCTTACTCTGAAATCTCTTTTAATGCCGATTAAGAGAAGAAAACTCACATTTTTGAAACTATTTTCATATTTCGAATACTCAGATTCTGACTGAAATTCTGTATTCAACTGGTTTTGATGTTTTCTGAAATTTAAAAATAAAAAAAAATTAAATTTTCAAAGACTAACGTTTGCACACGTTTCCTACTAAAAAGCCACTTCGGCGCATCAAAGTTGTTATTCTCAACCTTTACACGAGAAACTGCTGGTACTAGGGCAGTTGTGTCGTCAAACTTCCAATCTAGACGCATTTTACAGCATTCTGAAAGTTGTAATGTAAAATGATGCTAAACGGAGAAAATTACCTTTCATATTTCTTCTCAAATATGTGTCTCTTTTCAACATATACGAATACATTGGGGAGACGTCTTTCATTCTGTATACTGACGATTCGCTGCCGGATGTTTCTTCATATCCTGTAAATTTTCATTCATAGACTACTCAGGCGTCGAAATACGATCGTTTTCAGAAATTTTTCGAAAAAAAAGTACCGTTTATACTCCAGAAACGTTTTCCATATTAGATAAGGTTCCGCCTCCTTTGCCCCGCCCACTTTTCGTGAGGCAATTTTACGAGTTGTCTATTCTAATTTAAACGTAGCGAAAAACAATTGTTGGTGGAATACGATGCTTGATGAAAAATGCACCAAAATTTAGAAAAAAAAAATAAAGTTCTAGTTACCATTTGGATTAAAAGCCATAGCCAAGTCCAACTTCTCGTCTTTTCTGAAAGCCGACAAGACGGACGAGAAGTAGTGCAACCAATCGGATTCTACCGTCACGTCTTCTTCTATGACGATGAGTTCTGTTGGGTTCTTGAAAACTGAGAACCCAACGGAAACAGCTTTGATGAGCATTTCTGAAAGTATTATCTTATGGAAAGAGCGATATTCAGTCACACACCTCGGCAAAAGCATAAGACAATATAACCGCTCCGCAACCGCTTTGCCGACCTCCGCTTTCATTTTCGAAAGTGTTTGTACTTCAATAAATGTTTCACTTGACATAATGAACGTTGCGGACTGTTCCCAACGATAGTTTTACCTACTTGAAACACTTCCGTAACGATTTGTAAATCTGGGATGAAAAAAATAGGAAAAGTAAAACTTTTTGTACTACAGTAACTGAAATTTGATCTTCTATATCGACTTGCTTTGCTTACACTTTTCAACTGCGTTTACCGCAGTGTGAGTCACATCGTTTGCTTAAAAACGTTTTCCTCGAGTATTAGTCAGTATAATCCGAAAAAACCCCTCGTTGATATTTTAAGCCCTGCGAAGTAAAAAGCAGCAAGATTTGCAGCCAATTAAGTCAAAATACATCAATTTTCAAAAGTTTTCCGGATTTTACAAGACTTTCAGATAACAATAATTAGCCGGAGTTCATTCGAATTCCCAAATTCTGATCAGATTTTACGCGCACTTTGTCGATTTACATTTTCCAGGAATACACACTGCGGCAAACGCAGTTGAAAAGTGTAAGCAAAGCAAATCGATGTAGTAGATCAAATTTCGGTTACTGTAGTTCAAAAATTTGTACTTTTCCTATATTTTTTCATTCCAGATGCACAAATCGTAACGGTAATATGTTTGAAATAAGTAAAACTATCGTTGGGAACAGTCCGCAACGTTAAATATGTCTGGTGAAACATTTTTTGAAAGTATAAACACTTTCGAAAGAGAAAGCGGAGGTCGGCAAAGCGGTTGCGAAGCGGTTTTATTGTCTTACGCCTTTGCCGAGGTGTGGAATATAGGTTTCAAGGTAAATCAATCGCGTCAGCTCACCATTGTAAGTTCCATTGTTCTCCAGTGCAACTCCTTTTGTGTGGAACAGTGTGGCGAGATCTCCATTTTCTGTGTATTCCTGAGGGGTGATATCAGACTTGTTTAGTGAACCAGTTCAAACCTTATCATACGCCACTACCACCATTTGGGTGTTCAAGCCCTCTTGCTTCAACAGTGAGCTCAATGTTTTCCGCAGAGAGTCTGGTGCAAGTCCTGCTACCACGAGTATCGGAACATTGAAGATATCCTCATTGAAGGTGTGTCCATGTTGCAAACTTTTGGGTGATAATGGTGCGTCCAGTTTCTCTTCTTTGCAGAAGTCTGCGTGTCTGTCGTATTTGGCGCAAAAATGGCGTTTTGGGAGGTTTCTGTGGTCTGTCTTTGATTTATCCTTTATTGAAACTCGTCCGTTCCATGCGGTTACTGTAATTATGTTTTTGTTACAGTAATGGAAACTATTATATGACCACTTGTGTTTTTGAAAACAATTCAGCATGGGGTTGTTGTATAGCTCTGAAATGTTGAAATGTGTCAAAAAAGGAGCATTCAATTCACTAGTAAAGAATATCCGAGATTTTTGGCACATTCTAAAATTTCAGGCTGACGTGGCATCCCGAGAAATGCGCATAAAATCTAGAAAGTTATGTCTGAAAAGAACGTTCAAAATCGTTCCATAATATTTTTGTCGCCGTTTCGTGGGGTTCACAGAATGGCGAAACTCTAGAAAATAAAAATGAATATAGAGTTAATTGAATGGCACCAACAAAATTAACTCAGAATTAATTTTTTGCGAACATCTGAAAGGTCATAAAAAGAGAAAAGCAACAAAATCTGATTCTAGGAACTTATGAAAATCATCTCCGGGATTCTATTATTTCGGTATCCTACTTTCAGATATTCTCAAAAGAAAGTTAATTCATAGTGAATTCCGGAGTAAATTCAGAGTTATTTTTTCTGCTGCCACTCAATTAACTCTATATTAATTTTTTTTCTAGAGAACAAAAACATTATGGAGTCGAATATTAGAAAAACATGTCATAAAGAGGCCTACATCTTTACTCTATAGCTGATTAAATCCGAATTTGGACCTTGTGAAATATGTATTTTTTTTTTCAACAAAACAGAATACTCACATGCTTTGGGGACACAAAAAGATGACTTGATCGCAGGCGCCCAGTTGTTTCCCGACGCTAGCTTCATATCTTCGAAGGGGGTGTAGGCTCCGATACCTTTGTGGCCGACAAAGTACCACGACGCACGAAACTTGATACGTTCGATGAGACTTGAACCCATCTCGTACAGAATCTTTTTCGCCATTTCTGACAATCTGAAGTCATGTTGTTAAATTCGTTCATTCTCTTATTACTCTGTAGTTAAAAATCCGCAAATTTTCATAATTAACCGGGCGTTTCTTGAAATCCCAGGCTCAGAGATTGCGGTGGTTTTTCGGGTTTCGTCTTCTTAAAAAATTAAGGAAACTTCTAATAAAGATACTCAGGCATCAGAAAACTATCGTTTTCGGTGTTGTTTTCATTCATTTTTGTAATAAACCGAAAACGGTCAAAAATATGTTCAACTAATTTATCAAAAAACGTTTCAAACTCACTGATGAGATGCTTCATCGAAACTAACTGCGACTACAATGAAACCGTTCGGTATTGCGTCTAGCCACAGTTCTAGTCCTTTTGATTCTGAAATGTGACTCACTTCTTTGATAAAGTTAATAATTTACAAAAGTCAAACTTTGCCAAGTGGAAGTCGGGCCTTTTAGACACCGATCTTTGAGCGTAGCGAGAAATTTTTCAATTGTAATTACAGCGCAAGAACTTACACGTGATTAATTTTTGGTTCCATTCCCGTCCCCTGGTATACGATATTGGGTACAACTTTTAAGCCAAAACGAAATGGACCTATTGTCTATTCTTATGAAAAAAGGCTATTTGGTCACACTGTCTTTCCGCGGCCTGTTCTCAGCTCATAGGAGTCGGATCAGAACGGTGAAAACGCCATCGGATAGGTTATGTTGAAGCGGAGATGCGCATCAACTTTTTAATTTGATCAGACCGCGCGCTGCTGCGCGGCACGGATTTCCTTAGTTTTGAAATTCAAACGTGTCCTCAACGTGATCCATTTATTGCCCAGCATTTTAATTTTCCGAAATGGAGCTTCTAAGAAGTTTCAAGTTGTCTGAAAGTTCACGTTTTTATTGACGTTCGTTTACTTTTTCATTCTTTGTTTCGAATATTAAAATTGGCGAGAAAAAAGTAATAGGTGGGGCGCGAAGCGCCCCTGAAGAGTGCTTGTGTATTAATATCGTATATCCACACATATCTTCCTCAACCTGTAAAAAAGTCTGACCTCCGTAAATCGGTTACTTATTACTGTAGCAGTTTCGCCTTGAAACACAGGAACGATTAAGTAATGCGCCTTTAACTTCAATGGACTGAAAGTTAGAATAATAATTAAAATCCACAAAGATCTAACTGTTCGTTGTGAGAGTCCCGACCCTAGGGTAGGCCTACCGTACTCATTTTACAAAAATGCGACTGGCGCGCGTTTTAAATCGGTCAGACTTTTTGCTAGATATGTGATCCACTCATTCAAAGATTGACTAAAAAGGAGAGATTTTTTCAACATCGGTAGATTGTCCACACTTTCACGTAAATAGTAGGCCAATAAAAAAAGAAGCTGAAACTAACCGTCTTCATAGGTATCAAAGTGCGCGACGGCCTCGACCACTCCGGTCTTCGAATCTACCATTGCAAGGTTGAGTCCTCTTCCTGCATCGTTCAGATTTCTAGAATCAAATTTCAGAATGTTCCTGAATGACCTACTTCTCGAACACAATGTTATCTCCGATGCACATTTTCGGTGAGTCTTCTTTGTGTTCTCCAGTGAAAACGTGGATTGAAATTTGGTCTGCAAGTTTTCTTCATTTTTCGTGCATCTCAAGCTGCGGTAGTTTGCGGCAAATTTTTGAAAAGAAACAATCAAGTATAAATTTGATAAAAACTGATCTTCACATTAGTGATCACATTCAAATAACTCGAATTCTCGTGAAACGTTAACAAATTTGTCCGTTTTCGAGAAATTAAACCATTTGAATTATTTGAGTTTTTCTTGGTAGTGACAAAGTGTTTTGGTTCTAATTTTTCGATAAACACAGAGATGATACACAACATTGTTTCCGTGAAACTACTGAAGAAACTTAAAAATAGCAAAACTAAAAATTCGCTCTATTTGAGTATAAACTGAAATAATTGAAAAAGTATAGGTGAACACTTTTCATTGAAACAGAGTATTTTTTGACCAAAATTCATTCCACACTTCCGCCTAATGACTCTAACAATGTAAATCATTTCTAATAAAGAAAACTAACCAGTCTCACATGGGATTTTGCTTCCACACGAGTCCCACTTTTCTCCCAATTTCACTGTATTCTTTGCAAATGGCTTGTCATCTTGAGCACCGAGCTTTTCTAGAATCTTCTCGTCAGCTCTAAAGATGGTTTTCATTTTATAAAAATTGCAAACGTATCATCTTTAATATAAAAATACAAATGTTTTATATTTGAAATTTTTAATTTGGGGCCGCTCTATTCTCCTTTTTCCATTTCTTCACGTTTACCTATTCAGACTTTCAAATTGATCAAAGAAATGGTTTTTGAAGTGGCTGGAGGATTTGCCCTTTATTGGTATGAATATGATGAGTTTACCTCTGCACTGGGTCCAAATTAACTTCCACATTGACGATTTCCGAGAGTGGGAGACCGAGACATTCTTCAAATACTGCGTTCTGTCCTTTTTTACCCAGCGGGGTGATCTAAAGAAGATAAGACGATAAATTGATCGAAATTATTCAAACTGACCATTTCCTTCGCTTGACCAGCCACAATTCCACGTTGACCAATCAGTAGGTAAGAAGATCCAGGCGCCCAATTTTGTATTTTCTGGGCGCCGAAAATGGCGAGAACGGATTTTGCATGTCTAGAAAGTCTCTCAGCAAAGTCGCCAAATGAAACGGCAATGATGACTGTTTCTTGTGGTAGATTTCTGGAAAAAGTCATCAGGAATATGTTACTGAAATGATGATGAAACGATTTTGCTAAGTTTTCTCAATTTTACCATGTAAATTCTGCATCGATTTGCAATCTGCATCCAACAGTAATTTACTTTTATACTGAGCTTTGGTAAGGTTGAGAAAATAATTTTGTGAAGGTCCGTGTCTTGAAAACGCGGTTAAATTAAGAATTTGAGCATTTTGTAGTGAGAGAAATTAGCCAAAATCGTCGCGTCTCTGAAATTAATTTATAACGAAACAGTCAACTGAATCATGAATCATTTTTCATTTATCGCGATATATAGTAATGGACGCATTGAATTTTAGGCTTAGGTAAGGTTTCAAGCACTAGTTAGGTACAAAGCTAAGATTTGATAAAAGATTGAATCAGGTAATTACAAAAAATTTGCTCCTTGTAAGCTTACATGTAAATGATTCACGATTCAGATGACTGTTTCGTTATAAGTCTGAAATGATGTTCAGAAACACGTTTTGTAGTTTTAACGTAAGTGAACACGTTTTAAAATGCATCAAGATTTTCATCAATAGACTAGGAGTATTCGCGCGGCCTCTTCGTGACCTCTCTTGTGTGAAATTTGAATGACCAATGCCGGAACGGTCACATTGAGAACACGTTTAGATAAAAGCTAAGAGAACCAGCGAATTTCACAACAAAAACTCACGATAACCACGATATTAATTTCTCATCGCTGATTGAAACATCGAAAAACTTTGTTTCGTTCAAAACTCCTGTAGCTCCATGGAAAGAAGCCACGTTGAATCCACGTTTCAGTTTTGAGTTCTCGAAAGCTCTGTAGAATTTTTTTTATAAAAATTAATGAAAAGTTTGAATGAACTCACGAAATGTCGTTCAGACAAGCAAACGGTGGTAGGTGATCCGTTTCTGTCTGCGCACGGAATAAAATATTGGGCGATGGGCATGAACTGTCATACTCGCACGTTTGAACTTCACGTTTTCCCGATATTTCGTCGACTCTCATGACATAGTCTGTGAAGTATAATTTATTTTAAGAAATATTTAACGAGAACTCACCTCTTACAGCGATTCTTTGAGGTTGCCATCGTATTACGAAGCATATTAAGAATACGGTCGACAATACTAAAACGAACAGAAGTTTGTTCGCTGTTTTCATTACTGCAAAAAGATGTTATGACTCAAGAAAGGCAAACAAAGGGGAGTGAAAGTAAAAAGGAAAGCATGAGAACGACGCTTCAGCTCACGCTGCTTGGTACGATTTACGAGATTATTTTTATTTTTTGTGATTGGTTGCAGTTATATCGATTTCATACGAAAAAAGTAGACTGAATCATGAATCAAGAATCGCGAGTCATGAATCTTTTTTCATTTATCTTTGTCGACACCTCGAATTTTAGGCTTAGGTAAGGTTCAAAGCACTAGTTAAGTACAAAACTAAGATTTGATCAAAGTTTCAACTTGATTACCACAAAAAATTTTGCACCTTTTTAGGAAATGATTCGATGATTCAGTCTACTTTTTCGTATCTAGTGTTGTCTTGCAAGGACAGTGTGGTACGGCGGCAAATATGTTGACTTTTTGGAAAAGTATAAAGAAATCGTAAGATTTAGTAGTGGGGCCGGTGGGCGTGACCTCCGGGATCGTGGAAACAAAAGTGTGGGAACATCGGTAGATCGGAAGTTAAACTGTACTTCACTCGCAACAGTTGTAAACAAAATTTGTTTCCAAAAAATAATCATAGTTTTCTTGTCAATAAATGACTTCCAAACATCACATGGGTTGATTAAAAAAACAAATCTAACAATGTATTCGTGGTTGATGTTCGTTTGAATGATTTATTTTCGAAACAAGCTGACAACTTGAAAATGGAGTTATTGAACATAGGAGGTTCAGTTACTTTATGTGAACTCCAGTGAGGGTTACATCTCCTTGCACAGTCAGTCTATCGATAGATTCCGCAGGTAGTCGATGGTTGAAGGTGAAATAGTGGATATCGTTCACGTAAACCTGCAAACTTGTCGTTTTCTTTCGCTTCTTTTCAAAGGCGTGCTTCTCTAGTGGAGAACATACCACAAAACAATCATCCGCCGCGTAGATTAGAACATCGAAGGATCTTTTTGGTTTGAATGGGAAGGAAATTTCTTCAGCTGATGTGTCCAATGGACTCCATTCTTTGTTTATCTGACTCTTTCTGTACGTCTTCTTGTTGATGAAAGAAGATTCGAGATGAAATGCAACGTCTTCTCCTGCGAAGAATTCAATGGAGAATTTTTGTGGCTTTGCGTCGGCTATGGCGGAGACGAACAACTTTCGTCCGACACTGAAGTTTCCGGGAATGTCCGCAGTGTAGGGAACTGTCTGAAAATGACTGGTTACTTAGAGATCCAGAAGTTTGAATCTGTTCCATTTTCTTCGTGGAGAACTCAAAAATTTCATTGGGCAGTAGTAGAAGGCATAATCTTCTTACCCTCAATCCCACGTCATGTATTAATCTCAATCTGCAATCTGCAGCTAACAGTGATTTAATTTTATAATAAGCTTAGGTAAGGTTGGTTTTTTGTTTTATGCTGAAATCAAGTGAGGAAGTTTCCTCGCAATAAAATGCTCATGTTCTCCGTATGGTTGCGTTTTCAAGACTCGTTTCTTCAAAAAAGTTATAAAAAGAAATTACTGTTGGCTGCAGATTGAGCGTAGTACACGACATCATGGACGCAGAATTTTATACTTTACGAACTTCCTCACTCCCGTCTTTCTAGTACTCACTAAAATTTCCGCCAATGTGAGAAAAGAGGATAAATCGTCTTACATAAAGTTTCCCCTCCCATGAAACGTTGTAGAGACGAACGTCTCCAGTAACGTAAATGTGCGATATGTTATTCATCGGAACGTAGTGTTTGAACTGGGCAACAAGTTTGTGTTCGACGTAAATCTGAAGGTTTTTCTTCTGTATGGCTTGCATTCTAACTCACCTCGAAGTGTTGATCGAAGCATCTTACTCGAATGTCGAACTCGTCACCAACCTTGTACTGTTGTTTGATAAAGGCTTCTCTGAAAATACGCTCTGTATTTCTGTAAAAGCCGACTTGGGTCGCGAATAGTCAAAGTTACATTGGCAGTTTTTACGAGGGCTCTTCTTCATTAAATTGAAACGGTCACTTCGGGAACACTCTTTACATTGAAGTTTACGGAAAAGAGAGCTTTGTAGTAACTCTGATGTACATCTCTGCGTCAAGAGAACCTATCAGATAACGTTCAGACCGCTTTGATCTGACGCCTAAGTGAGAACAGTTCGAAGAAAGATTTCAGTAGTTTTAATGTGAGATCTATAGAACCCTGCGTTGCTTGTTACTCGATAATCTAAAAGGTGCTTGGTTGCTCGATACGACGATTGTATCACATGCAGATGTCTGAATACCGTCCCCACGCTCAGGTCCAGCGGCGAACAAGTTCCAAAAAATGTTACAAAAACGAACTTGCCCCAATTTCCTTCTAGACATGCATTCATGACTACCCTCTTCTTGAGAATATCGACTCTGAGAGCCATCAGACGATCGTCTAGTTCTCCTTCATCCCCTTCTTCTTCCAACTCGACCCTTGGCCCGCGCGTCAGGTTGATGATGAATCCCTCGTTTCCTTAATCTTGATGATCAGTGGAGAAAACGAGGTTCACATTACCGGTGATAACGCCTCGAACGATGAGAGACTGGCCAGCTTGTAGCTGGTTACCATCTAGTTTCGAGAGGTAAGGAACTGCCTGCAACATTGTTTGAAATATGTGTCCCACAAGAATTGCAACTTTTCCATTTTCATCGATGTTTTTTTTACATTTTGGAAAATCGCTGAAAATGGAATACAGTAACGAACAAAAAATTAAGAAACTCATAATTTCGACGATAAATCACTTCAAAATTGAGCGATCACCCAGAGTTTTTCTTTGAAGTTGATGATTCAAACACTCAAACAATGGAATATTGAGTTGCGTTCGTTCGTTTTCTAACTAAAAAGTTTTTACAACACAGCCAAATGTTCGTTTACTAGTTCACACAGCTTTTTTCCATTTTTTTTATTTTTCTTCAATCCTTTTTGTTTCATAGTGAAAACAAACAGAAAACAGAGCACATAGCTTCCTCTACCTGTAAAAAAATCAGGCCTCCGTAAATCGGGCACTTAGTACGGTAGCAGTTACGCCTCGAAACACAAAACGATTTAAGTAATGCGCCTTTAATTTCAATGGACTGAAAGTAAGAATAGTAATTTAAATCCACAACGATCTAACTGTTCGTTGTGAGAGTCCCGACCCCTAAGGTAGGCCTACCGTACTCATTCTGCAAAATTGAGATTAGAGCGCGTTTGAAAACGGCCATGCTTCTAGCGATATATGTGCAGAGTCAAAAAAAATTTTGATGAGAAAAAGAGAAAAATTGAGGGTGATCGCGTGAGTTTGCCGAAGTTGAAAATTAAGTTGCAAAACTTTTGATCGCTATACTTCTTGTAGGACACATTGTAGAACTTCACTCAATGTCGCGTGACATGAACGAAAAATTCATCGATGATTGAAGCATGTGACTTGAGACCTCCCACATAGGCATATTTTCCATCTCGGAGGTTCTAGCCGGAGACCATGTCTAACAGTACACTACATGACGGTTCAAAATTGGTATAGACAACAAACTCACAAACGTATGGTTTCTTCCGGTGATCGAATTCTTCTTTGTCAGTCTCTTCGGTTTGCCGATCTTCATAAGACGTCGGAGAACAGATGCCATCTGGAAAACCAGTAAAGTGAAAATTGAGTGTCTCGGCACGTAAATAGACAAAAAGGTGTACGTCGTCAATCGGAAAAAGTATCGGAGAGCGTTTCGGCCCCGAGAATGATAAGAAAGAATGGTGAATACCAGTTGGTAACAAACAATTTGTAATAAATCGAACTGTCAATGTCATCCGCTGACCACTAATTTGATTACAAAAGCAAAACGAATAGGGGGCACCCGGATTTGAACCGGGGACCTCTCGATCTGCAGTCGAATGCTCTGCCACTGAGCTATACCCCCGCGATCGCCGGCGGCATGAAAGTCGTCATTTGTCGGTGTTCTCTTTGCTTCTCTCCGTCTCTTGTTATCACAACACCACCGTTCGTTTTATTGTTCGGTGTGCGTTTTGATCGATGTGTGTGTAGTGGAAACGATTATAGATCACAGAAGAAAGAAGACGTTCATGAATGAATTCATGGAGAACACAAAGGGAGCCATGGTTACGATGCGCGAACTCCGACTAAGAGAAAAATGTGTGAAACTTGTCACTTCTGACATTTCCTTCCACTAATTAGTTCTCCGTAACAGAACATGACAGACGAAGAAGGACTACGTAGACGTAAAGGCTCTCAGGATTCTCTTTCGGTGGGCGTGTCGACTCCTCCCATTTGATTCACTCTTCCGGTTTAGGAAGAATTCGATTCGGATCTAGATGACGCAGAGATTTTTGAAGTTGTGAAGGGTATCGAACAAGATTCCGAACCAACTGAACCAAACACCAAGTGGACGTTAGTTCAACTACAGTTTTCATTGAGACGAATTCGTTCAGACGACTGAAAGCGAACCTTCAGGAGTGGGGAGGAGACGCCACATTCCATGGGATCCCTCACATGGCGCAAGCGCATACGGTAGATTTTCGAGTGGTGGAATGCTTGGTTGTTGTGGTTTTTAGTAATACGCATCCCGTTTATTTCAAACGTCCATAACTTTGCTCGGAACATCCGAATCACCTTGTTTTTAGGCTTGGGTTAAACCTTAAGCTGACCCAAACCTAACCTGAGCCTAAAAAAGAAGTATTCATGGTAACGCACACCACGTTTCTCACGTTTCCTGGTTGTTGTGACTAAGCGTAGCTACGTATACGTTAGAACTCTAGGTCATATGTTGTTTTGGTGTACTTTTCATAATCGCAATGACAACAATCTCCAAAATTTTTCACCGGCATGCACAGGGTTTTCTATGGGCGAACTTGTGGCGCGCTGAAATTTGCGGCGCGCACTGGGCATTTTTTAGGCACATTCGTGCCGATAGACCACAATTGCGCCTATAGGCGTTTTTGTGGCATCAAAAATGCGCCGCAAATTGCAGTTTTGCAAGCTGCATAAATCAATTTTTATTTTATTTTTTCAATATTTTTTCTCCCAAAGCAAGCTTTATTGACGTTTTGTTATTATTTGTTACGTTCAGAACTATTATTTGTTGTTTACAAGAAGTTCTTGTAACTGACTTTTTACTTTCTGTAAGAAAAAAGTTTATTAGAATGAGAAAATTTTTGGAAAAATTATATATTTTTTAATATATTTTTTCATAAATATGTATCTGCTTAAAAAATTCGTAAGATGTATTTTAGTATCGTTTTCACACGAGTTGAGTGACTTGATTCATCTTCCTCTTCTTGAATAATCATTGATATAGTCGAGTTAGGAAAACTTACAGCTAAATGTCTTGATTTTGTTTCGAAAAGTTCGAAACCATCTTCAAAAATTCAAAACCTTTCTTCAAATCCTCCCTCTTCATAATAATTATCAAACATCTTTTCCTTACAGATGAACTCTATGAACCGCTGTCATCGGAGCTACATCGTCAAGGTAATTTTTTCTTCGAAGAATTAGAAATTCGAAACTGATTATACATATGAATCATTCAACACCCTTAGTGTGTTCGTAACGATACTTTATCATAAGAGAAATTTTTCAAAAAGATAATTGCTGAATCGAAAAAAAACTGTGAGTTTATTCTCAGGGATATGTCTTATAAGACGTTTCGCGAGAGAATCAACCAGAAAGTGCGCTAGGCTCCCCGGTAACCGTTTGGTCTCAAATTGAGTGTGCTAGTAGATTTTAGATTTTTTTCTCGCAGTACCGTCCCAAACTTGACACTTTGCAATGTCAAGACGATTTTAACAAACCAGATGAGTGTTTGTGATTTTTGAAGATTCATAGCGAGGTAAAATATTATCAATCATGTGGTTACTTCAAACCGTCATAACTTTCTTATTTTTGCACGGGATACATAACGATTTTAATAGTGCACTATCTCAAAAACCGTGATAATTATTGTCTTCAAATTTGGCTCCAGCAATTTTTTTGATGTCAAAAAAAAACGATTCCAACAATGAAATTTTACGAAAACCACGTTTGAGTGCCATTTCTGAAAAATAATTTTTTCAAAGTCTCATAATTTATTGTTGCGGGAAACTTTTTCCCGATTTTTTTCTACTGAACATTGCGTATTCTTTTTTTGCATCCAACTACCAAAAAATACATGCGGTTTTGCGAATGAAGAAAGTTATGGACAAAAAAGTACTGCGCAAAAAATCAATCGGTAAATTTTGACAAATTTTATTTTGATCGATTAAGCGTAATCACATCACTATGACTGCAAAATATATTTTGGGAAAATGAGATGTTTGAACAGAGTTATGAACGTCTAAATATTGTGAAGTGTCAAGTTCGGGACGGTACTGCGGGAAACTGGCAAGATCAATCAAAGTGAAACGGACATTTTTGAACTCAGGGTAATAAAATCTGCTAGCACACTCAACTTGAGACCAAACGGTTTACGGGGAGCCTAGCGCACTTTTCGTCTGTTTTTGGTTGATTCACTCGCGAAACATCTCTTATACATGTAAATGAAATGTTTGCAGTGCGGGTACATGTCATTCTCTCTCTAAGGAACTTCGAAGATAAAACTGAAGCCAAACTCATAGTTGTTGAATGCAAGAAGAATTGACTTCTTACTCCATACACGGTAAACTTTTGAATGAAAAATTCATCAATCGTTTTATTCTTAGGTTCTGTACGGCAATTTCAAGGCTGTGGATCTGCGGTTTTCTAAAAACTACCGGAGTTCTATTTGACAGCAAAGTATACCAGTCTGGGAAGAGTACCAAGGTAAATTCGAAATTTCAAACAGTGTTAACTTAAATATGTCAGAACGCTGATCTTCCTCGAGTCCTGAAATTCGCTCTCAAGGAACAAGAAGAAGACTGCCACTGCCCCAGCCCCAGCCGCTGCAACTATGGCCCAAACTGCGTTTCTCTTGGGGAAGTTGTTTCCATTTGGATGTTTTTTGTTAAGAATAAATTAGTATACCGATGTTGTTTCGTATATCTGTAGTATACAGTCATTTTTAGGCCAGGCACAATTCTTCTCTGGGGCGAGCACACGGTTTTGTCCGTGCGAACACAGGTCTTTTTTTGGGCGAACACCGGGTTAGCACAAGTTCGCCCCTCTCGCTGGTTTTTTCAAGTGAGGCGCACACAGGGCGCGAAACGGACCAGGCGCTGCTGGCAGCGCCTGGTCCACTTTGCGCCCTGTGTTCGCCCCCGAAAAATTTTGGAGAATAGGCACGTCGCGCAACTACCTGTTGGTTGTGTCTTCTGACTTTTAGTACTTTCTCTCTCTCTCTCTCTTTTATTTCTAACACTATTCAGCTGTTCGCAGTCCTCGTCTGGTCTGTCATCATCGCAATTTGCGCCATCGCGTTCGTCTACCTCTTTATCAACCAGCTCTCAACCTACTTGGCTTTCGACATTGTCGTCGATCTCAACATCGAAATGGAATCGAAGCCATTCCCGTCCATCACATTCTGCAACATCAACCCCTACAAACTGTCCATGATCTCACAAGTCTCGGAGCTGGAAGCTTTGGTATGTTTACAGAAGCGGTCAAAAGTTTAGCAACTTTGGGTGATTTTCAATACTGTTTCACTGAAGGGTTTTTTGCAGTGTAAAGTGTAAGCAAGGCAAAGGGCTGTGCAATCGACGTAGTAGATGAAATTTCAGTTACATTAGTTCAGAAATTTCCATTTTTCCAACCTTCTTTCATGCCAGAGTCACGAATTGTAACGGAAACATGTTTGAAGAAGGTGAAACTAACCTTGGGAACAATTCGCTACGTTTTCAGAGATAAGAAAAATGGGTTGAAAAGTCAGCAAAAATATTCGAAAATAAAGCAATGAGGTAGGTGCGCTTTGCGGAGGATCACGCAAAGCGGTTGCAGAGCGGCTATTTCCGTTCTCTGTAATTTCAATGTGGCAGGAACACGTCTTGCACATTTGTGGCTCCAAAACTTTTCGTGGACCGGCATTGGACCGTAGATGGGCGACAGTCGTCCCGGACATGTGTCGCCCAATTACACTCCAATGCCGGTCCATTTACAGTCCATGTGTCGCCCGGTTGGATGAAACGGGCGACACATGGACTGTAAATGGACCGGCATTGGACTGTAATTGAGCGACACATGTCCGGGACGAGAGTCGCGCATTTACGGTCCGATGCCGGTCCACCGAAAGTTATGGAGTGGACATATGAAGACGTGTGCCGTATCGAATAGGGCAGGCACCTGCCACATTGAAATTACAGAGGTTTATGCGCAGTGTGTGCCGTTGAAGACAAGTTGCTAAACTTTTGACCCTTTTCCCTTTCACCCTCTCCAACCCCTTATTTCAGTTGACCGTGTATGAAGCTGCGGCAGCCGGAACACTCGACTAAAACATCATCAATGTGTTTATTCATAAATGCAATATCGTGTTTCAAATGCTGGGCTTTTGGTCAAAATACTAGAATCCATGGATCACAATCACACTACCGTTAGTTTTTGGGGTTAGAGTCTTAGACAGGGAACAGCTAGGTTCTTACTAATAGAGATGAATAAGTTATTTACAGTCGTTTAGTACATAACTGAAATAAGGTCTTTGTGAATATTGTTGCATAGGAATAACTGATTATGCTCGAAATGAAGTATTAGAAAGACGGTGGTGAGGAACTCTGTACACTATCAAACTCTCAACTTCTTTGTTCAACTGCTTTTTCGAGACTTACATGGAAATGCTTTCAAGAAGTCTCAAAATTGTAAGGTCTGACTGGCTTCTACAGAGTTTTCAACTATGCAGGAAACGATAGAACCTCTCTCAAAAGCCGCCACGTCTTCCTTGTTATAGAGCTCTCCTCCAAGGCCGAATCTATCGT
This sequence comes from Caenorhabditis parvicauda, assembly GCA_963978915.1. Taxonomy (NCBI): domain Eukaryota; kingdom Metazoa; phylum Nematoda; class Chromadorea; order Rhabditida; family Rhabditidae; genus Caenorhabditis; species Caenorhabditis parvicauda. Next base: position 12,664,143 of record OZ022253.1, on the reverse strand, counting down.
CTTCGGTGTAGTCGAAAACCCTAGAACCAAGTCAGACCTTATAACTCCGAAAGTTCTTGAAAGCATTCCCATGTTATCTGTGCACAAGTTGTTCTCATAGCATTTCCTACCGCAGATTGCAGATTTAGTCCATGACGTCATAGACACCTGATTTCATACTGTGCAAGGTTCCTCACTGCCTATTTTTAATACTCACTAAATTATGCGAAAAACCGGGAGAGGACGCTCTCAATTATACTTTTCTCGTGAAATTTTCTGGGAAGACACCACGCTTGCCGTCAGCCAATTCTCCAAGGCACCATCCTTCGTCTAGTTGGTCTGATGGTTTCGCTTCCAACACCTCGAAATAAATTACTTTGTTGCGATAACAATTGAAGTTTTTAGCTTGGAAATAATGTTTTTCGAGTGAATCATACTACTAAAATTAGTTTTTTTTAGAGTAAGAAAACTTTTTTGGTACAAAATATAGAAAAAACCACGTTTCCCGATAGTCATATAAAATTGGTATGGTGCACCTTGATAATCTCAATTCCACTACAATAGTATGGCGCATTTTGCGATCTCGACTCCACCAAAAAGTCACCTTAATCTCTACTCCAGGTTCAAACGAGAGCTCATCTGTGTCGACGGCTTCGTAGATGTGTGTAGAACGAGCCAAGTACAAGACCTGCAAATCAATACTTATAAATCGGAGAGAACTTCTGAAACTACCTTTCTCTTTTCCGTCGTTACTCCGTCAAGCGGTTTCACATTTTTCTCCGCCTTCTTGTCTTCAACCTTCTCAGACGTTGTTTCCTTCTTCTCATCTACTGGCTCAGGCTTCTTTTCTTCCTCTTCATCGTCTTCGTCATCAAACGGATTCGTCGACTCTTTCGACAACTTCTTGGCTGCGTCTATCGCTTGATCGGCAGCTTTGCGTTGCTCGGCGTTCAGCTTCTGAAAAATTGATCAATAATTTTACTAGCCACACAAAAATTAAAAGTAAAGTTTGCGAGTTACTGTAGTTCCTGCTGCCAAATCGTGCTAGCGCCTAGGGGAGGGGGGGGGGCAAGAGTACGTGGGGGTGCGAGACGCAGAGGCGACGAGAGAGTGTGATACCGTTGGAGTGTGTTAGAGTTCGTACACCTTTAAGCAGTAAGCAGGTTGGATGTGTATTAAGATGAATTTAGAATTAAAAAAAACATACCGGGTAGACCTTATTCTCGAAATTTTCTTCTACTGCTTCTCCAGTTTCTTCATCTTCATCGTCATCGAATGGGTTTGTCGATTCGTTCTGAAATAGAATCATCGATTTTGATGTGAACTGAATGAAAAATTCACCAGTTTGTTGTTAGCCGGTGTACTGACAACAGAAACAGGCCTCGAGTGCTGCGGTTGGGGCGTCGTAGCTGCCGGAGATGGAGTTGACACAATCGATAGTCTTGGCGATCCCTGAATGGTTAGATGTTAAATCGACGGCTTTTTAAATTTCAAGAATTCATTGAACATCAATTTACCGTTTTCTCTATTTTTTACGAACCCATTATGTTTTAAATTGAGTTTTTCCTGTTTTGACCAATACGTTGAATCTTTATATACCGGTTTTTCAAACTTAACAGAAAGTGTGGTTAAATCATTGAACTTCTTAACCCCTCCTTCTAGGGAACCTTTGAATCGAAAGTGAGAATTTGTCATACAATTTCTACTCGTTTTCTTGAAATAAAAAACTCACATTTATCGCTACCGGTGGAGCATTGTTGTTCGATGTATCGATTGGTGACAGAGCTCTTGGCTCTGGACGTGCGACTCTCAACTCATCCATCGACTCGCCAAGAATGTCGAGTTTGGTGACTACTTGCTTGTGTAGCTGAAAGGGAGTTTTAAACCTCATTTCATTTCCAGAATTTTTTCCAATGAAAAAAGCTCGGTTAGATCGTTTTTTCTCCTTGATCGGGTTCTTTTTTTGACCTTCATTTTTGAAAACTTACTGATGACAGGCAAATGTGTTTTATATTTTTCAAATTAGATTTTTTTGAGGGCATTCCACTGAATAACTATTATCCTCGCTGCTAGTTTTAAAAAAGGATCCGAACGCCATCTGATAGATTCTGTTGGCGCGAAGATGTGTATAAAATTAAGATTCATAAAAACGCGCGTTGTTGCGGGTAGATCTCGAAATTTTCAATACGAAAGCTTACTCTAGCTCCCTCCGTCTGATAGATGCTGTGAGCATTGAACAACGTCTGCAGAGCATCGGCAAAGAACGTAATTCTGCTGTCGTAAACGGCAGGCAGAATCTCCAAAAGTTCCTTGTTCATCTCCGCATACATCGTTTCCGCTTGTTGGAGTTCAGTGTACGCTTTGGCTACTTTCGGATCCGATTCGCCCTGAATAGGAGTTATTTATAAAAGTCTTCGGAGTATGAAGAAATGAGGCTTCGTGGCAAATGATTCTTGTCATTTAAATGGCATTTAGTAAAACGCAACGCACCGGTTGCACTGCACCGACTTTCTATTCCGTATATAGGCTTAGGATGAATCTTAGCTAGCCCAAACCTAACCTAAGCCTTAAATAGAAATGAACTTTAACAATGTCAACTTTTAAAGTAACAACATAACTCACTTAATAACTGTTCCGTATATAGGCTTAGGCTGAATCTTAGCTAGCCCAAACCTAACCTAATACTAAATGTAGAAAGTCAGTGCGACGCACCCGGCGCGTTTTGCTAAATGCCCATTTAAACAAAGCTAAGATTAGACAACAGTTTGAACCAGGTCATTACAAAAAAACATTTGCACTTTGTAAGCTTACATGTGAATGATTCATGATTCAGATGACTCCTTCGTTATAAGTAACATAACAATATCTAAAACAAAAATGCGCAATTCTTCTACATGATTACTTCATTTTTTGAAATGTTAAACACAGTGAGTACTAGAAAGACGGGAGTGAGGGAGTTGACTCTTTGTAAAATGTATTAATCTAAATCTGCAAACTGCAGCCAACAGTAGTTTCCTTTTGTAATAAGCTTAGGTTTGGTTAGGAGAACAACGTTTGTGAAGAGCCTGCTCTCAGAAACGCAAGTATACAGAGAAATTGTGCATTTTATGGTGAGGAAACTTCCTCACTCCTCCTTGTTAGAATCGCGTGTTAAATACATCTCAACTAGGGCTGGTTACGAAATTTCCAATTTTAACGAAACCGTTAAACGTTTAATTAACGGGTTTTCCACTTTTAACAAAACCGTTAAAAGTTAACGGTTTTTCGAAACATTCCGTTAAATTCGTTACATCGTTAATTCCGTCAAATTCAGTAATCAGCCCTGATCTCAACATTAGATTAGATGTGAATTACGCTGAAGGTCAAGTCCTGATGAGAAGAAACCAACAAAACATTTTCGGTAATGAAAAGTTTAAAAAACCTTTTTGCTCGACGCTCTGAGTGAGTTGTACGAGTTCTTCGCGCTGTCATAATCAACCAACTTTCTGCCTCGTTTTTCGACCTCAAATCCGTGAATGAAGTCGCAGACTCATATAATCCTACCTTCTTTTTCAAATCGGGAAACTGGTTGACGTATTGAGTCACCGACTGTGTCAAATCCTCGCACACGACCTTTTCCAGTTCATTGGTTTGAATGTCGAGGTTCTGAAAGATTTTTTTTCAAATGGAATGTATGATCATGGGGGGGGGGGATTTTCATAGAGATTTTTTTCAAGCATCAAGGAAAACACGGAAACGCGCAGACCACGGACGGCAGACCACCTCTTTTTCCAAGCTTAGGTAATGTTGGGACCCCCTGTTCGAACATAAGCTAAGCCTAAGAATAGTGCTGATTAAGATTCACAAAAAAATTGGGGTCCCAACCTTACCTAAGCCTAGAAAAAAAAGGGGTGGTCTGCCGTCCGTGGTCTGCGCGTTTCCGTGTTTTCCTAAATGCCTATCGGTTTTGATAAAACGGAAAGTTCGTGAGGGCTCATTCTGCCTAAAATTTACCTTTTTGAAAGATAAGATAATCAGTTTGCCCTATTTAAAAATAAAATAATGAGTTTGCCCTATTTAAAGATAAAATAATCAGTTTGCCCTATTTAAAGATAAAATAATCAGTTTGCCCCATTTAAAGATAAAATAATCAGTTTGCCCTATTTAAAGATAAAATAATCAGTTGACCTATTTGAAAGATGAGATAATCAAAAAACAAACATCAAAAATAGCTGTGAGTTGCTCTCGATCCGGCCACTCTGGTTCGTAGGCTTCTCTGATCGTGTCGCGGAGTTGTTTCTCTGCAGTGCATAACGTTTTCAGAGCTTGGGCATAAATCTGGAATGATAATGATAAATTCACGAGAAAGACCTCTGATAAACCTTGACATCTTTATGAAGCTTTTCACATGCCTTCGACTGCTTGTTCAGATTCGCCGCATGCTGATCGAAAACCTCATCTTGCGTTCGCTGAGCTTTTCCGATGCCTTCCAAAAGCTGTAAAGAAACTTGAACGACTGAAATTAAAGAGACGTCACCTTTTCCTTGGTTCTGGCTGTTGCTTTCTTGATATGTTTATTGAAAAGATCAGCCATCTCCTGAAACTCGTGAACTTCTGTTTTGAAAAAAAGTGAAAGTGAGGGGGACGAATGCAACCGATAACAAAAGTACAGAAGAAACACAAGATGTGTCATCTTTGACGTTTTAACAAGAGAAATATTATGAGTCATGGAATGAGAACGTTCAGAGCAAGAAATTCAATCAACAGAAAAACGGTTTTTTTGTGCACACTTGAGCTTTCAACAAACATGACAAAAGAAAGACAAGAATGATAAAGGGGCATCGATTCGATACTCTGAGAACTTTCCAACGACCCCGATTGAATAGAATGACAGCAGGCGACCCGCTTTTATGAAAACAACCGAAAACACAGGGGGCAGTAGAATGTTTGCATACTAACTTAGAACCGTTCGTGATATTTACTCAATCTAACGGTTAGAAATGTATTATTTGGAGCAAATGATGATGTTGAAGACCACGAACAGATCGAATGAGTAACGGAAGCATGAAACTTGGCAAAGTAGAAGAAATAAAGTAAAACTCGTTCGTGGAATTATCATAGGGGCACGTTTGCACTTTTGTTAGCACATTACAGTATCAAAGTACTTCTTCGGTGTTTAAATCAAGAAAAACAAATATTGCTCCAATACATTTATTACTTATGGGTTGTACTCGATTGGGAGGTTCTTTCTGCGGACCATACCGTCTCCCTGGAACCATTCACGACGGAACTGCTTGGCGGCACCGTCTGGGGTGTTGGTCCATTCGACAGTGATACGGTCGTTGTTGGTGTCCTACAAAATAGAAGTCAATAAGATTCAGAAGACGAAAACTGACCTCCTGTCCGTATGCGAAGGCGTCGCAAGAGACGGCGAGAAGAACGGCCTCCTTGGGGTCGAGGACTCCACATGGTGGGTCGACTCCGAGTCTCTTCATGTTGGTCGTCTTGATTCCGTATCCAATACGACGAGCAGAGGAGTTGATCACCTTGATGTGGTAGGTGTGCTTGTCGTCATATGGAGCGTTGAAGACGATCTTCGCGTTTGGCTGGGTCTGGATATCTCCTGGTGGGACGGATTGGGCCATGTTGATTGTTTGTGCTTCTGATCGCGATCAGATGCCTTTTATTCAACTATTATCATTTTAGATCATCTTCGTGATTAGTTCAAGTCGCGTTGGAACTGAGTTCACGTGTATGTGAAATCATGGTTCTTTTTTAATGAGTTATGACGAGAAATGATACAGCTCACATATCTAGCAAAAAGTCTGACCGATTTCAAACGCGCGCCAGTCGCGTTTTTGTAAAATGAGTACGGCACATAGCTTCCTCTACCTGTAAAAAAATCTGGCCTCCGTAAATCGGTTACTTAGTGTTTTAGCAGTTTCGCCTTGAAACACAAGAACGATTAAGTGATGCGCCTTTAATTTCAATGAACTGAAAGTAAGAATAATAAATTAAATCCACAAAGATCTAACTGTTCGTTGTGAGAGTTACCGTACTCATTCGGCAAAATTGAGATTAGAGCGCGTTTGAAAACGGCCATGCTTCTAGCGATATATGTGTACGGTAGAGATTCTTTCAACAGTCCCGTTTTTTGTCTGTGTGAAATATTCGGACTCTGATGGATGTTCTAACACTCCTGATGATTTATTCTTTCGTTTCGATCCCAAATGTCACGGACAAATAGAGATTCGTGGACTGCGGTCCATTCGTGGACCAAGTCCAGCACGACTTTGCCCAATTTTAACGCTATTTTTGAAAAAATGAAATCTTTCACTCATTTTTCATTTATGCGCTTTTAAATTTTTCCATTACACTGAAAAATTGTTAATCATGTTCAGAAGTATCAAAAACTATAGAAAAGATCAGTCTTACACATCGACAGCGCTAGCGATAATCGAAGTGGCAAGCTTGGAGTGGAACACCAACTTTCACACTATTTCGTTTCTAATTTCTCAACGGACGGATAGAATGATCTGAAATTTTGCATAAGGATGTCTAATAACGTCAACTATGAGCGTTCAAGAGGACTTTGATATAAAATCTCCAGGACTGAAGTTATGGTCAAAAAAGTAGGTGGCAAGCTTTGAGTGGAACAGAGTAAATTTCAGAAAATTGATTGGAATCAATTTCTCGAGTTCTTACTGTATGAAAAATAAATTTTCATTAGTTTAGAATTCTGAAAAAGTGCACTGATTCATATTGAACTTCACATGAATGCACAAGGGAAATTATTAACAAAATTGCGAGTCAGCAATTTGCGAACTTTTCAACATGCCTTCAAACAACACTTGTTTCCAAAACATATTTATTCAATACAATAAATAAAACAATTAAATGATGATAAAAAAAAACTCATGGAAGTTCATCGAACTCTTAACAACTGATGAACGACCACGTACTACATTGGAGGAGAATAAAATGTCATGGGGTGGAGTTTCCTGTGAAATTTTGCACTAAACTCGTCAACACTTTTAATAGCGTCTAATGAATTGATCAAACACTTGGAAATTACTTGGAAGCATGTAAATGAGCTGTGGTAATGGGTAGACTGGTCCTGATGGCAGTGGTTGTGGCTCACAAGGGTAGTAAGTGTAGGGTCCTGTGATGAAGAGCCCGTCTTGACGTGGAACCATTGGCGGTAGTGGTGGAGCCGCTGCCTGGTACTGGTGGAAGTCTGGAAAGTATAAGAGTTGGTACTGTGATGATCATCCTGCGAGAGAGAGAGAGAGAGAGAGAGAGAGAGAGAGAGAGAGAGAGAGAAAGAGAGAGACAGAGACAGAAAAAGAGAGAGAGAGAGAGAGAGAGAGAGAGAGAGAGAGAGAGAGAGAGAAAGAGAGAGAGAGAGAGAGAGAAAGAAAGAGAGAGACAGAGACAGAGAAAGAGAGAGAGAGAGAGAGAGAGAGAGAGAGAGAGAGAGAGAGAGAGAGAGAGAGAGAGAGAGACAAAGAGAGAGACAGAGACAGAGAAAGAGAGAAAGAGAGAGAGAGAGATAGAGAGAGAGAGAGAGAGAGAGAGAGAGAGATAGAGAGAGAGAGAGAGAGAGAGAGAGAGAGAGAGAGAGAGAGAGAGAGAGAGAGAGAGAGAGAGAGAGAGAGAGAGAACTTACATGGATCCTGAAACTGCGGTTCGTATGCAATGTTTGGAGGTACAAGATCCTGGTTCTCCAAAATTGGCTCCTCTACATTATAGTACTTGTGCGAATCGAGAAGCATTTTGACCATCCTGAATAACAATTTTCATGAATTCTGCTAGTCAGAAGGTCGACAAACTTCATGGATTCAACGTCATCGTCGCACGGACCATCGCCATTCCTCATCTCATTCCTCTTCGTCTCAACCTTCTTCTCCGTTTCCGAAACTGGTTGGATAGTTCTGTCACGGGCTGAAATGATGAGATGAGATGGTCAGAAGGGAAGGAGTTTCTCACAAATGGTAGAGGAAGTCTGTCTGAACGTGCCATTGATGATGGCATAGTCGATCAACTGCTTTCTCTTCATCTCGTCTTTACCGTCAGCCGGTGGAGTGAGGAGGTTCTGGATGATACCGATCGCGTGATCCATTTTTTTCTTGCAGGAAGACTCATGGTCGGTACACTCGATGTAGACGTTTAGCGGCTCGTTGGTCGAAGCGTCTTGGGATATGGTACTGAGCGATGTCAAGTAGTTCCCTCCTCTGGTGAGCTTGTTGTTGTTGTACTGCAAGAAGCTATTCAAGTACTATCAGAGCTGATAACTCACAGATTTCGTGGAGCCGCGGCCTTTAACTAAGATCTTACATCCAGTATCACGCTCCAGTTGTTTCGCCGTCATGCCACGTGGCCCGAGAATTCTACCCACAAAATTGTACTGAAAGTCGTGTTTTAGAAACCATACTCAGTTAGCGTCAAACCTTGGGATACTGCTGTACCGGGACAAGGAGGGTAACCGACAACGTCACTTTACCATCAGACTCCACTTTTCTACGGATGTTCACACCATCTGGAACCTTATGGTCCTGGTCACTCGATGACGACGCCGACTTGTGACTTTTATGGTCAGTGTGAGGAGGAGTCGGGAACACTTCGAGAACCTGCTCTGGTACGTTCTGGGTTGTCTGAAAGATGACGATGAGCATCAATGCGTGTCATGTACAAACCTCAGTCATGGTGATGATGATGATGATGAAGATAAAGATGGTCTCAAGTATTCCAATCGAATTCTACTGAGCTGACAAACAGACTGCAATAATGTCCACGTTCAGAGCACACGTTCATTTGCCCACGTAATCAAACTTTTGATCACTGATGACGAGGCGTCGGGTTCATTTCTCTTTTTCTCGGTTGAGAAGAAATGGCCGAATTCATTTACTCTGAAAAGTATGCTGATAATGTTTATGAGTATCGACATGTTCATATTCCGAAAGTGAGTCGGTATACTACTAACAATCTTCATCACTCTTTTATAGAGTTTAGTTCGAGATCTTCCAAAACGTCTCATGAATGAAGTTGAATGGAGAAAAATAGGTGTTCAGCAGGTACAAAAACTCGAATTCGTTGAATATAAAACTTTCCCAGTCTCTTGGTTGGGAGCACTACATGATTCATCGTCCAGAACCTCACATTCTCTTATTCAGAAGACTTCTAGGCTTCGATCAGGATAAAGCCTTGAGGCAATACAGGAAGCAATTGATCGATACTAAAGCCCATTAATAAAGTTTTCTGTTTCTTCTTCGCTAAAGGGAATCCCCAAAGCATTCTATGACACTATTGCGCGCGTTCTTTCGATCATAGTTGATTAGCCTGATGATGACAATCAATCAACCACACGTGACAATACTGATTGTTTCATCTCTGTGTCGACGTTGTCTGTCCCATCGTTGACTTCGTGGAATTCCGCTCTAGACGTGATTTCGTCATCCGTATGATGTATGAACGAGTGATGTAAACTTCTCGTAGTTTTACGAGTCAGATATGACTGCGGATTGAGAGAGAGAGAGAGAGAGAGAGAGAGAGAGAGAGAGAGAGAGAGAGAGAGAAAGAGAAAGAGAAAGAAAGAAAAAGAGAGAGAGAGAAAGAAAATGAGAGAGAGAGAGAGAGAGAGGGGGGGGGGGAAGTGAAAACTACTACCCACTACAAAACCTCTACAAAAAGAACTACATGTCTCATCAACGTCTTTATTGTTACGAAGTGAACGCTACAGTATACCAAAAACGATTTATCGTAGTCACGTTGTAGGTACAGCATGGGGTGTGTCGTCGCCTCTCAACAAATTACAGAACCACGTGACATCTTCAAAGAATCAACCCATCTCGTATAAAATATCCACCATCGCCATTCCCTAGTTTTACATTTTTGTCAGTAAAAGACGACAGAACATCTGTTCTTATCTCGGTTTTCCGTATTTTCTTAACCTCAGCTGTCACTTTTTATCTAAGGCACGTCGATATCGTAAACAACTGGTGTGGAATTGGCATCATTATGGTCTGGGCTGTTTCTAAAAACAGACCGTTTTTCGCGATTGAGCACACTGTTCTTTGCTCGCTTGGTGGTTTTCTAAAAATTGGTGTTAGGGGAAACTATAAGGTGCGTTTTTTTCCATCTTCTTGATAAAACTGTCGCAGATCGCACACAATACTCAAGAAAACCTTTTGGAAAAGAAAGGTTAAGAACATTCTGAGCACTCTTTGTTCATGTTTAGTTTATGTGCTGAAAGGAACAAAAACAAACAACTGCGCATGGTTTGATAAACAAACAGGTGGGTATCATGTTGTAATCAGTCTGGTACAGTTCGAAGATCTACCGGTAATGAACTTTCGACTTATGGCCTGGCAAAGCCGGGTGGATGTACTTTCCGTTGTGTTCAAAACAACTCACATTTTGTGACCACATGTGACCCTTTTTCCTTCTGTAGCTTGACTGCGCTAGGCTTTGGAATTTTCTCTCCCTCCCTCTCTCCCCCCCTCTCTCTCTCTCTCTCTCTCTCTCTCTCTCTCTCTCTCTCTCTCTCTCTCTTTCTCTCTCTCTCTCTCTCTCTCTCTCTCTCTCTCTCTCTCTCTCTCTCTCTCTCTCTCTCTCTCTCTCTCTCTCTCTCTCTCTCTCTCTCTCTCTCCATCTCTCCATCTCTCTCTCATTTTCTCTCTCTCTCGGAAGGAAAAATATTCCAGGTTTCACACCAATTTTTAAAAAAATCGAGGTAGGCTTTTCGTTACGCTCATGCGATTGCAGAATAGCTTCATATTTCGTTATCTTTACGATTAAAGCTGAAAACAGGTTAAGAGTACTACATAAACCTCATGATTACTTTGAGGTCTGCGATGTAACTCGTCATTTTCTGGTTTCACTTGTATTTACCTAGTTTTGCGCGCTGTATTTAACACATGTAATGCTCTGTCAGGGAAAACGCTCATTGTCCGACCTCCAGCTTCCAATTTCTGACGTCCATGCAAAATTCACTTTCAACTTCTATTCTTGTGTGATGAATTTCTTCAAAAAATTCCAATTTTGAGAAAAAATACCATGAAATTCTCGGTCTTGTTTCTCTGAATGATCAATGTTTTTTTGGGTTTATTAGACGCACATAGCTTCCTCTACCTGTAAAAAAATCTGGCCTCCGTAAATCGGTTACTTAGTACTGTAGCAGTTTTGCCTTGAAACACAGGAACGATTAAGTGATGCGCCTTTAATTTCAATGAACTGTAAGTAAGAATAATAAATTAAATCCACAAAGATCTAACTGTTCGTTGTGAGAGTTACCGTACTCATTCTGCAAAATTGAGATTAGAGCGCGTTTGAAAACGGCCATGCTTCTAGCGATATATGTGTAGACGTTTCTGCTTTCCCGACTTCTCATTCTCAAAAAAAAACTTTCTTTCGACTTCTGACGTCCATGAAAATATCACTTCCAACTTCTATTCTTGTGTGATGAATTTCTTCAAAAAATTCCAATTTTGAGAAAAAATACCATGAAATTCTCGGTCTTGTTTGTCTGAATGAGCGACTAAATAATGTTTTTAGGTTTATTGGATGTTTCTGCTTTCCTGACTTCTCATTCTTGAAAAAAACTTCCTTCCGACTTCCGACGTCCGTTAAAAATTCTACTTCCGACGTCTGTAAAGTTTTACTTCCGTGCGACACTTGACATTACCCATGTTGAACAACCACCTTCACTGATCATAGTATACATATGAAGTGGACCGATAATGATAGTGGTCACAAAGATGTTGTACTGTAAAGTTATGATTGTAATCTTCCGGTCTGAAAAACACGATTGGGAGAATTTGGAAAATCTCTGTAACCGCGCTTTGGCCACGCCTCTTCTACCATCCCATTTCTGTCCTAGTCTCGAACGTCAGTCTTTTCAACCCATATGGTTATCGGTGTTCCAACCAGACCAACCTTCGCGAGGTTATCAGCCGGTGAACTTTGTGTATAAATTGTACCAGTACTCATTCTAATTATAGTCCTTAGCTATTTAAAGAACCATTGAGTATTTTAACATCTGTGCCATCTATCCATCGAACGATCTTCGTCATCGGGTCGACGTTGATAACTCGTTTCTCCTCCCTCTCACTCTTCCTATCAATTACAACTCTGTCAATTTACATTAAAAGTCATATTTCGCTTGTCACCAACACTACTCGTCGGTACTTCCTAGCCCAGGCCTTCTGTATTGTATTACACGTAGCTTCCTCTACCTGTAAAAAAGTCTGGCCTCCGTAAATCGGGTACTTAGTACCGTAGCAGTTTCGCCTTGAAATACAAGAACGATTTATGTAATGAGCCTTTAATTTCAACTGAAAGTTAGAATAATAGATTAAATCCAAAAAAATCTAACTGTTCGTTGTGAGAGTCCCGACCCTAGGCCTACCGTACGCATTCTGCAAAATTGAGATTAGAGCGCGTTTGAAAACGGCCATGCTTCTAGCTATATATATGATTATAACAGTCGAGATGAGAACAGTGTCCAAATGTTTACTCAGGTGTTCAATTTTTTGTGGAACTGGAAAAATCAGAAAAATAGAATTGAATGACATTTAGTACTGTCACCACGCGGAGGTCCCTTGGGTTATCCTTCCTCAAGCATGAGCCTACCCGCCAAGCCTAAGTTCAGGAAAACACGACGGAAATCACCCGATTCTTCTGACTCTGTAAAAGTACTGTTGCCATTTCGAATCATGTTGTCAATACCGAATCCAATTGTCATATTGTTCGCCCTCGCAGTTCACCTACTGTTTTCCTACACGATCATCTTTCTTAAGCAACTGCCAAAAACATGTTATTGACCGTGTGCTCTTTGCAGGAACAATAATGACAGAATCGGGACTTTTTCTGCAGTGTCTTTCCGTTTCAGCCATAACCACTACGATTGCACTGTTCTTCTGCGGCATGTGAGTCTACCCATTATGATTATTGTTATGTTACTTTGTCTGTGGTCACAACTGGTTTGTCTGGCGGTCATCAGTGAGTAAATATGAAACAGAGAGAAAGCTCTTATGTCTCGAGTCGCGCGCGTGAAACTTTTTCTCTGTTCTAAAAATAATAGACGAACTTGCACGAACACAAGGGCCACGAGGCCCCGCCCCTTTTTCCAGCGCTACTAAATACGAATATTTATTCGAAGTGTATCTCGCTTTTTAAATTTTAATTGAACAAGAAAATGCAAAAATAATGCAGATAATAAAATTTGTCGGAAGACGGTCATTTTTTTGACATTAAAAAAATTACAGACCGATATGCGTAACTGTGTGGAGAAAAAAGTCGACAGAAGAAATCAGTGGTGTTCCGTTTCTTATGGGACTGTTAGGGTAGGCTCAAACTCTGACCATATTCTATTGGGAGACATTCAGAGGCAGTTTCTGGCTTCGATATGGGTTCTTGAAGATGGACATGACGATGATCACGGTGAACATTGTTGGGATCGT